>JAECXX010000204.1:0-600000 GCA_018153305.1 Drosophila kurseongensis | reverse complement strand
AAAAAATCAAAAAGGTAAAAAAACAATTGTAGCAACTACCATCGAATTAAAAGATATGGATCGGTATTGGGAAGTCGAGGAAGAAGACAAAAATGAATCTAAAAAATGTGAAAATTATTTCATAAAAACTACAAAAAAAAGTTCAGATGGTCGATACATTGTGTCGATTCCATTTAAAGATGATGTCACCTTAGGAGATTCAAAGAAACAGGCAATGGCGCGTTTCTTGAATCTTGAGAAAAAAATAAACCGAAATGAATATATGGATTTAGGACATATGGTCAAAGTGCATAAAGAAGGAAAGTACTTTCTACCTCACTAGGCTGTAATTAGAGACTCAAGCCTGACAACCAAACTAAGAGTTGTTTTTGACGCTTCAGCAAAAACAACTAATAATAGAAGTTTGAACGACATAATGTGGGTTGGTCCAGGAGTTGAAAAACATATATTTGACATTATCATTAAATGGAGAAAATAGGAATATGTGGTATCTGCGGAAAAAATGTATCGTCAGATAAATATTAATGATGATGATCAAGAGTACCAATATATTTTATGGAGAGATTCTCTAGATGAAAAAATTAAAAATTATAAATTGACAACAGTCACATATGGTACTGCGTCTGCACCATATATAGCTACTAGAGTTCTAGTAGATATTGCTGATAAATGCAAAAACAAAAATTTAAGTGAGATAATTAAGAACGATTTCTATATGGATGACCTAATGACTCAAGAAGATTCTATAGAAGAGCTACAAAAAGTGGGAATTAATTTAAGAAAATGGATTTCAAACAGTTTAAAAATAATGGAAACTGTAGAAGATACAGGAGATAACAATTAAAGCGTAAAAACCCTGGGTCTTCAATAGGAACCGCAAAAGGATTTATTTAAATTTAAAGTAAATCGAAAAATATTAACAAAAGGATAGTGTTATCAACATTATCAAAAATATATGACCCTTTGGGATGGCTGGCTCCTGTGACTGTTTTAGTAAAGCTTTTTATTCAAAATCTATGGATAAATAAGAGTGAATAGGATCAATAATTATCCAAGGAAGAAAAAGATTATTGGGTAAATTATATAGAAAATGTATTACTTTTAGAAAAGATTCGAGTCCCAAGATGGATTAGTTCTAAAAATTGTTCAATAATCATATGGATTTTCATGGATTTGCTGACGCTTCCGAAAAGGCATATGCAGCAGTAGTATATGCTAGAGTAGGAAATTGGATAAACATAATAGCCAGAAAAAGTAGAATTAATCCAATTAAAAATAGAAAAACTATTCCCAAGCTGGAGAACGGATGACATTTGAAAATTAACTAAAACCGAATGGAACCATGTGAAGTCTGAAGAAAATTAGTTCTAGCCAACTGACCACCTCTGATTTATGGTGGAAATGGCTATTTGAGCCAAAGGAGCATTTGCCTCGACAGCAGTCCAAAGAAGATGTAGTTTTGATAAATTCAATTTTAAATGACAAAACCGATGATCTCATTTACAAATTATTGGAGAAGTTTTCCAGCATTGAAAAAATTATACGAATCTCATAAAGAAAACTTGCATGGAGGAATAAAATTAATGCGAAATGATATCCAAAGGAACTATTGGATTTTCGGTCTAAAGAATTCCTTAAAGAAGAAGTGTTCAAGAGAATGTGTCAAGTGTGCTAGGTACAGACAAAATACTGCACAACAAATAATGGGTAATCTTCCTAAGTACAGAGTTACTATGTCGTACCCATTCTTAAATACTGAAATATATTACGCAGGTCCTTACTTTGTTAAATGTTCCAAGAATCGTGGACTAAAAACATATAAGGGATACATTGCCGTATTTGTGTGTATGGCCACCAAAGCCATACATCTAGAAATGGTAAGTGATTTAACCTCAGATGCATTACTAGCAGCCCTCAGAAGATTTGTTGCTAGAAGAGGTGAAGTTGCCAATATCTATTCGGATAACGGAACAAATTTTATAGGAGCTTCAAGAAAGTTAGATCAAGAGTTAGTTAAAGCAATCAAGGAAAACACAATAATTGCCCCGCAGCTTGAAAAAGATAGAATTGATTGGCATTTCATTCCCCCTGCAGGACCTCACTTCGGAGGTATTTGGGAATCTGGAGTTAAATCCGTGAAGCACCATTTGAAACGGGTAATAGGGAAAAATAGTCTGACATACGAAGAGATGTCAACACTTTTATGTCAAATAGAAGCATGCTTGAATTCGAGACCATTGTATACTTCTGAGAATGAAATGGATCAACATGAAGTATTAACTCCAGGTCATTTCTTGATTGGTAGACCACCATTAGAGATTGTTGAACCAATTGAAAATGAGAAAATTGGTAATTTAGATAGGTGGAAACTAATCCAAAAAATTAGAAGAGACTTCTGGGTTAAATGAAAAGATGAGTAATGAAAAGATGAGTACAACAGAGAAACAAGTGGAAGAGGGAAAGTCCAAATATAAAGAAAGGACAAATTGTCTTGTTAAAGGATGAAAACAGTCATTCAGCCAGGTTGCCAATGGGAAAGGTGGAAAAAGTCCATAAGGGTAAAGACGAAAAGGTTAGAGTGGTAGAAGTGAAATTACAAGATGGATTTATAACCAGACCAATAAACAAGATTTGTCCCTTAGACGGAATAAAGTCTGTCGATAAAATGGAATCTGATCCCGAAGAGGCAAAACCGAAAAGACAAAAAAGAGGTACATCAAAGATCTCAAAACTTGGTTTTGTAATGGCCATGTTATTATTTATATTCTGCCAATTTGCTAACGCATCAGCTAAAGTTGATCAGCCAAGGTATGCAATAGAGAAGATAAATAAGACCTCGGCAATATATTTAGACCCAATGGGGGACGTTGAAATTGTAGCCTCCTCTTGGAATTTAATAATATTTTATAATATGGACGTTTACTTCGAAATGCTTAAAAAAGGTAAAGAATTAATACCAAAAATGAGGGTCATTTGCGAACGGCTTCATAGTTTTGAGGATCAATGTCTTTTAGTTCTGAGTAACACAGAAAGTCAGATCTCAGACATAGAAGAAAATAATAAACTTTTTATGGCTCAGGGAAAATCAAGAAGTAAACGTGCTCCAGTTGGTTTTATGGGATCGCTTTATCACATTCTGTTTGGAATCATGGATGAAGACGACAGGATACAAATGGAGGATAATATGAAAACTAATTAAGCAATCAGCATAGCCTGAACGAGTTAAATAGGAAACAGACTTCCTTAGTCGATTCTACGACTAACATTTTAAAGAAAACGACTGATGAAGTTAACTCAAATTTTAAAGGAATGAACGAAAGAATCAAGAACATGACGGCGGTATTGCAAGAATCTTATTATGTGTACAAAGAGTCTATCAATTTTTTTATGATAACCAAACAGCTAAGTAACATTATAGCTGAATGCGACAAAATTCAATATGGTATCATAAGCCTATTAATAGACATAAATCATGGCCGACTTAATACAAACATATTAAGACCTAGTCAGCTAAAGGGTGAAATTTCCAAAATAAAAGACAGTTTGTCTGAAAATCTAGTCTTGCCAGGGAAAAGAACAGGCACCGAATTAAAGGAGGTTTACACCTTATTGACGGCTAGAGGCTTATTTGTGGATAAAAAATAAATAATTAATGCCAAAATACCTTTGTTTGGTAGACATGCTTCAGTACTTTATAAGGTTATCCCAGTTCCGGTTAAATTGGACGACCGCATGATTACTGTGCATGTAGAATCTCAGTATTTAATTTATAATTTCGAGATCGATGCATATCACTTTATGGCAGAATCTACTATTAATAAATGTCAAAGGTGGCAGTCGAATAAAAGAGTTTGTGAGGGAAGTTGGCCTTGGAGTAGTGCTAACGACAATTGTTGTGAGATTAAACCTCTCAAACCAAATAAGGTACCGAACTGCAGGTATAAATCGATTGTAGAGAGTGAGTCATATTAGGTTGAGTTGCTTTTTAAGGTTAAGAACAATTCTAAGGCTAGAGTTAAATGTGGCAAATCAAAATTAGAGATGGTAGATTTACCTGGACAAGGAATAATGACGTTAAGTTCATATTGTACTGCTCGAACTGATGATAAAATATTGGTTTCCCAACACAGTATTAAGCTAGAAGATCAGGGAACATTAGCTTTGTCTTACATTGGAGAAGTCAACGAAATGCCAAAGATTATTTGGAACCCGCTCGACATGCCATTAATTAATCATACGGACGAAATCAATCGTTTATCAAAGCAAATTCAATATTTAACAAGAAAGGAAAGCTAACTTCGGGCGGAGCCGAAGTTAAAATACCCTTGCAGAATATTCCGAATTATATTCTCCAAAATTATTCAATGATGCATTCTTAACACTCATAAAAAATCCCAACTTTCTAACTTTAAAAACACCAAAGTTATGGCATTTCCAATCGTTCAGTTAAGTGGCGGCTATAGGATATAGTCGGCCGATCCCTATGAAATTTAGTGGGTCAGATTGATTGGCCAAATATAAAACCCATAGAAAATCCCAACTTCCTAACTTTACAAATCCCAAAGTTATGGCATTACCGATCAATCAGTTATATAGCAGCTATAGGATATAGTCAGCCGATCCTTATGAAATTTGGTAGGTCAGATTGATTGGCCAAATATAAAAGCCATAGAAAATCCCAACTTCCTAACTTTACAAATCCCAAAGTTATGGCATTACCGATCAATCAGTTATATGGCAGCTATAGGATATAGTCGGCCGATCCTTATGAAATTTGGTAGGTCGGATTGACTGGCCAAATAAAAAACCCAAAGGAAATCCCAACTTCCTAACTTAACAAACACTAAAGTTATGGCATTTCCGATCAATCAGTTATATGGCAGCTATAGGATATAGTTGTCCGATCCTGGCCGTTCCGACTTATATACTGCGTGCAAAGGATCGAAGGCTGTGTGCAAAGTTTCAATTCGATATCTTTAAAACTGAGAGACTAGTTCGCGTAGAAACAGACAGACGGACAGACAGACGGACAGACGGACATACGGACATGGCTATATCAACTCAGGAGGTGATCCTGATCAAGAATATATATACTTTATAGGGTCGGAGATGTCTCCTTCACTGCGTTGCACACTTTTGACCAAAATTATAATACCCTCTGCAAGGGTATAATTAAAACTATTATTCTGAGATTGCTAAAATTTACTATATCTTGGAGTATATGGAAATATTTTAGGAAACGACAAAGTTATAGTTACGAACTGACGGAAGATGTATTCGAATCGCCTGATATAACAATGAAGCTAGGTCGATTTTACTCTCAAGTTTTCGGTCATTTCTATGAAAGCTATATGATATTATTGTCCGATTTCAATAAAAATTAAAACGTAAATCTAAAATATTCAAGATTTACTATATCTTGAAGTATATTTATTTAAATTATTAAACATCGAAGTAATAATTTTTTTGTCATTTATTTCATATAATTGTTCCGATTGTTCCTATGGGAGCTATATGATACTGTCATCCGATTTTAATAAAATTAAAACCGTAATTCCATAGTATTTAAATATTAACAAATCCTGAAGAACAAAAAAAATTCTTAATACTCATAAAAAATCCAAACTTCCTAACTTTAAAAACACCAAAGTTATGGCATTTTCAATCGTTCAGTTATATGGCAGCTATAAGATATAGTCGGCCGATCCTTATGAAATTTGGTATGTCGGATTGATTGGCCAAAAATAAAACCCATAGAAAATCCCAACTTCTTATCTTTAAAAACACCAAAGTTATGGCTTTTCCGATCGTTCAGTTATATGGCAGCTATATGATATAGTCGCCCGATCCGGCTCGTTCCGACTTATATACTACCTGCAATAGAAAGACAAGTTTTGCGAAAGTTTCAAGCAGATAGCTTTAAAACTGAGGGACTAGTTTGCGTAGAAACGGACGGACAGACGGACAGACGGACAGACGGACGGACAGACGGACGGACAGACGGACATGGCTAGATCGACTCTCCTGGTGATGCTGATCAAGAATATATATACTTTATAGGGTCGGAAATGTCTCCTTCACTGCGTTGCAAACTTTTGACTGAAATTATAATACCCTCTGCAAGGGTATAAAAACTCACAAGCTAGAATTGAGGGAATTAGATTTTCATCATTTGCCTGGACATGCATCCCTAATTTAAGCAATTGTAATAATAACAATATTAACTGTATATTTTATAAGAAAAATTAAAATATGAAGGCAGTTACAAGCCATAGCATTACCTAGCGGTATGCTTAATATTTAAATTTGTAGATACAATAATTTAATGATATAAAAATTGTTTTACTTCTTCACTAAAATGTTAAATATCAATAATAGCAAGCCGTTGGAATTTGTCAAATTTATTATGCGAAATAAAATATATATCGAATAAATACAGTCCACTAATTTTGTATTGCAATGTTATTGAAAATAAATACAATCAATTGTAATTAACACATACATTTAATCTTGCCGGCCCTTGCCAGAATGTTCAGACGAGAACTAATAAAAATAAAGTAATAAAGTAAAGTAATACTTTATGAGCTCTGTGCATGTCATGTGAAAGTTGTAAATCGATCTAGAGCCATAAACTATGATTTGTAATTTAAAGCCCTACAAGGGAGCGGTGCTAGCACTTGTAGTCTGTAAGTACATGCCACTTGAGCCTAACTGAAAATAACCACTTGAGATGTTTCTCACACTGCACCAAGAGTTCCTGTGCGGGGGTCAAATGCTAACCCTACCGCTCAGGCAGACGCGGCCTCTGCGTAGGCCACAGAATAAGAATTTCATGTTAGTTTCCTAAGCAGGGACTTAGAAAATAAAATTCAGTTTTAAAACAGAACTCAACTGAAAAGGTAATTCGGTAACTCATCCCTTTCAACCGGTGACAGAAGGGCAAGGGGGTCGAAGGGTGATGATGCGATGGATAAGATGGATCTCTTTGTAACTGGAAAGGTTGGCTATTTCGAAGCAAAGATGAACAAAAACGCATTCAAATGACACCGAGTGCGCTTGTCACGGTGTCATCACAGATGTTGAGTATCTTTGTGGGCTTGCACTCAATGAACTCAGGGTGGTTTGGGTGCCACTTGGTCAACGGAAAGTTTTCCATTGGGAGAACTTCGATGACTTCTTGTTTGATGACCTGCAAGGTGTGTAAGTTATCCAACCCATGAAACGGTTCGACTTATATTGCCTATTGCAATATATTGTCCTTGCCTTCAGCAACATTGCCTTTGCCTTTGTTTAAAATTCTGCCTTAGCCTTTTCCATTAACTTCGAGGGCCGCGCTTGACCGTCCTGCTAAGATAAATAAACCAACCGTAAAATAAACACAAGCTTCCGTTCGAAGCCCAAACTCTTAGGTTTGAAGCCCAAAGTATTGCGTTCTAAGTTCCATCATATTGCGTTCCGATTTTCAATGAAAATCGCATCGGTCAGCATAATTTCATTTCACAACGAGATGCGACAGTTTCAGCAAAAGTTCTAGAAGCCTAAGAAAGAAAAGCTTCTGGCCGAGGTTCCTTGAATAAGATTTTCTAATTAAGAGGTCTTTTCGGATTGAAACCGCAATCGGTCATATCTAAGGATTAAAAGTAAAAGTGTCTTGATGTATAAGTGACTTAGTGAATTAAGGCCAATTACCAATAAAATAAAATTTGAAATAAAAATTATATTTTTTTAAGTCAACTATAACGATCTAAATTAATTAAAAAACAAGAAAGGAAAGCTAACTTCGGGCGGAGCCGAAGTTGATATACCCTTGCAGAATACTCTGTAAATTATATTCTCCAAAATTATTCATATGATGCATTCTTAATACTCATAACAAATCCCAACTTCCTAACTTTAAAAACACGAAAGTTATGGCATTTCCAATCGTTCAGTTATATGGCAGCTATAGGATATAGTCGGCCGATCCTAATGAAATTTCGTAGGTCGGATTGATTTGCCAAATATAAAACCCATAGAAAATCCCAACTTCTTATCTTTAAAAACACCAAAGTTATGGCTTTTCCGATCGTTCAGTTATATGGCAGCTATATGATATAGTCGCCCGATCCGGCTCGTTCCGACTTATATACTACCTGCAATAGAAAGACAAGTTTTGCGAAAGTTTCAAGCAGATAGCTTTAAAACTGAGGGACTAGTTTGCGTAGAAACGGACGGACAGACGGACAGACGGACAGACGGACGGACAGACGGACGGACAGACGGACATGGCTAGATCGACTCTCCTGGTGATGCTGATCAAGAATATATATACTTTATAGGGTCGGAAATGTCTCCTTCACTGCGTTGCAAACTTTTGACTGAAATTATAATACCCTCTGCAAGGGTATAAAAACTCACAAGCTAGAATTGAGGGAATTAGATTTTCATCATTTGCCTGGACATGCATCCCTAATTTAAGCAATTGTAATAATAACAATATTAACTGTATATTTTATAAGAAAAATTAAAATATGAAGGCAGTTACAAGCCATAGCATTACCTAGCGGTATGCTTAATATTTAAATTTGTAGATACAATAATTTAATGATATAAAAATTGTTTTACTTCTTCACTAAAATGTTAAATATCAATAATAGCAAGCCGTTGGAATTTGTCAAATTTATTATGCGAAATAAAATATATATCGAATAAATACAGTCCACTAATTTTGTATTGCAATGTTATTGAAAATAAATACAATCAATTGTAATTAACACATACACCTAATCTTGCCGGCCCTTGCCAGAATGTTCAGACGAGCACTAATAAAAATAAAGTAATAAAGTAAAGTAATACTTTATGAGCTCTGTGCATGTCATGTGAAAGTTGTAAATCGATCTAGAGCCATAAACTATGATTTGTAATTTAAAGCCCTACAAGGGAGCGGTGCTAGCACTTGTAGTCTGTAAGTACATGCCACTTGAGCCTAACTGAAAATAACCACTTGAGATGTTTCTCACACTGCACCAAGAGTTCCTGTGCGGGGGTCAAATGCTAACCCTACCGCTCAGGCAGACGCGGCCTCTGCGTAGGCCACAGAATAAGAATTTCATGTTAGTTTCCTAAGCAGGGACTTAGAAAATAAAATTCAGTTTTAAAACAGAACTCAACTGAAAAGGTAATTCGGTAACTCATCCCTTTCAACCGGTGACAGAAGGGCAAGGGGGTCGAAGGGTGATGATGCGATGGATAAGATGGATCTCTTTGTAACTGGAAAGGTTGGCTATTTCGAAGCAAAGATGAACAAAAACGCATTCAAATGACACCGAGTGCGCTTGTCACGGTGTCATCACAGATGTTGAGTATCTTTGTGGGCTTGCACTCAATGAACTCAGGGTGGTTTGGGTGCCACTTGGTCAACGGAAAGTTTTCCATTGGGAGAACTTCGATGACTTCTTGTTTGATGACCTGCAAGGTGTGTAAGTTATCCAACCCATGAAACGGTTCGACTTATATTGCCTATTGCAATATATTGTCCTTGCCTTCAGCAACATTGCCTTTGCCTTTGTTTAAAATTCTGCCTTAGCCTTTTCCATTAACTTCGAGGGCCGCGCTTGACCGTCCTGCTAAGATAAATAAACCAACCGTAAAATAAACACATGCTTCCGTTCGAAGCCCAAACTCTTAGGTTTGAAGCCCAAAGTATTGCGTTCTAAGTTCCATCATATTGCGTTCCGATTTTCAATGAAAAATCGCATCGGTCAGCATAATTTCATTTCACAACGAGATGCGACAGTTTCAGCAAAAGTTCTAGAAGCCTAAGAAAGAAAAGCTTCTGGCCGAGGTTCCTTGAATAAGATTTTCTAATTAAGAGGTCTTTTCGGATTGAAACCGCAATCGGTCATATCTAAGGATTAAAAGTAAAAGTGTCTTGATGTATAAGTGACTTAGTGAATTAAGGCCAATTACCAATAAAATAAAATTTGAAATAAAAATTATATTTTTTTAAGTCAACTATAACGATCTAAATTAATTAAAAAACAAGAAAGGAAAGCTAACTTCGGGCGGAGCCGAAGTTGATATACCCTTGCAGAATACTCTGTAAATTATATTCTCCAAAATTATTCATATGATGCATTCTTAATACTCATAAAAAATCCCAACTTCCTAACTTTAAAAACACGAAAGTTATGGCATTTCCAATCGTTCAGTTATATGGCAGCTATAGGATATAGTCGGCCGATCCTAATGAAATTTCGTAGGTCGGATTGATTTGCCAAATATAAAACCCATAGAAAATCCCAACTTCCTAACTTTACAAACACGAAAGTTATGGCATTTCCGATCAATCAGTTATATGGCAGCTATAGGATATAGTCGTCCGATCCCGGCCGTTCCGACTTATATACTGCGTGCAAAGGAAAGAAGGGTGTGTGCAAAGTTTCAATTCGATAGCTTTAAAACTGAGAGACTAGTTTGCGTAGAAACAGACAGACGGACAGACGGACAGACAGACGGACAGACGGACAGACGGACAGACGGACAGACGGACATGGCTATATCAACTCAGGAGGTGATCCTGATCAAGAATATATATACTTTATAGGGTCGGAGATGTCTCCTTCACTGCGTTGCACACTTTTGACCAAAATTATAATACCCTCTGCAAGGGTATAACAAGAGAGAACGCTATAGTCGGGTGCCCCGACTATCAGATACCCGTTACTCAGGTAAAGGGAGTGCGAGGGAGATGGAGATAGAAACTTTGATCACGCATAACTTTTTAACGAATGGTCCGATTTGAAAAATTTCTTCTACATTTCGATAGGTATTGATAAACACAATAAAACTGCATTTTTACTTTTCCGAAATATTTAAATTTTTAAAATCGTATTTAAGTGATTGTGGGCGTTAAAGGGGGCGTGGCATCTTTTGAAACAAACTAGCGCTGCGTAGGAACTCCTAGAATCTGCATGCAAAACGCCAATCTTCTAGCTTTTATAGTTTCCGAGATCTCAGCGTTCATACGGACAGACAGACAGACGGACAGACGGACAGACGGACATGGCTAGATCGACTCGGCTAGTGATCCTGAACAAGAATATATATACTTTATAGGGTCGGAAACGCTTCCTTCTACCTGTTACATACTTTTGCACGAATACAATATACCCTTTTACTCTACGAGTAACGGGTATAATAAAGTTAAATTTACAAACGGAACTCGCGCAGCCAAGAACTCAAATTTTTAGTGGACAAATTAAAACATCCAACACAAAACAAATTTACAGTGATCGTGAATGAAAATAAACAAATTAAATAATCCATTACGTCGATTTAATGGTGGACTGAATATCTAACTCGTAAAACATCAAGAACACTTTAAAAACAAAACAAATCCGAAATGTCAAAAAATAACTAAAAATACAAAAACCAACCAAACAATAAACAACCAACCAAAGAAATATTGACTAGAAGGAAGGGCTGTAGTCCAATCCCTCGCCAGCACTGGAAAAAATGTGTGTTCTTAAACTGGGAAAAGACCCAATCGGACAGTATCGTGATGATAATTATAATTTTTTTTTAAATAAGGTCTCTCTAAAAAAATAAACTTAAAAGAACAATTTAAAAAAAAAAAAAAAAAAACAGTGCGAATTAAAGAAAACAATCCTGAAAATTTAATAAGATTTCCATGAATTAAATTTAACAATGGCAACTGGTGGTTCTACTAATTTTTGTGCAAGTGGCCTAGCCACAGCCAGTAACTTAACTGTGGAATTAATTAATCGATTAATTAATATTCAATTGAGCGAAGTAAGCAACAAATAGATGGTTTAGAAGAAAAGTTAGCTACAGATGCAAATATAGTAGAGGACTATAAAATTCAAGAAGATGACCCAAATATAAAATGTAAAACCACGCTTGAAGTAATAAATCATTACCGAATATCACCGGGAACCAACACAATACGTAGGTTGGAGGGAAGCTGCAGAAACTGCAAAAGCCTTTATAAAATTCAGAGTCAGCAGTATTTTACGCGTCAACAATTTTACGAAATAAAATTATGGGAACAGCCCACGACGCTCTAACCAATAATGGCACTGTTCTAAATTTTGAAGCAATATTATCTAGATTGGACTTTATATATAGTGATAAACGACCAATCCATATTCTTGAGTCCGAATTAAGTATTTTTTGACAGGGTAGAATGACAGTAACTGACTACTATAGTCAATAAAAAACAAGAAAGGAAAGCTAACTTCGGGCGGAGCCGAAGTTGAAATACCCTTGCAGAATATTTTGTAAATTATATTCTCCAAAATTATTCATATGATGCATTCTTAACACTCATAAAAAATCCCAACTTCCTAACTTTACAAACACCAAAGTTATGGCATTTCCGATCAATCAGTAATATGGCGGCTATAGGATATAGTCGGCCGATCCTTTTGAAATTTGGTAGGTCATATTGATTGGCCAAATATAAAACCCATAGAAAATCCCAACTTCCTAACTTTACAACCACCAAAGTTATGGCATTTCCGATCAATCAGTTATAAGGCAGCTATAGGATATAGTCGGCCGATCCTTATGAAATTTGGTTGGTCGGATTGATTGGCCAAATATAAAACCCATAAAAATCCCAACTTCCTAACTTTACAAACACCAAAGTTATGGCATTTCCGATCAATCAGTTATATGGCAGCTATAAGATATAGTCGGCCGATCCTTATGAAACTTGGTAGGTCGGATTGATTGGCCAAATATAAAACCCATATAAAATCCCAACTTCTTAACTTAACAAACACCAAAGTTATGGCATTTCCGATCAATCAGTTATATGGCAGCTATAGGATATAGTTGTCCGATCCCGGCCGTTCCGACTTATATACTGCGTGCAAGGGAAAGAAGGGTGTGTGCAAAGTTTCAATTCGATAGCTTTAAAACTGAGAGACTAGTTTGCGTAGAAACAGACAGACGGACAGACGGACAGACGGACAGACAGACGGACAGACGGACAGACGGACAGACGGACATGGCTATATCAACTCAGGAGGTGATCCTGATCAAGAATATATATACTTTATAGGGTCGGAGATGTCTCCTTCACTGCGTTGCACACTTTTGACCAAAATTATAATACCCTCTGCAAGGGTATAACAAGAGAGAACGCTATAGTCGGGTGCCCCAACTATCAGATACCCGTTACTCAGGTAAAGGGAGTGCGAGGGAGATGGAGATAGAAACTTTGATCACGCATAACTTTTTAACGAATGGTCCGATTTGAAAAATTTCTTCTACATTTCGAAAGGTATTGATAAACACAATAAAACTGCATTTTTACTTTTCCGAAATATTTAAATTTTAAAATCGTATTTAAGTGATTGTGGGCGTTAAAGGGGGCGTGGCATCTTTTGAAACAAACTAGCGCTGCGTAGGAACTCCTAGAATCTGCATGCAAAACGCCAATCTTCTAGCTTTTATAGTTTCCGAGATCTCAGCGTTCATACGGACAGACAGACAGACGGACAGACGGACAGACGGACATGGCTAGATCGACTCGGCTAGTGATCCTGAACAAGAATATATATACTTTATAGGGTCGGAAACGCTTCTTTCTACCTGTTACATACTTTTGCACGAATACAATATACCCTTTTACTCTACGAGTAACGGGTATAATAAAGTTAAATTTACAAACGGAACTCGCGCAGCCAAGAACTCAAATTTTTAGTGGACAAATTAAAACATCCAACACAAAACAAATTTACAGTGATCGTGAATGAAAATAAACAAATTAAATAATCCATTACGTCGATTTAATGGTGGACTGAATATCTAACTCGTAAAACATCAAGAACACTTTAAAAACAAAACAAATCCGAAATGTCAAAAAATAACTAAAAATACAAAAACCAACCAAACAATAAACAACCAACCAAAGAAATATTGACTAGAAGGAAGGGCTGTAGTCCAATCCCTCGCCAGCACTGGAAAAAATGTGTGTTCTTAAACTGGGAAAAGACCCAATCGGACAGTATCGTGATGATAATTATAATTTTTTTTTAAATAAGGTCTCTCTAAAAAAATAAACTTAAAAGAACAATTTAAAAAAAAAAAGAAAAAAAACTGTGCGAATTAAAGAAAACAATCCTGAAAATTTAATAAGATTTCCATGAATTAAATTTAACAATGGCAACTGGTGGTTCTACTAATTTTTGTGCAAGTGGCCTAGCCACAGCCAGTAACTTAACTGTGGAATTAATTAATCGATTAATTAATATTCAATTGAGCGAAGTAAGCAACAAATAGATGGTTTAGAAGAAAAGTTAGCTACAGATGCAAATATAGTAGAGGACTATAAAATTCAAGAAGATGACCCAAATATAAAATGTAAAACCACGCTTGAAGTAATAAATCATTACCGAATATCACCGGGGAACCAACACAATACGTAGGTTTGAGGGAAGCTGCAGAAACTGCAAAAGCCTTTATAAAATTCAGAGTCAGCAGTATTTTACGCGTCAACAATTTTACGAAATAAAATTATGGGAACAGCCCACGACGCTCTAACCAATAATGGCACTGTTCTAAATTTTGAAGCAATATTATCTAGATTGGACTTTATATATAGTGATAAACGACCAATCCATATTCTTGAGTCCGAATTAAGTATTTTTTGACAGGGTAGAATGACAGTAACTGACTACTATAGTCAATAAAAAACAAGAAAGGAAAGCTAACTTCGGGCGGAGCCGAAGTTGAAATACCCTTGCAGAATATTTTGTAAATTATATTCTCCAAAATTATTCATATGATGCATTCTTAACACTCATAAAAAATCCCAACTTCCTAACTTTACAAACACCAAAGTTATGGCATTTCCGATCAATCAGTAATATGGCGGCTATAGGATATAGTCGGCCGATCCTTTTGAAATTTGGTAGGTCATATTGATTGGCCAAATATAAAACCCATAGAAAATCCCAACTTCCTAACTTTACAACCACCAAAGTTATGGCATTTCCGATCAATCAGTTATAAGGCAGCTATAGGATATAGTCGGCCGATCCTTATGAAATTTGGTTGGTCGGATTGATTGGCCAAATATAAAACCCATAAAAAATCCCAACTTCCTAACTTTACAAACACCAAAGTTATGGCATTTCCGATCAATCAGTTATATGGCAGCTATAAGATATAGTCGGCCGATCCTTATGAAACTTGGTAGGTCGGATTGATTGGCCAAATATAAAACCCATATAAAATCCCAACTTCTTAACTTAACAAACACCAAAGTTATGGCATTTCCGATCAATCAGTTATATGGCAGCTATAGGATATAGTTGTCCGATCCCGGCCGTTCCGACTTATATACTGCGTGCAAGGGAAAGAAGGGTGTGTGCAAAGTTTCAATTCGATAGCTTTAAAACTGAGAGACTAGTTTGCGTAGAAACAGACAGACGGACAGACGGACAGACAGACGGACAGACGGACAGACGGACAGACGGACATGGCTATATCAACTCAGGAGGTGATCCTGATCAAGAATATATATACTTTATAGGGTCGGAGATGTCTCCTTCACTGCGTTGCACACTTTTGACCAAAATTATAATACCCTCTGCAAGGGTATAACAAGAGAGAACGCTATAGTCGGGTGCCCCGACTATCAGATACCCGTTACTCAGGTAAAGGGAGTGCGAGGGGAGATGGAGATAGAAACTTTGATCACGCATAACTTTTTTAACGAATGGTCCGATTTGAAAAATTTCTTCTACATTTTGATAGGTATTGATAAACACAATAAAACTGCATTTTTACTTTTCCGAAATATTTAAATTTTTAAAATCGTATTTAAGTGATTGTGGGCGTTAAAGGGGGCGTGGTATCTTTTTGAAACAAACTAGCGCTGCGTAGGAACTCCTAGAATCTGCATGCAAAACGCCAATCTTCTAGCTTTTATAGTTTCCGAGATCTCAGCGTTCATACGGACAGACAGACAGACGGACAGACGGACATGGCTAGATCGACTCGGCTAGTGATCCTGAACAAGAATATATATACTTTATAGGGTCGGAAACGCTTCCTTCTACCTGTTACATACTTTTGCACGAATACAATATACCCTTTTACTCTACGAGTAACGGGTATAATAAAGTTAAATTTACAAACGGAACTCGCGCAGCCAAGAACTTAAATTTTTAGTGGACAAATTAAAACATCCAACACAAAACAAATTTACAGTGATCGTGAATGAAAATAAACAAATTAAATAATCCATTACGTCGATTTAATGGTGGACTGAATATCTAACTCGTAAAACATCAAGAACACTTTAAAAACAAAACAAATCCGAAATGTCAAAAAATAACTAAAAATACAAAAACCAACCAAACAATAAACAACCAACCAAAGAAATATTGACTAGAAGGAAGGGCTGTAGTCCAATCCCTCGCCAGCACTGGAAAAAATGTGTGTTCTTAAACTGGGAAAAGACCCAATCGGACAGTATCGTGATGATAATTATAATTTTTTTTTAAATAAGGTCTCTCTAAAAAAATAAACTTAAAAGAACAATTTAAAAAAAAAAAAAAAAAAAAAACAGTGCGAATTAAAGAAAACAATCCTGAAAATTTAATAAGATTTCCATGAATTAAATTTAACAATGGCAACTGGTGGTTCTACTAATTTTTGTGCAAGTGGCCTAGCCACAGCCAGTAACTTAACTGTGGAATTAATTAATCGATTAATTAATATTCAATTGAGCGAAGTAAGCAACAAATAGATGGTTTAGAAGAAAAGTTAGCTACAGATGCAAATATAGTAATAAACGACCAATCCATATTCTTGAGTCCGAATTAAGTATTTTTTGACAGGGTAGAATGACAGTAACTGACTACTATAGTCAATAAAAAACAAGAAAGGAAAGCTAACTTCGGGCGGAGCCGAAGTTGAAATACCCTTGCAGAATATTTTGTAAATTATATTCTCCAAAATTATTCATATGATGCATTCTTAACACTCATAAAAAATCCCAACTTCCTAACTTTACAAACACCAAAGTTATGGCATTTCCGATCAATCAGTAATATGGCGGCTATAGGATATAGTCGGCCGATCCTTTGAAATTTGGTAGGTCATATTGATTGGCCAAATATAAAACCCATAGAAAATCCCAACTTCCTAACTTTACAACCACCAAAGTTATGGCATTTCCGATCAATCAGTTATAAGGCAGCTATAGGATATAGTCGGCCGATCCTTATGAAATTTGGTTGGTCGGATTGATTGGCCAAATATAAAACCCATAAAAAATCCCAACTTCCTAACTTTACAAACACCAAAGTTATGGCATTTCCGATCAATCAGTTATATGGCAGCTATAAGATATAGTCGGCCGATCCTTATGAAACTTGGTAGGTCGGATTGATTGACCAAATATAAAACCCATATAAAATCCCAACTTCTTAACTTAACAAACACCAAACACCACTTAGAAGAAAAGTTAGCTACAGATGCAAATATAGTAGAGGACTATAAAATTCAAGAAGATGACCCAAATATAAAATGTAAAACCACGCTTGAAGTAATAAATTATTACCGAATATCACCGGGGAACCAACACAATACGTAGGTTGGAGGAAGCTGCAGAAACTGCAAAAGCCTTTATAAAATTCAGAGTCAGCAGTATTTTACGCGTCAACAATTTTACGAAATAAAATTATGGGAACAGCCCACGACGCTCTAACCAATAATGGCACTGTTCTAAATTTTGAAGCAATATTATCTAGATTGGACTTTATATATAGTGATAAACGACCAATCCATATTCTTGAGTCCGAATTAAGTATTTTTTGACAGGGTAGAATGACAGTAACTGACTACTATAGTCAATAAAAAACAAGAAAGGAAAGCTAACTTCGGGCGGAGCCGAAGTTGAAATACCCTTGCAGAATATTTTGTAAATTATATTCTCCAAAATTATTCATATGATGCATTCTTAACACTCATAAAAAATCCCAACTTCCTAACTTTACAAACACCAAAGTTATGGCATTTCCGATCAATCAGTAATATGGCGGCTATAGGATATAGTCGGCCGATCCTTTTGAAATTTGGTAGGTCGGATTGATTGGCCAAATATAAAACCCATATAAAATCCCAACTTCTTAACTTAACAAACACCAAAGTTATGGCATTTCCGATCAATCAGTTATATGGCAGCTATAGGATATAGTTGTCCGATCCCGGCCGTTCCGACTTATATACTGCGTGCAAGGGAAAGAAGGGTGTGTGCAAAGTTTCAATTCGATAGCTTTAAAACTGAGAGACTAGTTTGCGTAGAAACAGACAGACGGACAGACGGACAGACGGACAGACAGACGGACAGACGGACAGACGGACAGACGGACATGGCTATATCAACTCAGGAGGTGATCCTGATCAAGAATATATATACTTTATAGGGTCGGAGATGTCTCCTTCACTGCGTTGCACACTTTTGACCAAAATTATAATACCCTCTGCAAGGGTATAACAAGAGAGAACGCTATAGTCGGGTGCCCCGACTATCAGATACCCGTTACTCAGGTAAAGGGAGTGCGAGGGAGATGGAGATAGAAACTTTGATCACGCATAACTTTTTAACGAATGGTCCGATTTGAAAAATTTCTTCTACATTTTGATAGGTATTGATAAACACAATAAAACTGCATTTTTACTTTTCCGAAATATTTAAATTTTTAAAATCGTATTTAAGTGATTGTGGGCGTTAAAGGGGGCGTGGCATCTTTTTGAAACAAACTAGCGCTGCGTAGGAACTCCTAGAATCTGCATGCAAAACGCCAATCTTCTAGCTTTTATAGTTTCCGAGATCTCAGCGTTCATACGGACAGACAGACAGACGGACAGACGGACATGGCTAGATCGACTCGGCTAGTGATCCTGAACAAGAATATATATACTTTATAGGGTCGGAAACGCTTCCTTCTACCTGTTACATACTTTTGCACGAATACAATATACCCTTTTACTCTACGAGTAACGGGTATAATAAAGTTAAATTTACAAACGGAACTCGCGCAGCCAAGAACTTAAATTTTTAGTGGACAAATTAAAACATCCAACACAAAACAAATTTACAGTGATCGTGAATGAAAATAAACAAATTAAATAATCCATTACGTCGATTTAATGGTGGACTGAATATCTAACTCGTAAAACATCAAGAACACTTTAAAAAACAAAACAAATCCGAAATGTCAAAAAATAACTAAAAATACAAAAACCAACCAAACAATAAACAACCAACCAAAGAAATATTGACTAGAAGGAAGGGCTGTAGTCCAATCCCTCGCCAGCACTGGAAAAAATGTGTGTTCTTAAACTGGGAAAAGACCCAATCGGACAGTATCGTGATGATAATTATAATTTTTTTTTAAATAAGGTCTCTCTAAAAAAATAAACTTAAAAGAACAATTTAAAAAAAAAAAAAAAAAAACAGTGCGAATTAAAGAAAACAATCCTGAAAATTTAATAAGATTTCCATGAATTAAATTTAACAATGGCAACTGGTGGTTCTACTAATTTTTGTGCAAGTGGCCTAGCCACAGCCAGTAACTTAACTGTGGAATTAATTAATCGATTAATTAATATTCAATTGAGCGAAGTAAGCAACAAATAGATGGTTTAGAAGAAAAGTTAGCTACAGATGCAAATATAGTAATAAACGACCAATCCATATTCTTGAGTCCGAATTAAGTATTTTTTGACAGGGTAGAATGACAGTAACTGACTACTATAGTCAATAAAAAAACAAGAAAGGAAAGCTAACTTCGGGCGGAGCCGAAGTTGAAATACCCTTTGCAGAATATTTTGTAAATTATATTCTCCAAAATTATTCATATGATGCATTCTTAACACTCATAAAAATCCCAACTTCCTAACTTTACAAACACCAAAGTTATGGCATTTCCGATCAATCAGTAATATGGCGGCTATAGGATATAGTCGGCCGATCCTTTTGAAATTTGGTAGGTCATATTGATTGGCCAAATATAAAACCCATAGAAAATCCCAACTTCCTAACTTTACAACCACCAAAGTTATGGCATTTCCGATCAATCAGTTATAAGGCAGCTATAGGATATAGTCGGCCGATCCTTATGAAATTTGGTTGGTCGGATTGATTGGCCAAATATAAAACCCATAAAAAATCCCAACTTCCTAACTTTACAAACACCAAAGTTATGGCATTTCCGATCAATCAGTTATATGGCAGCTATAAGATATAGTCGGCCGATCCTTATGAAACTTGGTAGGTCGGATTGATTGGCCAAATATAAAACCCATATAAAATCCCAACTTCTTAACTTAACAAACACCAAACACCACTTAGAAGAAAAGTTAGCTACAGATGCAAATATAGTAGAGGACTATAAAATTCAAGAAGATGACCCAAATATAAAATGTAAAACCACGCTTGAAGTAATAAATTATTACCGAATATCACCGGGGAACCAACACAATACGTAGGTTGGAGGAAGCTGCAGAAACTGCAAAAGCCTTTATAAAATTCAGAGTCAGCAGTATTTTACGCGTCAACAATTTTACGAAATAAAATTATGGGAACAGCCCACGACGCTCTAACCAATAATGGCACTGTTCTAAATTTTGAAGCAATATTATCTAGATTGGACTTTATATATAGTGATAAACGACCAATCCATATTCTTGAGTCCGAATTAAGTATTTTTTGACAGGGTAGAATGACAGTAACTGACTACTATAGTCAATAAAAAACAAGAAAGGAAAGCTAACTTCGGGCGGAGCCGAAGTTGAAATACCCTTGCAGAATATTTTGTAAATTATATTCTCCAAAATTATTCATATGATGCATTCTTAACACTCATAAAAAATCCCAACTTCCTAACTTTACAAACACCAAAGTTATGGCATTTCCGATCAATCAGTAATATGGCGGCTATAGGATATAGTCGGCCGATCCTTTTGAAATTTGGTAGGTCGGATTGATTGGCCAAATATAAAACCCATATAAAATCCCAACTTCTTAACTTAACAAACACCAAAGTTATGGCATTTCCGATCAATCAGTTATATGGCAGCTATAGGATATAGTTGTCCGATCCCGGCCGTTCCGACTTATATACTGCGTGCAAGGGAAAGAAGGGTGTGTGCAAAGTTTCAATTCGATAGCTTTAAAACTGAGAGACTAGTTTGCGTAGAAACAGACAGACGGACAGACGGACAGACGGACAGACAGACGGACAGACGGACAGACGGACAGACGGACATGGCTATATCAACTCAGGAGGTGATCCTGATCAAGAATATATATACTTTATAGGGTCGGAGATGTCTCCTTCACTGCGTTGCACACTTTTGACCAAAATTATAATACCCTCTGCAAGGGTATAACAAGAGAGAACGCTATAGTCGGGTGCCCCGACTATCAGATACCCGTTACTCAGGTAAAGGGAGTGCGAGGGAGATGGAGATAGAAACTTTGATCACGCATAACTTTTTAACGAATGGTCCGATTTGAAAAATTTCTTCTACATTTCGATAGGTATTGATAAACACAATAAAACTGCATTTTTACTTTTCCGAAATATTTAAATTTTTAAAATCGTATTTAAGTGATTGTGGGCGTTAAAGGGGGCGTGGCATCTTTTTGAAACAAACTAGCGCTGCGTAGGAACTCCTAGAATCTGCATGCAAAACGCCAATCTTCTAGCTTTTATAGTTTCCGAGATCTCAGCGTTCATACGGACAGACAGACAGACGGACAGACGGACAGACGGACATGGCTAGATCGACTCGGCTAGTGATCCTGAACAAGAATATATATACTTTATAGGGTCGGAAACGCTTCCTTCTACCTGTTACATACTTTTGCACGAATACAATATACCCTTTTACTCTACGAGTAACGGGTATAATAAAGTTAAATTTACAAACGGAACTCGCGCAGCCAAGAACTCAAATTTTTAGTGGACAAATTAAAACATCCAACACAAAACAAATTTACAGTGATCGTGAATGAAAATAAACAAATTAAATAATCCATTACGTCGATTTAATGGTGGACTGAATATCTAACTCGTAAAACATCAAGAACACTTTAAAAACAAAACAAATCCGAAATGTCAAAAAATAACTAAAAATACAAAAACCAACCAAACAATAAACAACCAACCAAAGAAATATTGACTAGAAGGAAGGGCTGTAGTCCAATCCCTCGCCAGCACTGGAAAAAATGTGTGTTCTTAAACTGGGAAAAGACCCAATCGGACAGTATCGTGATGATAATTATAATTTTTTTTAAATAAGGTCTCTCTAAAAAAATAAACTTAAAAGAACAATTTAAAAAAAAAAAAAAAAAAACAGTGCGAATTAAAGAAAACAATCCTGAAAATTTAATAAGATTTCCATGAATTAAATTTAACAATGGCAACTGGTGGTTCTACTAATTTTTGTGCAAGTGGCCTAGCCACAGCCAGTAACTTAACTGTGGAATTAATTAATCGATTAATTAATATTCAATTGAGCGAAGTAAGCAACAAATAGATGGTTTAGAAGAAAAGTTAGCTACAGATGCAAATATAGTAGAGGACTATAAAATTCAAGAAGATGACCCAAATATAAAATGTAAAACCACGCTTGAAGTAATAAATCATTACCGAATATCACCGGGGAACCAACACAATACGTAGGTTGGAGGGAAGCTGCAGAAACTGCAAAAGCCTTTATAAAATTCAGAGTCAGCAGTATTATACGCGTCAACAATTTTACGAAATAAAATTATGGGAACAGCCCACGACGCTCTAACCAATAATGGCACTGTTCTAAATTTTGAAGCAATATTATCTAGATTGGACTTTATATATAGTGATAAACGACCAATCCATATTCTTGAGTCCGAATTAAGTATTTTTTGACAGGGTAGAATGACAGTAACTGACTACTATAGTCAATAAAAAACAAGAAAGGAAAGCTAACTTCGGGCGGAGCCGAAGTTGAAATACCCTTGCAGAATATTTTGTAAATTATATTCTCCAAAATTATTCATATGATGCATTCTTAACACTCATAAAAAATCCCAACTTCCTAACTTTACAAACACCAAAGTTATGGCATTTCCGATCAATCAGTAATATGGCGGCTATAGGATATAGTCGGCCGATCCTTTTGAAATTTGGTAGGTCATATTGATTGGCCAAATATAAAACCCATAGAAAATCCCAACTTCCTAACTTTACAACCACCAAAGTTATGGCATTTCCGATCAATCAGTTATAAGGCAGCTATAGGATATAGTCGGCCGATCCTTATGAAATTTGGTTGGTCGGATTGATTGGCCAAATATAAAACCCATAAAAATCCCAACTTCCTAACTTTACAAACACCAAAGTTATGGCATTTCCGATCAATCAGTTATATGGCAGCTATAAGATATAGTCGGCCGATCCTTATGAAACTTGGTAGGTCGGATTGATTGGCCAAATATAAAACCCATATAAAATCCCAACTTCTTAACTTAACAAACACCAAAGTTATGGCATTTCCGATCAATCAGTTATATGGCAGCTATAGGATATAGTTGTCCGATCCCGGCCGTTCCGACTTATATACTGCGTGCAAGGGAAAGAAGGGTGTGTGCAAAGTTTCAATTCGATAGCTTTAAAACTGAGAGACTAGTTTGCGTAGAAACAGACAGACGGACAGACGGACAGACGGACAGACAGACGGACAGACGGACAGACGGACATGGCTATATCAACTCAGGAGGTGATCCTGATCAAGAATATATATACTTTATAGGGTCGGAGATGTCTCCTTCACTGCGTTGCACACTTTTGACCAAAATTATAATACCCTCTGCAAGGGTATAACAAGAGAGAACGCTATAGTCGGGTGCCCCGACTATCAGATACCCGTTACTCAGGTAAAGGGAGTGCGAGGGAGATGGAGATAGAAACTTTGATCACGCATAACTTTTTAACGAATGGTCCGATTTGAAAAATTTCTTCTACATTTCGATAGGTATTGATAAACACAATAAAACTGCATTTTTACTTTTCCGAAATATTTAAATTTTTAAAATCGTATTTAAGTGATTGTGGGCGTTAAAGGGGGCGTGGCATCTTTTTGAAACAAACTAGCGCTGCGTAGGAACTCCTAGAATCTGCATGCAAAACGCCAATCTTCTAGCTTTTATAGTTTCCGAGATCTCAGCGTTCATACGGACAGACAGACAGACGGACAGACGGACAGACGGACATGGCTAGATCGACTCGGCTAGTGATCCTGAACAAGAATATATATACTTTATAGGGTCGGAAACGCTTCCTTCTACCTGTTACATACTTTTGCACGAATACAATATACCCTTTTACTCTACGAGTAACGGGTATAATAAAGTTAAATTTACAAACGGAACTCGCGCAGCCAAGAACTCAAATTTTTAGTGGACAAATTAAAACATCCAACACAAAACAAATTTACAGTGATCGTGAATGAAAATAAACAAATTAAATAATCCATTACGTCGATTTAATGGTGGACTGAATATCTAACTCGTAAAACATCAAGAACACTTTAAAAACAAAACAAATCCGAAATGTCAAAAAATAACTAAAAATACAAAAACCAACCAAACAATAAACAACCAACCAAAGAAATATTGACTAGAAGGAAGGGCTGTAGTCCAATCCCTCGCCAGCACTGGAAAAAATGTGTGTTCTTAAACTGGGAAAAGACCCAATCGGACAGTATCGTGATGATAATTATAATTTTTTTTTAAATAAGGTCTCTCTAAAAAAATAAACTTAAAAGAACAATTTAAAAAAAAAGAAAAAAAACAGTGCGAATTAAAGAAAACAATCCTGAAAATTTAATAAGATTTCCATGAATTAAATTTAACAATGGCAACTGGTGGTTCTACTAATTTTTGTGCAAGTGGCCTAGCCACAGCCAGTAACTTAACTGTGGAATTAATTAATCGATTAATTAATATTCAATTGAGCGAAGTAAGCAACAAATAGATGGTTTAGAAGAAAAGTTAGCTACAGATGCAAATATAGTAGAGGACTATAAAATTCAAGAAGATGACCCAAATATAAAATGTAAAACCACGCTTGAAGTAATAAATCATTACCGAATATCACCGGGGAACCAACACAATACGTAGGTTGGAGGGAAGCTGCAGAAACTGCAAAAGCCTTTATAAAATTCAGAGTCAGCAGTATTTTACGCGTCAACAATTTTACGAAATAAAATTATGGGAACAGCCCACGACGCTCTAACCAATAATGGCACTGTTCTAAATTTTGAAGCAATATTATCTAGATTGGACTTTATATATAGTGATAAACGACCAATCCATATTCTTGAGTCCGAATTAAGTATTTTTTGACAGGGTAGAATGACAGTAACTGACTACTATAGTCAATAAAAAACAAGAAAGGAAAGCTAACTTCGGGCGGAGCCGAAGTTGAAATACCCTTGCAGAATATTTTGTAAATTATATTCTCCAAAATTATTCATATGATGCATTCTTAACACTCATAAAAAATCCCAACTTCCTAACTTTACAAACACCAAAGTTATGGCATTTCCGATCAATCAGTAATATGGCGGCTATAGGATATAGTCGGCCGATCCTTTTGAAATTTGGTAGGTCATATTGATTGGCCAAATATAAAACCCATAGAAAATCCCAACTTCCTAACTTTACAACCACCAAAGTTATGGCATTTCCGATCAATCAGTTATAAGGCAGCTATAGGATATAGTCGGCCGATCCTTATGAAATTTGGTTGGTCGGATTGATTGGCCAAATATAAAACCCATAAAAAATCCCAACTTCCTAACTTTACAAACACCAAAGTTATGGCATTTCCGATCAATCAGTTATATGGCAGCTATAAGATATAGTCGGCCGATCCTTATGAAACTTGGTAGGTCGGATTGATTGGCCAAATATAAAACCCATATAAAATCCCAACTTCTTAACTTAACAAACACCAAAGTTATGGCATTTCCGATCAATCAGTTATATGGCAGCTATAGGATATAGTTGTCCGATCCCGGCCGTTCCGACTTATATACTGCGTGCAAGGGAAAGAAGGGTGTGTGCAAAGTTTCAATTCGATAGCTTTAAAACTGAGAGACTAGTTTGCGTAGAAACAGACAGACGGACAGACGGACAGACGGACATGGCTATATCAACTCAGGAGGTGATCCTGATCAAGAATATATATACTTTATAGGGTCGGAGATGTCTCCTTCACTGCGTTGCACACTTTTGACCAAAATTATAATACCCTCTGCAAGGGTATAATGACTTAACTAATAAACAAAACTATAATGACATACGGAAAGGACAACGTAATTACTAAAGAAACAAACAGAACAATAAGGAGCAATGCTCTACGAATTTTTATCTCTGGACTAAATGGCCCAATATCAGAAACCCTTTTCTCATTAAATCCACCAGACTTGCCCAATGCTTTGGCAAAGGTCCAGGAATTAGAATCAAACAATTTCAGTGCTCAATTTTCAAAAAGGTATTATGGTTTTAAAAATGAAAATAAAAATCAAGGAAATAATTTAAGATTTAATTCCAAACAAATTACTAATACTAAAGGGACAGGAAATAATTGGAATTATAGTCAAAATAATAATTGGCCACAGAATAGGAATTTTTGGCAACACAATAATCAGAATAACTATCAAAAGCAATAAACTGTCGAGCCAATGGACGTTGATCCATCGTTCCAAATTCAAAATAAGCCTAGTAATAATTGGCAGACAAATAGTAATCGAGGCAGATAGAGAATAAAAATTATTATGAAAACAATAATCACGCAATCTATTATCGTACAAACCAAACCAGAGAGCAAACTCAAGCTCAAACAAGAAAGGAAAGCTAACTTCGGGCGGATCCGAAGTTGATACAACCTTGCAGAATAATCTCTAAATTATATTCTCCAAAATTATTCATATGATGCATTCTTAATACTCATAAAAAATCCCAACTTCCTAACTTTACAAACTCCCTGCGTTGCACACTTTTGACCAAAATTATAATACCCTTCGCAAGGGTATACAAATCGGAGCTATAGTGAATATAGAAAAGGGAGAGTTGGAGTATAAAGGAAAGACAGAAAAGTTAATATATAATATAATGATAGTGAGGAAAATAACGAAACAAGTTGAATGGATCAATAATACTCTTCCTTTTAAAGAATTTATTTAACAAAAATATTTTGATAATAAAAGTTGCGAAAACACAGATTCTATATTGTGGAAAGAAGCGAGAAAAGTTTGTGATCAACAAATCCTGAGCACGCCGACGATGAAATTCCGTCAACAAAAAAATAAATAGTTTGGGATCAACAAATCCTGATCACGACGACGATGAAATTTCCGTCAACATACAATTAAATAGTTTGGCAAGTACAAATCGAATAGAAGTACTGCAGAAGAAAATAATTGACATAATAGAAGAAGAACACTCAAAAATAAATTTACAAATTCCATTTCGAACCGATATTCGAAGTGAAATAAACAAAGAATATGACAGGGCCATTTATAGTAAACAGTCAAAAAAGGTCCAAATGAAGATGCAGTCCCAAACATATATTAGTAATAGATTACGAAAAATTGATTTCAACAATTGATTTGGAATCTGGATTCCACCAAATTTTAATGAAAGATTTAGATATTTTTTACGAATGCCTTTTGGGTTAACGAACGCACCCAGAATTTTTTTAAAGAGCCATGGACAATATCTTAAGGGAACAAGTAGGAAAAACTTGCCATGTTTATATGAACGATATTATTATTTTTTCAAACACTATTGAACAACACTATGCTGATTTAATTAAAATAATTAATATTTTACAAAGAGCTAATATGCAAATTTCTCTCGAAAAATCTAAATTCTTTAAATTAGAAACCGCAATTCTAGGTTATATTGTTTCTCATAATGTAATTAAAACGGATTCCGAAAAAATTACCATTTATATTCTGCGAAAAAGAATTATTAGCCATAGTATGGGCCTTAAAAAATCTCAGGAATTATTTATTGGAGTATCCCATCCTTATTTATTTATTTATTATTCCTAACCGACCGAGGGGCGCAGTCGTGTATCGTACGGCACGATTCGCGAGAAGATAGACGCGAGATAAGAAAATATAGGTAAAAGTCCAGGGAAAAAGTAATAGTAAGATCAATTTTATGCCAATGAAGCTAGAATTAATCGTTTTAGAAGCGGCAGAGAGTAAATATTTGAGATTATAGGAAAAAGTATATTTTAGTCAGTACATAATGCTCTGAAAGGCTCATGCAAGGCATAGTTAGAAATACAAAAATTTAATATTGGGGGAATATCCTTTCTAGTTAATCTACTTGGCACAGAAAAGTTTAGCCGACTTACCAAGTCGGGGCTGTCAATCTCACCATGTGTAAGGTTACAATTGAAGACAGTACCAAGCATCGTTCTACGGTTGGCTAGGTAGGGTAAATTAATCAACAATAGTCTACTAGAATAAGAAGGTAAGTTAAGATTTGCATCCCAGTTTAGGTGCCGTAAAGCAAAAGAAGAAAGATTTTTTGTACTGATTCAATACGACCATTATGTATTTCGTATTGTGGACATCTGACGGAAGACCCCTACTCCAGAATAGGACGAACTAGCGAAATAAATAAAGTTTTGGTGACATAAGGATAATTGAATTCTTTTTATCACCTTTTAATAAAACCAAGCACTCCTTTGGCTTTATTAACCATGGACGAAATGTGATTAGAAAATTTCAATTTAGGATCCAAAGGAACGCCAACATCGTTTACAAAAGTTGTTCTATCTATAAAGAGCTGCCACTTAACGTGTAGTTCGCGTATTTCGGATTGACTCAATAAAATATCATCAGCTTGCACTTGGAACCGTTTAAATTTAGTAAATTATAAATAATGTAAAAAGTAACGGACCCAGATGGCTCCCTTGTGGGACACCGGAGATAACACGGAGAATTTCAGAAATTGAATTTTTGAAAAGGACTCTTTGTGACATGCCATTCAGATAACTTGGGATCCATTTAAGGAGATCAACTGGAAAACCTAACAGATCAAGTTTTTGAACAAGAAGTAAGTGATTTACAGAGTCAAATGCTTAACTAAAGACAGTGTAAATGCCGTCCGTTTGAAAACTACTATTGAAGCCTTATATCACAAATGTAGTGAGCTCTAGAAGGTTTGTGATTGTGGATCTACGTTTAATAAATCCGTGTTGACATGGAGAAATGATTGATCTACAAAGGTGCTGCAAGTGAGGAGTAATGATTTTTTCAAAAAGCTTAGGAATAGCTGACAACTTGGAAATACCTCTGTAGTTACTGGCTTCTAACTTGTTACCTTTTTTGAAAAGAGGAATAACAAATGATTCCTACCAAATATTTGGGAATTGGGAAGTTTCTAGAGATAAGGTAACCAACATCTGAAGAGGTTTGCACAGGGCCTTAGCGCAATACCTAAGCACGAATTACGTCTGTGGTCCGGAGGTGGCTGGTCACAGTGATATAGATATAGGTCATTATTTGATAAAGACAAAGATAAACTTCTCTGGTCGAGTGTCACTCTTAGACTGATTTTTTTCTTTTCTGAGTATACAAATGAGAGATAACTTGGGAGTGGGGTATATATGTTGAGATTGCGAAACTCCTTAGGTCAGCAGTTCCCGGCCGGATGCCTGTGGCCCAGTTGTTTACTCGGCTCGGTATCCCGTGTCGGCGGTTTGGTGTCCGGGTTGAATGGCATCTTCGCGTAATCAGGATCGACAGTGAACCGAGGATGTATATAATCGACAGGTGAGTAGTGGTTCGTTCCTCTATGTTGGTGACCGCCAATCCATTTTCCAGATTACTAAGGTGTAGTACCTGAAGGTTTATGGGTTCGTTCGTTGGGATTGTTGTTAAATTCTGGACATGGGGAAGGTTTATCTCAATGTCGTCGATTATTGTAGTGGCGGCCTCGACGTATTTTGTCCCATTTGCGGAGATAGAACCATTGTCGTATTTTATAAGCATGGAACCGTTGAAGATCCTGCTCGAAATGCAGTTGGAAGTAATGTTCAGATTCTCCACGTTGAGGATCACCAACAACCCTTTTAAAGGAACGAAGATCTGTGGTTGGTGACCCCTGTTCGTTGTGCTGCAGATCGCTTCTTTATCGTCCAGCAGGTTGTAAAGGTATTCTGTATTATTGGGTGTCAAAGGAGTCTCGCAAATGTGCGTACCTCCCACTTTTATACAAATGTCTCAATTATCATAATTTCTAGGTCGTTCTTAATTATAACATTAGGTAAGTTTACATACATAGTTTTCTTTAGGGGTAGTGAAATAAGACGGTACAAATTATAAGATTCTTTTGACAAAATTGGAACTTTGATATGGAATATGAGTGTTTTATTAAGGGTGGTTGATTCTAAAGAAAGCACATTGTATAGTTCGTGTTCTAGCTGTACTTCTTTTTTTTTGCTCCGATAGTACGTTTTTTATTTTTTCAAATTCGACCGAATTTAATAGGTATTTTGGGGCTAACTTTAATTTGGCAAATAGCAAGCTTTCCGCAATAGTGTTTAAGTGATTGAAGAATAAGTCTATATTGAAGTTAATCCTATCTATATATTTGATGAGTTGGATGTTCTTATATTCTTCATCTATTTCTTTAAAAATTTTATTTTGATACGAGTTTATAAAGTTGCTTATAAGTACCTGTTCATGAACATATTAACAGGTTCATTTATCTCCTCGAATCTTACAAGCGTTTTGTTCTGGAAATTAGTGTTAGATTCGGAATTTCCGAATTCCATATTCCCCGAGACTACTTTCACTATAAGGCCTAATCCATTTATTAATCCTCTTTTTGGCCTACTTCTTCCATTTAATTAATTTAATCTTTCTTGAACCTGAGCTAATTTTTGGTATAATGTAAGTTTCAGCTCTTCAAGGCCCTGTTGGTCGGGTAAGTTTCCTATCACTTCGTGTATTTTAGTTACTGAGTCTTCATATTTGCTCAGGTGAATGACGTGATTAAAAATTTTAAAGGACTTCACCACTCTCGCCGTTTCCAAGTTGATTTTTAGTCAGAAGGGTCTGTCCTGTTTTCATTTAGGCGGTCTGTTCGTTTTTTTGTAGCATCCTCCATGTGCCTTTTTAGGTCGGCGTATAAGGTAGTTTGGAGTTCGTTTAGTTTTAGTAAATAATCGTGCTCATTGTCGATCTTAACTGTTTTGTCGAAAATGTGGGTGCGACCACTAAAAAGTTCAAAGGGGGTTAAATTTGTACTAGAGTGGATCGCATTGTTGTAAGTTATTATTGTTTCGGAAAGTATCTCGTCATGCTCTAGGGTTAATTTTAATTCCTTCCTCTTACTCAGAATTATCCTATAGATTTCAGTTAAGGTTGAATGTAGTCGTTCTACTGTCGAGTTACTACTTGATTGTTTACTATTTCGTATTGTGCCAAAAAGTCCGAGAACTCGGCTTCCTGGTTAAGTATTAACTATTGGGGATTCCAAATTGGCAAAAGAAAGTCTTGAAAGCTTTAGTAACAAGTATGGAGTTTCTATTGGTGAGTGGGTAGGCTTGAGCGAATTTAGAGAATTTGTCAATAATTGTTAAGTTATAATTATTATTAATCCAGGGGCCTATTTGGTATTTCTGGCAGTACAAATGGTGGTTTCTGTGGGCACCTATCGTACTTAAGAGTGAGGCATATTTCGCAATCCCGAATATTCTGGGAGATAAAAGACTTTAATTGGGGTACATAGATTTCCCTTTTTAGATGATGGTACATCCCTTCCACCCCTCTTTGATTGTTGTTAGAGTGGTGGGTTCTAATCAAGTTGTTAATTTCCTCATGATAAACAGGTTCGTGTAGAACAATAAGACACCTGTAAACCTTATACAGTTGAGAGTCCGCGAAATATTTTAAGTAAGCTTCTTGTATTACTTTGAAAATTTCGTCGGACGAGTGAACGGCTAAGGTTTTGTTGGGTATTAAAATGGGTTTTAAAATATCTGTGATTTTTTGTAAGGTAAAGAAGGTTCCGTTATGTGTGTCCGTTTTTTTATTTTTGAATGGTGTGCTTACGCGACCAAGGAGGTCTGTCCGATTTCAAATATAACCTGCATGTTAAATGTGCCTTCTTAGCTAACGGGATTCCGGCTACAATATGTGGGTCAACGTCATTGATAAGTGTGTTTGGTTCGATTCTACTTAAAGCATCCGCAATGACGTTTTGTGAGCCTTTTTATACCCTTGCAGAGGGTATTATAATTTCAGTCAAAAGTTGGCAACGCAGTGAAGGAGACATTTCCGACCCTATAAAGTATATATATTCTTGATCAGCATCACCAGGAGAGTCGATCTAGCCATGTCCGTCTGTCCGTCCGTCCGTCCGTCTGTCCGTCCGTCTGTCCGTCCGTCCGTTTCTACGCAAACTAGTCCCTCAGTTTTAAAGCTATCTGCTTAAAACTTTCCCAAAAGTTGTCTTTCTATTGCAGGTAGTATATAAGTCGGAACGAGCCGGATCGGGCGACTATATCATATAGCTGTCATATAACTGAACGATCGGAAAAGACATAACGTTGGTGTTTTTAAAGTTAGGAAGTTGGGATTTTCTATGAGTTTTATTTTTGGCCAATTAATCCGACCTACCAAATTTCATTCGGATCGGCCGACTATATCCTATAGCCGCCATATAACTGATTGATCGGAAATGCCATAGCATTGGTGTTTGTAAAGTTAGGAAGTTGGGATTTTCTATGGGTTTTATATTTGGCCAATCAATCTGACCTCCAAAATTTCATAAGGATCAGCCGACAATATCCTATAGCTGCCATGTAACTGAACGATTGGAAATGCCATAACTTTGGTGTTTTTGAAGTTAAGAAGATGGGATTTTTTATGAGTGTTAAAATGCATCATGTGAATAATTTTGGAGAATATAATTTACAGAATATTCTGCAAGGGTATATCAACTGCGGCTCCGCCCGAAGTTAGCTTTCCTTTCTTGTTTGTAGACGATATCGTAGTCATACTCGGAAAGTGTTAGTTTCCATCGGAGGAGTTTCGGGTTTTGGCCCTTGAAATTTTGCAACCAAACTAAGGGTTTATGGTCGGTAATGATCTTGAACTTGTTGCCATACACATATGGCCGAAAGTACTTAACTGCCCAGATTATGGCCAGCATCTTTTTCTCTATTGTCGAATACCGAGTTTCTGCCTCGATCAAGGTTCTACTCGCGAAACAAATTGGTCTGTCGGACATGTCGGGGCCCTGAGAAAGAACGGCTCCAATGGCGAAGTTACTGGCGTCTGTGGTAAGGGTAAATGGTTTGTCTGGGTGTTGTAAAATCGGGTTGTTCGTTAGGAGGGTTTTGCAAATTTCAAATGCCTCTATAAATTCTGCATCTATAACGACGGATTTGCCACCCTTAAGCTGTCGGGAAATAGGTTTCGTAATTCTAGCAAAGTCTTTCATAAATTTCCTATAATAGCCCAACAGGCCTAAAAAGGATTTTATTTGCTTAGTCGTTTTTGGGCATGGGAAATTTTTTACTGCTGTTATTTTGTCGGGATTTGGTTTGTTACCGTCCTGGGTTATTACGTGTCCCAAAAAATCTATTTCCTTCCTCAGGAAATTCGTCTTGGTGATTTGGATTTTTAGATTCGCTTGACGTAATTTCTGAAAAACGGAGTACACATTCTCGTGTACTAATGTATGCTGATGATGTTAAGCTTTGTTTATCATATAATCATATAGCGTCGGGACTTAACTTACAGTCAGATATTGATAGTTTTCATGGATGGTGTGAGTACAACCTTTTAAAGTTGAACTATTTTAAATGCAACGTTATGACTTTTTATAGGGGTACTCCTACGTTCATCAGTTTCTTTCTTGAAAATACGCCACTCGACCGTATATATTCAGTTAACGATTTATGTGGTCTTCTGGACCCTAAACTTAAATTTGACTGCCACATAATGTCCACTGTTAACAAAGCCATGAGTGTTCTTGGGTTTATAAAGAGTTGGTTAAAAGAATTTGATGACCCTTATACGACCAAATTATTATTTACCTCCCTTGTCCGTCCTATTTTGGAATATTGTTCGTCGGCTTGGAGTCCACAATATCAAGTGCACATTGACCGTATTGAGTAGGTACAAAAAAAATTTCTTCTATTTGCCCTTAGTAGTTTGAACTGGGATCAAAACGTAAGGCTGCCTTCCTACCAGAGTAGATTACTGTTGCTTAATTTACCCACAGTTGTAAATCGTAGAACAATGCTTGGTACTATTTTTATGCAAAATCTAATAAGATATTGATTCTGCAGAACTTGTAAGCCGCCTAACTTTTAATGTTATTGTTAGACTAACACGAAATTATATTCCTCTAAATTTGCCACGATGTACATCCAATTTTTGTCTGCAGGAGCCCTTTCACGTTCTATGTAATAATTATAACAACCTTTATCATTTAATTTGCATTTCAACTTCTATCCCGTTATTAAAAACTAATATTTTAACTCATTTGCGTTACTCTTAATTGTGCCTTTTATTTTCATTTGTGTCTTGTCTCTATTTAATTTATGTATTTTCCTCGCGAACTCGCATTTTTTGCCCAAATTGAAAATAGGGCCCCGCGCGTAACAAGCACGTGCTTGGTGTCGTTGGGCCACTTGTTTGTACTGCTCGAAGTGCATCAACGTCCATCAATATAATATAAAAAGTGTTTCTGAAGGGAAGCTGAGAATATAATTATGTCATCAAGATAGACCAAGCAAATGTCCCCTACTAGTTCTCCTAGTACGTTGTCCATTACCCTTTGGAATGTAGCTGGGGCGTTTTTTAGCCCGAACGGCATTCTCATGAATTCGTAGTGTCCGTTCTCTACCGAAAAAGTTGTCTTGGCCATGTCCCGAGGGTCCATCTGAATTTGGTGGAACCCACTCACTAAATCTAAGGTGGAAAAATATTTTGCCCTGCCAATGTTGTCAAGAAGGTCGTTAATATTGGGGATTGGGTACCTGTCCGTGATGGTTTTGTCATTCAGTTTCCTGAAGTCTATTACTAATCTCCATTTCTTTTGGCTAGATGAGTCCGACTTCTTAGGGACTACCCAAACAGGGGCGCTCCAAGGGGAATGGCTGTTTCTTATTATATTCTGGTCGAGCATTTTTGCTATTTGCTTGCGGACCTCTTCCTTATGTATATAAGGGTATCTGTACGTTTTAACATTAACGGGGATATTGTCGGTAGTCGGGATGGGGTGCCTAACTGTGTTGGATAATGTGAGAGGTGTCGCGTCGTCGTAAAATAGGTCCTGAAATTTTTTGCAAATTTTAAGCATTCCTTGCTTTTCTTCGTCATTTAAATGGTCCGTAGGGATGTGCTTATTAAGACTTCTACTGATCTGTTGGTAACTTGGATTAAGTGTTACCCCGTTTATCTGATCGTAACATTCCTTGTTATATGGCTCCACGTTTAATGGTTGATCGAGACAAAGGATCTGCCCAGTCTCGGAATTGTTAGTTATTTCCAGCAAGCTATGTCCGTCCGAGGCGGTGTAGAGTCCCCCAGAAACAGAAAGATTACTGTCTATCTCCAGAGAATTACAGAGAAAATCGCCTTCACTAAGGTTGACTGGTAGTTTTATAATGGCTTTACTTTGGGGTTGAATAAAAAATTCGTCGGTACTTCTATTAATTTCCGTTATAATGTTAATCGATGTATATGGGGTTTCGAGTAATAACTGAATTTCGCCTTGTTCTTTAAATTCTACTGGTATAAGTAAATTAGCAGTTCGGGTCAGTGAATAGCTTTCCAGGACTGTTGTGATACGGACATTATTTTCTAATTTTTGTATGGCGCCTTGCGGAATAAGGGTTGGGTCCACGAAGGAATAGGTGGAACCGGTGTCTACGAGGAATTTTAGTGGTTCTGGAGAGTTAGATAAAGTGATAATTATATATGGAAGAGACAGACCGTGCGTTTTTTCTTCTTCTGTTGAAAATTTGAGCTGTCGTCAATGTTGTTAAAGTTGGAGACAGACCTTTGTGAAGGATTTCGGTCAGTGTTATACCCCCCTGCTCTGTTTTCATTATTCTGTCTATTGTTATTGGTACGATTCTGGCTTTGGTTCGAGCCTTGACGGAATGGGTTTGCCGAGGAATAAGAATTGCCCCGATAGTCTTGTCCATGAGTATTGGAAGAGTAGTTATTACGGACACTAAAGTTGTTTTGATACGAACTCTTCTGGTAAGGCCTATTAAGGTCCGAGTTGAACCTATTGTTCTGCGATTTGTTTTGTTTTTGGTAAATAAAACTCTGCTCTGCTTGACACCACTCATGAGCCGTCTCGATCGTTGTCGGATTTCGAGCCCGGATGACTGTTCTGAGTGGGTCGCGTAGCCCCACTAAAAAGGCATTAGGACAGACCCCATCGTAAAGAGCTCGTTTTGATGCCGCACTTACTCCGTGGTCGGAGTCTGCAGGGAGTGACAACAAGTCACTACGGAGTCTGGTGATCTCAAAGAATAATTTACCCAGGGACAAACCACTGGGGAGGCTCTGAATTTCGGCGATGAGTATCGGTTATGTCTTTTTGGATGCATAAATGCGTTTAAGGTTTTTCCTAATGCTGTCCCATTCAAGTTTAGTGTCTAACATGTTCAAGGTCTCGTCCGCCTTGCCTATAATTTTGTTCCTCAAAGTTCTTAATAGCAACTGCCCGTACAGGGCTTGGTATGTACCCCTTATCAACATAATAATTAGAACCCGCGGAGGCAATACCCGAGTCCATGATCAAAATTTCCTCCTCTCTGATTTCAGGTAAGCTGGTACAACTCCTGAGGCCTAGTCTAGATTTAGTTTTTTGTACTAGGGTTTTCCTTGACATTAGGTGAAACACTACGTATTTGCGTAATTAAAAGTTTCGAAAAGATTTTGAATTGTAAATACTGGTCAATATATGTGCTTTAGTCAGAATTTTCCCGTTTAAGTGTTTCCAGGTGTGAGAATTTTGTTTAGTGTAGCTGTCTTAGGAATGTGTTTTTATACCCTTGCAGAGGGTATTATAATTTTGGTCAAAAGTGTGCAACGCAGTGAAGGAGACATCTCCGACCCTATAAAGTATATATATTCTTGATCAGGATCACCTCCTGAGTTGATATAAGCATGTCCGTCTGTCCGTCTGTCTGTTTCTACGCAAACTAGTCTCTCAGTTTTAAAGATATCGAGTTGAAACTTTGCACACACCCTTCTTTCCTTTGCACGCAGTATATAAGTCGGAACGGCCGGGATCGGCCGACTATATCCTATAGCTGTCATATAACTGATTGATCGGAAATGCCATAACTTTCCTATGGGTTTTACATTTGGCCAATCGATCTGACCTACCAAGTTTCATAAGGATCGGCCGACTATATCCTATGGCTGCCATAGAACTGATTGATCGGAAAAGCCATAACTTTGGTGTTTGTAAGGTTAGGAAGTTGGGATTTTTTATGAGTGTTAAGAATGCATCATATGAATAATTTTAGAGAATATAATTTACAGAATATTCTGCAAGGGTATTTCAACTTCGGCTCCGCCCGAAGTTAGCTTTCCTTTCTTGTTTTTTTTTTTTTTTGCTAAAGTGTATTTAGAAAATAGGTTTTTTTTCTTATTATATATGTAATAATGTTGTGTAAATCTAAATAGGTATATAGAGATAAGGCTTATTATATATATTTAGTTACTAATGTTCGTGTTGTTGTATTATGTTGATAATCTGTAATGCAGACAATATTAGTGTGTGTGTGTGTCTTATTGTGGTGTCGTGGCAACCATGAGGCAAAGTGATTGGGCTCGTTGGGAAATGGGGAGTATTATAAAAAGTTGTTATTCGATTTTAATTCTCTTTTCTTTCTTTTTCTTTCTTACAGTGCAATGGCAACAATGTTGGTAATTTAGGAGTTCTTTTCAATGAGTTTTCTGCCATGTTTTTTTTTCCCTAGTCAGCGAGTTTTTGAGTTTGTGTTCTTTTCCTGCAACATTGTAGCTGCCCTTCGTCGAGTCTAAGACCCAAAACTATCGGGTTTCGTGGCAATGGGGGGAAAGGAAGACAATACCCGGTCATGAATATACACATTTTTGTATGGATGGAGATGTGAATTATGTGGGGGCTCCAAAAATTTTAAATGAGTGCATCCATTTTTAATATGAATCAACTGTAGATGATCGCAATTGATATGGGCGCGTAAAAATAAAATTTTTATATATTTTTTCCGTATATGACTTTTTTTGAAAATCTGTAATTTTTCTTATGCATTCATATAATGCGCGATGCATTTTGTGCCGATCAGCGATTTATGGTCACAATTGATATGAACACACATGTATTTATAATTAATTCTTTTTGATTTAAATATCCATATTAATGCGCGATGCATTCTTGTGCTGATCAGCGATTGATGGTCACAATTTGATATGGATGCAAAAATATAATTTTCAGCGTAAGATTTTTTTTTTATATATATATCCATATAATGCGCGATGCATTTTGTGCCGATCAGCGATTGATGGTCACAATTGATATGGACACACATGTATATATAATTAATTCTTTTTGATTTAAATATCCATATTAATGCGCGATGCATTTTGTGCCGATCAGTGATTGATGGTCACAATTAATATAGATACACACACGAAAAATGTTCCGATTTAATTAGCCATATTCCCAGCGATTCACAGTAAGTAGGAAAACAGAATTTCGTTTAGTATATTATTTTGGATTAATCATGACGGTTACAAAATAGGTATTTATTTTCTGTTGGAAGATTTTTTTGTCCACAACACTATAATAATTAATTTTTCTTTTAGGCCTCACTAACTCGCTGACTGAGATCGTTGTTTTATTTATTCTTTTTTCATTATTCACTTTTCTTTTGTCGAAAACGTTTGCCCCTTTTGTTTCACTTTTCACTCTGCCCCTTGGCTTAACCAATTTATTACATGGTGGTTATAATGATATTCCTTGTCAATTTCATCCTTTGTTCCTTTAAATGCCGGCTGCGCCAATTACGTCTGTGGTCCGGAGCTGGTTGGTCACAGTGATATAGATATAGGTGATTATTTGATAAAAACAAAGATAAACTTCTCTGGTCGAGTGTCACTCTTAGACTGATTTTATTCTTTTCTGAGTATACAAATGAGAGATAACTTGGGAGTGGGGTATATATGTTGAGATTGCGAAACTCCATAGGTCAGCAGTTCCCCTCCGGATGCCTGTGGCCCAGTTGTTTACTCGGTTCGGTATCCCGTCTGCTGTGTCGGCGGTTTGGTGTCCGGGTTGAATGGCATCTTCGCTAGTGGGACAATGCCCGAGGGTGCTTAGGTGGAGGTGTTGTCATGAGGAAGACATCAGCGGTAACTCACGCATCCAGGAATACCATCGGCCCCTGGCGAATAAACAGGCTTAATACGAAAAAGATACAAAAGAAGAGGGTCTGAATATGAGGTTTGACTTGGATATGGTATAAGAATTAGGCTGTGCTGAATGGAAAGTCTGGACTTTACATTTCTTAAGTGTGTCAACTCTTTGCTAAACCACAGGAATTAAAAAATGAGTTTATTGCAGTGTAAAAAACATTAACTGCATCGGACATATTATTGCATAAGTAAAGATCAGAACAATTAAAGCCAGAAATAAAATTATTTAGCCTCACAAAGTCTGCCTTGCTTGGATGATTTTTCTGATTTTTCTTCTATAACTCTACCCGTGTCAAATGAAAGTTCAATTGTAGGGTGATATGGATCTTTAGGTTACGTGAGTGGTGCTACTCTGGACAGAAACACACCTTCAGGATTTGATACAAAACACAAATCAAGAAGTCGACCTAGTGAATTTCGAACATGGCTTACTTGAGATAAGGATATGTCAAGCAGGCCGTCAATAAAACCATGCTGTGCTATAGGTAGTAAGACATTCGATCCATCGTTCACAATTTCAGATAAAAATCCAAACGTATAAATGAAAAGATGGTTTTCTTTCATTAAAAGTTTGTAATGCGCTTGGCCTATCCTAAAAGTATACCCTGTTTCATGATAAGCTTTTTTGTAACGCTCGAAATAAAGTAAGCCCAGATATTTACTATCTGATTTATCCCATTCTTCCAATAGTTATTTCCATTAGCCACGCCTACGAGCTTTTAAAAAATTTCCACTTAGCTCTGATCAGATTCCTCTTTAGTCGTTCTATTACCTCGTGGCCGCCTAATTAGAAAGACCAACAGTGCGAAGTAAAAATATATAAAAATTTATTTCACTGTCAATAACTACAGTTTTTCAATGAATAATAATATGCTCGGTTGAAATATAATATCAAGTACTCAGTCACCGACTACCATTCATCGAGTGCGGACGTCTTTTTTTCTTTCTCATCGTTGATCTTCGGAACCTGTGCTTAGTATACCTCCCCCCTCCGAGTGCCCGAAAGTCTGTCGAAAACAGACGAAAAACCCTCGCGATCATGGGCCCTGAGCCCCCCAATTTGCAGGGTAATCGCTTTGCTGTGCTAGGCGAGAGCCCCAAATCAAAAAAAAAAAGACCTTATCAAAAACTTACGGAAGATTTCCCTGAACTTCCAACTTCAGTTAAAAAAAATCCAAAGTTTATAATAGTAAAAACAAAAGACTCCCAAAAACCCATCTCACACTACTCTTTCTTCGCTATACACAAGGCACTACAAACCATTAGCAAGGAAATAATTACAATTTCTACGCTAAGAGATGGAAATCTATTGATGCTAGTTACCACCAAACCAGTGGCCGAAAAATTCCTCCGTACCACTCACTTACCCGGCTTATGCGACGTCGAATTCAATTACCACGAGTCCCTTAACTTTGTTAAAGGAACAATATTTGCACCATGCCTAAACAACATACCAGAAGAAGAAATTGTGAAAGAGCTACGATCCCAAAACGTGCATTCGGTATTCAAGTTTACCAAAACAATCGACAACGCCACCAAACCCTCGGGAGTGATTCTGGTCACTTTTGATCTCTATAATCTTCCCAGAAAACTGGACATCTCTTGGTACAATGTCAAAGTAAGGGAATACACACCCAACCCAATGCGGTGCAAAAATTGCCAGAAGATCGGTCATACGACTAAACACTGCGATGATCCAACCATGTGCTCCACATGCAATCTACCCCCTCACCCACCCGCACCTTGCTCACGCACTGAATGCGCGAACTGCTCAGGCCAACACCCCGCCTCCTCACCCGCTTGCCCAGCGTATCAACAGCAAAGAGACCTTCTAAAAATCAAAACAACAAAAAAATGCAGCATGCGAGAAGCGAGAATTATCTAAAAACAACAACAAACATCATCGACAATCAATCATTCGGCAACCTTCGCGAAGGTCGCTTCTTCTAAACCGACTTCGGAAACGGCTTCGAAACCGGAGCACGACTCTCTGCAAGCAGAAATCAACAACACACCATCAACCAGCAAGCAAAGCGCAATCAATGTAACACAAAAAACAAATGTAACCCCTCCCCCCACCTCTCCCCCCGACTCCCCCACCGGCCTCCCCCATTTCCCCCCTTCCCCCACTACCCCAAATCACCAACGTCACCACAAACGCAAGATAAGAATCCCACGATCAAAGAGCGACTTAAAAAACCTCGCGCTCTCATTAGTGAGGCGCAGAGGTTTCTTAAAAGTTTAGATCCAGACCACAGTAATTCTACTATAGAAAATATGTCCACAGACTCCGAACTTAGAAAAGGAAAAAACCATTCAGATTCAGAATCTTCAATGGAAAAAGATCTCTAAAAGCGCCCCCCTGTACGCCTCCCCTTTTTCTTATATAAATAAATGCCATTAAAAATCACCCAATGGAATATAAATGGAATTATAAACAATTACAACCAACTATCTCTACTCATTAAAGACAATTCCCCAGACATCATATGCCTACAGGAAACCCATCTGCCCAACGACTCAAATAGCTTTATTTGCCCGAAGGCCTATTTAGCTTATTTCTGCAACCTCCCCCAAAACACGTCAGCTAAACAAGGTATTGGAGTGCTCATTAAACGACACATCCCCCATACCCACAATCGGATTACTTCTAACATATTATGCTCAGCTCTCCAGCTTGATCTGGACCGGCCAATTACCATAATTAATATATACATCCCACCTTGCCATAGTTTCAGGAGTACCGACATCACTGACACCTTAAACCATATTCCCGGCCCTTTCATAGTGTTGGGCGACTTCAACTCTTGGAGCCCGCTATGGGGATCGCCAAAACCCAACTCCCGGGGTAAAGCCCTGGAGCGCGCAATTGCTGACCTAAATTTAATCACACTTAATGACGGCTCCGCTACCCACCTCTCGACCCACAATACTTTCACACACGTAGATATCTCCCTGATATCCCCACAACTTGCGCACATATGTGACTGGTCCATCGCTTCTAATCTGTATGGTCTCAATCCGATTCAGTACTGACAAATCCCCTCCTCTACCAAAATACAAAACCGACTTAGACAATTGGGACAGCTTTAAAACAAAATGCTCTAGTATCTCATCGACTTGGAAAGCTGGCTGCCTTAATAGCCAAATTGCCCAAATCACAAAATGTATAAGGGCGGCGGCAAACTGCAGCATCCCACAAACAAAAAGCATTCCACACAAAGCCAAAGTCCCCTGGTGGAACAACTCTCTCCAGGAGCTTAGGGATGAAAAACAAGATCTATTTCACAAGTACAAATCGGACCTAACAATTCCAAATCTCTTACGCTACAAAAGAGCCAATGCTGGCTTCAGAAAGGCTGTACTAGCTGCCAAACGCACCTGCTTCCAAAACTTCACGTCCCGAATCTCGCCTCTCACTACATCCAAAAAGATATGGTCCGACGTCAAGCGCCTAGCTGGGGTACCCCCCACCCCCATAAAATATTTAAAAACATAAACTGGTCTTCTTACCTGTCCGAAGAAAATTGCAGAGGAATTTGGAGATAGTTGGTCAGAGTACTCGGCCGACCACAACTTCTCCCAGCAGTTCTTTCAATCAAAGCAAACCTATTTAAACCACACGTACCAACCCAATTCCATACCTTTCTCCGCAAAGCAGCTCGACTTAAATTTTACACAACTGGAACTAGAAATAGCAATCCAGACGGCAAAGGGAAAAAGTCCCGGTTTTGACAGAATATCGTATCCCATGCTTAAAAACCTTCCATCAATTGTTAAAGACAAACTGTTAGAGGTATTTAACACAATGCTTCAAACAGGATCCTATCCACACAACTGGAAGACAGCCACGGTAATCCCTATACCTAAACCTAATAAAAAAAAACAAGAAATTAATAGCTTCCGTCCCATTTCACTTCTCTCTTGCCTAGGGAAAACAGTCGAGAAAATGATCGCCCGTAGACTTATGTGGTTTATCACCCAAAAAAACCGTATCTCGCACTACCAGGTTGCTTTCAAAAAGAGCCACAGTACTATGGATGCTCTGTTGAGATTTCAACACTTCGCGTCGAAGGCCCTTTCAACAAAAAATCACGTATCCATTCTGGCTACGGATTTTGAAAAGGCTTTCGATCGCGTAGGGTTACATTCAGTGTTATACCAACTTGGACTCTGGGGCGTTGGTCCAAGGCTTTATAACATTATCAAAGCCTTTATGATCAACAGAACTTTCAGAGTCCGAGTAAATAACTCAACCTCTAATCTACACAAGCTCCACAATGGCATTCCGCAGGGTTCCCCTCTATCGGTGGTACTCTTTATGATTGCTTTTGAGCAAATATCCTCAATTTTTAACAGACACAAAGACATTTCCTTTTCCCTATATGCTGATGACGCATTTATTTTCACCAAAAAGAAAGATCTCAATTCAGTTAAAGATACCTTCTCAAACGTTCTGGACGAGCTGGAACAGTGGGGCGCTTCATCTGGGGCATCTCTTTCCATTGAAAAATGCCAGGTTTTACATATTTGCCGAAAACAAAATTGCAACTTTCCTGTAATTGTATTTAACAATAAAATCATTCGACAAACCGATAATTTAAAAATCCTAGGAATTACCTTCGACTCTAGGCTTACATTTAAAGAACACTGCCTTAAACTACGAAAGCAGTTAGAATCTCGGCTAAATATCATTAAATTTCTAAGCTCAAAATACTCACATGTACATATTAATACTTTAATTAACATAACGAGGGCATTAATACTCTCTAAAATAGATTACGGGCTCCCGATATTTGGCTGGACTGCAGCCTCAAATATCAAGAAAATTCAACCACCATACCATGCAGCTGCACGCAGATCCATCTACGCTTTTCCGACCTCTCCGACCAAGTGCATTCTAGCGGAGTCCGGACTACCCAGCATTATTAATAGAATAAAGGAAACGACAACCCGACTCATACCCAAATTATACACCACTCCAAATCGGTTATTAGCGGACGACTTCAAAAAGACATTCAAAGAAAGAAGGAGATACAAAGTCCTTCACTCTCGGATATGCCAACCTGACAAAGAATGGACCTATCTCCGCCTAACCGATTCAGATCGACAGGGCCATCTCCACCCTGGTCTCGGAATAAACCCAACATCAACACCAAACTACGAATCTCAACAAAGAATCATACTCCCAGTTCAGTACATCGCACCCGATTTCAAAACAAAAAGAACTCCTCGGTGATAAGCATTGGCTTTTTACCGACGGATCCAAGATTTCGGAATCAACCACATTCGCAGTTATCGACGCTAACAACAAAATCATAGCGGGAGGGGCACTCCCCCTCTACAACTCTATTTTCGTGGCAGAAGCTACGGCTATATTACTAGCATGCCGCTTTGCCACCAGCAACCACGGCGAGTTTGTTGCCTGCACTGACAGCCTGTCGTCACTCCTGGCAATAAACAATCCCGAGTATCGCGATCCCACCATAAGAGAGATACAAAGTCTTACAAAAGAACATCCAAATAAAATCACACTCTTTTGGGTCCCTAGCCACCAAGGCATAAAGGGAAACGAAGACGCGGATCAGGCAGCCCACACCAACAATTCTTTTCACCCCAATCAATAGCAAGGACATACACAAGCAAATAGATCGCAACTTGAAAAACCAAAAGATGGAGGAATGGACCACATTCTCCCATAGATATAGCCATTTCAACCCGACATGTTCAAAAATCCCTCTCCCAGCGGCAATCGGGAGACAGCAATGCAGTACTTTTATCCGGCTCCGAACTGGAACCACAAAACAAACCCACGAACACCTATTAAAAGGCACCGTCAATCCAATCTGCAGTCTCTGCGGAGGACCCTCAAACATCGACCACTTGTTGGACAACTGCCCTGGACTGGGCACTATTAGGGCCAATATGTTCGGTACACAGCCTCCTTCCCAAATCCTCTACTGCCCATCCGTAGAAAACATTACAAAAATGTACGAGTTTATAAAAAAATCAAAGCTAGCAATATAAACCAAGCCCTATAAAACACATGTACATATATTAATACAGTAAAATTAATCACAGCCAGAGTCGAAGGCCTCCGCAGCCAGTGCTCGGTAATATAGCATTAAGTTTAACATTGTATGCTAAGCTTAATTTGTTAAATAAAATAAATAAATATCAAGTACTATACGTGTAATTTTCCTGGAATATTAAAGGTATTTAATATTCTTTACAAATAAAATAGCACGTGTACCTAAATACGCCGTCCACTTATTTTTTGGCACCCAGTTCCACCATTAAATTAATACCTTATAAGCCGCCATAAAATTACGATCTTATATTGGTTGCTCATCTGCAGTTGGCACTGTAAAATTGACAACGGCTGTAGGAAGAAAAGGCACCAATACATTTGCGTCAGTGCCGCTTCTATAACCGGCGACGACTACAGAGATGACCGGCTGAGGAGTACACTCTGACCCGGAACCGCTTTCAAGCTGCTCCATGAGATTACATGCAGTTCCCGCCCAGCAGTTATAAGTGCCTTGGCAGACAAGTGTTTAAAGTTTTACCATACCCTTAGTTGGCCAAGATCAGTTGGGTTTGGGCCCCATATACTATATATAGGCAACCGCCAAATTAAATTAAAACAATAACTGCGTTTAAAAGGAAAAAGATCATTGTTCTTTAGGCTGATCTGTTAAAATAATCATGTAAAAGTGTAATCAAAAACAAGAGAGAACGCTATAGTCGGGTGCCCCGACTATCAGATACCCGTTACTCAGGTAAAGGGAGTGCGAGGGAGATGGAGATAGAAACTTTGATCACGCATAACTTTTTAACGAATGGTCCGATTTGAAACATTTCTTCTACATTTCGATAGGTATTGATAAACACAATAAAACTGCATTTTTACTTTTCCGAAATATTTAAATTTTTAAAATCGTATACCAGCGATTGTGGGCGTTAAAGGGGGCGTGGCACCTTTTTGAAACAAACTTGCGCAGCGTAGGAACTCCTAGAATCTGCATGCAAAATGCCAATCTTCTAGCTTTTATAGTTTCCGAGATCTCAGCGTTCATACGGACGGACAGACAGACGGACAGACGGACATGGCTATATCGACTCGGCTAGTGATCCTGAACAAGAATATATACACTTTATAGGGTCGAAACGCTTCCTTCTACCTGTTACATACTTTTGCACGAATACAATATACCCTTTTACTCTACGAGTAACGGGTATAACGAGGACGGAAGCTAACTTCGGCAAGCTGAAGTTTTAATACCCTTGCAGACATATAAAAATATAAAAAAAAGTATATTTTCACAGCCTTTAACAATCATTCCTATGGAAGCTATAAAATATAGACCTCCGATCGGCAAGCGCTTTTACCCTGATTAAGGTATGCGTAAATAAGTAGAAATATCCTGAAAAACATCAAATTTGGACCAAATTTCACCGTATTATTCCTATGGAAGCTATAGGATATAGGTGCGCCCCCTTTAACGCCCACAATCGCTAATATACGATTTTAAAAATTTAAATATTTCGGAAAAGTAAAAATGCAGTTTTATTGTGTTTATCAATACCTATCGAAATGTAGAAGAAATTTTTCAAATCGGACCATTCGTTAAAAAGTTATGCGTGATCAAAGTTTCTATCTCCATCTCCCTCGCACTCCCTTTACCTGAGTAACGGGTATCTGATAGTCGGGGCACCCGACTATAGCGTTCTCTCTTGTTTGAAATGATTTCATTTATTTTTTTTGTTGTTTATTAACTATTTAATTTATACAATGAATTTAATGAAATTAAGTTGGAGTTTATAAAGTCTCATAATTAAACGAAAAATATTATATATCTACCTACATCTACATATTATATTATAACATATTATATTTGTTTAGGGGAAGACAACAAAAATGCCACCCTTATGTTATGTAATAATAACGCTTTTTAATTTAATCAAGTTATGTCTGCCAGTCGAATCTGCACTGAAGCAGCCGAAAAGCCTGGCTTCATGTTTAATTCGGGTTTTACAATGTAGTCGCTGAATAGGTAGCGCGACAGCTTAGCGAGATAGGGCAAATAATAAAGAGGAGAGCGCAAGAGCGCTGCGGATTCAACCGTACACCTATGCGCACTAGACTAGGCGCTGGCGGGCTGCTCCGAACAATATTTTTAAATATTATTAAATAACATTTTTCTACGCAGCTTTTATAAACATCAATATCATATGAATCAATATCAAATGATTAAATATTTTGCCTATAAATTAGAAATGAACCTCCAAGCCTTTTGTAATTGGGAGTTATGCGCTCTGCTGCGAGAAGAGTATGAGTTAGCTTTGCCAGTTTTAAATGGGTTCACCAATTAGCTTAAACTTTGGAATTCGGTGATCAATGTTGGGTGGGCATCTGCTGTGGCTATAACAACAGCCTAGCATAAATAAACCGGAAAACCTGGAGAGTCATCTCCTACAGGATATTAAGAAGAGCTACCTTTGCCGATTTTCTTGTTAACCCGTGTACTTTTACCCCGGTCAATGTTAAGTTCGGCACGTGATTTTTTTTAAGATTTAAAAGTATTTGCGAGCAAGTAGCACAAGGACTCTATAGAACCCCACTTTCTACCGATCATACAGCCGGAACCATAACGTGCAACTTTCCTTGAATACACACACCATCAGCTCGTGTTGCAAGAACCGTCAACCCTGTTGCAGGTTATATGTTACAAGCTTTACCCCAAAAATAATAAATAAACCCGGAACAACAAATGTTGTAGCCGATGCATTATCACAAATACAAATAAATATTACTACAAACAGCGATATAGATGTTCAGAAATAGTCAAACTCAGATCAAGGCACACAGCATTCTGCTAAAAGTAGTTTCAAAAATGTAATACAAGAGACCCGTAAACCGTTAAATCAATTTAAACAACAATTGTTATTAACAACAGGGAGGTATACAATACATGAGTCACTGCAAATTTTTGACAAGACAAGACACATAATCGAATATGATACAGTAGAGAACTTAGTTACCATATTAAGAGAGTATCTTCCACCTAACATAACGGTTGGTATTCATTGTAGTTTAGAAGATTTATATCATATACAAGTATCTTTAAAAAAAATTAAACTAACAAATTTCTTTTTAAGCGTTTATTTCTACAAGACGTAGAAAACGCCGAAGATAGAGCTATAATAATAAAGGAAACACACAATCGAGCTCATAGGGGACTAGACGAAAAAAATAAACAAATCGGTAGATTATATTATTGGCCAAATCTATATATCTATTGGAGAAGCCCAAATACCAACTAAAGAAGGAGAAAACTTACACATTGACTTATACTATGCGCAAAGTTTAACTTTTATAGCTTGTATTGACGCGATTTATAAATTCCTAGTAGTTAAAGAAATTCAAAATAAAAATTAAATATCGAAAATTATGTAATGGAACTGTGGGATTTGTATCAGGCGGGCTTAATGCACGGCACACTCGTAGCGGGTTAAGTTATATGGCAACTCTTAATCAGTTCACCATCTGAACTCCTCGATAAAAGTACTCGATTCTTCTAAGGCCCTCGATACCTGAACGAATGAGCGAGGAGTCGTGGATGAGCGTTTGTGAAGAGCACGAGACAATTTGAGTGAAACCAAACTTTGTAAAATTAATCTAAGCACTTTAATGTTTAAACTTAATCCCAATAAAACATTGTGAATATACCAATTCCTACAATTTGGGGGCTCAACCGGGATTGACCCAAGCATTAGAGTGCAGAAGTGCGTTTTTACAAGCCCCAACTACAATGATTGTCTAATTTCAAGTCTGATGAAATGACAATTTGAGACAACTGCGCAGTTAATTTGGCAGTGTGTGCAAAAAAGACGACGACGAAAACATTTGGCAGATGTGTGTGTAAAAAGGCGCACGGGAAACGCTTGGAGCAAATAGCGACAGCAGTCCATGAGGTAGTGCAGAGCGTCGGTCTGAGATCCGGCCAGTCACGGTGAACTGGTAACTTGCAGAGGCTGATCTGTGGAAGGCGTTGGGAGCAGCGATAGACAGAGGCGAGCGGAGCAAGTCAGGAGCGTGAAGCGGGCATTGGTGCAAGGCAACGACGTCAGTGGACAAGCAAGGGCAGGATTTTCAAGCAGAGCAGCAGAGTCTGGAGTAGCAGATCTTGGTGGAAGGCAACGACGTCAGTGGACAAGCAAGGGCAGGATTTTCAAGCAGAGCAGCAGAGTGTGGAGTAGCAGATCTTCGTGCAAGGCAACGACGTCAGCGGACAAGCAAGGGCAGGATTTTCAAGTTGAATAGTCCAGAAGAAAATCCAATTGGCAGGCAAGCAGTTTCGAGAAGCAGTGGATCAAAAGGGGTGCTAATCAGAAAACTGACCCAATGAAATTTAAAGTCGCTCACAAGTAGACTGTAAGTTAACAACCAACCCCCAGCTTAGGCTTATTGGCTGACAACGATCGTATGACTTCTGCAAAATGTGCAAGGTCAGCGGTCTGCCACGGGCATCCGGCTATGCATGAGCTTTTGTTCAATCTTAAGTTCAGTTTTAATTTGGATTTGAAATAAAGAGCTCCAGCTCGTTCATAAAACTCCGGCCTTAGCCGTTACATTATTTTGATTATTGAATTTGGTTATCGTGCCTTAAGGGCCGTGACATCGGAGATAAGTATCTCCCATCGTATACTTCGGAAGAAGCAAAGGAGTCGAAGCTACCACCCGACTCCGCTGTGGCTGCCAATCTTGGTGGCCGCCAACAATCAATCAGCGGGCAGTATCCTACTGCCACCCCCCTACGGATATATCACCTACCGGCTCTACCCCTGCCGCGGAGGATCCGCCAGCCGGCACGGACAATTAAATGATTGGCGCCCAACGGATTAATATTATTACTAATATTCGAATCCCATCCCTGAAGTTGAAAATTATGTAAGTAGCTGAGCGCCGACAATAGCCAAGGTCTACACATACACAACACACATATGCCATACAATTTCCTACGCCAGCAATAGGAATTTTTTACGTATAAAAAGTGACTCGATTTTCGATTTCTAATTCAGATTTTTATGAGTGCGTGGCAAATAAAAAATATACATATAACTCAAGTTACGTACACTCGTACTGGCAATTTTTATGTGAATAAATTATTCAAATATTAAATTACAATACACTCCCATGTTCTGCGTGTTAATTTAATTTTGTTCGATCTGGATTTTTTTAAGTGCATTATAATAAAAGAAATCATACGTCTCAAATAACGCACACTGGTGCCAAGGCGATCGACATTTACACGATTTAATTATGCAAAGGAATATTGTATTTCTTTGTTAAGGTTGGTTTCTATACGCATTCAGAGGGCCCAGTCGTTTTTCTCCTTGTGTTTGTTACAAATTTACCTACTGTGCTTATATTGAGTTTCGTACCAAAGTTATCCAGTGTGTCTGTGCTAATAATATACCCAGTCGAATTAACCTATACTTGTTGTCACCGTTCTGTATTTTAATTTTGTTCTTGGGACAAATTAATCCAACATCTTTGTGTTTTAGGTGACGATCTATTATTTTTCGCTACATTTTTCGACTTTACATCACCAAAGTGGCCCGTTGAAACCTTTTGTCTTGAGCCCAATCGTCAAATCCTCGTATCTACCTCGCGCCCTTTAACTGCCAATGAGTTGGGAGTATAGAGAAGTAAAACAGGAAATTGATAGCGACGATAGCGAAAGTAGCGAAGAAGTAGGATTTCGCCCCGAAGTTAGGGACACAGATCAACCAGAAATGAACGCAGAAATGGTCCAAGCGATTGTCGCAAATGCGGTCAGCGCCGCTCTTAGCGAACAAGAGGAGCGGTTAAGAATCGATTTCGCCACAGAATTAGATGCGATTAGAACACAGGTTAGCGCGCTATCAGTCCAAGCGCCGCAGGTGGAGGTCTACAAAAGAGTAGTACCAAACCCTGCAGTAAGATGCGATGTCAAGTTGGACATAGTAAAGTCTCTGCCAACGTTCAGTGGAAGACACGATGAGTATGTTTCGTGGAGGCAAGCTGCATCAGATGCCTATGAGGTATTTAAGAAGTACGACGGCAGCGAGGCACACTACGAGGCCGTGGTCATAATTAAAAACAAAATTTGCGGACCCGCTCGGTCACTACTCACGTCCCACAATACAGTGCTAAACTTCGATGCAATTATAGCCAGACTAGATTGCACATATGCGGACAAAACGTCCTTGAGAGTGCTGCGGCAAAATTTAGAAATGGTTCGGCAAGGAGACTCCGATCTTATGGCATACTATGACGAGGTCGAGAGGAAACTCACGCTTGTCACTAACAAAATAGTCATGTCACATAACTCGGACACAGCAACTATCCTAAATAAGGAGGTTAGGGATGATGCCCTTCATGCATTCATTGCAGGGCTTAAAAGACCACTCAAGTCACTCGTGCTGCCAGCACAACCCAAAGACCTTCCGTCTGCACTAGCGTTAGCGCGAGAGGCCGAGAACAGCATTGAGAGAAGTGCGTTCGCGGCATCCTACGCGAAAGCTATAGAAGACAAGTCCCATTGCAATGAGGGCAACAGGCGCAATAGTAAGAGTCAGGGAAAGCAATGGAGAGGCGAGGATAAGAATCCGCACTTTGTCCCTAAACAAAACCAAAATAAATCTCATGAGAACAATCCCTGGCCAAAGCACAGGGATACTGAGCCACTAGACCAGGATAAAGTTCAACCTATGGAATTAGACCCCTCAACGGCTAGATTTTTTTTTTTTTTTTTTTTTTTCGCGCGGAGTCCCACGGCCCACTTACCCGCCCAACCGACCGAGGGGCGCAGCCGTGTATCGTACGGCACGATTCGCGATAGGATAGACGCGAGATAGGAAAATAAAGGTAAAGGTCCGGGGAAAAAAGTAATAGTTAGATCAATCTTGTGCCAATGAAGCAAGTATTAATCGTTTTAGGAGCGGCAGAGAGTCAAGATTTGATATTACAGGAAAAAGTCTATTATAGTCAGAACATAATACTCTGAAAGGCTCATGCAAGGCATAGTTAGATCTACAATGATTTAAAATTAGGGGAATATAATTTCTAGTTAATCTACTTGGCACAGAAAAGTTTAGCCGACTTAACAAGTCGGGGCAGTCAATATCACCATGTATAAGGTTATAAATAAAGATAGTACCAAGCATCGTTCTACGGTTGGCTAGGGATGGTAAATTAATAAAAAGAAGTCTACTAGAATAAGAAGGTAAGATAAGATTTGCATCCCAGTTTAGGCGCCGTAAAGCAAAAAGAAGGAAGTTTTTTTGTACAGATTCAATACGACCAATATGTATTCCGTATTGTGGACTCCAGACGGGAGACCCATACTCCAGAATCGGACGGACTAGCGAAATAAATAAAGTTTTAGTCAAATAAGGATCATCGAATTCTTTTGACCACCTTTTAATAAATCCAAGCACTCCTCTGGCTTTATTAACCATGGACGAAATGTGATTAGAAAATTTTAGTTTAGGGTCCAAGAGAACGCCAAGATCGTTTACAAGAGTTATTCTATCCAAAGAGCTGCCACTTAACATGTAAGTCGCGTATATCGGATTGGCCCGATAAAAAGTCATCAGCTTAAATTTAGTAAATTATCTCGGCACCAGTTTTGAAAATTATCTAGATCGGATTGCAAGTCTAAATGGCAGGAAATGTCCTTATACTGCAGGCACAACTTAACATCATCTGCGTACATAAGTACGCGAGAATGACTTATAATTGAGGGAAGATCGTTAATAAATAATGTAAAAAGTAACGGACCCAGATGGCTCCTTTGTGGGACACCGGAGGTAACACGGAGAATTTTAGAAATTGAATTTTTAAAAAGGACCCTTTGTGACCTGCCATTTAGATAACTTGAAATCCATTTAAGCAGATCAACTGGAAAACCTAAAAGGTCAAGTTTATGAATAAGAAGTAAGTGATTTACAGAGTCAAATGCTTTACTAAAGTCAGTGTAAATGACATCTGTTTGAAAACTACTATTGAAGCCTTTTATCACAAATGTAGTGAGCTCTAGAAGGTTTGTAATTGTGGATCTACGTTTAATAAATCCGTGTTGACACGGAGAAATAATTGATCTGCAAAAGTGCTGCAAATGAGGAGTAATAATTTTTTCAAAAAGCTTAGGAATAGCTGACAACTTAGAAATACCTCTGTAGTTACTGGCTTCTAACTTGTTACCTTTTTTGAAAAGAGGAATAACAAATGATTCCTTCCAAATATTTGGGAATTGGGACGTTTCTAGAGATAAGGTAAACAACTTGTGAAGAGGTTTGCACAGGGCCTTAGCGCAATACCTAAGCACGCACCCAGGAATACCATCGGGCCCTGGCGAATAAACAGGCTTAATACGAAGAAGATCCAAAAGAAGAGAGCTTTCTGTTAAAGTGGGACAGAATATGAGGTTTGACTTGGGCATGGTGTAAGAATAAGGCTGAGATGAATAATCTAAAGTAGAGTAAGTCGTTTGAAAAAATTGGGCAAATATATCGGCTATTGCCTGATCTGTGGTTCCCGTCATGTTTTCGAACGACAGCGAGGAAGGAAAAGAATTAGATTTACGCTTGGTGTTAACAAAATTATAAAACTGTTTCGGGTCCTGAGAGAACTGGACCTTACAACGGTTTAAGTAACTATTATAACACTGAGCATTAAGCACGGTAAATCTTGACCGAGCACTTAGATATCTAGTAAAAACAGATTGAGAACCGGTATTTTTATATTTCCTAAAAAGTCTGGACTTTACATTTCTTAAGTGTGTCAACTCTTTGCTAAACCAAGGTGATTTATTGGAAGTTGACGGATAGTTTAGACAAGAAACAAGCTGGGAAAAGCCTCAAAGTAACAACAACTACAAAAGGCAGAACTCGTCCCAGCGTCAATCAGGCCAAAGACGCCAACGCGTCAACAATATAGCCCAACCCCAACAGGAGGCGACGGATTATGCCACCACAGCTGAGGCCGAGGTTGCCACCATCGATGGAGATAGCGACTCCGCCGAGCTTAACGACCTCCTCCATTTTTTAATGAGCGTTCCCGACTGCCGTTCGTCGAGCGACAGTTGGCTGGCAAATCAATAAAAATTCTCATCGACACCGGGGCGGCAAAAAATTACGTGAAGCCCGTAAAGGAGCTAAGAAACGTAATGCCGGTCGAAACCCCCTTCACTGTGAGCTCTATTCACGGCTCCAGTGATGTCAAATACAAGTGCATAATGCACATTTTTGGACTAGACGTCCCATTTTTCCTCTTGGATACATTGAGCACGTTCGATGCTATAATAGGCTTCGATTCGCTAACGCGAGCAGGAGTAGCATGGGACCTAGGCAGCAGCGTGATAAAATACGCAAATGTCACTGAAAAGCTCAAATTTTTTGACTGTCAAAATGTCAATTTCACAAAAATCGATGACATAGTGGTGCCAAGTTCGGCTAAAGCCGAATTCAAAATAACTATTCTGAAAAGAATTAAGGTGTTTTCAACCTCTAACGAGGCGCTCACCTTCAACACATCTGTCATCGCTACTATTCGAACTACGAGTGACGAACCTGTCTACTCCAAGTTATACCCCTACCCTATGGGGGCAGCAGACTTTGTAAACAACGAAATCAAAGAACTGCTGCAAAACGGCATAATCAGGCCGTCCAGATCCCCATACAACAGCCCTGCCTGGGTAGTTGATAAAAAAGGGACTGATGATAATGGCAGTAGAAAGAAGCGATTAGTAATCGATTTCAGGAAGCTGAACGAGCGAACAGTCGCCGATCGCTATCCCATGCCGAGCATACCCATGATTCTAGCGAACTTGGGAAAAGCCAAATTTTTTACTACCCTAGACCTGAAGTCAGGGTACCACCAAATATACCTGGCTGAAAAGGACAGAGAGAAAACCTCGTTCTCAGTTAATGGTGGGAAGTACGAATTCTGCCGACTACCCTTCGGCCTAAAAAACGCAGGGAGTATTTTCCAAAGAGCCATCGACGATGTGCTGCGGGAAGAAATCGGCAAAATATGCTACGTCTACGTTGACGATGTTATCATCTTTTCCGAAAACGAAACGGAACATGTCAAGCATATTGACACGGTGCTTAAGCGCCTACTCGATGCCAACATGAGGGTGGCACGAGAAAAAACAAAGTTCTTTAAAGAGAGCGTTGAATTCCTAGGGTTCATTGTTACCAGAGGAGGGACAAAAACAGACCCAGAAAAGGTTAGGGCAATAAAAGAGTTCCCAGAACCAAAAAATCTGTTTAGCCTCAGGTCCTTCCTAGGCCTGGCGAGCTATTACAGAAGCTTTGTAAAAAACTTTGCATCTATTGCTAGACCCCTGACCGCCATCCTCAAAGGGGAAAACGGGACGGTCAGCAAGAATATGTCGAAAAAAGTAGCTGTTAGGTTTAATGAAACACAGCGAAATGCATTCGACCACCTTCGTAACATTTTGGCATCCGAAGATGTCATATTGACATACCCTGATTTCAAATCACCGTTTGACTTAACCACTGACGCCTCAGCGAGTGGAATAGGCGCGGTACTGTCCCAAAATAAAAGACCTATTACTATGATTTCACGCACGCTAAAAGACTGCGAGCTGAACTACGCCACAAACGAAAGAGAATTATTGGCGATAGTCTGGGCAATAGGCAAACTCCAGAATTACCTGTACGGTAACAATGAGGTACGGATCTTCACAGACCACCAGCCTCTCACGTATGCGGTATCCGACAAAAATACCAACGCTAAAATCAAGCGATGGAAAGCATTCATTGATGAGAACAACGGGAAAGTATTTTACACACCCGGAAAACAAAACCTGGTAGCTGACGCATTATCAAGGCAACCCCTGAATAACTTAGAGGCTGAAGCCCAGTCTAACGCGGCTACGGTGCATAGTGAGCTTTCACTCTCGTACACCATAGATACCACAGATAAACCTCTTAACTGCTTTAGAAACCAAATTATTTTGGAAGAAGCGGACCAACCGCTTCGGCGAGATTTCATAGTCTTTGGAAATAGAACTCGTCATATCATCAATTTTAATAACAAGGACTTGCTTGTTGAATCCGTTAAAGAGATCATCAACGCCAACGTTGTGAACGCGATTCACTGCGATTTACCTACCCTGGCTCGCATCCAACATGCCTTGAGGCAGGATTTTCCTGCGACAAAGTTCTGGCATTGTAAAACCTTTGTCTGTGACATAACCAACGCTAATGAACAGTTGGAAATCACTAACACCGAGCACAATCGCGCCCATAGGGCTGCCCAGGAGAACGCAAAACAAATTCTCCGGGATTATTACTTCCCGAACATGTCAAAATTAGCTAGCGAAGTGGTCGCAAATTGCAAGGTCTGCAATAAAGCCAAATACGACCGCCATCCCAAGAAACAGGAATTGGGAACTACGCCCATCCCATCATACGTTGGGGAAATGTTGCATATCGACATTTTTTTCGACCGACAAAAAAATTTTCTTAACTTGCATGGATGAATTCTCCAAATTCGCTATCGTACAGCCCTTGATTTCCAGGGCAATAATAGATGTACGAGCACCTATTCTTCAGTTAGTAAATTTTTACTCTAACACCAAAACTATATACTGCGACAATGAGGCCTCCTTTAACTCAGAGACAATCACGTCATTGCTGAAAAACCAATACAGCATCGACGTTGTCAATGCGCCACCGCTACACAGTAGCTCCAATGGCCAAGTTGAGAGATTTCACAGTACCCTGGCGGAAATTGCCAGATGCCTCAAAATTGATAAAAAAAATCGAGGACACTGTGGAACTAATATTGAGGTCTACTATAGAATACAACAGGTCGCTACATTCGGTCACAGAGTCTAGGCCGATAGAGGTCATCCACGCAAGCAGCGATGAGATGAAGCTGGCAATTAAAGCCAAGATTGACAAAGCACAACAATCCAACCTAGATAGGATTAATCCTTCTAGGCAAAACAGAGTCTTCGAAGTCGGCGAAAGAGTACACCTTCGCAACAACAAAAGATTAGGGAATAAATTGACACCGCTTTATTCAGAAGAGCGTGTAGAAGCAGATCTGGGAACATCTGTTCTCATTAAGGGGAGGGTGGTCCATAAGGACAACATTAGGTAGGCACTCCACACGCCACAGTCGCCATTATATTAAAACCCAATCTTTGCTAAATTCCCACCGCGAGCGCGAGAATCATTGATTTCTCGCACGCTAAATACATCCCGGTGCTAGATGGCAATGTCTTAATATGGGAACAGTACGGCCTGGTCAGGCACTCGACAAATCTGTCCGAGTTTGCCATCATTATCGACTCCACAATCAAAATGCTAGAACTGTTCCCACAGTCCCATATGAGGAAGCTGCTGGAAGTGGACATTGAGCATGCTCAAAACCTATTGGAGGAACTAAAGATACACCATAGAATGGCCAGGAGCCTTGATTTTTTGGGCTCAGTACTTAAGGTCGTAGCGGGTACACCCGACGCGGAAGATTTAAGTAGGATCAACACCAATCAAGCGTCGCTTATCGAGGCTAATAACAGACAGGTTGTAATTAACACAGAGACACAGAAGCACATCAACCTACTCACAGACACAGTAAACAAGATACTCAGGGAGAAGAAGGACGGGCTTGTCGACTCAGGCCATTTGTATGAAACACTCCTTGCCAGGAATAGAATGTTAATATCAGAAATCCAGAATTGCATGATCACCATCACTCTTGCTAAAAATAATATCATCAATCCTACCATTTTTAATCACAATGACCTAAAGGCTATTTTCGACGAACAGCTAACAGAGGTCCCTATAGTTAGCCTTATGGGTGTATCTAAGATTAAAATTCTTCAAAATAATGTTCTTGTCCACGTTATAGTCCAGTATCCTAGAGTTAAGCGTATTTGTAAAAAGGTCCTGCTCTTCCCTGTTGCACATAACCATACTATGCTACAAATAGAAAACAACATCGTGGCTGAATGTGATGACGGAATCCTAGCAGTCTCAGATTGCACTTCTACCAATTTGGCCACATTTTGCAAAAAAGCGCCCCAAGACACCTGTGCCAAGCAGTTACATGCAGGCGGGGCGGCTACATGCCGGACGCGGCCCAGCAATCTGGAACCCTTTACAATTGTGGACGACGGAGTAATTATCATTAATGAGAAACTGACGAGGATTACCATCGATGACGGTCCCACAACGACCATAATAGGGACCCACCTCATTACTTTTGAGAGAAAGGCGGTGATCAACGACTCCGTATATTTGAAACTCAACCACTCAGTGAATATGAGCCCGGGTATTGCTGCCTCCCCCTTAATTAACATCACGGGACACGATCACATACTGAGCCTACCATTGCTACAGAGGATGAACGAGCATAACCTGCGTTTAATGCAGGAGCTACGGGATGACGTGTCGAAGGGAGGTTCCCCGAGGATTTGGTTCGCCGCAGGAGTTGCCGTCAGCCTCACGCTATGCGGCTTGGTCCTGCTCCAACAACACTGCAGGCGCAAACGAGAGGCAGCCCAGCTACAAAAGTCCATCGACGAACTGGCTGTCACCGAGGACGGCGTCCAATTTAAGGGGGGGAGTAGTTAACAACCAACCCCCAGCTTAGGCTGAGCAGGACAGTTCTTACTTACCTTATTAATATTAATCATTTATCATGTTTGTCATTCCCTAGTATTAATCACTTTTTATTATTATCAATATTATTATTACATTTCTCCCTCATGCATAGGTCCACCCTAAATCGGGTCCGACTTATTGGCTGACAACGATCGTATGACTTCTGCAAAATGTGCAAGGTCAGCGGTCTGCCACGGGCATCCGGCTATGCATGAGCTTTTGTTCAATCTTAAGTTCAGTTTTAATTTGGATTTGAAATAAAGAGCTCCAGCTCGTTCATAAAACTCCGGCCTTAGCCGTTACATTATTTTGATTATTGAATTTGGTTATCGTGCCTTAAGGGCCGTGACATCGGAGATAAGTATCTCCCACCGTATACTTCGGAAGAAGCAAAGGAGTCGAAGCTACCACCCGACTCCGCTGTGGCTGCCAATCTTGGTGGCCGCCAACAATCAATCAGCGGGCAGTATCCTACTGCCACCCCCTACGGATATATCACCTACCGGCTCTACCCCTGCCGCGGAGGATCCGCCAGCCGGCACGGACAATTAAATGATTTGTATGTATAAAACCAAAATTTGTCATTTCTGAAGTTATTCCTTATTCATTGTTATTTTTAACTAATATCTTTGTAAGCAAATTTCATCTCAAAATGTAACTCGAAGAGATAATGTTAATGCGATGCGAGGATTTGCGCGCAAAGCTACTACAACTAAATTTACCCACAGCCGGTAGAAAGCGCGATTTACAGGATAGACTCCTGGCACATTTCGGTATTCAGGACGACGATGATAACAACGATTCGGATGGAGTTGAATCTGTAGCTACCGCTCTCGATTGTCCAGTGCAGGCAGTGCCTATAAGCCGTTCTTTGTTTACACTTAAAGATGTAGAAGGCAGTGTTTCAAATTTTGCAGTAACAGGTAGTCCAGATATATATCAGTGGATTCAGGAGTTGGAGGAATGTGCTTTGACTGTGCAGTGGAGCCAGCTTCAACTTTTCATTTATTCTAAGCAGTTGCTCAGTGGGGCTGCAAAATCGTTCATTCGCAGCCAGGTTAATATTCGCAACTGGGATTCTCTAAAGGCAGCATTGCGTTGCGAATTTGCTATTAAAATTTCATCTGCTGAGGTCCATCGCAAGCTAGGTCAGCGTGCGCAGAGAAAAGGAGAGACACTTCAGGAATATTTGTATGCTTTGATGGAAATAGCCAAGCCGGTTAAACTAGACGAAGAGAGTTTGATAGAGTATTTTGTAAAGGGAGTTCCAGATGCTAAGGCAAACAAAATAATGTTGCATCAGGCGAAAACCATAAGGGATTTGAAGGAGCAGATCGAAGAATACAAGAAGGTCCGCGGTTCATACAAGATGCCTTACAAGAATGAAGCGCGTATAGTTGAGGCAGATGAACCCAAAAGCTTCGACTCAAAACCAGAGTTTGTCCGTAAATGCTTTAAGTGCGGGGTCCCATTTAAAGAAAGATTGCAAGAAGAAGGATAACAATAATTGTTATCGGTGCGGACAACCAGGTCATCGTGCTGCGCAGTGCAAAATTGAGGTTGAGGTGAAACAGGAGAACAATGCTAACGCCGTTCACGTGGAGAACGCAGCTACAAAGCCAAAAAGCGAATTTACGGCTTCTGGCCTTGAACTAAAAATTATCAAATCTTCCAACGCTCAATTTAAAGGACTCGTCGACACAGGCGCTGATCTATGCCTTATGCGCAGGAACATTTTCCTCAAACTAGGCAACGAACCTCTCACCGGAAAAGAAAAGTGTTTGACGGGAATAGGCGAAAGTAAAGTTCTAACTTTTGGGAGCATTGTCATACCTGTTGAAGTGGATAACATGCACATGAAGGTGGAATTTCACGTGGTTCCAGATGAGGACATGGGCTTTGACGCAATTTTGGGCAGAACTATCCTGGATATTGTGGACATGAAAGTTACAAAAGAAGGCACTGAGTTTATGCGTCGAAATGAATCAAAAAGTAATGAAGATAAACATATCAATTTCGGGTCTAAGTTTCTGCAAGATTTTAAGGGCATGTGTGCAGAACAGGCAGCAGTTTCCGATCACATTGACTTATCTCATTTGAATCAATTTCAGCAGTCTGCGGTCAAAAGTTTGATTGAAGAGTATTCACCCGAGCGCAACGCAAGTGCTCCGGTACAAATGAAAATCATTTTGAAGGATGAGATACCTGTCTACCAGCATCCACGTCGTTTACCTGTCTGTGACCAGAAAACAGTTGACGACCAAGTTGAGACTTGGCTTGCAGAGAAAATCATCCAACCCAGTAGTTTTGGTGTCCAAGAAAAACGGAAAGAAGAGACTGTGCTGTGACTACCGAAAACTTAATGAGAAAATTATTCGAGACAACTTTCCGATGGCTCATATGGAGACCGTGCTAGACAAGCGGCAAGGGTCCAAGATATTCACTACTTTGGATTTAACAAACGGCTTCTTCCACGTTCCGATTGAACCAGGATCTCGAAAGTATACATCATTTGTGACCCAATCTGGACAATTTGAATTCCTGTATGTGCCATTTGGCATATCAAATTCACCTGCGGTTTTCACAAGATTCTTCAGGGCAGTTCTAAGGGAGCTCATCGCCACTAATGTTGTCGTTGTGTACATGGACGATGTAATCATACCCAGTCAAGACTCGGAAGAAGGACTTGCTAAGTTGAAAGATGTCTTGCAGGTCGCTTCTCGGAACGGTTTACGTATCAACTGGAGTAAGTGCCAAATATTGCACAGTAAAATACAGTTTCTAGGATACATCATTCAAAGTGGAACCATCACCCCAGGTCCGGAAAAGATTCAAGCTGTGAAAGAGTTTCCCAAACCACATGACAAAAAAGCGATTCAGCGATTCCTAGGTCTGACTTCTTACTTCCGAAAGTTTATAAACGCATCCATTGCCATGCCCTTGTCGGATTTACTGAGAGGCAATTCCAAGTATGAATTTGGAGAGAAACAAGTATTTGCGTTTGAAAAGCTGAAGACTGCTCTTATTAGCGAACCAGTCCTAAAGTTGTATAATCCTAATTTACAAACGGAAATCCACACAGACTCGTCCAAGTACGGTTTTGGCGCAGTTTTACTGCAGAAGGACCCAGTAGACAGTGCTTTCCACCCAGTCCAATCCATGACCCGAAAGACGTCACCATTTGAGGAAAAGTACGATTCGTATGAACTGGAAGTACTGGCTATTATTGGAGCTCTAGTCAAGTGGCGTGTCTATGTGTTAGGCATAAAGTTCACAATCGTAACTGACTGCAACGCGTTCAAAATGACAATGAACAAAAAGGAAGTTCCTATCCGCGTAGCTCGATGGGCTTTATATTTGCAGGGCTTTAACTACAAGATCGAACATCGTTCTGGGACTCAAATGAAACATGCTGATGCCTTGAGTCGGGTCTCATGTTTCTTTTTGTCAGACTCTATTACTCATCGCTTAAAGGAAGCCCAGATTTACGATGATTGGACAAAAGCAGTCCGCAACCTTGTTGAAAAGGATGCTTTCCAGGACTTCTATATACAGAATGACGTTCTCTTCAAAGATCCAAATCGTGAGCTAGTTGTAGTACCATCAACTATGGAAAATGAAATAATTCAGAGCGCGCACAGCCAAGGGCATTTTTCTCCCTGAAAGACACAGGATATCGTCGAAAGGTCGTATTTTATTCCCAAGCTCAAAGAAAAAGCAGATCGAATCGTCGAGAGTTGCATAAGATGTATTATCGTAAATGCCAAAGCGGGCAAGAAAGAGGGATTTCTAACTTCAATTGACAAAGGCGATTTACCCTTCATTACATACCACATCGATCACGTCGGACCAATGGAAATGACGACCTAGCGATATAACCACATCCTTGTCATAGTAGACGGATTCTCAAAATATGTTTGGCTCTACCCAACTCGTAGCACTGGTGTAGACGAAGTTCTAAACTGTCTGGATAAACAAGCCGTCCATTTTGGAAATCCTTGCCGCATAGTGTCCGATAGAGGTACTGCTTTCACATCTCTCGCATTCAAGGAATACTGCGAGTCCCACAACATACAGCATCTGCTTATAGCGACAGGTGCACCACGCGGAAATGGCCAAGTCGAAAGAATTCACAAGATCGTCGTACCAATGCTAGCAAAGTTGAGCTATAAAAAGCCATTAGCTTGGTATAAATACGTGGTACGAGTTCAGCAAATTATCAATAGCACCGAGCCAAGAAGCACTAAGATTACGCCATTCAAGCTTTTAACTGGATTGATATGCGGTTATCCGGCTGCAATGAACTAAAGGACTTGATGCAGGAGTTCTCGATAAAATATCTAAATGAAGAAAGAGAGAAGTTTCGCCAAACAGCCAGAGAGAACATCAAAGAAGTACAAGAAGAGAATAAGAAAGCGTTTGATTTGAAGCGGAAACAAGAAAGAGTCTATCATCTTAATGATTTGGTAGCAATTAAGAGAACTCAGTATGGTGTCGGATTAAAGCTTAAGGGAAAGTTTTTAGGGCCGTACAAGATTGTTGCAGTCAAGGATCATGGGCGGTACGAAGTAGAACGCTTAGGTGACTCAGAGGGCCCATTTAAAACGTCTACGGTTTCCGAGTACATGAAACCTTGGTCAGGTCCATTCGAGGCGAATGAACAGTCAGGAGGGCCGAATGTGGGATTTGAATCAGGCGGGCTTAATGCACGGCACACTCGTAGCGGGTTAAGTTATATGGCAACTCTTAATCAGTTCACCATCTGAACTCCTCGATAAAAGTACTCGATTCTTCTAAGGCCGTCGATACCTGAACGAATGAGCGAGGAGTCGTGGGTGAGCGTTTGTGAAGAGCACGAGACAATTTGAGTGAAACCAAACTTTGTAAAATTAATCTAAGCACTTTAATGTTTAAACTTAATCCCAATAAAACATTGTGAATATACCAATTCCTACAGAACTACTTCAACAATTTCCCCAAGCCAAAGGAGTTATGACAGATAATGAACCGAGCTTTACATCGGCCCAATTTAAATATTTTGCACACAGGTGCGGATTAACTTTATACTACGCAGACCCGAGGCACAGTACCTCAAACGGACAGGTTGAAAGGGCACATAAAGGAAGAATTCCATCTAACCGATTATTCTGAAATTGTAATTAGAGCCGCTCAGGAATATAATCAGAGTATTCATTCCACAACAAACCAAATCCTTTTGACATTCTTTATAATAAAATCGCTATTCTTAACAAGTTTGGTTATTGCGTTGAAAAGTTATAAACATGGAGTTCGCTAACGCCGAAATTCGCGCTGTTTTAAAGTTTTCCTTCGTAAAAGGTAAATCCGCTAATGAAACATTCCGTGAGATTAATGGTGTTTTAGGGGATGGTACTCTATGACTTCGACCCGCGGAGAAATGGTTTTGACGATTCAGAGCCGGTGAAAACGACACTTATCCGTGCCAGCCGGCGGAAGACCTGTGACAACGAATACCGATCAATTCATGGAAAACATCGAGCTAGATCGGCATGTGACATCTCGTGACATCGCCGAGGAGATAGGAGCTAGTCACCAAACCGTTTTAAACCATCTGCAGAAGGCTGGATACAAAACAAGAAAGGAAAGCTAACTTCGGGCGGAGCCGAAGTTGATATACCCTTGCAGAATACTCTGTAAATTATATTTTTCAAAATTATTCATATGATGCATTCTTAATACTCCTAAAAAATCCCAACTTCCTAACTTAACAAACACCAAAGTTATGGCATTTCCGATTAATCAGTTATATAGCGGCTATAGGATATAGTCGTCCGATTCTTATGAAATTTGGTAGGTCGGATTGATTGGCCAAATATAAAACCCATAGAAAATCCCAACTTCCTAACTGTACAAACACAAAGTTATGGCATTCCCGATCAATCAGTTATATGGCAGCTATAGGATATAGTCGGCCGATCCCGGCCGTTCCGACTTATATACTGCGTGCAAAGGAAAGAAGGGTGTGTACAAAGTTTCAATTCGATAGCTTTAAAACTGAGAGACTAGTTTGCGTAGAAACAGACAGACGGACAGACAGACCGACAGACGGACAGACGGACATGGCTATATCAACTCAGGAGGTGATCCTGATCAAGAATATATATACTTTATATGGTCGGAGATGTCTCCTTCACTGCGTTGCACACTTTTGACCAAAATTATAATACCCTCTGCAAGGGTATAAAAAGCTGGATGTTTGGGTGCCGCATGATTTGACGCAAAAAAACCTGTTGGACAGAATCAACGCCTGCGATATGCTGCTGAAACGGAATGAACTCGACCCATTTTTGAAGCGGATGGTGACTGGCGGCGAAAAATGGATCACATACGACAATATCAAGCGAAAACGGTCGTTGTTAATGGCCGGTGAATCGTCCAAAACAGTGGCCAAGCCGGGATTGATGGCCAGGAAAGTTTTGCTCTGTGTTTGGTGGGATTGGAAGGGAATCATTCACTATGAGCTGGTCCCATATGGCCAGACGCTTAATTCTACCATCTACTGCGAACGACTGGACCGCTTGAAGCTGGCGATCGACCAGAAGCGACCAGAATTGGCCAACAGGAAGGGTGTAGTATTTCACCAGGACAACGCCAGACCACACACTTCTTTGATGACTCGTCAGAAGCTACGGGAGCTCGGATGGTAGATTTTATCGCATCCACCATATAGCCCGGACAGCGTCAAGTGACTACCACCTGTCCATGGAGAATGCCCTTACTGGTGTAAAGTTGGGCTCAAACTTACAGAAAATGCATTCCTTAATACCTATTTTATCAATCGTAATTTTGGCCAGTTGAGAAATAATTGATTACTCGAACCATGAATTTTTTCTGTTCAAAGACAACAAGGATGTTCTTACCTATGAATCGTACAACGATTTATTCCACGTAACTAATTTAAGTTTTTATAAAGAAATAATAAATATAGAATCAGATAATATAAAAAAAGGATTTAAATAAAAGATCACAATGAGAAATTAAATACGACATTGAAGTAATCGAATTAATTTTATCTAAGTTAATATCGCTAGCTCAAAAAGGGGTATAAATGAGTTAGGCACCGTATGGAAATGGTTGGCTAGAACTCCAGATCATGATGATTTCATTAAAGTATTTAGAATAAGTAATTATTAATAAGTAATCAAGTCGCAAAATGCGAAATACATATTATGAAATGTCTACATTTAAGAAAGAACTCTTTAATAATTATTGCACTTTAGATTTAGAAAAAACATGTTTTACCCGATTATTAAACGGTGAACAATAAGTTTGTAGAAAAATAAGAGAAAACAATAAAAAAAAGACATTATCCAAGATGGTGCCATTTTAATAAATGGTAAGAATATTGTTAACAACTCCGCATCAGACGGTTTATTCTTAATAAGATAAGATGGTACAACAACAATAAATAACGTTTCATATACCAATTTAGAGAACCAAATTCTTAATTATATAACTACAAACCACTTCAAAAATGATGAAATATCCGATTTTATATTATCAAATAACTCGGAACTCACTTAAGATAATATAAACATTTTAAATCCATTTATTAAAATTAATAATACCAAAATATCTATTTCATTTATGTTATTAATTTTAATCAATATATATTTGATTTCTTTATCTTTTAGTAAATACAAAAATATATTTGTAACCAAAAAACAACGGCCAGAATTAGAACAAGAAAGGAAAGCTAACTTCGGGCGGAGCCGAAGTTGATATACACTTGCAGAATATTCTGTAAATTATATTGGTTGGCCAAAAATAGAACCAATCAAAAATCCCAACTTTAAAAACACCAAAGCTATTGCATTTCCAATCGTTCAGTTATATGGCAGCAATAGGATATGGTGGGCTGGATTGATTGGCCAAAAATAAAACCAACAAGAGAGAACGCTATAGTCGGGTGCCCCGACTATCAGATACCCGTTACTCAGGTAAAGGGAGTGTGAGGGAGATGGAGATAGAAACTTTGATCACGCATAACTTTTTAACGAATTGTCCGATTTGAAAAAATTTCTTCTACATTTCGATAGGTATTGATAAACACAATAAAACTGCATTTTTACTTTTCCGGAATATTTAAATTTTTAAAATCGTATATTAGCGATTGTGGGCGTTAAAGGGGGCGTGGTACCTTTTTGAAACAAACTTGCGCTGCGTAGGAACTCCTAGAATCTGCATGCAAAATGCCAATCTTCTAGCTTTTATAGTTTCCGAGATCTCAGCGTTCATACGGACAGACAGACAGACAGACAGACGGACAGACAGACGGACAGACGGACAGACGGACATGGCTAGATCGAATCGGCTAGTGATCCTGAACAAGAATATATATACTTTATAGGGTCGGAAACGCTTCCTTCTACCTGTTACATACTTTTGCACGAATACAATATACCCTTTTACTCTACGAGTAACGGGTATAAACATAAATGCCAACTTCCCAACTTTACAAACACCAAAGTTATGTCATTTCCCATCAATCAGTTATATGGCGGCTATAGGATATAGTGGCCGATCCTTATGAAATTTGGTTGGTCAGATTGATTGGCCAAAAATAAAACCCATAGCAAATCCTAACTTCCTAACTTTTACCAACAAACACCAAAGTTATTCCATTTCCGATCGTTCATTTATATGGCAGCTATATGATAAAGTCGCCCGATCCGGCTCGTTCCGACTTATATTCTACCTGCACTAGAAAGACAACTTTTTGGAAAGTTGATAGCTCGAAAACTGAGGGACTAGTTTACGTTGAAACGGACGGACGGACAGACGAGCATGGCTAGATCGACTCTCCTGGTGATGCTGATCAAGAATATATATACTTTATAGGGTCGGAAATGTCTACTTCACTGCGTTGCAAACTTTTGACTGAAATTATAATACCCTCTGCAAGAGTATAAAAACCTAGTAACGAAGGAATACTTTTAACAGAATTAAGAGATCATTTAAACGAAATCGATAATGAATCGGGACAATCCATTTTAGAAGGGGGAGAGTTATCCATCCCATGAAACGGTTCAACTTATGGAATTAATAAACAAATTGTTAAATTCAATCTCCGCTATATTGCCCTTGCCGTCAGCGACATTGCCTTTGCCTTTGTTTAAAATTCTGCCTTTGCCTTTTCCTGCTAAGATAAATAAACCAATCGTAAAGTGAGCACAAGCTTCCGTACGAAGCCCAAACTCTTACGTTTGATGCCCAAAGTATTGCGTTCTAAGTTCAATCATATTGCGTTCCGATTTTCAATCAAAATCGCATCGGTCAGCATAATTTAATTTCACAACGAGATGCGACAGTTTCAGCATAAGCTATTATTTTAAACAAAAATCAAAAGTTCTAGAAGCCTAAGAAAGAAAAGCTTCTGGCCGAGGTTCCTTTGATAAGATTTAAGAATTAAGAGGTCAGTCTGTTTCGGAATTAATCCGCGATCGGTCAAATCTAAGGATTAAAAGTAAAAGTGTCTTGATGTATAAGTGAGTTAGTCAATTAAGGTCAATTAGCAATTAAATAAAATTTAAAATAAAAATTACATTTTTTTAAATCAACTACAACGATCTAAATATATTTGTATGTCATCTGCTCCGCAAAGCAGATGCTCGACGTAAAACGATGGTTTGGCAACCGATGCGCGGGGAATTTTTCCTTGTACTTGTGAAACGTTTGCAGTTCTGTATTTGGGGAGTCTCTCCAAAATATGTATTGATATTTTCGAAAGCTCTGATCAATGAGGACTTGCCTATACATTTTTGTCACATCAGCTGTCATGGCATATTGAAACAATCTGAATTTGAGGAGCTGCAGGTAAAGATCTGTATGCACAGTCGGACCAACAAGCAGTAAGTCATTAAGCGACAGTTGCGAAGTTGTTGTGCACGAGGCGTCGAAAACCAGTCGCAATTTGGTAGACGTGCTCGATGGCTTTAAAACGCAGTAGTGGGGTATATAGTAATGCAACTCATGAAGGGCTGGATTGGTCACCAACGACATGTGACCTAGCGCCTGATATTCCTGCATGAATGAGAAGTATTGGGATCTCAACTCAGGGGATTAAAGAATGCTGCGTTCCATTGCCTAGAATCGTCGAAAGTTGTTAAAACAAAAATTTGGGGAGCAAAACTAAAACTCCACTGTTCACGTCACCTCCACACCTATGGATGGAACACTGAGATGCAATATTTATAGATCGTTTATGTTAATATAGAACCAAAGAGGAACTTTACTGAATTTACCGTCTTACACATAGCATTGATTCTAAAGTAGTTACAACAGAAGAAGTGTTAAGAACGTTACATTATTTTTGTTGTGTTGCTTCATAATGTCTTCTACAATTTTTTGAAACCAGATTATGCAGTCGATTCGATCAAAAATATATATTCATGGGACAATGTTAAAAGCAAATGAAAAGATTCTTATCAGTTGTCAAAAGTATTTACACACGTTTTATTCCCATCAAAAGTATTTACACTAAGCAAATAGAAGATTAGTCTTTGACGAGCTTTGATCAAGTGCAATTGTTTTTTCTTAGTAAAAGATCTTTAAGGTTTAAAAAAGCAAAGAAATTATCTGTACAAATCCGTGCTGAGATTGCAACCAAGTTTTTATCCGGAATTCCAGCCTCCGAATTGGTCAGGTCATACACAATTTTCCGAAAAACTGCTTACATTTGAAAAATTAAGTCGATCCGTACATAAGCCTGCCCTAAGTCAAAGGGTATGCAACCGAATAATTGGAACAATTATGGAAAATCCTTTCATTAGCCCCTGTTAAAGTCGCAGTAGCATCAAAAAATCGAATTGGAAATAAGGTTAGCGATAGCTCAGTGCGCTGCAGATTGAAACAAATTAATATCAATACATTTGTACAAAAAAAGTTGTTATTATCCAAGCGAACCAAGCCAAACAACTTTTATTTGCTTTGGAATCCATAAGAAAGCCAATAGAGTTTTGGCACAATATTTTTATGGACAGATGAGACTTCTTTTCAATTCCGAGGTTCGTTTGGAAAACAATTTATGAATCTGAATCAAAGAAAGAAGAAAGCTGTGTAGCAACTTAACAGATTCGGATATGGCTCCGTAATGTTTTTGATTTGGTGATTTGCTACCCATTAATGGCACTTTAAAGCAGTCAGGATTTACAAATATTTTAAATTACAATGCTTTTGCGTCAGGAAATAGACTCTTTTCAACCAACGACTGGATCTTATAACAAGGCAATGCTCCGTGTCACAAAGGATGCCTACCAAGTTTTTAAAGGACTTGGACCATAATGTTCTTCCATGGCTTCCGCAAAGTCCTGACATTAATGTCATTGAAAATGTTTGGGCTTTCTTGAATTTGCACAAAAGTTAATTAACTCAATTCCAACGACGTTGCAAGGAATCATTGATGCGAAAGGTGGAGTTACTAAATATAAGAAACATAATTGCCAATATTTTTTGTAAAATTAATATTTAGGTTTAAAAAAGTTGACTTAAGTTTGACAAAAATAAAGCGTTTTTGACTTTCAAATAAAACATTTCGATCTTCACAGTGAACGGTCGTGTTTTTGTCTTGCGCTGCGAATTTTAATTTTTCTTGTTGAAACCACCGGGGTTTACCTAAATCTTTTTAACGTTTCTACACCTTTGAGTGTCTTTTAACAACTTTCCGTTCGCTTCGCGAGTGCATCGTGATTAACTTGTGTTTCGAAATTAAAATGTTTTTATCATAAACTAATTCGGTGCTGGTTTGTTGTTATTGTTTTCTATTACCCCTCTTTTCAGTCTTTCTCTTCGTCGTTGGGCGCTTTTAGAACGGGACGTACTCCAACGGTAATATATCTCAGAGGTGTCTTATACCGGAGTTAATCGGTTAATAATGCCGCTCTCTCTTCCTTTTCGTTTCTATCTCGTTTCGTGGTAATCTCTATCTCGTTTCGTGGTGCCTAACATCAAAGTTATTCGTTGTTTCGCTCGATAAGAGGAGTTGTCTACGCTACTACTGCGATGAATGCATCGTATATGAGAACCAGGCAATATCTATTAGGCGGCTCACAAAAATCATTGTTACGGAATTAATCCAGAACTTCCGTAAAAATGCGGACCTGCTAGTGGCGCTTGAATCGCAGCTCACCAGTCGCATGCTCAGCTAGCCCGATTCCCCGAAGCCTGGTCGGTGGGCATTTTATGGCAGGTGCCGTGCAACCTGCTGCCCGCGATTCGAATCCAGCTCAGCTGCCAATCTTAGGCGCCACTCAAATGGTACTAAAGTGATTCGGTACCCGAAGTTGCTGGAACCGATGTGGCGCCGCTAGGTACTTCCGCTCTGTCAGATCAAAACAAAGTAGTGGCCCCAACACCTCATGTAGACTTAACGTCCGGATTACCGGCCGATACTGGTAGTACAGATACAAATTCTGTAGTACCAAAAAGGGTTTATTGTGTTCGGGTGCCCCAGCTAAAACATGTATTTGTTTCACGGCTCGCCCCAGACCTCTCATCACTGGATATTACGGCTTATATCCGTAACAAAATCCAAGTTGATGATTCGAAGGTCGAACAATTTAAATTTTCTTATGCTAGGAAGGTATCATCATTTAAGATTGGTATTCCTCGTGCTCTTTTTGCATCTGTGTGCTTCACCAGAGTCTGGCCCGAGGGCATATTTGTAAAAGAGTACGAAGTTAAGAGAAAAAAAAATAGTTCAGGGGATTTGGAAAATACCATTAAAGAACCTTCCCCAACGCCCTCCACATCCTCTTCTGTCCCAAAAACTAGCCTCCTCTTTTCTTCTTTGCTATCAGAATACAAGAGGCTTACTTAGCAAGCTGACTAAATTGTACTCGGATAGTTTTTCATTCCCATATAATATTATGGTATGTACAGAGACCTGGTTAAGGCCGGATATTCTTAGCTCCGAAATTCTCCCGGGTAAGTACACAATTTACAGGCTTGATCGTCAGTCCAGACGGGGAGGTGGTGAATTACTAACTTTCGAAGAATTTTATGACATCGAATATTAGGTATAAAATTATCGTTTTCTGGTAGTCTTGTATATATTACTTGTTCATATATCCCACCATCATCTGAGCTCTATATTTACTCTAATGACTGTGAGGAGTCTTAAACTCCCCACAAATCCCGATGCAGGAGATCGGCCTAGCAACAGCGGAGGAGGCGAGAAAGCCGGAGAAATGAAGGGCATCCAGGTCAAACGGGAAACATTCGGACCTTGGACCCATACGGTAAATTGGCGGACTTCGGACCCGCCTAAAGAGGACACACCGAGGGAAATAACGGCACCTACAGCGCCTATAAAAAGGACGGCGCAAGCGCAGCTCAGGACAGTACGAGTGCGAGAATCAGAGCGAGTGCGTGAACGCGGAATAAGTACAAATCGAAACCGAAGTGCCCAAGGATCAAGATCGTAAAGTCGAGACGCCGAACGACGACAAGTCTACAAGGCTGAGGCTACAACGCTGAGATCCAACGGTGCTAGGTCGTGGTGAAATCAAGCTTAGGGAGTCCTTGCGCGGTGTCAGGCGATAAAGGTGGCTAGGCGATAAGGGAGAACTTTGTTCTACCTGCTAGGCGATACACCTTGCCGACAAAGTCCAGGCTGAACTCCGGAAGCCAGGCGATAAAGGTGGCTAGGCGATAAGGAAGAACTTTGTTCTACCTGCTAGGCGATACACCTTGCCGACAAAGTCCAGGCTGAACTCCGGAAGCCAGGCTATAAATGTGGCTAGGCGATAAGGCGTAACATCGGTTCACCTGCTAGGCGATACACCTTGCCGGCCCCGGTAGGGAAGCTCGCATAACATCCGATCGTCCCGATCTCAGTCACCCGGAGCAGCAAGCCAAAGCAGCGCAGTAGCAGGCCAGGAGCGACGCAGCGGTAAGACAGGAGCGACGCAGCAGCACGCTAGGAGCAGCGCAGCAGCGAGCCAGGAGCAACGCAGCAGAAGACGGCGACAACGGGCAGCTAGGCGATACACCTTGCCGGCCCCGGTAGGGAAGCTCGCATAACATCCAGGGTTTTGGTGGAGTCGTCCCGATCTCAGTCACCCGGAGCAGCAAGCCAAAGCAGCGCAGTAGCAGGCCAGGAGCGACGCAGCGGTAAGACAGGAGCGACGCAGCAGCACGCCAGGAGCAGCGCAGCAGCGAGCCAGGAGCAACGCAGCAGAAGACAGCGACAACGGGCAGCTAGGCGATACACCTTGCCGGCCCCGGTAGGGAAGCTCGCATAACATCCAGGGTTTTGGTGAAGTCGTCCCGATCTCAGTCACCCGGAGCAGCAAGCCAAAGCAGCGCAGTAGCAGGCCAGGAGCGACGCAGCGGTAAGACAGGAGCGACGCAGCAGCACGCTAGGAGCAGCGCAGCAGCGAGCCAGGAGCAACGCAGCAGAAGACAGCGACAACGGGCAGCTAGGCGATACACCTTGCCGGCCCCGGTAGGGAAGCTCGCATAACATCCAGGGTTTTGGTGGAGTCGTCCCGATCTCAGTCACCCGGAGCAGCAAGCCAAAGCAGCGCAGTAGCAGGCCAGGAGCGACGCAGCGGTAAGACAGGAGCGACGCAGCAGCACGCCAGGAGCAGCGCAGCAGAGAGCCAGGAGCAACGCAGCAGAAGACAGCGACAACGGGCAGCTAGGCGATACACCTTGCCGGCCCCGGTAGGGAAGCTCGCATAACATCCAGGGTTTTGGTGAAGTCGTCCCGATCTCAGTCACCCGGAGCAGCAAGCCAAAGCAGCGCAGTAGCAGGCCAGGAGCGACGCAGCGGTAAGACAGGAGCGACGGAGCAGCACGCCAGGAGCAGCGCAGCAGCGAGCCAGGAGCAACGCAGCAGAAGACAGCGACAACGGGCAGCAGATTAATAGCAATAAGGCTATATTGTAGAGAAACAATAAACCAGCACCAACCTAATCATTTCTGGCGTTATCCTTTGGTCACGGGCGGTCACTCAATATAAATTTGGTGGAACGAACTCACAACCTCTCTGAGCTAGCCGCACGTTTACGTAGCGAGCAGAAATAAAGAATCAGGTCGTTACATCTGGCGACCAAGAGTGATTGTCCTGACCAAGGAAACAAAAGTTCCGAGATGGGGAAGTCCTGGATTTATAATCTCAGGAAGGAAGACTTCGACGAGGTGAGTCAAGTTCTAGGAATAGAACTGAAGGGCTCAGTCGATTCGATGAGGAAGACTCTGGGAGACTTCGTCGACCAGACGGCAGAGGAGCCAGACATCGCCGATTTGGTAACGGGCCTGGAATCACAACCGCAAGTGCAGAGGGCCTGATAGCGAGCTTGGATGTGTCGAGCATCCCAAGCCACGCAAGTCGGCAGCGGGAAAATAGCCGGGAAAGAAAGGAGAATTCCAGGACGCACACGCAGGACTACGCGAAGGTGGCCAAGCAGGTCCGGGAGTGGAATTTCCGCTACGACGGAAACGACAAGCCGCTGGAATTTTTGGAGCAAGTAGAGTGGTCAGTCGTGACTTACGGTCTCGACATAAACCAGATCCCACGAGCAATGCCGGAGCTGCTCCAAGGCAGAGCCTTGAAGTGGTTCATCGCCAACAATCGGCACTGGGAGACCTGGGGAGACTTCATCTACAGCTTCCAAAATTTCTTTCTGCCCCGAGAATACATGGCGAAGCTGGCGGATCAGGTCAGACAGAGGAAGCAAGCCTACGGGGAGAGCTTCAAAGATTTTATGGTGGATATGCAGACCCTGATGCGGCCACTGAATATGTCGACCAAGGAAACGCTGGAGAGGATAAAAGAGAACAGCACGCCGGCACTCAGAATGTTCGTTCGCCCATATGAATGTCGAAATTTGGAGACATTGATGGCGCTGGCAGACGAATTTGAGGAGCTCGACCAGCAGCGGGAGAAATTCGAGCTGGAAAACAATCCCCGCAAGCAGCAAGGGCAGAGCCACCCAGTACCAAGGCCAAGACCAGACCAGGGTGCGGTGTGCAGGCGGTGCCAGGAGGACCCGGACGCACAACCACGAAGTACGCCGCGCGGCCACGAACCGGCAAACAATCGCGGCGGATACGTGGCAAATCCTACCCAGGCCTGCCGCAGATGCGGGGGTCCAGACCACTGGGCGAAGGAATGCCGAAACCAACGGCTTACGTTCTGCTGGCGATGCGGAAAAATAGGAGTTCGGACGGTTCAGTGCTGTTCCGGGTCGGGAAACGCCCAGCGACCCCAGCCTCCGAGGGGCGGCCAGGGATCGCAAGGTGCTGCCTCTCGAAATTAATGGGCGACCTGCAGGCGGAAGAAATGCAACTGTCCGCCACGGTGCTCATAGGTGAAAGTAAAATTAAGGCCACGGTGGATACCGGCGCCACGGGGAGTTTCATCAGCGAAGAGCTGGCGGACAGGCTGCAGGCGGCAGGAAGGGTCGGACCCACGAGAAGGCAAGTACGGATGGCAGACGGTCGCTGCGGGGAAATAAGATCACAGCTGGAGACCGAAATTGGACTGGGAACGAAAACAATTTCAATGGAGCTGCTGATTTTACCAGGTCTGATCGATGCCCTGGTGTTGGGATGGAATTTCCTCACCAGAATCGGGGCCGAAGTCGAGCCGAAGTCGCGCAGGACACAGCGCGTCGATACCGGCAAAGAATAGACGAGGAGGATGGCTGGAGGAGAAACTGTCAGTGGCAATAGTCGAAACACCCAAAAGATTTGCGGAAAAGGATGTGGAGGGATTTTTAAAAGCCGAGTTGGACGAACTGGAAGGAATAAATGGAACATCCAACGTGGCCGTACATAGGATAACCATGAAGGACGACCAACCAGTCAAACAACGGTACTACCCTAAAAATCCAAAAATGCAGGGTGAGATAAATGCCAAGGTAGACGAGCTGCTGGAAAAGGGATGTATCGGGCCGTCCAGGAGTCCCTACAGCTCACCAATAGTCATGGTGAGAAAGAAGACTGGAAAGTGGAGGCTGTGTGTGGATTTCCGGCAAATAAACGCGAGGTCCATAAAGGACGCATACCCGATGCCGATGATAAATTACATCCTGGACCAGCTGCGAGAGGCGAAGTACATCAGCAGTCTCGATCTAAAGGACGGTTACTGGCAGATCCCCTTGGAGGCAGACAGCAGGCAGTATACGGCGTTTACTGTACCAGGGAAGGGCCTGTTCCAATGGAAGGTGATGCCATTTGGCCTACACTCCGCGTCGGCAACATTCCAGCGGGCATTGGATCAGGTCATTGGACCAGAAATGATGCCGCATGCCTTCGCGTATCAGGACGACATTATCGTCATCGGACGAACGCTCGAAGAGCACATGGAAAACCTGAAGGAAGTGTTTAGGAGACTACGGGCTGCCAACCTGAAAGTAAATGCGGAAAAATGCAAATTTTTTAGAAAGGAACTGCCATACTTGGGGCATCGCATAACAGACCAAGGCATCGGAACAGACCCAGAAAAAGTGTCAGCAATCGCCTTAATAAAACCACCGGCCAACGACAAGGAGTTACGACAATATTTGGGAGTGGCGTCGTGGTACAGGCGTTTTGTGCCAGATTTCGCAACGTTGGTGCATCCGTTGAATAGCCTGCTCCGGAAAAGCACAAAATGGGAATGGACAGAGGACCATCAACAGGCGTTTGAAGCTGTCAAGGCCAGACTAATCGCAGACCCAATCTTAGCATGCCCAGATTTCACAAAGACGTTTGTGCTTCAGACCGACGCCAGCGATTACGGGCTCGGTGCTATTCTCACACAGAATTCCGACCAAGGCGAGAGGGTGATCTCGTATTCCAGTAGGTCCCTGAACGGTTCGGATAGAAATTTCTCAGCGACTGAGAAGGAATGCCTGGCAATTGTGTGGGCCATACGCAAGTTAGGGCCATACTTGGAGGGCTACCACTTCAAAGTGATCACGGAGTGGTTGAATAGCATCGAGAGCCCAACCGGAAGAATCGCACTATCACGACAGCCACTACCAGAAACGTGTCGACGGGTAAAAACACAGGAACAGCACAAGGAAACCGGCGAGTGTAACTGGATGAGGGATATGCGGGGCAAGATTCTCCAAAATCCCCAAAAATATCCAGATTACATGACAGAAGCCGACCAGCTATATCGGCACAGGCGGCCGGGAAAATGCTGACCCAAGTACCGGAAGAGCCGTGGGCCACTGTGTGCGCAGATTTCGTCGGACCACTGCCCCGCTCCAAACACGGGAATTCTATGCTACTAGTACTGGTAGATAGGTTCTCCAAGTGGACCGAAATGGTGCCAATGCGCAGGGCAACGACGGAAACTCTGGAAAAGGCGATCCGCGAGCGGATCATCGCAAGATACCCAAGGTGCTGATTACAGACAATGGCGTTCAGTTCACCAGCAGGGCGTTTAAAAAATTCCTGGGTGAATTAGGCGTCCGACACCAGTTTACGGCCCCATACACGCCCCAGGAAAACCCGACGGAGAGAGCCAACAGGACGGTGAAAACGATGATCGCCCAGTTCACCGGGGCAGACCAGAGGACTTGGGACGAAAAGTGGCCGGAACTGCAGTTGGCCGTGAATACGAGCGTGGCTGAATCCACGGGATATTCGCCCGCCTTTATTACGCAAGGGAGAGAGCCTAGGTTACCCAGCGCACTGTACGACGAAGGAACAATCGGCACAGGAAGGCAAACGCAAACGACGGCCGAGAACGCACAGAAGCTGAAGGAAATCTTTGAGCTGGTGAGGCGAAATATGGAAAAGGCAGCGCAGGATCAGGCACGCCACTACAATCTCCGTGGACGCCCATGAAAACCGAACATCGGTGACACAGTCTGGGCTAAAGAACATCATCTGTCCAAGGCTGCCGAAGGATTCGCCGCAAAATTGGCACCAAAATATGACGGGCCTTTTAAGATAATGAACTTTAATTCGCCGGTGATATGCAATTTGCGGCATGAAAAGACTGGAAAAGAAAAAACCGCCCACGTTAGCCAATTAAAAAAACAATTCATTTGTGGCCTAAACCGAGGATCGAAGTCGGACTTACCGGGGGCGCACTGTGAATCCAAAGAGAGGGAGAGGACGATACACAGTATCGAACTCACACAGATGCATTAGGAGCGCGAGAGCGGGAGAGGAAGGGGCATAGGATGCGGATACCGTTACCGGGTAACGCATACCAAAGCGGGGACCCGTCAGAGCCCGTAGCAAGGGAAAGTCCAAAGGCCGCCGCGGATAACGGAACCGGAAACATGGGCAACCGAGGTTTCGTCAGAGCGCGAGCGCCACAAGACGGGCCTATTTAAATCAGGTCGACAAGATGCCAGCACGCAGCAGCAGCAACAATCAAGTCATGAGGGGAGAGGGGAGGCAGCACCGGATTAACTTTATACTACGCAGACCCGAGGCACAGTACCTCAAACGGACAGGTTGAAAGGGCACATTCGACACTAACAGAATTAGCACGCTGCATAAAAGAAGAAATCAATCTAACCGATTATTCTGAAATTGTAATTAGAGCCGCTCAGGAATATAATCAGAGTATTCATTCCACAACAAACCAAAAACCTTTTGACATTCTTTATAATAAAATCGCTATTCTTAACAAGTTTGGTTATTGCGTTGAAAAGTTATAAACATGGAGTTCGCTAACGCCGAAATTCGCGCTGTTTTAAAGTTTTCCTTCGTAAAAGGTAAATCCGCTAATGAAACATTTCGTGAGATTAATGGTGTTTTAGGGGATGGTACTCTATGACTTCGACCCGCGGAGAAATGGTTTTGACGATTCAGAGCCGGTGAAAACGACACTTATCCGTGCCAGCCGGCGGAAGACCTGTGACAACGAATACCGATCAATTCATGGAAAACATCGAGCTAGATCGGCATGTGACATCTCGTGACATCGCCGAGGAGATAGGAGCTAGTCACCAAACCGTTTTAAACCATCTGCAGAAGGCTGGATACAAAACAAGAAAGGAAAGCTAACTTCGGGCGGAGCCGAAGTTGATATACCCTTGCAGAATACTCTGTAAATTATATTTTCCAAAATTATTCATATGATGCATTCTTAATACTCCTAAAAAATCCCAACTTCCTAACTTTAAAAACACCAAAGTTATGGCATTTCCAATCGTTCAGTTATATGGCAGCTATAGGATATAGTCGGCCGATCCTTATGAAATTTGGTAGGTCGGATTGAATGGCCAAAAACAAAACCCATAGAAAATCCCAACTTCCTAACTTAACAAACACCAAAGTTATGGCATTTCCGATTAATCAGTTATATAGCGGCTATAGGATATAGTCGTCCGATTCTTATGAAATTTGGTAGGTCGGATTGATTGGCCAAATATAAAACCCATAGAAAATCCCAACTTCCTAACTGTACAAACACAAAGTTATGGCATTCCCGATCAATCAGTTATATGGCAGCTATAGGATATAGTCGGCCGATCCCGGCCGTTCCGACTTATATACTGCGTGCAAAGGAAAGAAGGGTGTGTACAAAGTTTCAATTCGATAGCTTTAAAACTGAGAGACTAGTTTGCGTAGAAACAGACAGACGGACAGACAGACCGACAGACGGACAGACGGACATGGCTATATCAACTCAGGAGGTGATCCTGATCAAGAATATATATACTTTATATGGTCGGAGATGTCTCCTTCACTGCGTTGCACACTTTTGACCAAAATTATAATACCCTCTGCAAGGGTATAAAAAGCTGGATGTTTGGGTGCCGCATGATTTGACGCAAAAAAACCGAAAACAGAATCAACGCCTGCGATATGCTGCTGAAACGGAATGAACTCGACCCATTTTTGAAGCGGATGGTGACTGGCGGCGAAAAATGGATCACATACGACAATATCAAGCGAAAACGGTCGTTGTTAATGGCCGGTGAATCGTCCAAAACAGTGGCCAAGCCGGGATTGATGGCCAGGAAAGTTTTGCTCTGTGTTTGGTGGGATTGGAAGGGAATCATTCACTATGAGCTGGTCCCATATGGCCAGACGCTTAATTCTACCATCTACTGCGAACGACTGGACCGCTTGAAGCTGGCGATCGACCAGAAGCGACCAGAATTGGCCAACAGGAAGGGTGTAGTGTTTCACCAGGACAACGCCAGACCACACACTTCTTTGATGACTCGTCAGAAGCTACGGGAGCTCGGATGGTAGATTTTATCGCATCCACCATATAGCCCGGACAGCGTCAAGTGACTACCACCTGTCCATGGAGAATGCCCTTACTGGTGTAAAGTTGGGCTCAAACTTACAGAAAATGCATTCCTTAATACCTATTTTATCAATCGTAATTTTGGCCAGTTTAGAAATAATTGATTACTCGAACCATGAATTTTTTCTGTTCAAAGACAACAAGGATGTTCTTACCTATGAATCGTACAACGATTTATTCTACGTAACTATTTTAAGTTTTTATAAAGAAATAATAAATATAGAATCAGATAATATAAAAAAAGGATTTAAATAAAAGATCACAATGAGAAATTAAATACGACATTGACGTAATCGAATTAATTTTATCTAAGTTAATATCGCTAGCTCAAAAAGGGGTATAAATGAGTTAGGCACCGTATGGAAATGGTTGGCTAGAACTCCAGATCATGATGATTTCATTAAAGTATTTAGAATAAGTAATTATTAATAAGTAATCAAGTCGCAAAATGCGAAAATGTTTATGTATTATGAAATGTCTACATTTAAGAAAGAACTCTTTAATAATTATTGCACTTTAGATATAGAATAAACATTTTTACCCGATTATTAAACGGTGAACAATAAGTTTGTAGAAAAATAAGAGAAAACAATAAAAAAAAGACATTATCCAAGATGGTGCCATTTTAATAAATGGTAAGAATATTGTTGACAACTCCGCATCAGACGGTTTATTCTTAATAAGATTTAATGGTACAACAACAATAAATAACGTTTCATATACCAATTTAGAGAACCGAATTCTTAATTATATAACTACAAACCACTTCAAAAATGATGAAATATCCGATTTTATATTATCAAATAACTTGGAACTCACTTAAGATAATATAAACATTTTAAATCCATTTATTAAAATTAATAATACCAAAATATCTATTTCATTTATGTTATTAATTTTAATCAATATATATTTGATTTCTTTATCTTTTAGTAAATACAAAAATATATTTGTAACCAAAAAACAACGGCCAGAATTAGAACAAGAAAGGAAAGCTAGCTTCGGGCGGAGCCGAAGTTGATATACACTTGCAGAATATTCTGTAAATTATATTGGTTGGCCAAAAATATAACCAATAAAAAATCCCAACTTTAAAAACACCAAAGCTATTGCATTTCCAATCGTTCAGTTATATGGCAGCAATAGGATATGGTGGGCTGGATTGATTGGCCAAAAATAAAACCAACAAGAGAGAACGCTATAGTCGGGTGCCCCGACTATCAGATACCCGTTACTCAGGTAAAGGGAGTGTGAGGGAGATGGAGATAGAAACTTTGATCACGCATAACTTTTTAACGAATGGTCCGATTTGAAAAATTTCTTCTACATTTCGATAGGTATTGATAAACACAATAAAACTGCATTTTTACTTTTCCGGAATATTTAAATTTTTAAAATCGTATATCAGCGATTGTGGGCGTTAAAGGGGGCGTGGCACCTTTTTGAAACAAACTTGCGCTGCGTAGGAACTCCTAGAATCTGCATGCAAAATGCCAATCTTCTAGCTTTTATAGTTTCCGAGATCTCAGCGTTCATACGGACAGACAGACAGACAGACAGACGGACAGACAGACGGACAGACGGACATGGCTAGATCGAATCGGCTAGTGATCCTGAACAAGAATATATATACTTTATAGGGTCGGAAACGCTTCCTTCTACCTGTTACATACTTTTGCACGAATACAATATACCCTTTTACTCTACGAGTAACGGGTATAAAAATAAATGCCAACTTCCCAACTTTACAAACACCAAAGTTATGTCATTTCCCATCAATCAGTTATATGGCGGCTATAGGATATAGTGGGCCGATCCTTATGAAATTTGGTTGGTCAGATTGATTGGCCAAAAATAAAACCCATAGCAAATCCTAACTTCCTAACTTTTACCAACAAACACCAAAGTTATTGCATTTCCGATCGTTCATTTATATGGCAGCTATATGATAAAGTCGCCCGATCCGGCTCGTTCCGACTTATATTCTACCTGCACTAGAAAGACAACTTTTGGGAAAGTTGATAGCTCGAAAACTGAGGGACTAGTTTACGTTGAAACGGACGGACGGACAGACGAGCATGGCTAGATCGACTCTCCTGGTGATGCTGATCAAGAATATATATACTTTATAGGGTCGGAAATGTCTACTTCACTGCGTTGCAAACTTTTGACTGAAATTATAATACCCTCTGCAAGGGTATAAAAACCTAGTAACGAAGGAATACTTTTAACAGAATTAAGAGATCATTTAAACGAAATCGATAATGAATCGGGACAATCCATTTTAGAAGGGGGAGAGTTATCCATCCCATGAAACGGTTCAACTTATGGAATTAATAAACAAATTGTTAAATTCAATCTCCGCTATATTGCCCTTGCCGTCAGCGACATTGCCTTTGCCTTTGTTTAAAATTCTGCCTTTGCCTTTTCCATTAACTTCGAGGGCCGCGCTTGACCGTCCTGCTAAGATAAATAAACCAATCGTAAAGTGAGCACAAGCTTCCGTACGAAGCCCAAACTCTTACGTTTGATGCCCAAAGTATTGCGTTCTAAGTTCAATCATATTGCGTTCCGATTTTCAATCAAAATCGCATCGGTCAGCATAATTTAATTTCACAACGAGATGCGACAGTTTCAGCATAAGCTATTATTTTAAACAAAAATCAAAAGTTCTAGAAGCCTAAGAAAGAAAAGCTTCTGGCCGAGGTTCCTTTGATAAGATTTAAGAATTAAGAGGTCAGTCTGTTTCGGAATTAATCCGCGATCGGTCAAATCTAAGGATTAAAAGTAAAAGTGTCTTGATGTATAAGTGAGTTAGTCAATTAAGGTCAATTAGCAATTAAATAAAATTTAAAATAAAAATTACATTTTTTTAAATCAACTACAACGATCTAAATTTATTTGTATGTCATCTGCTCCGCAAAGCAGATGCTCGACGTAAAACGATGGTTTGACAACCGATGCGCCGGTCGGGAATTTTTCCTTGTACTTGTGAAACGTTTGCAGTTCTGTATTTGGGGAGTCTCTCCAAAATATGTATTGATATTTTCGAAAGCTCTGATCAATGAGGACTTGCCTATACATTTTTGTCACATCAGCTGTCATGGCATATTGAAACAATCTGAATTTGAGGAGCTGCAGGTAAAGATCTGTATGCACAGTCGGACCAACAAGCAGTAAGTCATTAAGCGACAGTTGCGAAGTTGTTGTGCACGAGGCGTCGAAAACCAGTCGCAATTTGGTAGACGTGCTCGATGGCTTTAAAACGCAGTGGTGGGGTATATAGTAATGCAACTCACGTTGGTCACCAACGACATGTGACCTAGCGCCTGATATTCCTGCATGAATGAGAAGTATTGGGATCTCAACTCAGGGGATTAAAGAATGCTGCGTTCCATTGCCTAGAATCGTCGAAAGTTGTTAAAACAAAAATTTGGGGAGCAAAACTAAAACTCCACTGTTCACGTCACCTCCACACCTATGGATGGAACACTGAGATGCAATATTTATAGATCGTTTATGTTAATATAGAACCAAAGAGGAACTTTACTGAATTTACCGTCTTACACATAGCATTGATTCTAAAGTAGTTACAACAGAAGAAGTGTTAAGAACGTTACATTATTTTTGTTGTGTTGCTTCATAATGTCTTCTACAATTTTTTGAAACCAGATTATGCAGTCGATTCGATATCAAACATATATATTTTGATCAAGTGCAATTGTTTTTTCTTAGTAAAAGATCTTTAAGGTTTAAAAAAGCAAAGAAATTATCTGTACAAATCCGTGCTGAGATTGCAACCAAGTTTTTATCCAGAATTCCAGCCTCCGAATTGGTCAGGTCATACACAATTTTCCGAAAAACTGCTTACATTTGAAAAATTAAGTCGATCCGTACATAAGCCTGCCCTAAGTCAAAGGGTATGCAACCGAATAATTGGAACAATTATGGAAAATCCTTTCATTAGCCCCTGTTAAAGTCGCAGTAGCATCAAAAAATCGAATTGGAAATAAGGTTAGGGATAGCTCAGTGCGCTGCAGATTGAAACAAATTAATATCAATACATTTGTACAAAAAAAGTTGTTATTATCCAAGCGAACCAAGCCAAACGACTTTTATTTGCTTTGGAATCCATAAGAAAGCCAATAGAGTTTTGGCACAATATTTTTATGGACAGATGAGACTTCTTTTCAATTCCGAGTTTCGTTTGGAAAACAATTTATGAATCTGAATCAAAGAAAGAAGAAAGCTGTGTAGCAACTTAACAGATTCGGATATGGCTCAGTAATGTTTTTGATTTGGTGATTTGCTACCCATTAATGGCACTTTAAAGCAGTCAGGATTTGCAAATATTTTAAATTACAATGCTTTTGCGTCAGGAAATAGACTCTTTTCAACCAACGACTGGATCTTATAACAAGGCAATGCTCCGTGTCACAAAGGATGCCTACCAAGTTTTTAAAGGACTTGGACCATAATGTTCTTCCATGGCTTCCGCAAAGTCCTGACATTAATGTCATTGAAAATGTTTGGGCTTTCTTGAATTTGCACAAAAGTTAATTAACTCAATTCCAACGACGTTGTAAGGAATCATTGATGCCAAAGGTGGAGTTACTAAATATTAGAAACATAATTGCCAATATTTTTTGTAAAATTAATATTTAGGTTTAAAAAAGTTGACTTAAGTTTGACAAAAATAAAGCGTTTTTGACTTTCAAATAAAACATTTCGATCTTCACAGTGAACGGTCGTGTTTTTGTCTTGCGCTGCGAATTTTAATTTTTCTTGTTGAAACCACCGGGGTTTACCTAAATCTTTTTAACGTTTCTACACCTTTGAGTGTCTTTTAACAACTTTCCGTTCGCTTCGCGAGTGCATCGTGATTAACTTGTGTTTCGAAATTAAAATGTTTTTATCATAAACTAATTCGGTGCTGGTTTGTTGTTATTGTTTTCTATTGCCCCTCTTTTCAGTCTTTCTCTTCGTCGTTGGGCGCTTTTAGAACGGGACGTACTCCAACGGTAATATATCTCAGAGGTGTCTTATACCGGAGTTAATCGGTTAATAATGCCGCTCTCTCTTCCTTTTCGTTTCTATCTCGTTTCGTGGTGCCTAACATCAAAGTTATTCGTTGTTTCGCTCCCGCTCAGTCGCTCTCCTTGTTCTCTCATTAAAAAGTTCTTGAGTGCTTTCAATTTTTTGTCTGCTATAGTGCACAGGGCAAGAAAATAATCTCGGCTGGACAGCAAAGTATTCCCTGCCATACATGTGATAAAATTTATCACGCAAAGTGTCTTGGCAATTCTGGCCTGCTTCGGATGCCATCGATAAGAGGAGTTGTCTACGCTACTACTGCGATGAATGCATCGTATATGAGAACCAGGCAATATCTATTAGGCGGCTCACAAAAATCATTGTTACGGAATTAATCCAGAACTGCCGTAAAAATGCGGACCTGCTAGTGGCGTTTGAATCGCAGCTCACCAGTCGCATGCTCAGCTAGCCCGATTCCCCGAAGCCTGGTCGGTGGGCATTCTATGGCAGGTGCCGTGCAACCTGCTGCCCGCGATTCGAATCCAGCTCAGCTGCCAATCTTAGGCGCCACTCAAATGGTACTAAAGTGATTCGGTACCCGAAGTTGCTGGAACCGATGTGGCGCCGCTAGGTACTTCCGCTCTGTCAGATCAAAACAAAGTAGTGGCCCCAACACCTCATGTAGACTTAACGTCCGGATTACCGGCCGATACTGGTAGTACAGATACAAATTCTGTAGTACCAAAAAGGGTTGCATGTGTTGTACCAAAAACGGTTTATTGTGTTCGGGTGCCCCAGCTAAAACATGTATTTGTTTCACGGCTCGCCCCAGACCTCTCATCACTGGTCTCATCACTTCGAAGGTCGAACAATTTAAATTTTCTTATGCTAGGAAGGTATCATCATTTAAGATTGGTATTCCTCGTGCTCTTTTTGCATCTGTGTGCTTCACCAGAGTCTGGCCCGAGGGCATATTTGTAAAAGAGTACGAAGTTAAGAGAAAAAAAAATAGTTCAGGGGATTTGGAAAATACCATTAAAGAACCTTCCCCAACGCCCTCCACATCCTCTTCTGTCCCAAAAACTAGCCTCCTCTTTTCTTCTTTGCTATCAGAATACAATAGGCTTACTTAGTAAGCTGACTAAATTGTACTCGGATAGTTTTTCATTCCCATATAATATTATTGTATGTACAGAGACCTGGTTAAGCCGGATATTCTTAGCTCCGAAATTCTACCGGGTATGTACACAATTTACAGGCTTGATCGTCAGTCCACACGGGAAGGTGGAGTCCTGATTGCTGTCGACTGAATTACTAACTTTCGAAGAATTTTATGACATCGAATTCTTAGGTATAAAATTATGGTTTCCTGGTAGTCTTGTATATATTACCTGTTCATATATCCCACCATCACCTGAGTTCCTTATTTACGCTAATCACCTTTCCGTTATTCAGTCCATTTCCAAAAAACTGTCAGACCGAGATCAGTTAATAGTATTGGGTGATTTTAATATACCTAGTGCGACATGGTCCCCTGACGAAAACTGTAATATTTTAATTCCTTTAGCGCAATATGACTTTATTGACGGCTTGCTTGACATTGCGCTACCCCAAGTGAACCACGTTAAAAACTCCTTAGGACGTTTCCTGGACTTGTGTTTTATTTCAAATTCAGAAGGCGTTTGCCTATTAAGAACATCACCACTTACACAACCGGAAGATCCTTATCATCCAACTCTAGAGCTGACTGTAGATGCAAGAACAGAGCTGATCCGAAAAGTCGGTGCTTGTGTAAGGCAAACTTTCATCTTTTAAATACTTTTATATCCGGCTATGACTGGTCCGAATTTTATTTATGCACTAACATGGCTAAAGCCGTTAATATCTTTTATAATGCATTGAAATCCTTCTTTTATCTGTGTATTCCGTTATACTATCTTTCAATTTCAAATAAACCTCCGTGGTTTAATAAGGAGTTGTCACACCTATTTAAAATGTGCGGTTCACAATCTGCCTCGGTCAAATTTTACCGTGCTTAACGCCCGGTGTTATAAAAGCTATCTGACTCGTTGTAGGGTCCAACTTTCATAAGATCCAAACTTATAAACTTATTCACGGGGATGTGGAGAGTCCCGAGTTACTGGGTCGCATAAACTTCTCCGTGCCTAATAGAATTACCAGAAACTATGTTCCTCTTACATTAAATATTTGTAGATCTAACTATGATATGCATGAATCGTTTAGAGTACTGTGTATCGACTATAATAGACTATACCATCTTACTTCTACTACCGACTCTTTGCCAAGCCTAAAAGCATTATTTTTATCTTACTTAGCACAAAATAAGTATTAGTATTAGTCTCGAACGTATTTCTAACTTAGTCTGTCCGCTTCTATATTGTCCTTTTTCACTTCTCGCGATTTCGATTTTACGCCCATTGGGTAACAGGGCTCCGCGCGTAACAAGCACTGCTTGGTGTCGTAAGGTCCACTTGCTTGCGCTGATCATAGTGCTTCAACGTCCGAATATAAAAGTGAACGGTCGTGTTTTTTTGTATTTTGTTTCGTTTCATCCCATCGGTGGGTTGTATGAAAACAATTTGCATATGAGTTATTTAAATATACTTTTAAATTCCGTTCGCTTCGCGAGTGAACTATAAATCTTTGTGCGCAAACTAATACCTAAAAATTGTTTTAATTTTGTAATACTGTTCTGTGTTTTCTTTTCTTGTAACCGCGTTTTTCTTTTGTGCGTTGTTCGTCGTAAGTCGTAGTGCTGTTTTTAGTGTTGGTTTTGCATCCACTTTAACTAAATTACGCTCCCGCTCTCTCGCTCTCTTTGTTTTAAAAGTTCTAAGCGTGCAGTTTCTGCGCTCTTGCTCGCTTATAAATTTCAATTCGTTTCTTGCTACAGTGGATCCAATGAGTAATAATAATTTAGTCTGCTTCTGCAAAAAATGCAGCCTGGTAATTAGGGCTGACCAATCTAACATGACTTGTGCACACCAAGTGCGCCAGTTTTAATGGCCGGACAAGTGATGACCTTTCAAAGGGGCACAATTTGCAGTTCTGTTGTGATGCCTGTGTCGAGGTTGCGAACGAGCTGAAATCATTCATGCGCCAAACTAAAGGCGACTTGCTGGGGCTGATTAGCTGTTTCGAAGTTGCTTGTGATAGTTTTCGCCGAGCTGATGATCTCCTCTCTGCGCTGGATTCTCAGTTTATATATAGTTTATAATAGTCATCAGCTATTAGAAGAGTCCCGTAAGCGCAAAAAAGGCGCTGGTGGTAAACAGCAAAAGGGGAACCTCCCCCATCGCAATCAAAAGAACAACAGAGCAGTCCGGCGGATCACCTTTCCGTCCAAACTTCCTAACTTTTAAAACACCAAAGTTATGGCGTTTCCAATCGTTCAGTTATATGGCAGCTGTAGGATATAGTCGGCCGATACAGGTAGGTCGGATTGATTGGCCAAAAGTAAAACACGTAGAAAATCCCAACTTCCTAACTTTAAAAACATCAATGTTATGGCATTTCCAATCGTTCAGTTATATGGCAGCTGTAGAATATAGTCGGCCGATCCTTATGAAATTTGGTAGGTCGGATTGATTGAAAATAAAACCCATAAAAAATCCCAACTTCCTATCTTTACAAACACCAAAGTTATGGCATTTCCGATCAATCAGTTATATGGCAGCTGTATGAGATAGTCGGCCGATCCTTATGAAATTTGGTAGGTCGAATTGATTGGCCAAAAGTAAAACACGTAAAAAATCCCAACTTCCCAACTTTAAGAACATCAAAGTTATGGCATTTCCGACCGTTCAGTTAAAGGGCAGCTATACGATATAGTCGCCCAAACCGGCTCGTTCCGACTTATATACTACCTGCAATAGAAAGACAACTTTTGGAAAAGTTTCAAGCAGATAGCTTTAAAATTGAGGGGCTAGTTTGCGTAGAAACGGACGAACGGACGGACAGACGAACGGACAGACGGACGGACAGACGGACATGGCTAGATCGACTCTCCTGGTGATGCTGATCAAGAATATATATATACTTTTTTGGGTCGGAAACGTCTCCTTCACTGCGTTGCAAACTTTTGACTGAAATTATAATACCCTCTGCAAGGGTATAAAAATATATAAATTAGTTGACACCAAAACAGTGTACTCCACTGCTAATGTCATTAATAAAATCGAATCATAAAATATTGATACCGATTTAACAAATATATTATTATCATTAATTGTTTTCATTACGAGTGCATACATTTTATATAAAGCCTATGTGTACCACAATAAGAGTGTATCAAAGAGAGCGATAAACAGAAGCCGGGCTAACGATCTGGATAAAATTTAAATTAATAAAGTGAAAGCAATTATTATAAAAATATGATTTAAAATAAAAATAAATTACAAAATTTGTATATGTATGCAGTGACATACAAAAAAAGAGAATTAAAATTTTGAAAGGAAATAAAAATTATTAAAAACGTAAAACTTAAAAATTTTTCCCCAAAAATATTATTAATATTATCAACAGAAATAAAAAGCCGCAACCACTCTTTAAGGTCGAACTGGAGCCAGAAAGCAGAGCCTTGAAGAAAAATGAAGTGCACCCGATCTACAAACTGCAATTCCTGTTGCATAGAAGGATTACTGTTGAAGAACCGCACAAGCGGAATGGCCCGCTGCAATGCACAAACTGCCAAGAGTATGGACACACCAGAAACAACTGCGGGCTTCGATCAGTCTGCGTATCTTGTGGTGGCTTCCACAACTCCGAACCTTGCCCTGCAAGCAAAGAAAACCCAAAGACGAAGAAATGCGCTAACTGTGGAGATAACCATACCGCAAACTACAGAGGCTGCCCGATCTATAAAGAGCTGAAGAGTCAGTTTCAACAAGCAAAATACGCACGCTCCCAGAATGCACGAAATGCGTACGTTAGATTCCCAACCACACTTGATGTTTTCTTTGCGAAAGCAGCCAGATCTTCATTTGGGCCCCTCAACACAAGTGGGGGAGTCTCATACGCAAGTACCCTAAAATCAGGACTTGCCAATCAGACGGGGTTCGCACAAGCGCAATGCTCTGAGCAAAATATAATAACACCTCAGCAAGCAATAGAACAAATACCAAACAGAATGGAAACCATGATGCTGACTTTACAACAGGATATGATGGAATTTATGTGCTTCGTGAAAACAACAATGATAATCCTAATGCAAAACCAAAACATTTTAATAAATTTGCTAATATCCCAACAATCTAAATAATCGATGTCTTGTCTTTGAATATCCATGTGGAATGCCAATGGCGTTTCACGGCACAAACTTGAAATAACTCAATTCCTCAATGAAAACCAAATAAATGTAATGCTGCTGGCAGAAACGCATCTCACAAGTAAATACAACTTCCAAAGAGGTTATACTTCATACTGCACAGATCATCCGGACGGTAAGGCTCACGGAGGAACTGGAATCTTAATCAGGGAACGCATTAAGCACCACTTTCACCAGAGGTTTGCAACAAATTATTTGCAGGCTACATCTATAAAACTACAAGCAGGCAACGGCAGTATCACTTATAGCAGGAGGAGACTACAACGCCAAGCACACGCACTGTGGATCAAGACTCGTGACCCCCAAAGGAAGACAACTGTATAAAGCAATTATAAATTTGAGCAACAAACTCGACTATGTCTCCCCTGGCAGCCCCACATATTGGCCAGCTGACCCAGAAAAACTCCCGGACTTAATTGACTCGCTGTGACCAAGAACATCCCAATAAATTTAGTAAGCGCCAAATTGCTATTGGACTTATCATCGGACCACTCGCCTGTTTTAATAACTCTCCTTCAAAGTCCGAAAGTAATCGAGCACCCCTTCAGGCTGACCTCGACTAGAACTAACTGGCTAAAGTACAAAAAGTACGTAAGTTCCCACATTGAACTAACACCACAGTTAAACATAGAGAACGACATCGACCTCTGTGCTGATGCCCTGGAGTCAGTACTCGTGGCAGCAGCCAAAATCTCAACACCAGAAGAGACATTCGTGCGTAGCAACCAATACAAAACTAATATGCAAATCGAACAACTGGTTCGGGAAAAACGACGTCTACGACGCGCTTGGCAATCCTGCAGATCGCCCCATTCGAAGCAACTCTATAATGATGCCACCCGCAGACTCACCAAAACACTCAAGCAAGAAGAGGAGCTTGCGCAGCGCCGGTACATCGAGAAACTGTCGCCGATCAGTACAAAGCATCCTTTTTTGAGAGCTCACCAAAATTTAAGCTCTCCGATAGAATCAGTCACTCCGATTAGAAACTCCTCGGGTACTTGGGCCCGCAGTGACGAAGACAAAGCCGAAACATTTGCTTTACACCTAGGAAATGTATTTCAGCCAAACGACGCCACATCGTCTTTTGGCTTCCAAAGTGAACGGTCGTGTTTTTTTTTCTGCGCTCCGATTTCGTATTTTTGTTTCGTTTATTCCCATCGGTGGGTTTTATCAAAACAATTTTCATTTTCTTACAGTTAATTCAAACATACATTTAAATTCCGTTCGCTTCGCGAGTGAACTATAAATCTTTGTGCACTTATGTAATAACACTAAAAAATTGTTTTAATTTCGTAATTCTGTTCTGTGTTTTCTTTTCTTGTAACCCCGCCGTTTCTCTTTTGTGCGTTGACCGTCGTAAGTCGAGTGCTGTTTTTAGTGTTGCTTTTGCATGCACTTTAACTAATTTACGCTCCCACTCTCTTTTCTTTGAAAGTTCTAAGCGTGCAGTTTCTGCGCTCTTGCGGTACTTTTAACTGCTCGCTTAGAAATTTCAATTCGTTTTCTTGGTACAGTGGTTCCAATAGATAAAATGACTAATGATAACTTATTGTGCTTCTGCAAAAAATGCAGCCTCGTAATCAGGGCTGACCAGTCTATTATGACTTGCTGGCTGTGTGAAAATATGGTGCACACCAAGTGCGCCGGTTTTACTGGCCGGACAAGTGATGACCTTTCAAAGGGGCCAGATTTGCAGTTTTGTTGTGATGCTTATGGGGCTGATTAGCTGTTTCGGAGTTGCTAGAGATAGTTTTCGCCGAGCTGATGATCTCCTCTCTGCGCTGGATTCGCAGTTTAATAGTCGTAAGCTATTAGAAGAGTCCCCTAAGCGCAAAAAGGGCGCTGGTGGTAAGCAGCAAAAGGGCAACACCCCGCAACCGAAAACAAAAGAACAACAGAGCATTCCGGCCGATCAGCAGCTGATTGCAGCAAACCCTCAAATGTTGCTAAGATCAGCAGCTAAAAAAGATTCGGTATCCGAACAATCCGTAACAGAATGCATGCAACCAGGGTCTTCTAAGAATTCCGATTTGTCCGTAGTGGATTCACAATTAGTGGATCCACCTATCTCTCAGAATGTAGCATCACCAGCACAAGGGACTTCTGAGTCCGGTCAACCGGCTCAAGTTGTCTTTGCAGAAACAATGTCTGCTCCACCAAAATCCCTTTCAGTGGTTCCACGAAAGAAACAAATTTTCGTTTCTCGACTTTCCCCTGATCAAACATCTTCTGATGTATTGTCTTATATACAAGACAAAACTAAAGCCGATTGTAATAGTGTAAAGGTGGAAAAGTTTAAGTTTTCTTATGCTAGAGACATTTCATCTTTCAAGATAACTGTCCCTAACGAGCTTTTTGAAACCATATGCTCGGGCGACTTTTGGCCGGATCATATGGTTGTAAAAGAGTTCGAGGCTAAGATAAAGAAGAAGGGGCCCGTGGGAGTAAAACTTCCTAGTCGAGGCCAAACCAGTGTACCAATTTCAAAAAACTAACTTCTAACCTCCTTCTTTCCTATCAGAATGCAAGAGGTTTGCGTAGCAAACTCACTAAATTGTATTCCGATAGCCTTTCCTTTGGATCTCATATTATTGTGTTCACAGAAACCTGGTTAAAGCCGGAGATCTTTAGCTCCGAAGTTCTTCCAGGTAAGTACTCAATATATAGGTATGACCGTCCCTCTAGTCGGGGAGGTGGAGTCTTAATTGGAGTTGACTCAAACCTCCCGTCTGAGGAGTTATTTTTTGATGAATTCAATACCATTGAATTTATTTGTGTAAAGTTATCGCTTCCTGGTAGCTCTATATACATAACTTGCTCATATATTCCGCCGTTGTCTGATCTTTCTGATTATTTAAATCACCTTTTCGTTATTAAGTCTGTTGCAAATAAGCTTTTCGATAGGGATCAGTTGGTAGTTCTAGGTGATTTTAATATACCTGGAGTTACTTGGTTCACTGAGGATGGATCGAATGTCTTACTACCTATAGCACAGCATGATTTTATTGACAGCCTGCTTGGCATATCTTTATCTCAAGTGAACCATGCTCGAAATTCTTTAGGTCGCCTACTTGATTTGTGTTTTGAATCAAATCAAATGTTGCTTTCATTTGATACGGGTAGAGTTATAGAAGAAAAACCAGAAAAATCATCCAAACGAATACATTGTTTTCGCAAGGCAGACTTTCTGAGGCTAAATAATTTTATTTCTGGCTTTAATTGGTCTGATCTTTACTTATGCAATAAAATGTCCGATGCAGTTAAGGTTTTTTACACTGCAATAAACTCATTTTTCAATTCCTGTGTTCCGTGGTACTAAAGTGCAGACTTTTTTGGAAATATAAAAATACCGGTTCTCAATCTGTTTTTACTAGATATTTAAGTGCTGGGTCAAGATTTACCGTGCTTAATGCTCAGTTTTAAAATAGTTACTTAAACCGTTGTAAGGTCCAGTTCTCTCAGGACCCGAAAGAGTTTTATAATTTCGTTAACACCAAGCGTAAATCTAATTCTTTTCCTTCCTCGCTGTCGTTCGAAAACATGACGGCAACCACAGATCAGGCAATAGCCGATTTATTTGCCCAATTTTTTCAAACGACTTACTCTACTTTAGATTATTTATCACTGCCTTATTCTTACACCATATCCAAGTCAAACCTCATTTTCTGTCCAACTTTAACAGAAAGCTCTCTTCTTTTAAATCTTCTTCGTATTAAGCCTGTTTATTCGCCAGGGCCCGATGGTATTACTGGGTGCGTGCTTAGGTATTGCGCTAAGGCCCTGTGCAAACCTCTTCACAAGTTGTTTACCTTATCTCTAGAAACTTCCCAATTCCCAAATATTTGGAAGGAATCATTTGTTATTCCTCTTTTCAAAAAAGGTAACAAGTTAGAAGCCAGTAACTACAGAGGTATTTCTAAGTTTGCAGCACCTTTATAGATCAATCATTTCTCCGTGTCAACGCGGATTTATTAAACGTAGATCCACAATCACAAACCTTCTAGAGCTAACTACATTTGTGATAAAAGGCTTCAATAGTAGTTTTCAAACAGACGTTTTTTACACAGAGTTTAGTAAAGCATTTGACTCTGTAAATCACTCACTTCTTGTTCAAAAACTTGAATTGTTAGGTTTTCCAGTTGATCTGCTTAAATGGATTTCAAGTTATCTGAATGGCAGGTCACAAGGGGTCCTTTTTAAGAATTCAATTTCCGAAATTCTCCGTCTTACCTCCGGTGTCCCACAAGGGAGCCCTCTAGGTCCGTTGCTTTTTACAATATTTATTAACGATCTTCCCTCAATTATAAGTCATTCTCGCGTACTTATGTACGCAGATAATGTTAAGTTGTGCCTGCAGTATAAGGACATTTCCTGCCATTTAGACTTGCAATCCGATCTAAATAATTTTCAAAACTGGTGCCGAGATAATTTACTAAATCCAAGTGCAAGCTGATGACTTTTTATCGGGTTAATCCGATATACGCGACTTACACATTAAGTGGCAGCTCTTTGGATAGAATAACTCTTGTAAACGATCTTGGCGTTCTCTTGGATCCTAAACTAAAATTTTCCAACCATATTTCGTTCATGGTTAATAAAGCCAGAGGAGTGCTTGGATTTATTAAAAGGTGGTCAAAAGAATTCGATGATCCTTATTTGACTAAAACTTTATTTATTTCGCTAGTCCGTCCGATTCTGGAGTATGGGTCTCCCGTCTGGAGTCCACAATACGGAATACATATTGGTCGTATTGAATCTGTACAAAAAAACTTCCTTCTTTTTGCTTTACGGCGCCTAAACTGGGATGCAAATCTTATCTTACCTTCTTATTCTAGTAGACTTCTTTTGATTAATTTACCCTCCCTAGCCAACCGTAGAACGATGCTTGGTACTGTCTTTATTTATAACCTTATACATGGTGATATTGACTCCCCCGACTTTGTAAGTCGGCTAAACTTTTCTGTGCCAAGTAGATTAACTAGAAATTATATTCCCCTAATTTTAAATCATTGTAGATCTAACTATGCCTTGCATGAGCCTTTCAGAGTATTATGTTCTGACTATAGTAGACTTTTTCCTATAATCTCAAATCTTGACTCTCTGCCGCTCCTAAAACGATTGATACTAGCTTTATTGGCACCAAATTGACCTTTCTATTACTTTTTTTTCCTCGGTCTTTTACCTATATTTCCTTATCTCGCGTCTATCTTCTCGCGAATCTTGCCGTACGATACACGGCTGCGCCGCTCGGTCGGTTGGGCGGGTAAGTGGGCCGTAAGACTCCGCGCGAAAACAAAAAAAAAAACTCTCTTCAACTACCGCCGCTTAGCTCTGAAATTGCAATTAACCCGATTTTGTTTCAAGCACCTGAAATTGCTAATGTCATTAGGAAGCAAATAAAACCGAAAAAGGCTCCAGGGTGCGACCTAATAACCCCAAAAATGATAATTGAACTTCCAAACTGCGCAGTGGATGTTATATGCAAGCTATTTAACAGGATCACAAAACTTGGCAACTACCCCAAAAAATGGAAAAAGTCTGTGGTTATAATGATACCGAAGCCTGGGAAAGACCACACAATTCCCTCATCGGACAGGCCAATAAGCTTACTATCGTGCCTGTCAAAATTACTAGAAAAATGCCTGCCCACGCGCACTACACCATATTTAAGAGAACAAAACTTAATCCCGGCACATCAATTCGGGTTTCGTAAAAGCCACGGAACCATCGAGCAAGTCAACCGGATAACTTCAGAAATTCGTACAGCCTTCGAACATCGGGAATATTGTAGTGCGATATTCCTCGACGACCCTCAGGCATTCGACCTAGTGTGGCTTGAAGGCCTTATGCATAAAATCATAACATTACTGCCAGAAAACACTCATAAGTTACTTAAGTCGTACCTCTACCACAGAGTCTTTGAGGTGAGATGCAATACAACGACATCCCACGAGTATAACATTGAACCCGGAGTCCCACAAGGTAGCGCACTGGGCCCTACCCTGTTTGTCCTATACACAGCAGACATCACTACGAACGAGAGGCTGACTACGTCCACATTTGCTGACGACACCGCAATCCTGAGCCGCTCGAGATGCCCAACTAGAGCAACAGCTCAACTGGCTGATCATTTGGTGGTAGTTGAGAAGTGGCTATCAGACCTGCGAATCAAAATTAATGAACAAAAGTGTAAACATATAACATTTACCCTTAATAGACAATCGTGGCCCTGCTAACTTTGAGTGGTACGCAGATTCCCCAAGCCAGCGATGTAACATATCTCGGCGTCCACCTCGACAGACGCCTAACCTGGCGGAGGCACATTGAATGCAAGAAAGTACATCTCAGACTTAAAGCTAGCAGCTTACACTGGATTATAAATTCTCGATCACCCCTGTGTCTGGACTTTAAAGTTCTTCTCCCCCAGCTCTGGCGGTACGCGAGCAACAGCAACGTTGACATCATACAGCGCTCACAATCAAAAATCCTGCGAACAATCACTGGGGCACCATGGTATGTCCGGAACGAAAGCATCCACTGGGATCTGGGCATACCACCGGTCAAAGATGAAATGGCAAAGCAGAAAGCGGCCTACCATAACAAGCTTACACTGCACCCAAATAATCTCGCAAGGAACCTAACACGGGTTTCGAACAGAACTCGTCTGCATCGAAACGATCTACCAGCCAAGCAATAAATATTAGGGCCCGTTAGTCTAAATTCAGTCTACATGACTGTAAGTTAAGTTAGATTCTTAAGATTTGATATACTTATTGTTAGTCTCATATAGATAAAATTCAATAAATAAAGCATATTCAACAAAAAAAAAAAAAAAAAACTTAAAACGAATACCACAGATTGCATTAGAATTACTATAGCCAATCAACCAAATTTTGAGAATAGGGTATTAGCCATACTTAGAAACAGAGCAGAGCCTCTATCAATTTCAGATTTTGAAGACGAGTATATGAATAGATGCGACCTAGCTTTTTCCCCGCTTATTCATTGCAGCGGCACGCAAAAAGCAATAGTACTGTCTAAAATAAGAAACTGTAAGGTGTTCTCGGAAATAGACATACACCCAAAGTTATGACACATAAATGTGCTAAAAATTATGCACAATTAATACAAAAAAATGAATAAAATTTTAATATGGAATGGAAGCAATAAACTCTCCATATCCGTGAAATAAAAGACACCTTCGATAAGTCTTACAAATGTATAAATCAAAATAGACCAATACAGAAAGACACTATTGATAAACATGAAAAGATTCTTGTAGATTCTTTCGATACGGCAATAACCTAGAGTTCACCTTCGATAAGTCTTACAAATGTATAAGTCAAAATAGACCAATACAGAAAGACACATTGATAAACATGAAAAGATTCTTGTAGATTCTTTCAATACGGCAAGAACTCTAGTACATGAAAATAGGAAAGCAATTAATAAAACGAATTGGTCAAAATTATCTAAATTATTGATCAAGTTAGGTACAAATCTAATAACTGTCAAAGATAGGTATTATTTATATATATCGATACCGACAATTTTAAATACCCCTTTGACAATAGATCAAGAAATAGACCTAACAGAAAATGAAGATTCCGATTCGAGCGAAGGAATTGAAATAAAAGAACATTTTAGAGGCACGCAACTTCTCAACTATGAATGAAGCCGTCACTAAGTACATACAATGCAGTACTGAAATGACGGGCAATGCCAACTCAATATTGTAAACACAAAGAGAGCAACTATCGCGGTAACAATTTCAGAAATAATTACCGAGGTAGAGGTAATAACCGAGGTAAATATCAGAATATTATCCAAAATAATCAGAGCACCAACAATTATAAAGGTCGTGGCAATTTTAGAGGAAGCAACCGTGGTGGAAACACCAATAATAACAGAAAAATAAATTAAAATAACCGAAATTGAAATACCTTTGCAGAACATTCTGTAAATTATATTCTAAACAAAATTTCTCATATGATGCATAAAAAATCCCAACTTCCTAACATTAAAAGTACCAAAGTTATGGCATTTCCAATCGTTCAGTTATATGGCAGCTATAGGATATAGCCGGCCGATCCTTATGAAATTTGGTAGGTCAGATTGATTGGCCAAATATAAAACCCATATAAAATCCCAGATTTCTAACTCAACAAAAATCAAAGTTATAGCATTTCCGATCAATCAATTATATGGCAGCTATAGGATATAGTCGGCCGATCCCGGCCGTTCCGAGTTATATACTGCGTGCAAAGGAAAGAAGGGTGTGTGCAAAGTTTCAATTCGATATCTCTAAAACTGAAAGACTAGTGTTTGCGTAGAAACAGACAGACGGACAGACGGACATGCTTATATCGACTCAGGAGGTGATCCTGATCAAGAATATATATAATTTATGGGGACGGAGATGTCTCCTTCACTGCGTTGCACACTTTTGACCAAAATTATAAAAATAACAACAAAAACAATACATATACAAGCAGTAAAAAAGATAATAATGTCCGACAGGTACAAACCACTTCGGAAAACCAATAAAGACCCTTAAGATAAAAAACCCAGTAAAAAATACGGTTCAAACTATCAACCTAAGCTTCAATCTTTTTGTTTCACTAAAAAATGAACACATAAATACATTATATACATTATTAGTTGATACAGGGTCAAACATCTCTTTAAAAAAAGAAACTTCAGACTCATTTAACAATGTTAACTATAACAAGAAAGGAATTCTAACTTCGGGCGGAGCCGAAGTTGAAATACCCTTGCAGAATATTTTGTAAATTATATTCTCCAAAATTATTCATATGATGCATTCTTAATACTCATAAAAAATCCCAGCTTCCTAAATTTACAAACACCAAAGTTATGGCATTTCCGATCAATCAGTAATATGGCGGCTATAGGATATAGTCGGCCGATCCTTATGAAATTTGGTAGGTCAGATTGATTGGCCAAATATAAAACCCATAGAAAATCCCAACTTCTTAACTTAACAAACACCAAAGTTATGGCATTTCCGATCAATCAGTTATATGGCAGCTATAGGATATAGTTGTCCGATCCCGGCCGTTCCGACTTATATACTGCGTGCAAAGGAAAGAAGGGTGTGTGCAAAGTTTCAATTCGATAGCTTTAAAACTGAGAGACTAGTTTGCGTAGAAACAGACAGACGGACAGACGGACAGACGGACATGGCTATATCAACTCAGGAGGTGATCCTGATCAAGAATATATATACTTTATAGGGTCGGAGATGTCTCCTTCACTGCGTTGCACACTTTTGACCAAAATTATAATACCCTCTGCAAGGGTATAACAAGAAAGGAAAGCTAACTTCGGGCGGAGCCGAAGTTGATATACCCTTGCAGAATACTCTGTAAATTATATTCTCCAAAATTATTCATATGATGTATTTTCCAGTTGATCTGCTTAAATGGATTTCAAGTTATCTGAATGGCAGGTCACAAGGGGTCCTCTTTAAAAATTCAATTTCTGAAATTCTCCGTGTTAACTCCAGTGTCCCACAAGGGAGCCCTCTAGGTCCGTTGCTTTTTACAATATTTATTAACGATCTTCCCTCAATTATAAGTCATTCTCGCGTACTTATGTACGCAGATAATGTTAAGTTGTGCCTGCAGTATAAGGACATTTCCTGCCATTTAGACTTGCAATCCGATCTAGATAATTTTCAAAACTGGTGCCGAGATAATTTACTAAATCCAAGTGCAAGCTGATGACTTTTTATCGGGTTAATCCGATATACGCGACTTACACATTAAGTGGCAGCTCTTTGGATATGTTGTAGGGGGGCGATCCTTCCACAAAAAGATTTGGTTGGCAGAAATAATTCAAACGGCGCAATCGCAGAGGAAGTCGAAAAAATGAAGAAGTCGGGGGCGTCGTGGTGTACTTCAGTGTGCTTTATTCAGCTGCATACATGAGACTTATTAAAACTTTACTCCACTGAAGCGAGAGCGGGAGATCGGCATCGGCCGTCCGAGGAGTTCGGATGCAAAACCCGAAGCTCGCACTTTGGAGCGCGGACGTTGCGAGAAGCGAGCGAGGCAGCACAAGAGGGGCGAGAGCGAAAGCTCGGACAGCTCAGTGAACAGCCCCGATGCAGTGGGCCACTGACCTAAACATTCCGCCCCCCCTTGCAACTACTCGGGTTGTAACATAGCCTGGTTGCTCTTCTCACGGCTGGTGGCAGGCTCCTGACACGACCCACCCAAACACGGTGCTCTGGGCTACTGGCAGTCCATCCTGAATTTTCAGGAAGCCCGGCCGCTTCACGCTCGGATACATATCCGCGCCCAAGATGATGGAGATCGTCGCGGGGAGATAGAACCGCTCATCAGCCAGCGTAATGTCCCGGAAGTGGGTCCTTACCGCGTCGCTCAGCTCCCGGATTGGAGTGCGGATGCGCACGTGAGGCTCTATTTTAAATATTGCGTCGAGTCGGACAGCGCTGTCGGTTCTTGACCCCACGGTCAAGGTGCTCCCACGTAGGTGGTCGGCAATCAGAAACTCGACGCAAGCGAAGCGTCGATGCAGCTCATAGGCGTGCACGGGTCGATGAGCAGTGTCGAAGACTCGACTCCCGGTCTCTAAATGCACCAAAGCCGTCGGTAGGAGGTTGACGCTGTGCCGCTGTAGGAGGGACGTTAGGGACGGAGCCGCGACCGCGGGCTGCGTGGCACCCCGACGAGTAGCAGAAAATTGCCGCGGAATGTCGGATGAGTGCCGTGGGGTGGCGGACAAGGGCCGAGGAGCGGTTGGAGAATGCCGTGGAGTGGCGGACGAGGGCCGAGGAGCGGCTGAAGACTGCCGTGGGGTGGCGGACGAGGGCCGAGGAGCAGATGGAGGGTGCCGTGGAGTGGCGGACGAGGGCCGAGGAGCGGCTGAGTAGTGTTGTGGAGCGGCAACGGATCTCTGCGACCGTGATGCCATCTGTGGTTCCGTGATCCTGGCCGCACGTTTTGCAGCGATCACCTCGCCGACACGCTCCGTCGGAGTGCTAGTGGGCCAAACAGCGGTGGCAGTACCAGTTGGCAAGGACAGCCCGGAGCCTCTTCTAGGCACTCAGACGGAGGAACCGACGACACTTCCGCAGTGGATGGATCCCGCTACAGACTCGGCAACGGTAGAATTGCGTACCTCGAGTTCGTCTGTGTTCCAATGCGATGGCGCTGCGCGGACGTGGAGACATCGTGTGAGATGTGATTGGCGGAATAGGACAAAATAAAAATCAGTAGTGATAAGAACTGCGAATTGGAACTACGGGTTGGAACTATTAATTGACGCTACGAATCGGAGTGATGAATTGAAACACCGGAGTGAAGGGTCGACTGGTTATTGCGGGCAGGCGGACTCTTCCATTGGAAGAAGGTCTTCCCATTGTCCGACTGAACTTGACGGGGGCATCCTCTTCGGGACACGAAACGGGCGAAGGCGGCGAGAAACTTCTCAGTCGTAAGGTCGGAAGTAGGCTATAAATGGATGGCCTTAGTGGCGAAGCACACGAACACCAGCACATACCCTTTCGTAATGAGACAGGCTCGTCCCGTGTAGTTTTTGATGTCAAAGGGACCGGCATAGTCCACACCGGTATATGTGAAAGGGCGCGAGAGGGACGTTCGTTCTTTGGATAAGTCTCCCATCAGTTGCGTTTGCAACCTCTTTTTGTGGATGATGCAGACCTTGCATGAATATATGACGAACTTGACCAAATTCCTCACCCTCGGGATCCAGAACTTGGAACGGATCAGACGGATCATCAGCTGATTGCCACCGTGCAGCGTTATGCGATGCGTAAAATGGACGAGGAGTCGAGACAGATGGCAGTCGTATGGAAGGATGACAGGATGCCGTTCATCATACTGGAGAAGTTCGGAAGCCGTGACTCGGCCGCATGCTCTCATGAGCCCTTGGGAATCAATGAACGGGTTCAGGTTTTGGACCAGGCTGGATGCTGGCACTGGCCGTTTTTGGCTTAAGCAGAAAATCTCAAGGGCAAAGTGCCTGCGTTGCGTGACGAAAATCAGGAGCCACTCGGTCGATGCAATTTCAGGAGCTGTCAAGGGATCCTCAAACGGGGACATGAGCTTTCGCGAACGCTGGGTGAACCGATAAGCGTAAGCGAGGACTCGCAACGCCTTGTCGAGTGTGGAAAAACGCTCCAGAATGTCTTCAGGGGGGGCCTTCGCAACATCGACCTTGACTGCTCGCTTCTCGAGTTCAGTCACACGGGGTTCATAGCCTTGAGTGGGCCACTCGCAGCGAGGCCACTGCAGCCAGGCAGGACCATGCCACCACAGCTGGCTGTCCGCAAGGTCTTGAAGCGCCACCCCCCGGCTAGCGAGATCTGCCGGGTTATGCTCGGAGCGGACGTGTGCCCATTTCTCCACCTAGGTGAGCTGGGTGATCTTGGTCACACGGTTTGCCACGAACGTTGTCCAGTGGCACGCTGGCTTATGCAACCAGGCGAGAACAATCGTAGAGTCCAACAGTGCAGGGCGGACGCCTGCCCGGGCATCTTCGGAAGAACGGCGTTGGCCATTTCGGACAATAACAAGGCTTCGCACAACTCGAGCCGCGGGAGCGACACCGTTTTTACTGGAGCCACCCGCGTCTTTGCCGTGACGTAGATGGCTGCGCCGTACGCCTTCTGCGAGGCGTCGCAGAACCATTTCAATGTAAACACCCATCGGGGAATGTGGATCTGATCAAGAGCGGAGTAATTTTCCGGGAAGTCAACCCATCTTTGGCAAAAATCTCGAGGGAGGGCATCGTCCCATCCTAGATTTTGGAGCCAAATGTCCTGCATGAACATCTTTGCCCGGACTATGAAGGGGGCGAGCCAACCCGCTGGATCAAATAGTTTGGCGATTTGGGAAAGGACTTGACGCTTTGTGAACGTTGAACCCAAGGTCAATTCGGGCGGAATGAAGAAAAACTTGTCAGATGCGCCTTCCACCGCACTCCGAGAGTTTTAGCCGTGCTCTCTGCGTCGATTTCAAGGAAGTCCGCGCGAAGGAGATGTTCACTCTGGATGTTGGCCAAAATCGCCTTGCTATTGGATGTCCATTTTCTAAGGGGGAATCCTGCTGAATCCAGGGCCCCCTGGAGCTCGCGGATAGCCGCTTGCGCTTCGGTTTTGGAGTCTGCCCCCGCGAGTACGTCGTCGACGTACATGTACTGTCGGATAATCCGACTTGCCTGCGGATACCTCGACTCTTCGTCGTCGGCGAGCTGTGGCAGGACACGGATCGCTAGGAACGGGGCACAATTGACCCCGAAGGTGTTGAAGACAGACTCGTAGTCGCGGATTTCCCCATCGGAATTGCGGAATAGAATACGCTGCAAGGGAGTATGCTGGGGGTCTACCCAAATTTGCCGATACATCTTCTCGATGTCGGCGTTGAAAACGAACCTAAAGTATCGCCACTTCAGGATTTGAATCGTGAGGTCGGATTGTAAGACCGGGCCCGCGTAAAGTCATTCCGACTGGTCCCGTTTGCGGAAGGGCTAGAGGCGTTGAAAACCACCCGCATTTTAGTGGTTGTGCTCTCGGGCTTAAGAACGGTGTGATGTGGAAGGTAGTACGTGGCGGAACTGCACGTCAAAGGGACCTCGGCCATGTGACCTAAGTCGAGGTATTCTTGGATTACAGAGTCATACCGGGCCTTCAGGGGAGGATCTCTTTTTAGGCGCTGCTCGTTACGCAGAAATTGAGCCAGAGCAAAGGATCGTGAAGATGCGAGCTCGGAACCATTATGCTCGGGATCGCGCAAGGGGATTGTCCACGATTGTCCCTTCTTGTAGTCTGGACAAAATTGTGTTCACAGACGGAATCAGACTCGGGGACTATCTGTGTGGGCACTTCCTCCACCTCCCAGAATTTGGTAAGGAGATGATCCAACGAGTCGTCGAGTCCGCAGGTAACTCGAGTGAGAAGGCGGACAAATTGCGGGGGGCCGCTGGAGGTATGGGGCCTGTTAACACCCATCCAAAAATGGTTTCCTGGCCGAGAAGTGAACCGCAAATGTTAGCCCTGGCGTTGCCGAGGAGGATGGACGGAAGAATGTCGGCTCCTATCAAGACATCGATTTGGGAGCTCTCGAAGAACTTGGGATCTGGAAGGGGGATGTCAGGAATTCCCTTAAGAAGATCTCGAGGGACTGGATACGAAGGCAGATTCCCGGCCAGCTGCGGAAGAACGTAAGCTGAAGTTTCTAAATGCAGCCGGGGTCTGGAAGGCGATCGAATAGAAAAATGACAGAGTTTCGTGGACTGAGTGGCAACGGTTTGATTAAGACCAGAGACTTGGGCCTGGATAGTCTTGAATGGAAGTTTGACGAGGTTGAAAAGTCTCTCCGTAATAAAGGTTGCCTCGGAACCATAGTCGATTAGGGCTCGCGCCTGGAAATTGCACCCTAAATGGCAAATGTTAATGAGGGCTGTGCCCAGTAAGACGGCTCTTGAGCCGGAAGCGAAGCACACTTGCACATCAGAATGATCCTCTGTGGGGCTCGTGCCTCTTGTAGTAGGTGCGGGTCGAGACCTGGATGGCGCAGACGGACTTGGAGCGGCCGCGAATGGATTACCGCGGTGCAGGAGGGTGTGATGACGGCTATGGCACGTGAAGCAGCTATGGGCGCTAGTGCAATCCCGTTGCAGGTGCCCTCGTGCAAAACAGTTCAGGCAAAGCTGCTTTTTCTTAATATAGTCGAAGCGACCATTTACATCCATTTCAAGGAAGCGCGGACATAAGCGAACAGGATGATTCTCTCTGGAGCAGAGATCGCACCCTCTCGGGGCTGAAGTCACTCTGGCCTCGTAGGAATTAAGCCTACGCGCTGGGGCGCTCGCAGGTGTCGACCTTGGCGGAAACTGACCCGAACTGCTAGGCCTGATGTAATCGATAGCCTCCAGAGTGCGATGACGCTCTGTCAAGAACGAGTCTAACTCATTCCATGTTGGAATCTCAGCCTTGTTGTGAATGGATTGCTCCCACATCGAAAGCGTGATTTTGGGAAGCTTTAAAGACCCCATGTACACCAGGAGACAATCCCAAGTCTCGACTTGAATAGAGGACATCTCTAAGGCTGTCAGGCAACTTTAGATTGTCCCTTGCAGCTCCTTCAGAGCGGCTCCGGACTCTTGGGGTACTGCCTGAATGTTGAAGAGGATTTTTAACTGGCTATTGACTAATAACCGCCGATTTTCGAAGCGGTCGGTGAGGCTTCGCCACGCGGAGATAAACCCTTCGTTGGTCAGCGGGGCTTTGGAAACAATGGCGTGCGCATCGCCACTTGTTTTGGACAATAGGTGGAACAACTTCTCTACCGGTGTAGAGGTGGGCCAACGCAGGTAATCACCAGCGAAAACTTCGGTGTCGACTGGTGGCAAACGACAGCCCGTAGACGGCGGTGTTGGAACACTGAAAGCAGCCTGAATGGGCTGGGAGGCGGCCTTGTCTATTATGTCCTGAAGTTGGACCAAACATCTCGAATATACGGAGTAGCAGTAACTGTACTTGGATTCAAGCACTGTCGAGGTGACCGTACTGTCGGTGGACGCGGAAAGAAGATCGGAGCAACTTTCATAGCTCTTCTCCACCTTTTCCCACAAGGCCCGGATTTGGTCCCAAAGGACTTGACACATGCCAGGGGAAAGTCGTTCGCTTGAAATTGGCTTACCCGGTCTGTTGTGGCAATAAACTTTTTGAGGGCGATGTCTATCGCAGTTTGAGCCATCTCGGACACCGACCGAGAAAGCCTTGACGGGGGACCGGAGATAGTCTCGACGGACTCGTCGCTATTTGCCCATGTAATGGCAATGGCAGCCTTTGGTGTTAATTGAGACGGCCGCGGAGACGCGGATTGGGACCTGTCCAAACGGATAGATGGGATCGAACTCGGTTTCTTGTCGTCTCCCGTGGGCATTCTCGGACTCGAACTTTGCGGATCAGCTCTTGTCGACTGACCTGAGCAAGCGGCGTTTCGTTCAGAACGTGAGGATATTCACCGTTAAGCTCGCGGCGCGATCTGAGTCGCCAACGAGTTGGTCGTCGCTGCAAATGAACGCACGCAAAAGAAAAGAAAGCCACAGAGAACCGTCTCACTGTTAATTTGTGCGGAGTAGAAAGCACAGTGCCATAAAGAATGAGAAGAATCGGAAGAAAATATTTGGAAATCGATGAAACTGTATTGATTCTTTGTATATTTGTATCTCTTGTTACTCCCTTTGTTGACTTTTTTTTTTGTTTATTTTAATTTTTACCTTAGTTATTGTTGCCAAATAATTTTATTGAATTTAGTTATTTATTTATTTTTCTTTTTGGGTTTGAAAAATATCTTTGATTGCAAAAAAATCCGGAAAAACGCAATAAAAATAAATTAATTAATCCAATAATTACATAGTAATTATAATTATGAATTAATAATTTTTATAATTAAATAATAATAAAAATAAAAAGTATTTTAACTTTTTTTTTGCGGAGCCGGAACGGTGGAATTAAAAAAACCTTGGCTTTGGTTCGGGAGAAATGTTCACTGGGTTATGCCGTCGGCAGAGCAGTGCATGGACCCGGGAGAGAGAGAGAAGGGAAAAAAACAGCAACAATAATAACACAGCCGTTGGGGCGGTTAATTGCGGCAATTTGGAGAAAAAGCAATCACGGTCGAACCCGTGTGGATTTGAATTTATTTTATTTTATGTTCCTGTATGTGGAGGCAGAAAATATATTTATGTAGATATGGGCATGCATGCGTTTATTTTTTTTTTTTTTTTTTATTTAAATTTTTTTTTTTTTTTTAAATTTTTTATGGATATGTGTATGTTCCTGTATGTGGAGGCAGAAAATAGTTCTATGTAGATATGGGCATGCATGCATGCGTTTATGTGTAAGTGTATATCGGTACAGTAGAGCGTCGAAGAGTGGACTGTATTTGAAGTGACGGAACAGATGAAATTATGTGGAGAGAAAAAAAACACAAGACAAAAAAATATCTCGACAGCGGCGGATTGTACGGCGAACAGGGAAACTCCCGAAATTACTTCACACCGAGTGGCTGATATTAGTTATGCCTTTTTATTTTTCACCACACAATTTCACTTTTTGTCTTAATTTTTTGGAGGCAGAATTGCACTGCAAAGTGTATGTCTGGATGCACATATGCCTTGACCGTTGGCAAGTTGATGTACAACAGGGAACGAAAAGGAAAACGGCCAGGAGTATGGCGACGCACACAAAGCGGAGACGGATAGAACATTTTTTGGAATTGAAGGAATGTTACATTTCTCGACTGCCGTTGTGTCGGGAAAACTCGGACGTGGAGTTGTCACGAAAAAAAAATTGATCTTACTGCAGTGTGAACGAAATTCAATGTTTGAACCACTGCTAAAGACCGGCAGCGAGAGGGAGTCGGAAAATGCTCGTACTTATATTTTTGCGGAAAAATCACAGGAGCTGCTGGTCGAATAGCAGAAGGATATCCTTATCCGGCTCGAAGGACCAAAATGTTGTAGAGTGGGCGATCCTTCCACAAAAAGATTTGGTTGGCAGAAATAATTCCCACGGCGCAATCGCAAAGGAAGTCGAAAAAATGAAGAAGTCGGGGGCGTCGTGGTGTACTTCAGTGTGCTTTATTCAGCTGCATACATGCTCTCCGCTGAAGCGAGAGCGGCAGATCGGCAGCGGCCGTCCGAGGAGTTCGGATGCGAAACCCGAAGCTCGCACTCTGGAGCGCGGACGTTGCGAGAAGCGAGCGAGGGAGCGCAAAAGGGGCGAGAGCGTAAGCTCGGGGAGCTCAGTGAACAGCCCCGATGCAGTGGGCCACTGACCTAAACAGGATGGAATAACTCTTGTAAACGATCTTGGCGTTCTCTTGGATCCTAAACTAAAATTTTCCAACCATATTTCGTCCATGGTTAATAAAGCCAGAGGAGTGCTTGGATTTATTAAAAGGTGGTCAAAAGAATTCGATGATCCTTATTTAACTAAAAGTTTATTTGTTTCGTTAGTCCGTCCGATTCTGGAGTATGGGTCTCCCGTCTGGAGTCCACAATACGGAATACATATTGGTCGTATTGAATCAGTACAACAAATCTTTCTTCTTTTTGCTTTACGGCGCCTAAACTGGGATGCAAATCTTAACTTACCTTTTTATTCTAGTAGACATCTGTTGATTAATTTACCCTCCCCTAGCCAACCGTAGAACGATGCTTGGTACTGTCTTTATTTATAACCTTATACATGGTGATATTGACTCCCCCGACTTTGTAAGTCGGCTAGCCAAGTAGATTAACTAGAAATTATATTCCCCTAATTTTAAATCATTGTAGATCTAACTATGCCTTGCATGAGCCTTTCAGAGTATTATGTTCTGACTATAATAGACTTTTTCCTATAATCTCAAATCTTGACTCTCTGCCGCTCCTAAAACGATTGATACTAGCTTTATTGGCACCAAATTGACCTTTCTATTACTTTTTTTTTCCTCGGTCTTTTACCTATATTTCCTTATCTTGTGTCTATCTTCTCGCGAATCTTGCCGTACGATACACGGCTGCGCCGCTCGGTCGGTTGGGCGGGTAAGTGGGCCGTGGGACTCCGCGCGAAAACAAAAAAAAAACTCTCTTCAACTACCGCTGCTTAGCTCTGAAATTGCAATTAACCCGATTTTGTTTCAAGCACCTGAAATTGCTAATGTCATTAGGAAGCAAATAAAACCGAAAAAGGCTCCAAAGGGTTATGCGACCTATTAAAAAAAAACCCCAAAAAATGGAAAATTATAATGATACCGAAGCCTGGGAAAGACCACACAATTGCCTCATCGCACAGGCCAATAAGCTTACTATCGTGCCTGTCAAAATTACTAGAAAAATTCCTGCTCACGCGCACTACACCATATTTAAGAGAACAAAACTTAATCCCGGCATATCAATTCGGGTTTCGTGAAAGCCACGGAACCATCGAGCAAGTCAACCGGATAACTTCAGAAATTCGTACAGCCTTCGAACATCGGGAATATTGTAGTACGATATTCCTCGACGTCTCTCAGGCATTCGACCGAGTTTGGCTTGAAGGCCTTATGCATAAAATCATAACATTACTGCCAGAAAACACTCATAAATCACTTAAGTCGTACCCCTACCACAGAGTCTTTGAGGTGAGATGCAATACAACGACATCCCACGAGTATAACATTGAACCCGGAGTCCCACAAGGTAGCGCACTGGGCCCTACCCTGTTTGTCCAATACACAGCAGACATCACTACGAACGAGAGGCTGACTACGTCCACATTTGCTGACGACACCGCAATCCTGAGCCGCTCGAGATGCCCAACTAGAGCAACAGCTCAACTGGCTGATCATTTGGTGGTAGTTGAGAAGTGGCTATCAGACTGGCGAATCAAAATTAATGAACAAAAGTGTAAACATATAACATTTACCCTTAATAGACAATCGTGGCCCTGCTAACTTTGAGTGGTACGCAGATTCCCCAAGCCAGCGATGTAACATATCTCGGCGTCCACCTCGACAGACGCCTAACCTGGCGGAGGCACATTGAATGCAAGAAAGTACATCTCAGACTTAAAGCTAGCAGCTTACACTGGATTATAAATTCTCGATCACCCCTGTGTCTGGACTTTAAAGTTCTTCTCCCCCAGCTCTGGCGGTACGCGAGCAACAGCAACGTTGACATCATACAGCGCTCACAATCAAAAATCCTGCGAACAATCACTGAGGCACCATGGTATGTCCGGAACGAAAGCATCCACTGGGATCTGGGCATACCACCGGTCAAAGATGAAATGGCAAAGCAGAAAGCGGCCTACCATAACAAGCTTACACTGCACCCAAATAATCTCGCAAGGAACCTAACACGGGTTTCGAACAGAACTCGTCTGCATCGAAACGATTAACCAGCCAAGCAATAAATATTAGGGCCCGTTAGTCTAAATTCAGTCTACATGACTGTAAGTTAAGTTAGATTCTTAAGATTTGATACACTTATTGTTAGTCTCATATAGAGAAAATTCAATAAATAAAGCATATTAAAAAAAAAAAAAAAAAAAAAAAAACTTAAAACGAATACCACAGATTGCATTAGAATTACTATAGTCAATCAACCAAATTTTGAGAATAGGGTATTAGCCATACTTAGAAACAGAGCAGAGCCTCTATCAATTTCAGATTTTGAAGACGAGTATATGAATAGATGCGACCTGGCTTTTTCCCTGCTTATTCATTGCAGCGGCACGCAAAAAGCAATAGTACTGTCTAAAATAAGAAACTGTAAGGTGTTCTCGGAAATAGACATACACCCAGAGTTATGACACATAAATGTGCTAAAAATTATGCACAATTAATACAAAAAAAATGAGTAAAATTTTAATATGGAATGGAAGCAATAAACTCTCCATATCCGTGAAATAAAAGACACCTTCGATAAGTCTTACAAATGTATAAGTCAAAATAGACCAATACAGAAAGACACTATTGATAAACATGAAAAGATTCTTGTAGATTCTTTCAATACGGCAAGAACTCTGGTACATGAAAATAGAAAAGCAATTAATAAAACGAATTGGTCAAAATTATCTAAATTATTGATCAAGTTAGGTACAAATCTAATAACTGTCAAAGATAGGTATTATTTATATATATCGATTCCGACAATTTTAAATACCCCTTTGACAATAGATCAAGAAATAGACCTAACAGAAAATGAAGATTCCGATTCGAGCGAAGGAATTGAAATAAAAGAACATTTTAGAGGCACGCAACTTCTCAACTATGAATGAAGCCGTCACTAAGTACATACAATGCAGTACTGAAATGACGGGCAATGCCAACTCAATATTGTAAACACAAAGAGAGCAACTATCGCGGTAACAATTTCAGAAATAATTACCGAGGTAGAGGTAATAACCGAGGTAAATATCAGAATATTATCCAAAATAATCAGAGCACCAACAATTATAGAGGTCGTGGCAATTTTAGAGGAAGCAACCGTGGTGGAAACACCAATAATAACAGAAAAATAAATTAAAATAACCGAAATTGAAATACCTTTGCAGAACATTCTGTAAATTATATTCTAAACAAAATTTCTCATATGATGCATAAAAAATCCCAACTTCCTAACATTAAAAGTACCAAAGTTATGGCATTTCCAATCGTTCAGTTATATGGCAGCTATAGGATATAGCCGGCCGATCCTTATGAAATTTGGTAGGTCAGATTGATTGGCCAAATATAAAACCCATAGAAAATCCCAGATTCCTAACTCAACAAAAATCAAAGTTATAGCATTTCCGATCAATCAATTATATGGCAGCTATAGGATATAGTCGGCCGATCCCGGCCGTTCCGACTTATATACTGCGTGCAAAGGAAAGAAGGGTGTGTGCAAAGTTTCAATTCGATATCTTTAAAACTGAAAGACTAGTTTGCGTAGAAACAGACAGACGGACAGACTCAGGAGGTGATCCTGATCAAGAATATATATACATTATAGGGACGGAGATGTCTCCTTCATTGCGTTGCACACGCAATTACGAAATTAGACAAAATGAAAAAAAATTTTCCACCTCAGTTCCAAGAAATACTTAAAGAATTATCCACCAAATACACAGATATATTCGGAATAGAATCCGAATCAATAACAACTAATTATTTTTACAAACGAAAAATAAGAATGAAAGATGATACATAAAGAATTATAGAATTCCCCACAGTTAAAAAGAAGAAGTAGAAAAACAAGTAGAAAAATAATTAAAGACAAAATAGTAGAACCTTCAGTATCTGAATACAGCACTCCATTATTAATCGTCCCGAAAAAATCATTATCAGATTGCGATACTAAAAGATGGCGTTTAGTAATTGATTACCGCCAAATTAACAAAAAAAATTGTATCAGTTAAATTTCCACCACCAAAAATATACGATATTCTTAACCAATTAGGTAGATCTAAATACTTTTCATGTCTAGATCTGAGGTCTGGATTTCATCAAATAGAACTCGAAGAAACGTCTAGAAATATAACTTCCTTTTCGACGAGCAATGGCTCCTATCGCTTCACGCGATTACCTTATGGCTTAAAAATAGCTCCTTGCTAGGCATTCTTGTATATGGATGACCTAATTGTCATCGGTTGTTCGGAAAAGCATATGATTAAAAATCTTACAAACGTTTTTGATTTATGTAGGAAACACAACCTTAAACTGCACCGAGAAAAGTGCACATTTTTCAGACACGAAGTGACTTTCCTTGGACACAAGTGTAATGACAAAGGTATTTGCCAGACAGTAAAAAATACGATGTAATAGAAAAATACCCAGCACCAACATTTTTCCGATTACTCACGTCACATATCTAGATTATGTAAAAAGAATGTTAAATTTGAATGGACAGATCAATGTCAAAAAGCATTTGAATACCTTAAAATTCAATTGATAAATCCCACACTACTGCAGTAAAATGATTTTAATAAAGCATTTTTTATAACAACAGATGCAAGCAAACAAGCGTGTGGAGCTGTTCTTACCCAAGATTACAATAACACCCAGCTACCAGTAGCCTATGCATTAATATCATTTACAAAAGGAAAAAACAGCCAAAATACAACAGAACAAGAGTTAGCAGCTATCCACTGGGCGATAATATATTTTCGACCATATATTTATGGAAGACATTTCAAAGTCAATGCAGACCATAGGCCATTAACTTACTTATTTTCAATGACAAACCCGAGCTCAAAACTAACACGAATGAGATTAGATTTAGAAGAATATGATTTTACTATGGAATATTTTAAGGGAAAATACAATCATAGAGCGCGTCGGCAAGCTTTCAAGAATAACTACAACAGACTGAAAAAATATTCAAACGAATAATAAAATTCTGAGAGTTACTACCAGAAACCAAAGTAAACAGAAAAATTCCTGCGCAGGAACAGAAAAAGAAAAAATAGATTTGCCTAGGCAAACTCTAAATAAAGTCATTGTAAATGACGAAGTACGAAAAGTAGTGACTCTGCGAATAACAGATTCACTGTTTTTCCTAAAGCATGGAAAGAAAGTTATAGCAAGAATTTATGTTAGCGATATGTACACCAATAGAATTCTCGACTTAGGTCAGTTCTTTCAAAGGCTTGAAAAAGAAGCCGGTATACTAAATATCAGCCAACTCAAAGTGGCATCGAGCGAAAAGATCTTTGACACAATCTCAAGAGTAAAAAGGTTAGCAAAAGCTAAATTCGAAGATTTTATTCTGAAGTACGGTCCAATGAAGACGTTCATAACGGACATGGGAACAGAATATAAAAATTCGATAATTGAAGATTTATGTAAAAATGTAAATGTCAAAAACATAACTTCCACCGCACACCATCACCAGAATGTAGGAACCGTGAAGCGAAGCCAAAGAACATTTAATGAGTTCATCCGTTCATATATCTCAGTTGATAAAACTGATTGGGATGTATGGCTCCAATATTGTTTCAACACAACACCATCTATGGCACATGACTATTGTCCATATGAGTTAGTTTTTGGTAAAACTTCAAATTTACCTCAACATTTTAATAGTATAGGCAAAATAAAACCACTATATAATATAGTTGACTATGCTAAAGAATCTAAGTTTAGACTAAAACAAGCATTTAAGAGAGCTAGATTAATGTTAGAATCTCATAAGCAGAAACAAAAAATTAACTATGATAAAAATACTTTAGATTTTGATTTATAAATAGATCAGGTTTTATTAAAAAATAAAACAGGGCATAAGGTAGACTTTAAATATACTGGACCCTATAAGGTTGAAAGTATAGAAGAAAAAGAAAACATAGTAATTTCAAATAATAAAAATAAGAAACAAACAGTACATAAGGATAGGCTAAACAGTTTTACTTTATAATCTTCATTTAAATTTATATACATATACTAAGAAAATAACTTCATAGAATTTAGTTATTTTTCAAAAGGAGGAAGATGTAGTATGTACACATATCGAATGCACACTATACTCAGTGTTATGCATTAATATAAATACAAACACATTGTAGCACTTGGCCACAATATTTACATACAAATCTACAACCCAAGCAGTTCCCACAGTGCACGGTAAAATGACCACTCTTGAGTGCACTAGGACTGGACATTGCAGATTCAGCATAATTGGCATGCGCGACCGCTCTATCACCAGGTGAACATAGAACCTCTATCTTCCGCGGCGACCCTCCGTCAGCCTTACACATTTATACATAAGCGTCGACCGCAACTCTGCCGGCGTCTCTGCCGGCATAGCTAAGCGATCGTTACCCATATGCTCCAAGGCAATAGAATCAAAGAACATTCAATTCGAAAGCCTCAGCAGCTATGGCTGTCACCCCTCAAGTTACTTAATTTAAATAAGTAAGCTTACAAGTGTACTAATAATAAAGAAGATCTAATAAAGTAAAAACAACTAATCGGAAAGTCTTATTATTTCCCATAACAAAAGTGGATACAAAACAAATACCTGTTAATTTACTAAATGGTTGTAAAAGAGTTCGAGGCTAAGATACAGAAGAAGGAGCCCGTGGGAGTAAAACTTCCTAGTCGAGGCCAAACCAGTGTACCAATTTCAAAAAACTTACTTCTAATCTCCTTCTTTCCTATCAGAATGCAAGAGGCTTGCGTAGCAAGCTCACTAAATTGTATTATGATAGCCTTTCCTTTGCATCTCATATTATTGTGCTTACAGAAACCTGGTTAAAGATGGAGATCTTTAGCTCCGAAGTTTTTCCAGGTAAGTACACAATATATAGGTATTCGTCTTTGACTTTCAAAGTGAACGGTCGTGTTTTTTTTCTGCGCTTCGAATTTTTGTATTTTGTTTTCGTTTATTCCCATCGGTGGGTTTTATAAAAACAACATTAAATTTTCTTTCGGTTATTTAAACATAAATTTAAACTCCGTTCGCTTCGCGAGTGCACTTTGTATTGATACTAATAAATTATTTTAGTTTTTCGTAATTCTTATCTGTGTTTTCTATCCTATTTATATCCACGCTGTTTCTCTTTTGTGCATGCACTTGAACTTATTTACGCTCCCGCTCTCTTGCTCTCTCTGCTTTTGAAAGTTCTAAGCGTGCAGTTTCTGCGCTCTTGCGGTACTTATAACTGCTCGCTTATAAATTTCAATTTCGCTTTCTTGGTACAGTGGTAAATAAATAAAATGAATAATAAAAATTTAGTCTGCTTCTGCAAAAAATGCAGCCTCGTAATCAGGGCTGACCAGTCTAATATGACTTGCTGGCTGTGTGAAAATATGGTGCACACCAAGTGCGCCGGTTTTACTGGCCGGACAAGTGATGACCTTTCAAAGGGGCCCAATTTGCAGTTTTGTTGTGACGCTTGTGTCGAGGTTGCGAACGAGATGAAATCGTTCATGCGCCAAAGTAAAGGTGGCCTGATGGGACTTATTAGCTGTTTCGGAGTGGCTAGAGATAGTTTTCGCCGAGCTGATGATCTCCTATCTGCGCTGGACTCGCAGTTTAATAGTCGTAAGCTATTAGAAGAGTCCCCTAAGCGCAAAAAGGCCGCTGGTGGTAAGGAGCAAAAGGGGAACACCCCGCAACCGAAATCAAAAGAACAACAGAGCATTCCGGCGGATCAGCAGCTGATTTCAGCAAACCCTCAAATGTTGCTAAGATCAGCAGCTAAAAAAGATTCGGTATCCGAACGATCCGTTACAGAATGCATGCAACCAGGGACTTCTAAGAATTCCGATTTGTCCGTAGTGGTTTCACAATTAGTGGATCCACCTATCTCTCAGAATGTAGTATCACCACCACAAGGGACTACTGAGTCCGGACAACCGGCTCAAGTTGGTTTTGCAGAAACAATGTCTGCTTCACCAAAATCCCTTTTAGTGGTTCCACTAAAGAAACAAATTTTCGTTTCTCGGCTTTCCCCTGATCAAACATCTTCTGATGTATTGTCTTATATACAAGACAAAACTAAAGCCGATTGTAATAGTGTAAAGGTGGAAAAGTTTAAGTTTTCTTATGCTAGAGACATTTCATCTTTCAAGATAACTGTCCCTAACGAGCTTTTTGAAGCCATATGCTCGGGCGACTTTTGGCCGGATAATATGGTTGTAAAAGAGTTCGAGGCTAAGATAAAGAAGAAGGGGCCCGTAGGAGTAAAACTTCCTAGTCGAGGCCAAACCAGTGTACCAATTTCAAAAAACTAACTTCTAACCTCCTTCTTTCCTATCAGAATGCAAGAGGTTTGCGTAGCAAACTCACTAAATTGTATTCTGATAGCCTTTCCTTTCCATCTCATATTATTGTGTTCACAGAAACCTGGTTAAAGCCGGAGATCTTTAGCTCCGAAGTTTTTCCAGGTAAGTACACAATATATAGGTATGACCGTCCCTCTAGACGGGGAGGTGGAGTCTTAATTGGAGTTGATTCAAACTTCCCGTCTGAGGAGTTATTTTTTGATGAATTCAATACCATTGAATTTATTTGTGTAAAGTTATCGCTTCCTGGTAACTTTACATACATAACTTGCTCTTATATTCCGCCGTTGTCTGAACTTCCTGATTATTTAAATCACCTATCCGTTATTAAGTCCGTTGCAAATAAGCTTTCCGATAGGGATCAGTTGATAGTTCTAGGTGATTTTAATATACCTGGAGTTACTTGGTCCACTGAGGATGGATCGAATGTCTTACTACCTATAGCACAACAAGATTTTATTGATGGCCTGCTTGACATATCTCTATCTCAAGTAAACCATGTTCGAAATTCATTAGGTCGCCTACTTGATTTGTGTTTTGTATCGAATCCTGAAGGTGTGTTTCTGTCCAGAGTAGCACCACTCACGCAACCTGAAGATCCATATCACCCAACAATCGAACTTTCATTTGATACGGGTAGAGTTATAGAAGAAAAATCAGAAAAATCCAAACGAATACATTGTTTTCGCAAGGCAGACTTTCTGAGGCTTAATAATTTTATTTCTGGCTTTAATTGGTCTGATCTTTACTTATGCAATAATATGTCCGATGCAGTTAATGTTTTTTATACTGCAATAAACTCATTTTTTAATTCCTGTGTTCCGTGGTACTATCCGTCAACTTCCAATAAATCACCTTGGTTTAGCAAAGAGTTGACACACTTAAGAAATGTAAAGTCCAGACTTTTTAGGAAATATAAAAATACCGGTTCTCAATCTGTTTTTACTAGATATCTAAGCGCTCGGTCAAGATTTACCGTGCTTAATGCTCAGTGTTATAATAGTTACTTAAACCGTTGTAAGGTCCAGTTCTCTCAGGACCCGAAACAGTTTTATAATTTTGTTAACACCAAGCGTAAATCTAATTCTTTTCCTTCCTCGCTGTCGTTCGAAAACATGACGGGAACGACTTACTCTACTTTAGATTATTCATCTCAGCCTTATTCTTACACCATGCCCAAGTCAAACCTCATATTCTGTCCCACTTTAACAGAAAGCTCTCTTCTTTTGGATCTTCTTCGTATTAAGCCTGTTTATTCGCCAGGGCCCGATGGTATTCCTGGGTGCGTGCTTAGGTATTGCGCTAAGGCCCTGTGCAAACCTCTTCACAAGTTGTTTACCTTATCTCTAGAAACGTCCCAATTCCCAAATATTTGGAAGGAATCATTTGTTATTCCTCTTTTCAAAAAAGGTAACAAGTTAGAAGCCAGTAACTACAGAGGTATTTCTAAGTTGTCAGCTATTCCTAAGCTTTTTGAAAAAATTATTACTCCTCATTTGCAGCACTTTTGCAGATCAATTATTTCTCCGTGTCAACACGGATTTATTAAACGTAGATCCACAATTACAAACCTTCTAGAGCTCACTACATTTGTGATAAAAGGCTTCAATAGTAGTTTTCAAACAGATGTCATTTACACTGACTTTAGTAAAGCATTTGACTCTGTAAATCACTTACTTCTTATTCATAAACTTGACCTTTTAGGTTTTCCAGTTGATCTGCTTAAATGGATTTCAAGTTATTTAAATGGCAGGTCACAAAGGGTCCTTTTCAAAAATTCAATTTCTGAAATTCTCCGTGTTACCTCCGGTGTCCCACAAGGGAGCCATCTGGGTCCGTTACTTTTTACATTATTTATTAACGATCTTCCCTCAATTATAAGTCATTCTCGCGTACTTATGTACGCAGATGATGTTAAGTTGTGCCTGCAGTATAAGGACATTTCCTGCCATTTAGACTTGCAATCCGATCTAGATAATTTTCAAAACTGGTGCCGAGATAATTTACTAAATTTAAACGGCTCCAAGTGCAAGCTGATGACTTTTTATCGGGCCAATCCGATATACGCGACTTACAAGTTAAGTGGCAGCTCTTTGGATAGAATAACTCTTGTAAACGATCTTGGCGTTCTCTTGGACCCTAAACTAAAATTTTCTAATCACATTTCGTCCATGGTTAATAAAGCCAGAAGAGTGCTTGGATTTATTAAAAGGTGGTCAAAAGAATTCGATGATCCTTATTTGACTAAAACTTTATTTATTTCGCTAGTCCGTCCGATTCTGGAGTATGGGTCTCCCGTCTGGAGTCCACAATACGGAATACATATTGGTCGTATTGAATCTGTACAAAAAAACTTCCTTCTTTTTGCTTTACGGCGCCTAAACTGGGATGCAAATCTTATCTTACCTTCTTATTCTAGTAGACTTCTTTTGATTAATTTACCATCCCTAGCCAACCGTAGAACGATGCTTGGTACTATCTTTATTTATAACCTTATACATGGTGATATTGACTGCCCCGACTTGTTAAGTCGGCTAAACTTTTCTGTGCCAAGTAGATTAACTAGAAATTATATTCCCCTAATTTTAAATCATTGTAGATCCAACTATGCCTTGCATGAGCCTTTCAGAGTATTATGTTCTGACTATAATAGACTTTTTCCTGTAATATCAAATCTTGACTCTCTGCCGCTCCTAAAACGATTAATACTTGCTTCATTGGCACAAGATTGATCTAACTATTACTTTTTCCCCGGACCTTTACCTTTATTTTCCTATCTCGCGTCTATCTTATCGCGAATCGTGCCGTACGATACACGGCTGCGCCCCTCGGTCGGTTGGGCGGGTAAGTGGGCCGTGGGACTCCGCGCGAAAAAAAAAAAAAAAAAAAATGACCTTCCCTCTAGACGGGAAATTGGAGTCTTAATTGGAGTTGATTCAAACCTCCCGTCAGAAGAGTTATTTTTTGATGAATTCAATACCATTGAATTTATTTGTGTAAAGTTATCGCTTCCTGGTAACTCTATATACATAGCTTGCTCATATATATTCCGCCGTTGTCTAAACTTTTTGATTATTTAAATCACCTTTCCGTTATTAAGTCTTTTGCAAATAAGCTTTCCGATAGGGATCAGTCGGTAGTTCTAGGTGATTTAAATATAGCTGGAGTTACTTGGTCTACTGAGAATAGATCAAATGTCTGACTACCCATTGCACAGCATGATTTTATTAACGGCCTGCTTGACATATCCTTATCTCACCTTACCATTTCTGTTGTAAGGTCCGGTTCTTTCACGACCCAAAAAGTTTTATAACTTTGATATCACCAAGCATAATCTAATTCTTATCCTTCCTCGCTGTCGTTCGAAAACATGACGGTAGCCACAGATCAGGTAATAGCCGATTTATTTGCCCAATTTTTTCAAACGGCTTACTCTACTTTAGATTATTCATCACAGTCTTATTTTTACACCATTTCCAAGTCAAACCTCATATTCTGTCCCACTTTAATAGAAAGCTCTCTTCTTTTGGATCTTCTTCGTATTAAGGCTGTTTATTCGCCAGGGTCGATGGTATTCCTGGGTGCGTGCTTAGGTATTGCACTAAGGCCCTGTGCAAACCTCTTCACAAGTTGGTTACCTTATCTCTAGAAACTTCCCAATTCCCAAATATTTGGTGGGAATCATTTGTTATTCCTCTTTTCAAAAAAGGTAACAAGTTAGAAGCCAGTAACTATAGAGGTATTTCTAAGTTGTCAGCTATTCCTAAGCTTTTTTGAAAAAATCATTACTCCTCATTAGAAGCACCTTTGTAGATCAGTCATTTATCCGTGTCAACACGGATTTATTAAACGTAGATCCACAATCACAAACCTTCTAGAGCTCACTACATTTGTGATATTAGGCTTTAATGGTAATTTTCAAACAGTCGTCATTTACACTGTCTTTAGTAAAGCATTTGACTCTGTAAATCACTTACTTCTTGTTCAAAAACTTGACCTGTTAAGTTTTCCGGTTGATCTCCTTAAAAGGATCTCAAGTTACCTGAAGAGCAGGTCACAAAGGGTTCTTTTTAAAAATCATATTTCTAAAATTCCCCGTGTTACCTCCGGTGCGCCACAAGGGAGCCATCTGGGTCCGTTACTTTTTACATTATTGATTAACGATCTGCCCTCAATTATAAGTCATTCTCGCGTACTTATGTATGCAGATGATATTAAGTTATACCTGCAATATAAGGACATGCCCTGCCATTTAGACTTACACTCCTATCTAGATAATTTTCAAAACTGGTGCCGAGATAATTTACTAAACTTAAACGGTTCCAAGTGCAAGCTGATGACCTTTTATCGTGTTAATCCGATATACGCGACTTTTACGTTAACTGGCAGTTCTTTGGATAGAATAAATCTTGTAAACGATCTTGGCGTTCTCTTGGACCCTAAACTAAAATTTTCTAATCACATTTCGTCCATGGTTAATAAAGTCAGAGGAGTGCTTGGACTTATTAAAAGGTGGTCAAAAGATGATCCGATGATCCTTATGTAACTAAAACTTTATTTATTTAGTCCACAATACGGAATACATATTGGTCGTATTGAATCAGTACAAAAAACTTTTTGCTTTACCTAAGCCTAAGCTGGAGTGCAAATCTTCATTTACCTTCTTTTTCTATTAGACTTCTGTTGATTAATTTACCCTCCCCAGCCAACCGTAGAACGATGCTTGGTGCTGTCTTTATTTACATTGCGATATTGACTGCCCCGACTAGTAAGTCGGCTAAACTTTTCTGTGCCAAGTAGATTAACTAAAAGTTAAATTCATATTAAATCATTGTTGATCTAACTATGCCTTGCATGAGCCTTTCAGAGTATTATGTTCTTACTATAATAGACTTTTTTCCTATAATCTCAAATCTTGACTCTCTGCCGCTCCTAAAACGATTAGTACTAGCTTCATTTTCACAAAATTGATCTTACTATTACTTTTTCCCCGGACTTTTACCTTTTTTTTCCAATCTCGCATCTATTTTCTCGCGAATCGTCCCGTACGATACACGGCTGCGCACCTCAGTCGGTTGGACGAGTAAGTGGGCCGTGGGACTCCGCGTGAAAAAAAAAATACTTTTGAAAATTAATATGCATCTTTTTATTTGCTTGTAACTTTGTACTATGAACCGTTATACTTGTTTTAGGCTTGCATCTGCCTTAATCAAGTTGTGCAACAAAAACTATTTCGTTGAATTTTGCATTCAGCAACCACTATAAAATCGAAAATTAGTTGAGATGTGTAAATAAGTGTTCGTTGTGTATCTTACCACCCCTACATGTTTTGCCATCAGGACTTTCTTCCACTAGAGTGGAGAGGTAGTTTTGGTTTTGATTTAACGTCATGGATGTATTTAAGAACGGATATATCCGCTTTTTCCATATTTTAGCTGTTTTTACATCTGTTTTTTTTTTACATTCGTTTTCGCTGATTTTATTAAGTTTTTTACTCGACGTCGAACTGTTTTAAGTTATATTCAGTAAGAATATAAGAATGCCATGTTGGTGCGGAATTTTTATGTTTATATTGCGAGAAAAGCTAAATTAATTAAATTAATTAATTATATGTTTTTAACAAATTTAGATAAAGCGGATATTCACAGTTTGTAAACATTTTTGTTGAACACAAAACCACAACCTTGCAGGGAAATTGTATTCGTAATCCTTTAATTTTTTTAAAATTCGAATTATATTTTTCAAATAGAAATTGAGTTATATGCGTACAAAAATTTTGAGAAACAACGCAGCTTCCTATAAAATTTTTTGATGTCACCTATGACGGCTAAATTACATATATTTTTTCAATCTTTTAATTGCATTTTGAGTCTGTGTTTGAATCAGCAGCGGCAAGTCTCCCCGCAATCCCCTGACCATTCTGTATGTGGTGCTTGTAACTTTTTTTGACTCAACATATAAACATAATAATGCGACCAGTCATTGATTTCGAAAATGAAATGAATGAACCATGTCCAACAAGTACCCCATGCCAAATGGGCAACCGTGGTAAAGAGAAATATTTCTCAACGCAGGACCTCAAGTCTGGCTACCACCAAATCATACTCGCAGAGCGTGACAGAGAAAAAACCTGCATTCCTTTCGCTTTAAAAATGCAGCCAGCATTTTTCGGAGGGCCATCGAAGACATCCTACGTTGACAACGTAATCATATTCTCGGTCTGTAGTCACTTGTAATGGTGATACAACAAACCCAGAGAGGGTTAAGGCTATAATAGAATTTCCGGCCTATCCAGCTACTACCGATGTTTCATCAAGGACTTCGCAGCAATAGGATGGCCTGTTTCGGACATCCTAAAGGTGGAAAACGGAACAGTTACCAAACATTCCGGTTCAGCTCACTGAAGCGTAACAACAAGCGTTCCAGAAGCTACGAAATATCTCGGCAAGAAGGCATTTGATCAAACGACAGATTGCTTGGCATTGGCCCAGTACTGTTCCAAGAAAGACGTCCGCTTACAATGATCTCAAGGACATTGAAGGACAGAGCTACGCCAGCGAAAGCGAAATGTTGGCTATTATTTGGGCACTGGCCAAGCTGCGACTCTATATGTACGCGGTCAAAGATATAAATATCTTCACCGACCACCAGCCGTTAGCCTTCGCAGTATCGAAATCCAATCCGAATGTGAATATAAAGAGATAGGAAGCGCTTATTGGCGACTTCGGGGCGCGAATTTTTTCTACGAGCCCGGCAAGAAAATCTTGTCACGGATGCACTCTTACGGCAACAACTTAATGTCATGGGGGAACAGGAAGCTGAATCGTGCGCAGCCACTATACACTGCGAACTCTCCCTGACCCACACAATCAAAACAACGAATAAGAGCTTGAATTGCTTCCAGAATCAGAAAACTCTGGAAGAGGTTAGATTTCCGTTTAAACGCAGCTTCGTCCTCTTTGAAAACAAGAGACAGCATTACTCGATAAGCTCGCAGGCATAATCGTTCCCAAGGGCGTAAACTCCATCCATTGTGATTTGCCACGCCGGCAATGGTACAGGACGAAACACGAAATTTTGGCATTGTAAAAATCGTGTGTCAGATATTTTTGTAGTCGCTTAGAGACGGGAAATCCTCACCATCGAAAACAATATGGCTTACAGGTAGGCCCCAGGTACTTTCCGAGTACTACTTTCCAAAAATGGACAAGCTAGCTACCGAAATCGTAGCAAATTGCAAAACATGGGCGAAAGCCAAATACTACAGGCACCCAAAAAACCATGAGCTCGGAGAGACTCCGATTCCCTCTCATGTAGAAGAAATGCTACATATTGACATATTCTCTACGGACAAAAATACTTCCTTACCTGCATCGACATCGTTTCTCGGTATTAGGGCCAGCATACAGCGTGGGCAGAACCATATCAACCAAAGGCTGGCAGCGAGGTTATGAACACGCCGATGGCGTTGCGCCGGGTTAAAGAATCAGTTCTCGAGAAATAATGACAAAATTCACCTCAGACTTTGATTTTGCACGGTTTACTTTGGTTAACAATTTACAGGTTGTCGTTGGGCCTCGTCGCACTCTGATACCATTTGGCAATCAGTTTACACGTGGACTTGGTTAGAATTAAAATTTGTCTTTTGCGCACGTCTGTTGGTTTAGGCGAGAGAAAACCAAGTGAACGAGCTGCGCGCAAAAGTTTGCCAACTTAGCTTCCAGGAATCTGAGTAGGAAGCGCAGAGACGGAAAATAACGTCGTTATGACGTGATATTAGATCGTGCGAGCGAAATGGCAGATGTGCAGTAAAGAGATGCTGGCCGAGAAACGACAGCCAAAATCTTTACCCCTACGCTTGCGTCTTTGTATTGTACCCTACAAGTTCATTTCACAGGTGCGGATTTATCATCCTACTTCCCCTGACTATTCGCAAGCGAAATATATTGCTATCATTGATGACAAAGTGCTAGTATGGGAAGAATTTGCATAGGAAAGACACACGGCAAACCTTTCCGAATACACGCGAATACTTGACGAAACTGAAAACATGTGTGACATGTTTCCACAGACGCATATGAAAAAGTTGTTGGACACCCCGCATATACAAGACGTACTGGAATCGTTAGGCATGCACCACAGGATCGCCAGGAGCTTAGACTTTCTGGGGTCGATACTAAAAGTAGTAGCAGCAACACAAGACGGCGGTTATATGGAGATAACGAGATTCACGAATATGCAGCTAACAAACGCAGATGACAGACAGGTAGCGATTAATACTAAAGTTCTAAGCAAAATCAACTTATTGACCCCCACAGTAAACCAGATTCTCAAAGTTGCGAAAGTTTCACAAGTCGACACAGGTCATTTGTACGAAACTCTCCTTGCCAGAAATATAATGCTAATGATGGCATTGCTGAATTTAATGCTAGATATTACACTAGCTACAGGTTAACATTATCAGTCCAACTATACTTGATCACACAGACCTCAAGTCAGTTTGGCTTGAGGAACCCACTAATACCCCCACAGGGGACCTTTTACCGTATCCATGCAGGCGCATTGACACACTGTGCATCCCAGCTAAGTGACTTACATCCTGTCACTCGAGTCGGTGAAGGAAATATCATCATAATGGATCAAACAGTCAAGGTCAGAGTGGAAAAAGTTGCTGAAGTCTGGGTACACGGCACTCACCTCATTACATTCGAAGATCCTGCCGCCATCAACGTTAAACATGACAAGCCTAAACATAAGCTCCAGGCGTTGCATGCTCACCACTGCTTAATATCACTGTCAACTAAGATATACTCAGTCTCCCTTATCTTCGACGATGGACAAATATATCAATAGGTGATACGCAGCCTTCTATAAATCAAGCAATTGCACTGTGGCATTCCATACAAAAATACTTAATTTATATAAGCCAGGAACGTTTATTTCTGAAACACTCATCCCATTTTAAGGATATCCTTTATGTAGTTGATATTTTACAGGAAAAACATACATATGTATCATGGTATGAGGATGGTCTGTTACAAAAACTTGTACTTGTCGTTAGACAACTACATAAAATCACTTAAACAAAAATAAAATAAAAAACAAATGCGTAGTAGGAAAAAAAGCACCTTGACGATAAAAACTAAGGTGTCATTAAATCTCTGTTTTTGTCCATATGGTCAATCACTTCCACAGTGTGGATCATGCTTGCGTCCTTATCCCTATCGCGTACCGTGAATTTTAAGGTTTTGATAGAAAATAGAAGAGGAAAGAGGGTGAAGAGGAAAATTCTCAGCACCTTTTTCAGACTTTTATACCGATGGTTTTGCTTCCGGGTCATCGCAATAGTGTGTTCCCACTCAAGTACAGCATATACCTTTTTCTAGCAAAGTGGACCTTTTCTGGATTCAGCTTGGTGTGTTTCCTGGCTTAAAAGTTGGTCCTGCTGTCCCAGAGTCCAAAATACAATATTTTTTTATGACTTGCCGATTTTACCTTTTTTTGCTGGTAATGCAGTCATTGACCAACCCAGGTAATTCGCAGCCAGTAACCCCTAGTTTCCTGTGTATTCGGCTTCCACTCCTTGCCTCCTTGGCCTTTCCATCAGGATGATTAGTATTGTAAAACATTTACCCTCGGATTTGCAAATTTTATTTGTTGGTAAGGTGGGTTTCTGCAAGTAACATTACGTCGATTTCATTGTCATTCATAAATTGTGCTAGCTCAAGTTTGTGCCGTGAAACGCCGTTGGCATTCCACAGTGCAATGCGGAAGGCAGCTATTGATTATTTTGATGAGGTGTTTGGAGCATCTGAATCAAAATATTTTGATTTGTCAACATACTTTGCATGGTCGTGCGCATAAAAGAAATGAATTCATCCATACTTTGTTGCAATCTGAGTATCATTGTTTCCATTTTATTTTCTGTGTGCTCTGCAGGTTGGTAAGAGACTGTAGATGGTGATTGGACATTGTAGGCAGGGCTCGCATGATCCGATTTCAAAACGCTTGCAAAGCTTACGTTTTTAGTTATAGTGGAACTGCCGAGTGAAGATCGGGCTGCTGGCGAAAAGAAAACTCCAGGTGTGGATTTGGAGGGTTTGAATGGTGTGTGGTGAGATCGTGCTGTTGACACTCTTTGGGTATACTGGGCAGCTTCTGTAGTTTGCTGTGTGGTCTCCTCCGCAGTTACTACACTTTTTGCTATTTGTCTCATATTCCTGGCAATTTGCGCACTGAACTGGGCCATTGCGTATATGCGACTCTTCAACCGTGATTCTGCGATGCAATAGAAACTGGAGTTTGTAGATGGGATGAACTTCGTTTTTCTTGAGGGCCTTAGACTCAGGTCTTCCACTTAAAAGAGAGGTTGCGGTTGTTTGTTTCGGTTACGTATGTTTGAAACGGTTTTTACGTTAAAACCTTTATCTTTAGTGCCTGTTCGACTTCAACAGTGCTTACGTCTGGTTCGATTCCTTTTATGACAACTTGTTGACCTTTACTTCTTTTTAGCTGGTAGGTATAGTAGTTCTTTTTCTTGGCGTCTAGGAGTTCCGTCTATTTTCTAAAGCTTTCTTTACTTTTGACTTGGACTTTTGTTTCATGTATGTCTCCTTTAGTCAAGGGGATTACGTAGAAGCTATCTTTACCAATCAGATCGATTATTATATTAACAAGGTTGTTGGAGTTTTTCTCTCGAATATAAAGCGGAGACGGCTTCGCTTTCTTTTTGTCCGTATCAATGACTGTTGGAGGGATTTCGTCAGACGTGTCAGCCAAAATTTCAAATCTATTTGCTGTATTAGAGCTTGGCACAGTTCCTTGGTTTGAGAAAGCCCGATTGATTTTTGTGACGTTACCCATTTTTGTGTCCTGTGGACTTAGTTTTCTTTTAATGTTTATGTAGCAATCCATGCCAGTCTGTATGGTCGAACCTATCTTTTTAATTGGAGCGTTTTTCGGTGCTGCGCCAGCTGCAGCTGGTAAGTGCGCTGGCACAGCAGATAGAACGATCGCCGGAAATACAGACTAAGCTGATGTTGTTGTAGTTGTCATTGCATTTACAGATGCTAATGTCGTCACTGTGCTGGTAACAGTGGCCAGGCATGTGGGCAGTTGGGGCGAGGCAAGGCAAGGAAGGTGTAAACGCATTTATCGCTTACCCCGCTTTGCACCGTCGCTGACATTGACGGAGAGAGAGCGCGCCCTTTCGTTTTGAATAGGCTTGAGTTCCTTGGACGGTGTTGGGGTTAATAATCGCGGTAGAGCAGAAGCTTTTGGTAATGCTGCTTCGGCTGCGACTGTCGATACGAAAGAGAAGTATGCATTGCTCTTTTGCAGCGACAGCCGACGCTCGTCTTGATTACGTTGGCGCTGCGCCCGAACTTCGTTTGGGTTCATCACCTTATCTGTTTGTTCTTTTTTTTGTTTTTATTTGTATCTTAGTATTAGAAAAAACACATATTATGAACTTTTACGAATATATCAAATAGCTGAAGTAGAAAAGGTCAAAGCAAGACGTATTTGCGGAGAACTTTTCCATTAGAGTGTCATTTAATCTTTTAACCTTTTTAACTAATTTTTATACCCTTGCAGGGTATATAATAGGGTATTATAATTTTGGTCAGAAGTTTTTGGCGCAGTGAAGGAGACGTTTCCGACCCCATAAAGTATATATATATTCTTGATCAGGATCAATAGGGGAGTCGATATAGCCATATCCGCCTGTCCGTCCGTCCGTCCGTCTGTTTCAATACCGTTTGCGAGCTCAGTTTAAAAGCTAGCAATCTGAAACTTTCACAGTCGTCCTGAAACCTGTGTACGCAGATCAAGTTTGAAAACCGCCCCGATCGGATGTCTATATCCTATAGCTCCCATAGGAACAATCGGATATAACTTGCAAAAATGGAAGATATTTCGCGCAGTGTATAAGCTATTGACATGAATCTTTCAGAATATTATGTATAGCTTACATTCTCTTAATCAGCTATCCCAGCTCCATACAATGACCTTCAAACGATTATTGTAGTATATTGAAAATAAGGGTATTGTTATAGAAATAAGGAGAGAAAGTTATTCACACTAAGGTAGCCCGGGCTTCCAGCCACCTATTGTTTCAGTCGTTCGCTCAACCGGTCTAGTTGCCACGTCACTAAAACGGCTATAACTTTGAAAATAATTTGAGTTTTGAAAAATCCTTTTAGGGAGACATTTGTGAATATAAAAACTATCGAATAATGAAAAAACAATTTTTCGATTTTCTCAAATTTCTAGACTAGAAGACCCCCTTACGTTAAATCTTGTAAGGAGCAGACCTATCTCTCCCAGTTCAAGTTTACACTATTTTGAACAGTTTTACTCCGACCTTTAAAGAGTAAAGACGTGTAACTGACCTACGCTCCAGGCGACAGCTTATCAGCAAAATCTATAATTAGATCAATCAATACGCGACTATTTCGTACCCGATCATAAAAAGACAACAAACACAAAGAATAAGTGAACCAAACTCACGCGTTTTGGGGCCCGAGCCCAACGACACCGCAATGTCTCGACCACCCGACCGAACCTTGACAACGATTAACATGAAAACAAATGAACCTAAATACGTTATAATTAGTAGAACTGACAATAAAACATTTGAAAACATATCTCCATTTCTTATCAAAAAAGTGGTAGATTTTCAGTGTAATGGACCAGTAGAAACTTGTAACAAAACTAGATCGGGAACCCTCCTTATCAAAACCAGAAACTCTTTACAATCCCAGAAATTACTTAAAATACAAGTTTTCACGACTTCCCAGTCCGCGCCGAGGAACACAAGAATTTGAACACCTCTATAGGAGTAATTTACTCCAATGACTTACGGAATATAGACGAAAAAGAAATATTAGAAGAACTAAAACCGCAGAACGTTGTTAAAGTCCGAAAAATCCTAAAAAAAGACAATAATGATAACAATAGAAAGACAGAAACAGGTTTAATCATACTAAGCTTCTCAACAATCAATCTACCCGACAAATTGTGGATAGGATATGAAGTAGTAAACATACGACCATACATCCCACCCCCAATGAGATGTTTTAACTCTCTTAGATTTGGACACCCAACCGCCTATTGTAAAAGCCCTAAAATATGCGCCCACTGCTCCGAAAAAGAACACACAAAAGAGGATGAACCAGGCACCATCACACAAACCTGCATCAACTGCAAATACGAAGATGACGAAATTAAACATCACAACGCAATGGACAAATCATGCCCCAGCTTTATGTAACAAAAAGAACTGACTGCCATAAAAACAATCCAAAAAGTCGACCACAAGACAGGCCGTCTTATCTACAACACACGTCACACTCACCCAACAATGCCCTACGCCCTGAGAGCATCACTCCCAGCACACAAAATACCAGCTACAGAAACAACAACGCACACAACTAAAGCATCAAAAGCAACCTCATCAACACCGAACCCTATTACCAGGCAAACTATCACCTACGAAGACTCCCCGGAAGAACCCATGGACCCCACTGCATCAACATCTAAATATTCTACACGCTCTGAAATCTCCGACGAACTAAAACTTAAAACATTCAATGCTAATGCTAGGAATTCAACTTAAATCAAAAGAAAAAAACAACAAAAAATCTAAAACCGAAAAAAAATCCCCGAACAAGTTATCCGATCGTATTGGTACAGTGAGTACTGATGATGAACTATAAAAAACAGCTTTAATCTAATTAATCTAGTTTTAAGATAGCTTTAACCTATACTCTTATTCTTAACATGCTAAAAATATTACAACTAAACATAAATGGATACCTCAATAACTATAATCACCTACAAATACTCATAAAAAACAAGAACCCTAAGATAAATTCCATCCATTTCCATTCCTATCCCAATAAACTTCACTCTTTACCAAATAAACAACTCAAGAAACCCTTACGGTGGGGTAGCTCTTTTACTTCACAACTCCTTGCAACAACAACAAACCCAAGTACGCAATACATGTTTCGACTCAATCGCTGTCACCGTACAATCTAAAATCAAATTTACTATAATTTCCAGTTATATACCTCCCAACAAACCACTTTACAAGAATTACAAGATACTTACAACTATTTTGACATCCCTGTTTTAATAACAGGTGATTTCAACAGCTGACACGAAAGCTGGGATCACAAAATAATAATAAACGAGGAATTCTACTGTTTAAGTTTATAAACCAATCCTTGCTAACCACACTTAATAATGGCTCCCCCACTCCCCGCGAGAAATAAAAAACAAAAAAAGGAAAGCACTATACGAATTTACCTCAGACATCAACCCACAAACACCAATCCCAATAATATGGAAAAAAACCAATAGATTCTGTGGCCTCAAAACTCACATCCAAATTCACTGTCTTGTTAATCCTAATAACGCATCTGACACATATACAAACAAACAAGATATCTCAAAAGCACTGTGCGAGTTCTGGTCAAATTCATCACTCAATAATAACTTTCATCCTACATTCAGGTCGCACAAAAGAAACATAAACTATAACTTCACTCACATCACATCCTCCCTCACCCAACCCTTAGAATGTGATATTTCTTTTATCGAACCCAAAAGCGCCATAAACCAACTAAAAGGCAAAACACCAGGTAGGGACTGCATCAGCTACCCAATGATAAAAAACCTGCCAGATTCGGTAATGCAAAGGCTACTCAACCTTTAAAACAACATCTTCAACGCAAATATCCCACAACAGTTTAAAGTTTAAATACCAATATTAAAACTCGACTCAAAACAAATTAGCAGTAACCTCTTATCGACCAATATCATTAAATAGCTGCCTATCCAAAGTCATGGATAAAATAATATCAAAAAGACTATGGTGGCTAGTTAACAACAGCCAGCTTCTCGATAGTCGTCAAATGGGATTCAGAAAGGGCAAATCAGTATCAGATTGTCTAGTAATGCTAGACTACCTGACTACCACCACCCTATCGAGAAAGTGACACCACTCTATAATTTCACTTGACTTCACAAAAGCGTTCGATAAAATTGGAATACATACAATAATTGACGAACTCATTGACTGGAAATTGGGACCAAAAATAATTAAATACATAATAAACTTCTTAACTAACCGAAAAATTTGCGTTCAGACTCAAAACGAACAATCCCAGCCCTTGTCACTCGAAAATGGAATTCCACAAGGAACACCACTGTCTGTAATCCTGTTTGCAATTGCCTATAATAAACTCAATAAAATCATAGGCCCACACAAATAATTCGAATTTACTACATACGCTGACGATTATCTATATATATAAAACTGTTCATTGAAAACTAAGAATCAACGCACAGCCTAAACTAATTAAATGACCCTATTACATTTTTTTACCATTCAATTCTTATAACACTAAACTGATTTGCTAAGATTTATTTTGGCCACAAACATGCCCCCATTTTCTTCCAGTGGCAAAAAACCCCAATTTCTATAAAAAAATCTGGACGCTAAACGCGTTAATCAATCGATGCGATTTTAAGCCAAAATTTAGTCCTCTACATAATGAAGATTCTATTTAATTTAATATTGGATATTTTAATGTTTACTATTTTTTATCGATTTTTGAAAATCTAAGAATCTTCCTCATTTTTTCCTAACGGCAAAAAAACACTGATCTAAGTCAATTAGCAATATGGAAATTTATCGAGGGAATCCTGATACTTTAAGGATTCATATAGTGGTTTTACTGAAGCTCTAGGTCAATTCTAAAAAAAGTTACATTAGCCTAAAGTAGGAATAATAATTCCAACAAATTATACACAAGCATTGAACACCGAATGCATTCTCTCGCACTGTCTCGCTCTCTCTCTCTCTCTCTGACTCTGTGTAGTACAATAATTGTGCGGCGGCTGATCTTGATTTCTTTTTAAAACTTAAAATTAAAAACTTAAAACTAAATTAAACTTAACAATAAATTAATTATACCATCAACACACACGAATAAGACCCGTCAAAGCGTTTAAGCTGCTGATCTTGATTTCTTTTTAAAACTTAAAATTAAAAACTTAAAACTATATTAAACTTAACAATAAATTAACAATAAATTAAAATTAAATTATACCAGCAACACACACGAATAAACCCAGTCAAAGCGTTCAAGCCGCTGGGCTTTGTGAAAAGGGCAGGGGGCCGTCATTTCTATATATAAAGCTATCAGTAAGAAAACTGGGAATCAACGCACAGCCAAAACCACTGGTTAACAATATTAATATGCATTTTTATTACATTCTAATAACTTTAAACTGATTTGCTAAGATTTATTGGGGCTCCCCAAGTGGCCTCAATCGCTTCCAATTGGAAAAAAGGTCAATTTTCCTTTCAAAAATTCTGGACGCTAAGCCGCTTAACCAATCGGATCTGTGTTTTCGCCCAAAAATAGTTTAAGACATTATAAATGTTTAAAAAATTTGACCGCTTTTTACTATTTTTAACACCCGTTCTAAAATTACAATTTAGCCAAAAATACCTTCAAACGTCGAAAAATGGCACTTCTAAACTGAGTATCAAATTCCTTCGGTAAAGTTTTTCCTTAAGCTTTAACGATTCATTTGATGGTTTCACCAGAGCTCTAGCTATCTTCTAAACAAAGAAACTAAGCTAAAATTCGAGCTATTATTATCAGTCTCTCTATACCAAAATCTAAACATTTACATATTTGTCGAAAGAAAAAGTGTAACTTTAGGATACTTAGCAATCTCAACCTACAAAATGAAAAATCATTAAAAATCTTAGGTATTACTATAACTAATAAATATAAATGGGACGCGCATATAGAACAACTAGTAATACTAATAGCTAAAAGGCTAAATATTATAAAGTGTCTTTGCAGCACTAGTTTCAACTGCCATATTAAAACCATTATTTATGTAATGAACTCAATTATCATGTCAAAAATTGACTATGGGTTTTTCCTATACGGAAGAGCGCCCAAATCAAAAATTAACAAAATAAAAACCATATACCACTCGGCTATAAGAATAGCCTTTGGTGCTTTTCGCTCCTCTCCAGTCAACAATCTACTATACGAATCTAACATGAGGCCAATAGAACACAGAACTAAACAAGCTATACTAAAAAACTTTAAAATTATATCCAATGCCAAACAAACTCCATTAGAACATATCATTAAAAAAATTTCGAAAGCGAAACGGGTCCCAAAACTATCATCAACGATAAAAGATACTATCGACCACTGCAAAGCGATACTACTATACCCTGTCCCCTTCATAAAAAAAAACAATCAACTCCAACGGTGTCCTTTAACGCCTCAAAGATAAATAAATCTTTCCACACATCCTCCAAACCCAACACACCACCGACAGTTTACTATCAAAACTTCCTAGAATTAAAAAAATACCCTCAAAAAACACACTTTTCTATTCACAGACGGCTCCAAATCCGATAGCGGAGTAGCCTACAGCGTAACCTCTACACAACACATCATAACCCAGCAAATGCTCCCACCTTATTCCTCCATTTTCACTGCCGAAATAGCGGCAATTCTCTACGCATGTAGATATGCAGAAAAACAAAAAGGAAAATTTGCCATATGCTCCGACTCACTCTCAGCTCTTACAGCACTAGAAAACTCAAACAACCATACTTATTACACATTAGAAATAAAAAAAATTATTTCGAAATGCAAACAAACTCATTCTAATATGGGTCCCAGGACACTGCGGGATCTTTGGAAACGAACTTGCAGACCAAGCTGCTAAACAAGCAATCACATTACCATTAACATTACCCTCAAATACATATGTGAATACATGAGAACCCAATACGATCTAACCTGGAACAACACATCTCCACACTACAAGCTTATTAACCCCAAAAAGCAAAAAAAATATCGAATCTTTAAACCCAACAATCTCTCGAATGGACACCATTAAATTTATGAGACTTCGAATCGGACATACTAAACTCACACACAGCCACCTATTTGACAAAACACCTCATCCTACATGCCAACCAGTGTTGCCAGATGAAAATTTTGCTTTTCCCCTAAAAAATCTCAAACAGGCGAGTTTTCCCCTAAATTCAAAAAATCAGTTAATTTCGAACTTAAACAATAAAATAAGAAATATCTCAATATGACGTTGTAGAAATGTTAAGATTGGAAAAATCTGTGTATAGTAATTTGTTATTTAACATATATTTATTATTATATTTTGAAATATATGAATATTCTTTATACTTATATAATACAAAACGAGATCGAATTTTAAGAGATCACCTCGAGAACTTCATTTGAGAAATTGGTCTTGTACACTTCCTCGCTATTGAATAGCTTATACATTTAAGGGGATGGTTCAAAGCTATTGCATTTGTTTGGAAAGGTTAATCTTATTCGAAGAAGAGCATCGGCGGTTTTGGTTGCGATTCTGTTTCCCAATTTCTCTTTAACAATGTTAAAAACCGAAAATGTTCGTTCATCAGATGCATTTGAAAATGGCAAGCACAGAAGGGACATTGCTAATTTTGATACATTGCCAAATATTTTTTTATCACCAGCATCGGTTTGTTCGTCGATTGTAGCCCAGTATTCATCTGAGGACGTTGCTTTTGTTTTGACGCGATGCAACAAATTGTACTCGGTCACAGTATCGTCGATGTCAATGCCAAGACCCTTGAAAGACTCAGCCAGTTCAGAAATGTCTTCCTTATACTGACTGGATGCTGCTTTCGGTGCAAAAACAAATATTTTTTCAAGGCATTTTGTGTTATTGGGAACTTTTTGCATGTACGAAAACAAGAAGTTGTTTAGATTCGTCAATAGCTTCAAAGGTTCCACTGAGTCAGATTTGAATAATTTGTTTACTGAGATTATCCCTTTTAATGAGTATTGAAGAAAAATCAAGTACAACTTGTTCTCTACGTTGTACATTTGGAACAATGTATCAGCTTTATAGCCAGAGTCACCTCGTTCGGACGTACGAGCCATTTCAAAATGCAGCTTTAGAGAGTCCCACTCATCTAATATTGTTTGAATGGCACTCAGTCTGGCCAGCCAACGAGTTCCAGAAAGCTTTGCAATTTTTTTTGGGTCACAGCCAGCAACGATTTTAAGCAAGCGTTGAAACTCGATAATTCTGCTCGTGCTGTTTGCGAACCATTTGTGTGACTCCTTGACCATGAAGTCCAAACTTTTAGGAATAACATCATATGCATGTTCAGCACAGAGGTGCAATGAATGCGAAAGGCATTTAACTGTGACGAGGTGTGGAATTATCTCCGTCAATCGAGATGAATCTGAATTGTTTTTTCCAGCCATTGCATTTGCTCCGTCGATGCCAATGCCGATCAAGTTTTCCAACTCTAACTTATCTGCTTTTAGTTGATCTTCTAGGCACATTGTCATATGCTCGGCGGTTCCATTTTTCAGTTGGATAAGAAAGATAGAAAGATGTGCACACTTTACGTTGAGTCCTGCTGAAGTAACGCACCATGATGCACATGATTTTTGTCGTGTCGATGGCTGTAGTTTCATCCACTATCAATGAGAAGTGAGAATCTCCGATATCTTTAATTAGGTCTTCCAAAAGCAATTAAAAACAATTTACACAGTGAATGCCAAAAAAGGTAGCAATACATTTGCATATAAATTATAAATGCTTTGAATATACCTGTACATTTTGTGCGGTGCAGTTTCATATTCTTCAAAGCTTGAGAGTTTATATCCAAATCTGAGATCACCTCACACAACTTTCTTTGATTTTGGGCTTTAAAAATTTATCCAAAATAGCATTGCTTTTAAGTGTTTTCTTCTCGCCAACATTTCTAATGTGCTTTTTTGTTGCAGCATGTTCGTCTAAGCCTTTGCGGTGCGCACCAATTTCTGCTTTGCAATAAACACACAAAGCTTTAGAGGTGCTACCTGGCGATGGATTCAACCAATCTTAAATAAAACAAAAGTACATGTAAATAAATGTACATTCAGCTTGTGCACTGTACATTTAACGCTTAGAACTTTTTTACCATGTAAAATTTAACTCACCTTTAAAACATACTTCAGTCTTCCATTCCATTTTATATTTTTGGACATATTTAGTTTTTGGAAGCAATGGAGCCATGTTAAACTTAAATTCACTTAATAACCAGCAACAAAATTTTTGGGTAATCACAGTTAGAAAACTTAAAGGCGGGTTCCCAGAAACCGCCAACATCAGCTGGTAACACTTGTACTCGTGAGCAGTATTTTTTGATATTTTTGCCATATTTAGGCGGTTTTTATGCGTTGCAATATTTTACGAAATCACATATTCTTGTGTTTTTTTCAAAACATTTGGGTAATTCAATTTCCAAAAAAAAAACCCTAAACATTCCCCCTAAAAATTTCTCCCCCCTAAAATTCCCCTTAGCACGTCCAAAAACCCCTAAATCTAGGGGAAAAACCCCTGATCTGGGAACACTGATGCCAACAATGCAATCAAAACCTAACCCTTTCCCATATATTCCTAGAATGTCCATTTTAAGCTGAACACAGAAATAAACTCCACCAAAAAACCCTAGAAGAAGTAGTAGATCCAAAAAATATATTGACAACAATCCAATTTCTAAAATCGATAAGCCTTTATAATAGCATTTAAGTTTATTCTTAGTATTAATAACTAGAATTAGTAAGCACATGTTATCATACACAATACCCATTATATTTATAAAATCCATTGTTAAATCTGATCACAACATAGAATTTAAGCAGAAGGCCATTGCAGCTATTGCTTAACACAAACAAAAAATTGCCCGCACTTTGTAATTGCTGGTAAATTCTTTATAATAATAATAAAAATATTTTTTTTCAAAGTGATAAATCCCGAATTTGTTATTGGCGCAGCCGGTAGGATATAACTTTTTTATACGGTTATATCCTTAAAGAACCCAAACATCGTTTCCAAACAAACGGAAACCTCAATTTTTGCAAAACGCTATTGAAGCTCAGGTTGCGAGGTTTTATAACAACAAAAATAAATCTTGACCCGTGTGACTGTCAACTAACAAAAAATAAAAATTTGCAAAAACCCGTTTAATTGAAAGTTAGTGCCTTTGGTCGTAACACAAGGGTTTCTAAAATATAAAACACCTTAGTTCTCCCCCACCAGTGGTAAGAGACAAGGTATAACAATTTTAAATCAAATTCGAAATACAAAGAAAACTTTTAAATTTGTGAAAAATTTACAAAAACTAAACAAAAACCAAAAATGGCAGAACCAGTGATATTATTATCAGAAAACCATCTAAATCAAGCCCTGAACCAAATCGGGCAAGTGCCGCAATTTGGAGGCAACTCGCCCATTCATCAGGAGGATAGATTTCATCCTGGACCTGTATTCCACAACATGTATACGCCAGGCGATCGTATTCTTCAGTGCGATCGAAATGCAGCTTCACGGAAATGCCCAGAGGATATCTCAACTATCAACAGCCAGATGCTGGAGGGACTTAAGGAACGCCCTCAATGAGTACAAAACCCAGACGCCCTGCGAAGAATTACTAAGACGTCTGTATAACACCCCCTTTCCTGGGTGTATACGTAAGTTCGTTGAGGACATTGGGTCCAAATCTTTTATAATATTAAATAAATTAGCTTTAGAAAATAGCGCTGCAAATACAATCTTATACTCAAATGCTCTTAATAATACAGTTAAAGATGTAATTATGAAACAAGAGAAAACGCTATAGTCGAGTGCCTCGACTATTAGATACCCGTTACTCAGCTAAACAACCTAATATAAATATGCCTTCTTGTATGTTTTTCGCCGCTCGAATTAGCACCTTGGCCAGCTGTTCCAAAGACATCCGTTAGATGGTGCTATTGTATTGCGAAATGTAGGCGCTAGCCAGGCTTAAACGTTTAATGGGTTTTTGGGCGTTAGAGTGGGCGTGGCAAACTTTTATTAGGCCAATCGATAGGTATTGACGAAACAAATACATATCAATTAAAATTTTCATAATAGCATCAAAACTGTGGCCACAGCTTGTGGCTTGTGGGCGTCAGAGGGGGCGTGGCATTATTTTGAAACAAACTTGCGCTGCGTAGGAACTCCTAAAATCTACATGCAAAATGCCAATATTCTAGGTTTTATAGTTTCCGAGATCTCAGCGTTCATACGGACGGACAGACAGACGGACAGACGGACATGGCTAGATCGACTCGGCTAGTGATCCTGAACAAGAATATATAGGGTCGGAAACGCTTCCTTCTACCTGTTACATACTTTTGCACGAATACAATATACCCTTTTACTCTACGAGTAACGGGTATAAAAATTGCCAGACAGACTTTGTATGACATTGGCTAGGTATGATATTACTAATGCTAGTAAACTAAAATGTGTAGCGCAACAAGAAGGTTGTTTTGAAACATTTTCTTCAGATCGAACAAAGAATACACAAAGTCAAAACCAAGATAAGAGAAATTATCAATCCCCCCAAAATACTTATAATACTAATAAACAACAAAACTACAATTCCCAAAACCAATACAGACAGCCAAATAATTATTCCCCAAATCAATATAATGTAGCAGGATCGCCTGTTACGTTACTGTTTATAGTTGCAAATGCACATGTATAATAAATATAACAACAAGTATATCTCTAACTTAAGTATAAGGCCAACGATCACTGTTATAATTATGTATATGTATGCAGATGTTATAATTATGTAGGTTTATCGACATGTGTTCAAAATGCAACTCTGAAAACGAGCGCGGAGGAAAAGAACGAAGGGAGAGTCAGTCGTCGTTTTGCAAGCGTAGAGTGTGGACACAAGAAATAAAGACTTATTACAACTTAATATATCCAAAGTGTATTTTAAATAATAGCATCACTCGGACCCCTACAATAAGCAGCAGGCTAGTACATCTCAAGGCCAACACAAGCCTTATTATAATAAAAACGAGGACGGCCGAAGTTTTAATACCCTTGCAGATTTTTGCCGAAATTGCTAAAATTGAAAAAGTAGCGAGAGGAATAAGGTATACATAAATAAAATAGATTCGCATAGTTTCATGTCAATAGCTTTTATACTGAAAAAAATAGAGAAAAAGGGATATTTTGGCAGCCTTTAACAATTTTTCCTACGGAAGCTATAAGTTATACCCGTCCGATCGGCAAGCGCTTTTACCCCGATCAATATATGCGTATTTAAATAAGACTTCGAAAAATTTATGTCAATAGCTTACACACTGCGCGAAATATTCTGAAAAACATCAAATTTGGACCGATTACACACTATTGTTCCTATGGGAGCTATAGGATATAGACGTCCGATCGGCACGCGCTTTTACCTTGATCAAGGTACACATACAAAAATAATTAAAGAAAATTACTTTCATTTTCCGACCAAAAATACACCTCTTAAAGTTCATACCATAAATGGTAATATTCAGTTAAATAAATCCGTGTCTTACCATCCAAGTCCATCCGAATTTTGGGTCCATAATTTTTCCGATAGATATGATATGCTCAAAATGTACCCCTTAATAATATCAAAGAACCTAATATGAAATTACAGCTCTGGAAAATCAAACTAAATGAGTTTGATTATGAAATAAAATATTTGCCAGGTAAAGAAAACCATGAGGCAGACGCCTTATCTAGAATAAGAATAGAGGAAGCTTATTTAGAAGAGACTTCCAGTAATTCAAATACAATAACAACAGTAGCTACAGTGCATAGTGCACCAGAAGATAACCAAAACTACATCTCAATAACAGAAAGACCACTTAATTATTATATCAGACAATTAGAATTTATAAAAGGAGACTAACATATAAAGAAATGACAATCGAATACGCAAAACAATTATGTAACGAACTGATTTTTATTGTCTGCTCACTACGAGTATCGTGCGGCTAGCTCAGAAGATTTGTGTTGTTCGTCGTGTTGTGAGAACGCACAGAATGTTAGGATGTTTGTACTAGGATCTTTATTTGCCGACTTGTCCCTCGGCCTGGGACCAATGATGACAGATGGTTGTCTCAACTCTTTCCTTCAAGACTTGTGGTCGTTTCACCGTCGTTCTCCGCTTCCTCGCTGCTCGCTGCTCCGGAACGCCTCTGCTGTCGCTGGCTTCGGGGCTATGAGGGTCTAGGGATGCGTCACCGTTCCCAGACTAGGGTGAACAGGCACCGGGCTCTCAAAGCGTACGCCTTTCGCAGCCACAGCCTCCTGTCCCTGGATCTGTCCCGGCCGGTCACACCAGACGCCTACACAGTTTCTACCTGACGGTTCAAGCATACGCCGGAAGGCCGCCAATGCAGTCCCTGTGGCAGGACGCTAGGTTCACGACGAACGCTTCCGCCCTCGCCTCTTAGCCGTAGACTGAGTGTGTTGTAGTATGGCTTGGTTGCTGCTGGGCCTGCGATGACTGCTCGTCGCTCCTCGTGCCCTCGATGTCCTCGCTCTGCTCACGGTGCGAAGTCCTGGGGCGTGGTCTGCGTGCTCTAGTGAGACTAGGTGCAGCGGGTCTTTGGCTCTCGAGATTCGATCAGTTGCCTGTCTAGGACTCTGGCGGTGAATTACCGTGCTCTCGACGCATACGCCTCTCGAGACACCCGTGATTCAGACGCGCGTCCCGAACGTCTTGATGTAGCGATCTTGCTCCTGTTGACTCGGCGCGGCTCTGCTTCCTCCTGATGTTGACTTGATTTGTGTTGTTCACTGATGTGCTGCTTGTCTACTGATCTTGCTGGATTGACTCCTTGTGATCGACTGATCCCTCTTCCTGCGCTCGGCCTGCTTATATAGGCCGGCGTATCCCGTTAGTTCTCGGTTTCTCCTTTTTCGGTTTTGCGCACGGCACCATACTAGGGTCCAAGGTCCGCCGCGTTCTACCGTTACTCCATCTCTCCAAACTCTCTCTTTCTCCTCGTTCTCTTCAAACTCTCTCCAGCCGTATTCTCCAAACTCTCTTCTCGTTTCTCTCCAAACTCTCTCCAGCTGCATTCTCCAAACTCTCTCCAGCTGTACTCTCCAAACTCTCTTCAGTTGTAATCTCCAAACTCTCATTTATTTGTGAGGAGTTATTTAACTCCTCACATTCTCCCCTTTCTTCGGGAACGAAATGAGACTTGCACCTCTTCTCCGGCTGTTGGCTTGGAGTTCTCTCTAGATCCGCCGTTCCGGATCGCTGATGTTGGTCCTCCTTCCCTCGACGTCGCTCCTTCTCGTTTTATGTATTTCCCGCCCCAAGATGTTTCCCCCACAGACTTGGTTCCACTCCAAATGGTTCCCTCGACGCTCACAGCTCGTACCTGAGTTCCACCGCGCCGATGTTCCATTCCTCTTCCCGCCCGAGATGTTTCCCCCATAGACTTGATTTCCTTCTATCCGGCTGTCTTCCTTGTAAATCCCGGTAGCCTTCGAGTCCTTTTGCTCCTCCAAATGGTTCCCTCGACGCTCACATCTCGTATTTGAGTTCCACAGCGCCAATGCTCCATACCTTTTCCCGCCCAAGATGTTTCCCCATAGACGTCTCGTGTTCTCCTTCGTATCTCCTTTGAATGTCCCGCCCAAGATGTTTCCCCCATATGCTTCGCGTTCTAAGCATCTCCTTTCCTTCGTTGTTTGGTCACACTACTGCTTTCCCGATCGGTTTTCCAGCCGATCTCGATGATTTGAAATAGTGCAGCGTTGCCATTCGGTGGTGGCGATAGTTTAGTGTGACCCTTCATGTGCCGTCATCTCCAGTGTTCTGTGCCCATCGATCGACACTATCGTCCAGTGCCAATCGACCGCTTATTTATCAAAGCGCCCCCATCCCTTTAAATGAGCGACATGACAAGAAAGTTTCAAAGGTAAGTTTTTTTTCCTTTCTTTCTCCACTTTCACCCTTCTCACTTTTTACTCTCTCTTTTAGCCTTTTGCCCTCCAGTCGCCCTTGGCCGTAGGGCCTCGATGTCGTATACGGGAGGACCGATGCCGGTTGTTTTATTTTGTGTTATTTGTTTGCTTGTATTGTGCGCGTTTGTTATGTTTTCTGTGCCCGTGTTTTCTGTGTTCCCTGTGCCAGGGTTTTCTGTGTTTATATATTTTCTTATTTATTATTTTTGTTATTTTTTTTTAATTACTCGCATCGTACGGTGCAGCTCTGCTGTGCCGTCTCTCCCCTTTCTTCGGCAGCCAGTAGCTTCAGCCTGGTCTACTCCGTATAGAGTCTACTGACGCTACGGGTTTAGCGTTGCTGCTCGTGCTTTATAAGCCTATTCCACGCGGCTTATAGGCGGATGACTAGGGCGTATACCCGACGCTGAATCCGACTGCCTTGTTGGGGTTTTTATGCAATCTTTCCTTTTCTTATGTACCCTATTACGCGGCGTATAGGCGGATGACTCGGGCGTATGCTCGACGCCGAATCCGACTGCCTCGTTGGGGTTTTTATGCAACCTTTCTTTTCCTTAGGTACCCTATTTACGCGGCGTATAGGCGGATGACTCGGGCATATGCTTGACGCTGAATCCGTCTGCCTCGTAGTCGGGGTCCCTAGCATCCTTTTCCATTTATATTCAGTGTCTTATCCTTGTGATTGTCCTTTCTGCGTGGCGTATGGATGACTCTTGCTTCGGCCTGACGCCTAATCCTGTTGCCTCGCAGTCTGTATCAATGTGAAATCCTTGTCCTAGTCCTCCGATGTGTCCGCCGTCTGTTCTTGTGCCGTTTCTGTTTGCTGCTGCTTAAGCTCGCCAATGTGAATGGTCCGCTCTTTCTTCGAATGTGTGTGGCGTATTTTGCAGATTACCGGCGAGACGAAATCTACAACCTGGTAAGGACCATCGTACCTCGGGGCTAGTTTTGCAGCAAACCCTTCGGCGGCTTTGGATAGGTGGTGTTCTTTGGCCCACACTATGCTGCCCACCTCTGGTGTCCACTGCCTCCTCCTCAGATTGTAATGTCTGGCTTGGTCCTGGGATCCTTTTTCCATATTTCGCCTTACTATTTCGAAGATTTCTTTCAACTTGGCGGCCTTCTCATCTGGCGTCTCTGTGTTTTTCCCAGAGCCTAACGTTTCTTTGTCATATAATGCGTTTGGCAGACGGGGTTCCCGGCCTTGTGTGAGAAACGCTGGGGAGTATCCAGTTGATTCAGATATGCTTGAGTTCACTGCTAGCATAATCTCTGGCCAGTTCTCGTCCCAAGTTCTGTGATCTTTTCCTGCGAATTGAGCTATCATCGTCTTCACCGTACGGTTAGCCCGTTCTGTTGGGTTTTCCTGCGGTGTGTAGGGTGCCGTGAATTGTTGTTTTATTCCCATTTCGCTCAGAAATCTTTTAAAGGATCGACTGGTGAACTGTACTCCGTTGTCGGTTATCACTATCTTTGGAGCCCCGAACCTTGATATTATGCGTTCTCTAAACGCCTTCTGTAGGGTCTCTGCCGTTGCTGTTCGTAGTGGTACAATTTCCGTCCATTTAGAAAACCGATCAACTAACACCAATATCATTTGATTTCCATGCTTTGATCTAGGCAGTGGCCCGACAAAGTCCGCACATACTGTTGCCCATGGTTCCTCTGGTACCTGAGTTAGCATTTTCCCTGCAGCATGCAGCTGATTGGGCTTGTATTTTAGGCAAACTTCACACTTGCGTACGTGGATCCTGGCGTCTCTGTGCATTCCTGGCCAGTAGTATCGGGCTGCCAGGCGTGCTATTGTTCTTCTACCCCCAACATGGCCAGCGGATGGGGAGTCATGGTTTTCTTCTAGGACGGCTTGTCTTAGACCCTGCGGAACGCACAGTTTCCAAGCCACGACATCTTCATAGCCCGCTCTGTGAGGAATGTGCCTATAGAGTGACTCGCCTTCCATTACATAATCTGGATATTTTTGTGGTTGTGCTCTTATTTTCTCCAACATACTCCTGATCCAGCTGCAGCTATTGGTAGGTTCTGATGCGTCTTTTATGGCCCTAAGTGTCTCCGGCAACGGTTGTCGGGATAAGGCGTCTGCTACTATGTTCAGTTGTCCTTTCCTGTACGCTACCTCGAAGTCGTACTGCTGTAATTCCAGGGCCCATCTTGCTATCCTTCCGGACGGGCTTTGTATGCTGTTTAACCACTTTAAAGCCATGTGGTCTGTAACCACTTTAAAATGGTAGCCCTCCAAGTACGGCTTCAGCTTCCTGATTGCCCACACGATTGCCAAGCACTCTTTTTCAGTAGTGGAGTAATTTTTCTCCGCGCCGTTCAGTGTCCGGCTTGAGTAAGAAATGACCCTTTCGCCGTCCTCTGTCTCTTGAGTCAGGATTGCACCTAACCCATAGTCGCTGGCGTCCGTCTGAAGGATGAACCTTTTCTCAAAATCTGGGCACGCCAGCACTGGATCGGCTACTAATCGTGCCTTTACATCTTCGAAGGCCTGTTGGTGTTCCGGCGTCCATGTCCACTTTGTGCCTTTGCGTAGAAGATCGTTCAGTGGTCTAACTATACGCGCAAAGTCTGGCACAAATCGTCGATACCATGAGGCTACGCCTAGGTATTGCCGTAGTTCGCGTACTGTCGACGGTGGCTCTAGTTGGGCTATGGCTGCTACCTTCTCGGGATCTGTGCCTATCCCTTCGCTAGTAACGCGGTGTCCTAGGTAAAGCAATTCTTGCATTTATCGGCGTTTATTCTCAAATTTGCTTCCTTTAGGCGCCTGAACACTTCTTTTAGGTTCTCCACGTGTTCTTTCAGTGTGCGTCCGATCACAATGATGTCATCTTGGTATGCAAACGCGTATGGTAACATCTCTGGGCCGATTACCTGATCCAGAGCCCTTTGGAACGTGGCCGATGCTGAATGTAGTCCGAAAGGCATTACTTTCCATTGGAATAAACCTTTGCCGGGTACTGTGAATGCCGTATATTGCCGACTATTTGCTTCCAAAGGGACTTGCCAATATCCGTCTTTCAGATCTAGACTGCTTATATATTTCGCCTCTCTGAGTTGGTCCAGGATATAGTTGATTCGCGGCATCGGGTAGGCATCTTTTATGGACTTCGCGTTTATTTGTCTGAAATCCACGCATAGCCTCCACTTGCCCGTCTTCTTTTTCACCATCACGATGGGCGAGCTGTATGGACTTCTTGAGTGTTCTATGAAGCCCATTTGTAACAGCTCGTCCACTTTTGCGTTGATCTCTCCTTGGACTCTTGGGTTCTTAGGATAATATCTCTGCTTGATTGGCTTGTCGTCTTTCATGGTGATTTGGTGCTCTGCCACTGTAGATGTTCCTGACATGGTGCTGAAATCTGCTAACTGTTTGGCGAGGAATTTCTCAATGTCTTCTTCATCACTTAAGTGTGAATCTACAGCCACCGACAGTCTTTCTTCCAGACATCCATTGTGCCGTTTTCTTGCCGGTATTTGCAATTCATGCCCGGCACATTTTATTTCTGCCCCGACTCCTGTGAGGAAATTCCATCCCAGCACTAGTTCGTCCACTACTCCTGGAAGTATTAGCAGATTCATTTCCAATTGTTTGTTTCCGAATTTCACCGTGATTTCGAGCTGTGAGCTTTTCCGGCTGCATCTGCCGTCTGCCAACCTAACTTGCCGTCTTGTCCTTGTGATCGTTCCTGTGTCAGTCAGTCTATCCGCTAGCTCCTCATTGATGAAACTTGACGTTGCTCCAGTGTCAATTGTGGCCTTGTATGCGACGCCTCCAATTTCAACGTACGCGGATTACTGCTGCTCTTCCTCGATCAAATTGCCAGTTAGTTTGGAGAGGAGACATTTCGCGACCCCTGTGCGCCTCTCTGCGACGGGGATCGCTGCCCATTTCCCGCCCTTTGGCAGCACTCTACACTCCTGATGCCAATTTTGCCGCACACCCAGCAGAACAGTAGTCTTTGGTTTCTGCATCCTCGTGCCCAGTGTTCGTGTCCTCCACAACGGCGACATGCCTCCTGCGGGTTCATCACGTGGGTCTGTGTATTGGTGGCTCTTGGCATTGGGTTGCGTGTCACTTGGGTGGTGTTTGGCGGCCTCCATAATGTGTTCGTTGGTTGCCTTTGTTGTGTTGTATTGGCCGGTGTCCACTGGCCAAAGGACGGTGTTTGGTTTACCGTGCTGTCTTCACATCTCCCGCATGTAGTTTGTGGTTGTGCTGCGATTTTGTTTTGAGAGAACTTGTGTTCGTGAATGAACTCTTCTCGCTCTTTGTCCAGTTCTTCGTACTCGTCAGCCAGGATCATTAATGTGTCCAGATCATCCACTTTGTACGTTCTTAGTGAGATTCTCAGGTCTGGTGTGCAGTTGTCCTTGATTATTTCTAGGGTCTCCTTTGGCGAGTAACCGAGTGGCCTCATCAAAGTCTGCATGTCCACCATGTAATCTTTGAACGGTTCCCTGAAACCCTGTTTCCGTTGTTTCACCTTGTCTGCCAACTTCGAGAAGAACCCTCTCGGCAGGAAGTACGTCTGGAAACTTTCGCTGAACTCTCCCCATGTTCTCCAATGTTTGTTGTTTGAAATGAACCATTTCAGTGCTTTGCCTTGCAATAGCTCTGGCATTGCACGTGGGATCATGTTCAGGTTCAGACCGTACGTGTTTGCGGACCATTCCACCTGTTCTAGAAATTCCAGTGGCTTCTCTGTGCCATCGAATTTGAATGACCATTCTCTCACTTGCTTTGCGACTTTGGCGTAATCTGGTGTGCTAGGTCTTTGCTGCCCTGATTTTCTTTCTTGGCTTGGGTTTCGACTCCTGCCAGCTTCCTTCATGCTGTCCACTCCAAGACTTGCTATGAGCTCCTCGGCGTCAGGGTTCAGCAAATTGATTGTTGGGCCTGGCTTATCGTCGTATTTCTCTTCCAGCTCAGCCCAGATCTCTGCTACTCTTGGGTCATCCTGTTTCCTTGTGAGGTACTCTGAGAGGGCTTTCCTCATGTCATCCGTTCTTCCCTCCAAAGTGATGCCTAACTTGGCTCCTATTTTGGCGAAATCCTCTTTCTTGAGGAGATAAATCCATCCTTTCCCCATTTTCTGTTTGTTTGCTGATTCTCACCGACCGGACAATCACGTTCTGGGCGCCAGATGTAACGAACTGATTTTTATTGTCTGCTCGCTACGAGTATCGTGCGGCTAGCTCAGAAGATTTGTGTTGTTCGTCCCACCAAATTTATATAAACGTGACCGCCCGATTGTCTAGTGAGAACGCACAGAATGTTAGGATGTTTGTACTAGGATCTTTATTTGCCGACTTGTCCCTCGGCCTGGGACCAATGATGACAGATGGTTGTCTCAACTCTTTCCTTCAAGACTTGTGGTCGTTTCACCGTCGTTCTCCGCTTCCTCGCTGCTCGCTGCTCCGGAACGCCTCTGCTGTCGCTGGCTTCGGGGCTATGAGGGTCTAGGGATGCGTCACCGTTCCCAGACTAGGGTAAACAGGCACCGGGCTCTCAAAGCGTACGCCTTTCGCAGCCACAGCCTCCTGTCCCTGGATCTGTCCCGGCCGGTCACACCAGACGCCTACACAGTTTCTACCTGACGGTTCAAGCATACGCCGGAAGGCCGCCAATGCAATACCGCTAGGTTCACGACGAACGCTTCCGCCCTCGCCTCTTAGCCGTAGACTGAGTGTGTTGTAGTATGGCTTGGTTGCTGCTGGGCCTGCGATGACTGCTCGTCGCTCCTCGTGCCCTCGATGTCCTCGCTCTGCTCACGGTGCGAAGTCCTGGGGCGTGGTCTGCGTGCTCTAGTGAGACTAGGTGCAGCAGGTCTTTGGCTCTCGAGATTCGATCAGTTGCCTGTCTAGGACTCTGGCGGTGAATTACCGTGCTCTCGACGCATACGCCTCTCGAGACACCCGTGATTCAGACGCGCGTCCTTCGTGGCTAGTCGCACCAGGGCCTGCACAATTCTCGCCTGTCGGTTCAGGAGTACGCCGGAATTCGACAAGGCAATTGCTTTCGCACGGCCGTTAGTTCTGGACAACTTCTCTTTCGAGCCCACGGTTCCTTGTCGGAGGACTCTTTCTATTCACTTCTGTCGGACTCGCCGAGCAATACGCCAAGCTCACGTCGCGACAAGAATTAGAACAAAGCGCCTGGACTTAGCCGCGTGATGCCTCAAGGACCTCAGCTACCTGTTTCTCAGCTCGGAGACTTCAACTCTAAGTCCCGAACGTCTTGATGTAGCGATCTTGCTCCTGTTGACTCGGCGCGGCTCTGCTTCCTCCTGATGTTGACTTGATTTGTGTTGTTCACTGATGTGCTGCTTGTCTACTGATCTTGCTGGATTGACTCCTTGTGATCGACTGATCCCTCTTCCTGCGCTCGGCCTGCTTATATAGGCCGGCGTATCCCGTTAGTTCTCGGTTTCTCCTTTTTCGGTTTTGCGCACGGCACCATACTAGGGTCCAAGGTCCGCCGCGTTCTACCGTTACTCCTTCTCTCCAAACTCTCTCTTTCTCCTCGTTCTCTCCAAACTCTCTCCAGCCGTATTCTCCAAACTCTCTTCTCGTTTCTCTCCAAACTCTCTCCAGCTGCATTCTCCAATCTCTCTCCAGCTGTACTCTCCAAACTCTCTCCAGTTGTAATCTCCAAACTCTCATTTATTTGTGAGGAGTTATTTAACTCCTCACAATTAATAATTGAATACTTTTCTGATAAGAAAAGCGTAATATATTTTCCAATTAAAACAGACTTTTTAATCTTTCAAAAAGCATACATTGAAATTATTTATCCAGATAACTTAATCAAAACAATAAAAACTAATAGTAAATTAATAGATATTAACACATACGCAGAATTCAAAGAAATTATTATTAAAACACACAGAGAACTATTACATCCAGGAATAGAAAAACGAATAGCACTTTTTAAAGAAAAATATTATTTTCCCGATCACCAAAAATTAATTCAAAATTTTAATAATGAATGCGAAATATGCAACATCGCAAAAACAGAACACAGAAATACTAACTTAGAATTCGAAATAACCCCAGAAATTTTTAATCCAAGAGTAAAGTATGTCATCGATTTTTATGTGATAGATAATAAACAATTTTTATCTTGTATAGACATTTATTCCAAATTTTCCACTTTAATAGAAGTCAACAGTCGAGATTGGTTAGAAGCAAAAGAGCATTAACTAAAGTTTTTAATGAAATGGGTAAACCAAATCGAATTAAAGCAGACAAAGATTCAGCTTTCAAGTGTGCAGCATTGCAACTTTGGTTAAAATCTGAAGATGTTGTTATTGATATAACAACAAGCAAAAAAGGAATTTCTGATGTTGAGAGATTTCATAAACCAGTTAATGAAAAGTTAGGAATTATAAACTAAGCTAACAAAATTTAAAACTATTCTTTATGTTTATAATCATAAAACAAAATATAATACCACAGGCAGAACTCCTGCAGATATTTTTTTATGTTCGCTGGTACTCCAAAAAAAAAAAATCACAAAATTAGATGATAATCATTAAGAAGAAGTTAACAGAGGAAGAACAATAATACATTATAAGTCTAAATATAAGAAAACAAAGACAATTAACAAAAATAAATACGATAATTCCAGATGCACGCCAAAGGAAAATCAAACCTAACTTGTTGATCAACGCTATCAACATCATATTAATTTTAATACTTTCTACAAAACTTACCAATGGCCAAAATTTGGAAATCAATCCCGTTTAAGCAAAAAACGGTTATTTAATATTCAAAACAGGAACCTTGGTCTTACCAACTAATTACGAATATCATTGTTTAACCAACTACCCAACCAACTATATCAACTTAACCAAAACTGAAATAACGTATGCTATTTTAATTAAACAATCAGAAGAATTTTCAGGTTTAAAACAAGTTTTATACTTAACTGAAAAGTTAAACAGAGAAATGAATGAAATCAGAATTGCAAAACGTAGCAAAAGAGGTCTTATAAATTTTATAGGGTCAACTTACAAATATCTATTTGGAACATTAGATGAACAGGATAAAGAAGAATTAATAAATAAAATTGAATTGAAACTTAGAACAAAACACTATTCAAGTTAATGAACTTAATAAAGTAATAGACGCGGTAAACAAAGGTATTACCGAAAACAATTTTAAACCAAACATGTATAAATCAAGCAATAGTAGTCAAAGGAAATAAAATCGTAAAATAATTTAATTGTTCCGTACAAATTATGTAAACAATAATGTAACAATGTTAGAACCACTGTCAATAATTGAAGCAAAATATATAATAAGAATACATACGAGAAAAAATAACACATTTCAAATTATAATACTTACTATTTTAATTGTAATAATTATAATTTTAATTTTTTACTTAATTTATAAATTTAAGAGTATTCCGAAAAATATTGTAATTAAATATAAAAATCAAAACATATATATATTTTTTCAAAGTGTTAAATACCGAATTTGTTATTATGTAGTTGTTTGAAAGACTTATGCAAGGATATAAAAACATTGGCTTGCTTAAGTTTGCGTTCTTTGTAAATGTCATAACGTTAAATAGTAACGTTGTTCTAAAGGTTGTCAAATCAAAAAAATGATGTCGACTTTTTATATAGGCTTGGGCCAGAGAAAATGTTCGTGCCCAAGTCTGCAATAGTTCGGAGGTGTTTTAGGTGATGGACGCTATGCTTGGGTGTTAGTGGTTAAGCTTTCCTTAATCTTTTTCTATTTTTAGCTTAAAGATGATTTGCGCCGCCGAAGAACGGATACTCTTTTCGTGCTTTAGACTATCAAGATAATGCGGGATCTGCAAGCTGAATCCAAAATGGGAAAATAAATCAAATGAAAAAAAACCATACCCATTGGATCAGGTCGATGGATAACTTCCGGTATGACGAAACCTGTAAGGAGGCCTATAACAGTCAGGAAGAGAGCTGCTGTGCCCCAAGGATGTTTACAGAAAGACGGGCGAAAGCAAGAATAAAAACGGGCACACTGTTCCTTCCGCCGATTGCAAGGTCCGCGTCGGTCCTGTCGTTTTTTACCAGATTTCAGCATATGTTCGCACTGTACCGACTTAGACATTTTCACTGTCCACATTTGCCCCTTGTCAGTAGTTGACGTTTTTTCAGGATGTAAGCGCTTATGTGCGCTAGCTTCTGATTTATAGTTTTTATTATTCACACAAATAGTTTTTTTTTTTTTTTTTTAATTTAAATATTAAAATTTTTTTGTGCTAGTTTTAAAACGCCTATTGTACATATTACTTCCGTATTTCCGAATGGACGATTTTGTTGCTCTGGAAAAGAAAAGAAAGTTAATCATATTTTTGTATTTATTAATACAATAATAATTAATAAAAATAGTACAATCACTCTGTAACAGTCATTTAAGCTGAGAACGCACAGTGGCGATCAGAGGCTTAACAGTGTGTCCTACAAGAAACACAATTTTTAGGTAAGTTAGTCTCCGTTTAGGTAGAATATCTTGACTTACATTTTTAATTAAAAAAGGTTCTGCTCGCTTTGTGTTCAGACGAACACTAATAAAAATAAAATATAATACTTTATTAGCTCTGTGCATGTCATGTGACAATTGTAAATCGACTCAGAGCCATAAGCTATGATCTGTAATTTTAGACCCTACAAGAGAGCGGTGTTAGCACTTGTAATCTGTAAGTGCAGGCCACTTGAGCCTAACCGAAGATAATCACTTGAGATGTTTCTCACACTGCACCAATGGTTCCTGTGCGGGGGTCAAATGATAACGCTCCCACTCAGGCAGAGCGGCCACAGATAAGACCAGAATAAGAATTTCATGTTAGTTTCCTAAGCAGGGACTTAGAAAATAAAATTCAGTTTTAATACAGAACTCAACTGAAAAGGTTGTTTTATTTAATTCATCCCTTTCATTTTGGTCCTTCGACAACTCTGCAGTTTTCCCCCACCAGTGGTAAGAGACTCAAAACTTAGGCCAGCACCTAAAAAATAAAAATCTGTAACACTTGCAGTTTTTGTTTAAGGTGTTAATGAATAGTTGACTCTGGTTTTCCCCCACCAGTGGTAAGAAACAGAGTACAAAATTTTTAAAATCAAAAAGATATAAAAGAATCTTTTCTGATTTAATACAAAATTTATTCAACTATAGTATTGCAACAAAAAAGTCAAAATTTGTTGTAAAAGTGGTCGAAAAATCGACAAATTAATAATAAAAATAATTCTTGCCATCGAGCAAATATATTTTTTGGCGTTTTCAAGGCCTTTTAAACATCGAAAAAGTGATTTAATAAAATCAAGCGTATTCGAGGCCGACATCGAAAAAGTGTTCAAGTTATCACAGTGAAATAAATTAAGGTGACTTCCGATTTTGGCAACAAAATTTATTCCCGAATGGAATAACAAATAATTAAATAAAAATAAATATATTCAAAAGAAATACAAATAATAAAATAAAGTGACTCCCAAAAAACAAAAGCTCAAAAAAAAAAAACACCTAAATCATCTGTAAAACATCTTAAATCATCAAAACTGCAATAAGGACTCCAGGACTTCAAGGACTTCAGCACGTCTACGACTACTACAACTACAAGAGCGAGGACAGCATCGGAACAAATAACATCGAAGATTTAACAGCGACAACAACGGCGGCAACAAATATAGGATCAGATAAGTCCTATATATCAAATTAAAATTTTTTTTAAATTACAAATATTATTTAAAAATATTATTTAAGTTGTCGATAATTAAATTCAAGTTTTAATAATTACAAATAATATAAAAAATATATAAAAAAATGTTGTCCGAGCAAACAATCGCACTAATAAAAAGGCAGGTGGAGATTACCAACGCCAGTAAGGCGCTGGAAGATCTCCCAAGCTTATCATTTGAATACTTAAAGAAATTTGATGAGCTAAAGGCCGAGTGCATCGAAAATCACAAAGCTCTGATGCATATTGGAGTAGTCGCGCATGACTACTTCATTAAGAGTCATTACGAGCAAATGCACTCGATTTTTAATAGAATTAAAGTAAGAATAGATAAAGTGTTAGCTGAATCCGATAAGTCCGATGGTAAATTAATGGTAAAAGAGCAGAATACAGAAAAAAGTGTAAACTGCGAAAGCCAGTTAGATACAGCAATAGAGCAGTTAGAAAGGTATTTAAAAGATACATTTGAGGATATTCAAGATGATAAAATAAAAACATTTGAAATTAGGATAGGGAAGCTTAATTTTTATTGGGATAAGATAGTTGCCATGAAGCAGGGAAACACGAAGGACGTCACGATTAAAAGGTATAATGATATATTGGAAGAATTAGAGCTCGATATTTCCATGGTTACCAAAGACATGAGAAAAAAACTCGAGGAAATTGTGCCAAAAAAGGTAGAAGTTGCAAATCATAAAATTGAAGATTTGCCAACGCTGCCTAAAATTCAGGTACCCACATTTTTTGGAGATTCCAAAGATTGGGACCTATTTTATGAGTTATTTAATGAACTCATACATTTAAGGGAGGATCTCAGTCCTACCTTGAAATTTAACTACCTCAAAATCTCACTTAAGGGAGAAGCCAGGAATGTGGTTTCTCACTTATTGTTGGGATCAGGGGAAAATTATGAGGCCGCTTGGGAATTGTTAACCAAGCGGTATGAAAATAAAAGGAACATTTTTTCCGATCAGATAAATAGCCTTCTTGATCTCCAAAATCTAAATGTGGAATCAGTTCGGCAATTAAGAATGTTTATTGACACAATTAAAGAGTCAATTCACATGATAAAATTAAAGGCACAAATTTCAGACGAGGTTGATATAGTTTTTGCACACATAATAATAAGAAAATTTAACAAAGAAGCTCTGCAACTATATGAGAGCCATGTTAAAAAACTAAAGAAATTCAAGCATTGTCCGATGTCATTGAATTTTTAGAGCAACGACTCAGTTCGATTAGCAAAAAAAGTGTTCAGTAGCAATATGAAAGAGTTGTCTATTAACAGTTGTCCGATGTGCAAAAGTACGTGACATTGGATACTTCAGTGTCAAAAATTTAGGGCTTTGAATCCATCTGAACGGATGGAAAAAGAAAAAAAGGCACATTTGTGTTTTAAATGCCTTAAACACTCTTATAGTAAGAAATGTCAAAGCGACATTTCATGTTCGATTTGTAAAAAAAATCACCATAGTATGCTACACATTTATGTAAAGTCTAAAACAGATGAAAAACTAATGAAAAAGTAAACACGTGTATGACATCGGAACAAGCGTTGCTAGCTACAGCACGCATTCAAATTCAAACCTCTAAGGGAGGTTTCGAAAATTTTAGAGCTTTGATCGACAGTGGTTCTCAAAGCACAATAATTTCAGAAGAATCTGCGCAGATTCTGAAATTGCCCAAAATTCGGTCTCAAACAGAGATCAGTGGAGTATCGTCCACGGGAAAGTGCATCTCGAAGCACAAGGTAAATCTTTCAATTAAACAAAATAATTCCAAAAAAACGATAAGAATTGAAGCACTTATACTTCCAAAACTAATGAGGGCTCTCCCAGTTAACACTGTTAATGTTGACAAAACAAAGTGGGAGAAGTACAATTTGGCTGACCCAGACTTTAATAAGCCGGGTCGTGTAGATCTGATAATTGGGGCAGATCTATACACTAACATTCTGCAGAATGGAGTGGTCAAAATTAATGGCCTCCTCGGTCAAAAAACCGAATTCGGGTGGATTGTCTCTGGATGCAAAAAATCCAAAGGTAAGAAGACAATTGTGGCAACCACCATCGAATTAAAAGATATGGATCGGTATTGGGAAGTTGAGGAAGAAGACAAAAATGATATCGAATCTGAAATATGTGAAAATCATAAAAACTACAAAAAAGGTTCAGATGGTCGATACATTGTGTCAATTCCTTTTAAAGATGATGTCACCTTAGGCGATTCGAAAAAACAAGCAATGGCTCGTTTCATGAATCTTGAGAAAAAATTAAAAAGAAATGAAAAACTAAGGTTAGACTATGCTAAATTCATGCATGAGTATATGGATTTAGGTCATATGGTCGAAGTGCAGGAAGAAGGAAAGTACTTTTTACCTCACCAGGCAGTAATTAGAGATTCAAGTCTGACGACCAAATTAAGAGTTGTTTTTGACGCTTCAGCAAAAACAACTAATAATAAAAGTTTGAACGACATAATGTGGATTGGTCCACGAGTTCAAAAAGATATTTTTGACATTATTATTAAATGGCGAAAATGGGAATTTGTAGTATCTGCGGACGTTGCAAAAATGTATCGTCAGATAAATATTAATGATAATGATCAAGAATATCAATATATTTTATGGAGAGATTCTCCAGATGAAAAAATTAAAAATTATAAATTGACAACAGTCACATATGGTACTGCATCTGCACCATATTTAGCTACTAGAGTTCTAGTAGATATTGCTGATAAATGCAAAAACAAAGATAGACTTGATTGGCATTTTATCCCCCCGGCAGGACCTCACTTCGGAGGTATTTGGGAATCTGGAGTTAAATCCATGAAGCACCATTTGAAACGGGTAATAGGGGAAAATAGTCTGACATACGAAGAGATGTCAACACTTTTATGTCAAATAGAAGCATGCTTGAATTCGAGACCATTGTATACTTCTGAGAATGAAATGGATCAACATGAAGTATTAACTCCAGGTCATTTCTTGATTGGTAGACCACCATTAGAGATTGTTGAACCAATTGAAAATGAGAAAATTGGTAATTTAGATAGGTGGAAATTAATCCAAAAAATTAGAAGAGACTTCTGGGTTAAATGGAAAGAGGAGTATTTGCATACTCTACAACAGAGAAACAAGTGGAAGAGGGAAAGTCCAAATATAAAGAAAGGACAAATTGTCTTGTTGAAGGATGAAAACAGTCATTCAGCCAGGTTGCCAATGGGAAAGGTGGAAAAAGTCCATAAGGGTAAAGACGAAAAGGTTAGAGTGGTAGAAGTGAAATTACAAGATGGATTTATCACCAGACCAATAAGCAAGATTTGTCCCTTAGACGGAATAAAGTCTGTAGATAAAATGGAATCTGATCCCGAAGAGACAAAACCGAAAAGACAAAAAAGAGGTACATCAAAGATCTCAAAACTTGGCTAAGTAACATTATAGATGAATGCGACAAAATTCAATATGGTATCATAAGCCTATTAATAGACATAAATCATGGCCGACTTAATACAAACATATTAAGACCTAGTCAGCTAAAGGGTGAAATTTCCAAAATAAAAGACAGTTTGTCTGAAAATCTAGTCTTGCCAGGGAAAAGAACAGGCACCGAATTAAAGGAGGTTTACACCTTATTGACGGCTAGAGGCTTATTTGTGGATAAAAAATTAATAATTAATGCCAAAATACCTTTGTTTGGTAGACATGCTTCAGTACTTTATAAGGTTATCCCAGTTCCGGTTAAATTGGACGACCGCATGATTACTGTGCATGTAGAATCTCAGTATTTAATTTATAATTTCGAGATCGATGCATATCACCTTATGGCAGAATCTACTATTAATAAATGTCAAAGGTGGCAGTCGAATAAAAGAGTTTGTGAGGGAAGTTGGCCTTGGAGTAGTGCTAACGACAATAGTTGTGAGATTAAACCTCTCAAACCAAATAAGGCATCGAACTGCAGGTATAAATCGATTATAGAGAGTAAGTCATATTGGGTTGAGTTGGAAAGGAAAAGTAGTTGGCTTTTTAAGGTTCAAAACAATTCTAAGGCTAGAATTCAGTGTAGCAACTCAAAAATAGAGATAGCTCGACATGCCATTAATTAACCATACGGACGAAATCAATCGTTTATCAAAGCAAATTCAATATTTAAAAACTCACAAGCTAGAATTGAGGGAATTGGACTTTCACCTTTTAACTGGACATGCATCCCTCATTTTAGCAATTGTAATAATAATTATATTAACTGTATATTTTATAAGAAAAATAAAAATACGAAGGCAATTACAAGCCATAGCATTACCCAGCGGAATGCTTAATATTTAAATTTGTAGATACAATAAATCTATGATATAAAAATGTTTTATGTTAAAAAATAAATAAATTCACTAAAATGTAAAAACACAATAATTGCAAGCCGTGGAAAGGTGTCAAAATTATTATGCAAAATAAAATATATCGAATTAATACAGTCCACTAATTATACCCGTTACTCGTAGAGTAAAAGGGTATATTGTATTCGTGCAAAAGTATGTAACAGGTAGAAGGAAGCGTTACCGACCCTATAAAGTATATATATTCTTGTTCAGGATCACTAGCCGAGTCGATCTAGCCATGTCCGTCTGTCCGTCTGTCTGTCTGTCCGTATGAACGCTGAGATCTCGGAAACTATAAAAGCTAGAATATTGGCATTTTGCATGCAGATTCTAGGAGTTCCTACGCAGCGCAAATTTTGTTTCAAAAAGGTGCCACGCCCCCTTTAACGCCCACAATCGCTGGTATACGATTTTAAAAATTTAAATATTTCGGAAAAGTAAAAATGCAGTTTTATTGTGTTTATCAATACCTATCGAAATGTGGAAGAAATTTTTCAAATCGGACCATTCGTTAAAAAGTTATGCGTGATCAAAGTTTCTATCTCCATCTCCCTCGCACTCCCTTTACCTGAGTAACGGGTATCTGATAGTCGGGGCACCCGACTATAGCGTTCTCTCTTGTTTTGTATTGCAATGTTTTTGAGAATAAATGAAATAAATTGTAATTAACACATACACCTAATCTTGCCGGCCCTTGCCAGAATGTTCAGACGAACACTAATAAAAATAAAATATAATACTTTATTAGCTCTGTGCATGTCATGTGACAATTGTAAATCGACTCAGAGCCATAAGCTATGATCTGTAATTTTAGACCCTACAAGAGAGCGGTGTTAGCACTTGTAATCTGTAAGTGCAGGCCACTTGAGCCTAACCGAAGATAATCACTTGAGATGTTTCTCACACTGCACCAATGGTTCCTGTGCGGGGGTCAAATGATAACGCTCCCACTCAGGCAGAGCGGCCACAGATAAGACCAGAATAAGAATTTCATGTTAGTTTCCTAAGCAGGGACTTAGAAAATAAAATTCAGTTTTAATACAGAACTCAACTGAAAAAGTTTTTTTATTTAATTCATCCCTTTAACTTTCTGAACCCACAATATGCCACGTATACGCTGGGTGGTTGTGCGTTGTTAGAATCATGAATGTTGATAACCTTGGCGACTTTCTGGGCCCATATATGTACTTTAATGGTGAATAAAGCCAGGAGAGTGCTTGGATTTATCAAAAGGTGGTCAAAGGATTACGATGATCCCTATATTGCAAAGACTCTGGTCATATTACTAGTCCGCCCAATCTAGGAGAACTGTGCACCAGTTTGGAGTCCCCAGTATTCTGTAGAAATAGACCGGATAGAGTCTGTTCAAAATAACTTTATAACTTAATCTACCATTCTTATCCTACCGTACAACGTAGCTTTGCACTTCTTTTATTCGTAAATGGGGATGTGGAGAGTCCCGAGTTCCTGGGGCGCCTAAACTTCTCTCTGCCTAATAGAAATATCAGGAACTATATTCCTCTTACTTTAAATCATTGTTGATCTAACTATAATGTTTGCGCACTTCGCGTTTTTTTTGAAATTTGTAATTGTAATTAATTTATCTTATTTAGAACTATGTTAGTATTAGCATTTTGTTAGGTATCTATTTAAACGTAGTCTGACCGTTAAGGGCCACTTCAGACTGCATCAACGGCTGAAATTGTTAATTCCTTCAACTATTTCCGTCGATTTTCGTCGATTTCTAATGGAGCTTTCCCTTGCGTAAACGAAGCTTTAATTCTACAAATTTAATAAGGTGCGTAATGAAGACACAGATTACAAAAATTACAAAATGATAATCATGTGGTTCATGTATTGGTCAGGGAATTATTTCCCGCAGCAGAAGCCCTTTTTTCCTGGCCTGGAATGACCAGCAAAGTTGCTTCCCAAGGTCCAGCAAAGAGTGTTTGCTGTCAGATTGGCGACATTCGCGTTAGCGGTCGCGAGCTTAGAAAATTACATTTAATTGATTTTTCGTTGAAAAGAAATTCCTTTAAAACAAGTATTTAGTTCGACGATCTAGTAAAATTCGTCGCGTTGTCGCAGATTTTATCTTAAAGAAAGCAGCGACTTAAAATCATTCACTTTAGTGATGCTGATTTCAAAAACTTTTGAATATATAGCCGATTTATGGTGGAAGCGTCAGGCGACGGCGAGAGCTTCTTAAAACTTTAAACGCGCTTTTCTCGAAGCCGTATTTTTACGACTGGCGCATGAGGTTACTCAAAAACTATTAATCCAATTGGTTCCAAATTTTATTGAAACATATATAGCTATAGCATGAACTAGGATAAATCCAATCGGTGAAGATCTTCCTCAATTTTCAACTTGATTTGTGGCAGCAAAAGAAAGCGTTTTTAAAAAAAAAGTTCAAAGGTCCGCCATTTTGTTAATTTTTGTGCGAATTTAATAATTCTAGTTCATGCTATAGCCATACATGTACTCTTCCTAATCTCGTTGGAATTTTTGGTTTCAGATGTTCGAGTGAGCTGAAATCCCATGCGCCGCCGAAAAGAAAGACTTTTGTTCAATGACAAAAAACAAAAAAAAAAATTCAAATAAATGGATGCAAATTTACAAGCTTAAAAAATAATATATGTACATTTACCAGCCCATTGAAATCGTCAAAATAAAACAAATGTATCGTCTTTTGCTACTACGTTAGGATGTCGTTCCTCCTTGGACATCTGTGACAACGACAACCCACCTCTAACCTTAAGAAACGAAAATACATTGATAGCCTGAAGAACTGAGACAATTGGTTAAGCTTACTGCATATTTGATTTCTGTTCTAAAGTAGGGACTTCGTCAGCCGTGTCGAATTAAATTGTTTTTTTACAAGCATGTCCAAGCCTTTTCATTCAACCTACGCCAACCAAGCATCGTTTTGTAAGAACTGCGAATTGCTTCCAAAAAGTAATTGGGTACTGGCACAATTAAACAATGTTGTGGTGGTCATATGTTTTCAGATTTTAATAGATATACATCTTGTCGATTTCTGTAGCCCGCATAAAGAACATTCTTTTGCAAATCACACCAGACTAATGTAAAATAAGGTGTTTTAAAAATGATCTTCATCTTTGCGATCAGCATAGCAAGCAGATGTGCTTCACATAGGTGTGACTTTTTTGGGTCATGGCTACCCTTGATTTGGCTGTCACCAACTGTACAGATATTTTGTCAATCTCATACATGCTATACATTCATACGCTCAGATTGATGCGTCTTCAAAACCCAGTAATTATAATTTGCATAGATTGGGTTATAGGCAGAATCGGAAAAGACGATAAGAATGAAGCGCTTGAGGTATTCACTCATCCCATTGCAGTAATATGTCAGCTGTTAGTGCGAATCGATGATTTCAATGATTAATGAATTTTAATGATGTGTCAAACCCCACCGTTCATTTAGTGGGCTTAAACACGCAGTGATGTAGGATGTAGAAAAGAGGTTGATCCACGTCCTATCGACGGAAATTCCATGTGAAATAAAATTTGGAAAATAAATTCTTGAGATTTGGATCTCGGGTGAGGCTTCGTTCAAAAGCCAAGCGGGGATATGCAAATCAGCCACTAGACATCTGGTTCTATGCTAACTAATCTTGTACAGGTTTATTGTTGCTTCGGCGAAAGGTGATCGGCTTTTTTGTTATGTCTTTATGTGATTTAAATCGTTCAAAGTTAATTAAAGTTAATCCCCCACAGATAAGTAAACCCAAATATGTTTTTTGTACAATTGTGACGCTGCGCGCACAAAACCAAGTTATAAATAAAAGAGAAACTAGAAAAGTTAAATGAAAGGAGCGTTTAATTCAAATTCAAACCAAGAACGCGCGCGCGCCAACGATCGCGCGCGTAGGAACACACTAGACCGAGAGAGATGGCCACACTTATACCGGCAAATCCCAGGCGGCGGGCACACTAGATCTCGCCGAGCCCTATATAAGGCGGACCACGGGCCATAGAAGGTCACTTAGCAGCAGACCGTCTTCGGGTATAGAGGTAACTCCCCAGTGGTGGTGAGCAGCAAAGTCACTTTTGGTAGTCCGCTTACACATTGAAGCTAGTTCCCGTAACACTTCCTTCTTCCACTACCCTTCATAAAGCCCGGCTCGGCTTGCCGACGCGAAGGTTTCACTAGGAGACGTCTGATTTCAGGATCACATTTCCTTACGGCTCGGTTCACCGGCCGCACTCTCTCTCCCTTGTGGCTGACTTCAGGGTCCCCAAGCAACTCTCTCTCTCTCTCTTGTGGCTGACTTCAGGGTCCCCAAGCACCAAACTCTCTCTCTCTCTCTTGTGGCTGACTTCAGGGTCCCCAAGCAACATTCTCTATCTCTGGTGGCTGACTTCAGGGTCCCCAAGCAACATACTCTCTCTCTCTTGTGGCTGACTTCAGGGTCCCCAAGCAACATACTCTCTCTCTCTTGTGGCTGACTTCAGGGTCCGCAAGCAACATACTCTCTCTCTCTTGTGGCTGACTTCAGGGTCCCCAAACAACCTATTCTCTCTCTTGTGGCTGACTTCAGGGTCCCCAAGCAACATACTTTCTCCCGCTTGTGGCTGACTTCAGAGTCCCCAAGCAACCTACTATTATTTCAGGCTCTCTACGTGGCGATCAGTACCAGGGTCTATTCTACGAGCAGCCGTAATCCCGTGCGGTGCCTTTCGAGCAGTGGGACGACTCCCATCACCCGGCAGTCGGATTGGACGAAGGAAGCAAAGCAGCAAGGGCGCCACACCGCCAATCAGGAGAATGCGTTCGGCCGAATTAATCAAATGTCAAGAATCTTACTGAAATAAAACTAGTTATAATCAATTACTAAGTAATTCCCCACGACTTCTACTCTGGGCTGGTTCGGAACTCTCTTCCAGCAACCACGCCTGACACAAACAAATTCCTGTGACGAACCCTGGCCATCCCTGAGCCACCCGACAACGACAAACCGTCACAGTGGCGCCCGAACAGGTTAAAGTGGTTGCAAGAGATAAACCGACACCGGCGGAGTAATGTCGGGCTGGGTATATCTGGCACCAAAGAGCGAACTAACGAAATACACAGAAGAGTTCGGATTGGGAACGGCAGAAAGAAGTGAAGATTTAAGACGTTTGTTGGCAGCGTTCGCCAAAAAAAAGGATCACACAGAAACAGTCAGACAAAGAAATAATATATGTACATTTACCAGCCCATTGAAATCGTCAAAATAAAACAAATGTATCGTCTTTGCTACTACGTTAGGATGTCGTTCCTCCTTGGACATCTGTGACAACGACAACCCACCTCTAACCTTAAGAAATGAAAATACATTGATAGCCTGAAGAACTGAGACAATTGGTTAAGCTTACTGCATATTTGATTTCTGTTCTAAAGTAGGGACTTCGTCAGCCGTGTCGAATTAAATTGTTTTTTTACAAGCATGTCCAAGCCTTTTCATTCAACCTACGCCAACCAAGCATCGTTTTGTAAGAACTGCGAATTGCTTCCAAAAAGTAATTGGGTACTGGCACAATTAAACAATGTTGTGGTGGTCATATGTTTTCAGATTTAAATAGATATACATCTTGTCGATTTCTGTAGCCCGCATAAAGAACATTCTTTTGCAAATCACACCAGACTAATGTAAAATAAGGTGTTTTAAAAATGATCTTCATCTTTGCGATCAGCATAGCAAGCAGATGTGCTTCACATAGGTGTGACTTTTTTGGGTCATGGCTACCCTTGATTTGGCTGTTACCAACTGTACAGATATTTTGTCAATCTCATACATGCTATACATTCATACGCTCAGATTGATGCGTCTTCAAAACCCAGTAATTATAATTTGCATAGATTGGGTTATAGGCAAAATCGGAAAAGACGATAAGAATGAAGCGCTTGAGGTATTCACTCATCCCATTGCAGTAATATGTCATCGATGATTTCAATGATTAATGAATTTTAATGATGTGTCAAACCCCACCATTCATTTAGTGGGCTTAAACACGCAGTGATGTAGGATGTAGAAAAGAGGTTGATCCACGTCCTATCGACGGAAATTCCATGTGAAATAAAATTTGGAAAATAAATCCTTGAGATTTGGATCTCGGGTGAGGCTTCGTTCAAAAGCCAAGCGGGGATATGCAAATCAGCCACTAGACATCTGGTTCTATGCTAACTAATCTTATACAGGTTTATTGTTGCTTCGGCGAAAGGTGATCGGCATTTTTGTTATGTCTTTATGTGATTTAAATCGTTCAAAGTTAATTAAAGTTAATTCCCCACAGATAAGTAAACCCAAATATGTTTTTTTGTACAATGGTGACGCTGCGCACACAAAACCAAGTTATAAATAAAAGAGAAACTAGAAAAGTTAAATGAAAGGAGCGTTTAATTCAAATTCAAACCAAGACCGCGCGCGCGCCAACGATCGCGCGCGTAGGAACACACTAGACCGAGAGAGATGGCCACACTTATACCGGCAAATCCCAGGCGGCGGGCACACTAGATCTCGCCGAGCCCTATATAAGGCGGACCACGGGCCATAGAAGGTCACTTAGCAGCAGACCGTCTTCGGGTATAGAGGTAACTCCCCAGTGGTGGTGAGCAGCAAAGTCACTTTTGGTAGTCCGCTTATACATTGTAGCTAGTTCCCGTAACACTTCCTTCTTCCACTACCCTTCATAAAGCCCGGCTCAGCTTGCCGACGCGAAGGTTTCACTAGGAGACGTCTGATTTCAGGATCACATTTCCTTACGGCTCGGCTCACCGGCCGCACTCTCTCTCTCTTGTGGCTGACTTCAGGGTCCCCAAGCAACTCTCTCTCTCTCTCTTGTGGCTGACTTCAGGGTCCCCAAGCAACATTCTCTATCTCTGGTGGCTGACTTCAGGGTCCTCTAGCAACATACTCTCTCTCTCTTGTGGCTGACTTCAGGGTCCCCAAGCAACATACTCTCTCTCTCTTGTGGCTGACTTCAGGGTCCGCAAGCAACATACTCTCTCTCTCTCTCTTGTGGCTGACTTCAGGGTCCCCAAACAACCTATTCTCTCTCTTGTGGCTGACTTCAGGGTCCCCAAGCAACATACTTTCTCTCGCTTGTGGCTGACTTTAGAGTCCCCAAGCAACCTACTATTATTTCAGGCTCTCTACGTAGCGATCAGTACCAGGGTCTATTCTACGAGCAGCCGTAATCCCGTGCGGTGCCTTTCGAGCAGCGGGACGACTCCCATCACCCGGCAGTCGGATTGGACGAAGGAAGCAAAGCAGCAAGGGCGCCACACCGCCAATCAGGAGAATGCGTTCGGCCGAATTAATCAAATGTCAAGAATCTTACTGAAATAAAACTAGTTATAATCAATTACTAAGTAATTCCCCACGACTTCTACTCTGGGCTGGTTCGGAACTCTCTTCCAGCAACCACGCCTGACACAAACAAATTCCTGTGACGAACCCTGGCCATCCCTGAGCCACCCGACAACGACAAACCGTCACAGTGGCGCCCGAACAGGTTAAAGTGGTTGCAAGAGATAAACCGACACCGGCAGAGTAATGTCGGGCTGGGTATATCTGGCACCAAAGAGCGAACTAACGAAATACACGGAAGAGTTCGGATTAGGAACGGTAGAAAGAAGTGAAGATCACACAGAAACAGTCAGACAAAGACTCGCAGAACTCACAGAAAAATATAGGAGAGAAAAAAGCCCGGCAAAAGAAACAATTCCGGCGATCGTGGTAACCAGGGAAGAGAAGGGGAACAGCAACGAAGGCCCATCAGCCAGTACAACAGCTGGGATAATGGACACCAAAGGAGCAAGTCGAGGTGACGAAAGGGAAGAAAAGATAGAAATAAAAATGGAAACAGAGGTCATAGACCGGGTACATCCGGTAAAATGGAACAGTGGGCAGGCGGATACGGAATAGGGGAGGACCAGCTGATACAGACGATGCCATTCATCCTGGAGGGGATCGCGAGCGATTGGTGGAACACCACGCGAACCAGGATCGTAACATGGACTCAGCTCAGAACAGAACTGCTGGAATACTTTTTGCCGCCGAGGTATGAGGAACAGTTGGAAACTCAGACTGCACAGATAAAACATAGAGAAACGGAGCCCGTAAGACAATACGCAATGGGACTAAGAAAACTGATGCAATTCACAAAACTCTCAGAAGAAGCAAAACTGGACCGAGTATACAAAAACAGCAGGAGCAAGATAAAGCTGTACGCTAGGAGGGCAGGATTCAACTCGCTGACAGAATTCTCCAAACTAGCGGAGGAAGTAGAAGGAATAGGTGCAGAAGACCGGACACAGGCAAGCCAACCGGTGCAGCAGCTGAGACCGGAGATATGCATGCGCTGCGGAGGAACCGGACATGCGGCACGCACGTGCAGCATTCCTCCGACGCTGTTTTGCTGGGACTGTGGAAGAAACGGTACGAGAACCACGGAGTGCTGCGGGGCAGGGCCGGGAAACGCAGGAGTCCTGAGCAGATGAAGCTGGCAGCTCAGGCGGCAATAATAGAGCCAGCAGCAGGGGAACAGCTGTGTTGCGACGGGTTCCAAATAGTAGCCCGGATAAGGGTCGGAAACAAGACAGCGAAAGGAATCGTGGACACAGGAGCGTCGAGAAGCGCGATAAGCAGAAGCAGATTTCAAGATCTGAAACAACAAGGCAAATGGTGTGGAACCCGAGCAGAAATAACAATGGCCAACGGAGCAACGCAGAAGGCGATAGGAGAATTCGTGGCAGAAATCCAATTTGGAGGAAAAGCGTTCCAGGTAACGTTCATGATACTAACAGAAGTGGCAGGAGGAATACTGCTAGGAATGGACTTTCTGGCCGGGGCACGCAGCACGCTGAGGTGTGGAGGCTTGGAGCTAGGCATAAGAGCGGCCGGAGACGAAGAGGACCAACCGGAGACAAAAACGAAGGCCAGGGACTTAGGCGTAGTCCAGTATAGAAAGGGAAAATGGAATGCGGTAGCAGACGCCTTACCCAGAGCAGCACAGGACGAGTTGAAAACAATAGAATACCCGGAGACCTGGATCAAGGAGAAATACAAGGTATCACAACGGAGAAAAGCAAGGAAGATGCTGACGAAAGTGGCAGTAAAAGACCCGAACACACGGAAAACAAAGAGGGTATACATTGGAGACACTAAGCCGTACGGAGGAACAAATACAATACAGAACGAACACCGAAACTTGAACAAGTTCACGGAGGCAGCGCGGAGATTCCGCGAAAGACATTCAAAGATAGCAGCAGCGCAGACAAAGGCCAAGTTGGTGGAGCCGATGCCGATGGCGGTGGTTATAAATAAAAGAGAAACTAGAAAAGTTAAATGAAAGGAGCGTTTAATTCAAATTCAAACCAAGAACGCGCGCGCGCCAACGATCGCGCGCGTAGGAACACACTAGACCGAGAGAGATGGCCACACCGGCAAATCCCAGTCGGCGGGCACACTAGATCTCGCCGAGCCCTATATAAGGCGGACCACGGGCCATAGAAGGTCACTTAGCAGCAGACCGTCTTCGGGTATAAAGGTAACTCCCCAGTGGTGATGAGCAGCAAAGTCACTTTTGGTAGACTAGATCATTCGATCCAAGTCCGCTTATACATTGTAGCTAGTTCCCGTAACACTTCCTTCTTCCACTACCCTTCTTAAAGCCCAGCTCGGCTTGCCGACGCGAAGGTTTCACTAGGAGACGTCTGATTTCAGGATCACATTTCCTTACGGCTCGGTTCACCGGCCGCACTTTCTCTCTCTTGTGGCTGACTTCAGGGTCCCCAAGCAACGCACTCTCTCTCTCGTGGCTGACTTCAGGGTCCCCAACCAACGAACTCTCTCTCTCTTGTGGCTGACTTCAGGGTCCCCAGGCACCAAACTCTCTCTCTCTCTTGTGGCTGACTTCAGGGTCCCCAAGCAACATACTCTCTCTCTGGTGGCTGACTTCAGGGTCCCCAAGCAACATACTCTCTCTCTCTTGTGGCTGACTTCAGGGTCCCCAAGCAACATACTCTCTCTCTCTTGTGGCTGACTTCAGGGTCCCCAAACAACCTATTCTCTCTCTTGTGGCTGACTTCAGGGTCCCCAAGCAACATACTTTCTCTCGCTTGTGGCTGACTTCAGAGTCCCCAAGCAACCTACTATTATTTCAGACTCTCTACGTGGCGATCAGTACCAGGGTCAATTCTACGAGCAGCCGTAATCCCGTGCGGTGCCTTTCGAGCAGCGGGACGACTCCCATCACCCGGCAGTCGGATTGGACTAAGGAAGCGAAGCAGCAAGGGCGGCACACCGCCAATCAGGAGAATACGTTAGGCCGAATTAATCAAATGTCAAGAATCTTACTGAAATAAAACTAGCTATAATCAATTACTAAGTAATTCCCCACGACTTCTACTCTGAGCTGGGTCGGAACTCTCTTCCAGCAACCACGCCTGACACAAACAAATTCCTGTGACGAACCCTGGCCATCCCTGAGCCACCCGACAACGACAAACCGTCACACAATTGGCAGCATATCTCTCAACTTGATTTGACTAAGTGAAAGAGCCTCGTTCCAAGTAGCAAGTTTCCAATGAGAAACATCAACAAACTTAGTTAAGCTAGCGCGTTTTATATTCGATTTTTGGTTGTTTAAATTTTTGAAACGCTCTCCGGAAATGTTGCAAAATCTATTGTACGAATCTTTCCAAATTCCTCAGGTAACGCCGTTGAATTTTTTTTTGTGTTTGGGGAAAATTTATTGTTTTTACAACCAAAAAATCCAAAGTTTTTGACTTTCAAGTGCCTTTAAAAATCGAAAAAAAAACCTTGTGAGCATTACCTGGGGCAAATTGTCCTTTAAATAATGCAATTGTATTGTTTTAATTCAGATGATTCTGTGACCAGATACGATGTAGACCGCAAACAACCATTTTTCCATTTCCAGCCCTATAAAGTAGAGTCGATCTAGCCATGTCCGTTTGTCCGTCAGTCCGTCCGTTTCTACGCAAACTATTTCCTGTTCTAGGAAAGAACAATTCAAACAAATTATAGCCTTGTTGTTTTTGGGATTTGGTAATATTTAAATATAATGAAATTTTGGTTTTAATTAAATTAAAATCGGACAACAATATCAAATAGCTGCCATAGAAACAATGGCAGTGCGCAAAATCAACATAGCTTTATTGTTTTTAGTAATATAGGCATATCGAGAGAATTAATAATAAAAATAATTAATCTAAAATAAAATCAATGTAACTGAGAAAAACCTGTCATTAGAAATAAAGAGTTGAGAGAAAGAAGTGTGACCTTCTGAGACGGTTTTCAAGAGCGTGGCTGGGTGGGAACTCACCTTAGCCGAGTGTGGCGCAATTGTTGTTGCAATAAATTAAAATGACAAGTCACTACAGAATGACAAGAATACAATAGAGTTGTGCAGAGTAGTGGAGTGTTCAGGACTCATTCTTTCGGGAACCTTCGAACGGGCAACACAAGCAATTGCGACTCGCTGCGCATCTAAGTAAGAGAACCCAAGTGATAATAAAGTCATGACGGAAAAAAAAACGCGCGAAGCGGCTAAGAGACCACTATCTCTGTCATCAGAAGTGGGATCCCCATCGCCACAAGAACATTCTGACGGCGTGTTGCAGCCAATCTTAGAGACACAAAACCGGAATTTCCTAGAGTTGCTGAAAACTGTGCAAAAAACATCGACTGCAGGCTCGTAAAATATTTCTGTGACATTTCCTATGTTTAATCCTGATGCCCCCTGGGCCGATGTCGCAGCGTGGTGTAAAGGTGGAGCACTAGTCATGGCGCTTAGCAAATCGCTGCTTGGAAACTCTTCGCAATGGCTATCCCAAATTTGTTTCGCTGGAATGTCATGGCTGGAATTCAAAGATTTGTTTTCACACCGATATGAAGGCATCGAGCCACCGTCTGCCGTATTGCTCAATATTCCCAACGGACGGCCGAATGCAAACGAGTCCTTGTCAGCATATGGTAGCAGGCTGGTGACGTCACTGCTGACGAAGTGGAAAGGAATGACCCAAGAGCAGATAGCTGTTTCTTTAGTGTTGGCCCACACGTCTCAAATCGATCCAAGGCTGCAAAGTTCCGTATTCACTACAAACATAAAATCTAGGAATGAACTGCAGCAACTCTTAAAACCGTTTGCGTTCAACAAAGTGAGCGACTACTCTGGATTGGATCAAGGACCGGACAGGAAGAGGTTTAAGGCGCAGGTTGTGGTGTCATGATTGATGCTAACAAATTCACAATGTATATGAATCAAATTTTCAATGTAGTATAATGAAACTTCGATAAAAATCAGTTTAACGATAATTTGAAATTAGTGTAGTATGCGCATATATTGAGGTTACACTGTATCAATAAAGTAACATCGATTAAGCATAAATATTATATATCAGCAACACATTGTTGCAGTACACAAACAAAATCTTTTCAGGTGAGCGTGTTATGTATTGTGGCATATACTTATATATGCAATTATGCACATAAGACTCTCTCTCTCCCAATTATGCTGATAAGACAAAATATGTATGAAGCCGCTACTCTAATGGCGTAAACGGCAGCGCAGCTATGCGGTCTTAGCTATAGGAATATATTTAATAAAAGATTTAAAAATCAAAAGTAAAACGGCACATACGTGTCAGTGTAATTATTAATCAAATCAAATAACGACCCACTACATTAGCTGATATTGATAAGTTTTTTTTTTTTTTTTTTTTATACTTTATTCTTATTTATTGGATCTTCTCTATTACTTAAGAGACTAACAATAAGTTTTCAAATCTTAATCTATGTTACGTTAACTTATGTTATTGAAAAAGGGATGGGAAATCATTCCGCTGTAGACGGGAATGATAGCTTAGCCGGTTGAGTTGTCTGGCAAGCAGGTTTGGGTGATTTGATAATCTGGCTTCATATTTAATTTTTCTGGAAACAATTTCTTCTTTTACGGGATTTATATCCAGGTCTCTCTGGATGTTTGCATTGCGGATGTACCAGGGGGCTCCAGTTATTGTTCGTAGGGTCTTTGATTGTACTCTTTGAATAATTTCTATATTGCTGCTGCTTGCGTTTCCCCAGAGCTCGGAACCGTAGGTCCAGATCGGCTTTAAGCACGAGTTATACAGTAGTACTTTATATTAGAGTGGAAGGGGGAGCGGTAGTTCATGAGCCAGTGAAGGCTGCTGGCCTTTAGTTTTAAATGGGTCTTCTTTGCTTCTATATGCTTTCTCCAGGTAAGCCTCCTGTCTAGGTGTATGCCGAGATAGGTGACTTCGTCTGCTTGTGGAACCGGCTTGTTGTTTAGCGTCAGTGGTGGGCATTTCGACAAGTTTAGTGTAAATGTAATGTGCTTACACTTTTGCTCATTGACTTTGATACGCCAGTCTGCGAGCCATTTTTCTACAGCTACCAGGTGTTCTTTTAAATGGGCTGTAGCTGTTTTTGGGCATTTCGAGCGGCTGACAATGGCAGTGTCGTCAGCAAAGGTTGAGATGAGGGTCTGGCGGCTTGTTGGAATGTCTGCCGTGTAAAGGATGTACAAGATTGGTCCAAGCACACTTCCTTGGGGTACTCCAGCTTCGATGTTACGGATGGTTGAAGTAAAGGTTTTACATCTCACGGTGAAAACTCTGTTTCTGAGGTATGACTCAAGCAACTTGTGAGTGTTTTCCGGTAGGAGGGTTTTGATTTTGTATACCAGACCGTCGATCCAGACGCGATCAAATGCCTGTGATACGTCCAGAAATAAGGCACTGCAATATTGCTTGTATTCAAAAGCCGTGCGAATTTCAGATGTTAAGCGGTTTACCTGTTCGATAGTTCCATGCTTTTCCCTAAATCCGAATTGGTGCAGAGGGATCGTTCTGTTGTTTTGAAGATGTGTTACTAGATGAACAAGAAGCAGTTTTTCAAATAGCTTTGATAGACATGGGAGCAGACTGATGGGCCGGTACGAGGAAGGCTGGGATTTGTCTTTTCCTGGCTTCGGGATCATTGTAATGACAGACTTTTTCCATTGGTCAGGAAAGTAGCCCCATTTCAATATTGAGTTAAATATAAATGCGATGCATCTGACTGCGCATGCAGGTAATTCAATTATCATTTTTGGAGAAATAAAATCGTGACCAGGAGCCTTTTTTGGGTTTATGTGTTCTTTAATAGCCTTAAGAATTGTGCTGGTTTCAAGGGTAACTGGGGAGGACGGCGACGCTAGCGAGACATTCGGTAGAGTGAATTGGTTGGATGGCGGGTGGGGCTTGAAGACGTTTTCCAAGTGATTGGCAAAGGTGTTAGCTCTTTCTTCGTCACTGCGCGCCCAGGCACCTGTTTGTGATCGAATTGGCCAATCGGGATCTATTGGTGGCTGCATGTTTGGGTGCGCTCTCCATAGTGGGAATTTATTACCCGTCGGGGAGAGTTTCGCAATGTAGGCCCGTTGGGCCTGGTTCTTTTCGGTAGAGAGGGCCTTCGACAATTTTCGAGATGCTTCATTAAGTCTTTTCTTAGTAGCTGGGGACCGATGAGTCTGCCAGTCTCTGCGAAGTCTACGTTTTTCAAGTAGGAGAGACTCGATCTGGATACTTGAGCGTCCAGTTCTTAGCGGGTTTGTGGATGAGGGTTCTGGCGTAGAATGTTTGGCGGCAGAGGACATTACGTCCGTGAGGTGTTTAAGCGACTTGTCAATGTCAGATTCAGAGGAAATTTCAGGATCAAGTTCGATGTGTGCACTTACATATTTTTTGTACTTCAGCCAGTTTGTTTTGTTTGATGTTAGATGTTGGGGGCGTTCCAGAAGCTGCGGCTGTTCAGATAGACAGAGGAGAACTGGCGAATGGTCCGATGTAAGCTCTTCTAAGGTTTTTATGTTTATCAGCCTGTGCGAGACTCTTCTAATAACAGCGAAATCGATAATGTCAGGTTGTTTATTTGGATCTGTGGGCCAGTATGTAGGCCTAGCTGGTGAGACAAAGTCAAGCGCATTAGCAGGAGTGATAATAGCGTTGTATAATTGGCGGCCTTTGGGGTTGATAAGACGAGATCCCCAGTGGGGATGCTTTGCGTTATAATCACCGGCAGCTATAAAGCAGCGTCCTAGTGAGTTGTAGAAATTCATAAACTCATTTTCTGCAATACTGAAGCGTGGGGGCAATATATGGCGGATAGGGTAAGTGGGCCGCCAATTAGGTTTATACGTAGGGATGTGGCCTGCAGGATGATGTTTTATGCGTTGTTTTATGAGTATACCTCCGTGTGCTTTACCGTCCGGGTGGTTGGTCGCGTGGAATATATATCCGATGATATGGAAGTAGTTTTTATTAGTTAGATGGGTTTCAGAAAGTAGCATGATATCGATATTGTGGCTGTTTAGGAACTGTAGGAGTTCGTTTTTGTGCCGGGAAACGCCGTTTGCGTTCCAGAAGCATATTCTTAAGGAGTCAATTTATACAGACTTTTGTTTGATCAGCAGTTCCATTAGAAGACTCTGGTTTCGCAGTAGTTCTTGAAGGGAACTTTGAATCGTCATCATGACGTTTGCAAGAGTAGCTAGTGTAGATTCTAGACCGCTAAGTGTTTGTGGGGGAAGAGTTTGGTTTTGCTGCGTAGAAGGTTGACTTGTTGTTTGGCCATTTTGGCTTAAGAGCGGAAAATCATTTAGGTTTGATATGGGTGGCTGTGGACGCAATGCTGCAGGTTGGGCGGTAGATGTTTGTGAGATTCCAGGGTAGCGGAGTGCGTTGGCAAAGGAGACACCAGGAGTGGTTGTTGATGGGGTGAAGATGTTTGGTTGGGCAGAGTGTTGAGCCGCGAGTGGATTACTGCGTCTCTGATTTAGGCGGCTCTTGAGTTCTTTGTAGACGGGACAGCCCCGGTAGTTGGCAGTATGATTTCCCCCACAATTACTGCATTTCCTAAGAGTCTTAGAGTCTTAGGGTCTTCTTTGTTTCCCAGGCATGCTTCAATGCAATGCAAATCTCCACAGGCGACACAAACTGGACGCAGGGTGCAGTAGGTTCTTGTATGCCCGAACTCCTGGCAGTTTGTACACTGTACGGGGCCGTTCCGCTTATGCGGTTCCTCTACGGTGATTCTTCGGTGAAGGAGATATTGCAGATTGTAAATAGGATGCACTACATTTTTCTTTAGAGGTTTCGTCTCTGGGGCCAGCTCAATCTTAAACAGTGGTTGGGGAATTTTATCCCTGTTCACTATGTTTACGATGTGCTTAACGTCGAAGCCATTTTCCGTGAGGCCTTCAGCTATTTCTGCTACCGCAACAGTCGATTCTATACCTTTAAGTACAACTTGTAGGCCTTTCTTACTTTTTAGTTGGTAAGTGTAGTAATTTATAAGCTCATTGTCGAGATATCTTGTTACAGAACGGAAGTTGTCTTCGTTGTTAACCTGGAGTTTTGTTTCTGATATGTTTCCTCTTTTTAGGGTATTGATATAGAAGTGGTTAGGCCCGATTACTTGTTTAAGCTTATTAATCAGATCGACACTGTTGTGTTTCCTAATATATATTGGCGGTGGCTTTACAGCTTTCATGACTTGAGGCGCCTGACCCTTGTCTTCTTCGGTCTCGCCAAGTATGGCAAATCTGTTTTCGGATGTTCGTGTGTTGCCTAAAGTTTTTGGTACTTTTGGCCAATTTGAGTTTACGTTTTTTTGTGGACTAAGCTTTCTTTTTATTTGTACATACCGATCGATCCCCGTCTGTACGAGAGTATTATTCGTAAGAGGGTCAGTAGAGCAAAGTTTTACTTGTGGTGTTGAGATAGGCCACTGGGTAGCCGCAGACGTTAAAGTTGTTGTTGTCGTTGACGTTGCTGTAGTAAGAGAGGGTACAGTGCTGGTGGGCGCACAAGCCGAAGTAGTCGGTGCATCGATGAGAGCGAGGGGTGACGGGCATTGTGAACTCCACGACTGAGTAACGGCAGCGCTGCTTGAGCATAAAATCGCTGGTGACAGTGAGCGGGCTCTTTCGGTAGCGGTCAGTGACGTTAATTTTGTTGTTGCCTCTGATGAGTCAATTGAAATGTAAGCATGATAAGTTAACATTAAAAACTATGTTCAGTTGTGTCCCCTTGTATTAGGTCAACGAGGGGTCATTGAACGAGAGGTTTCCAAGCATAGGCAAACACAAAAGGATAAATTCAAAGCGTTATAATTATTCTGATTCCAAAATGAACAAGTGTATGATAAAGTGCAAATTTTTTTTAGACCGGCGGCATGAGTTCAGAGTTGTTCGACCGTGCAGACTGTTGCTTCTGTTTGCGTTCCCTTTTCTCTGCTCTCGCCCTACAAAGGTCCAGATGAGCGAACGATCAGCTGATCGGGTCGCTCACAAACTATCGGCACAAGCAGTAAACTGAACATGCCGCCCGCCAATGCTTGACCTAGTATGAGACATCCTCGCTTGTCCTGGTCCTCCAGGCTGAGGTGATGCTAAGCTAGCTCGGATGCGTAACCTCGGTATCTAATATGGAGAGATGAGAGCAAGATGTGTGCGCAAGCTACAGTCTATAAATCGAGGGATACAAGTGAGTGCGCCTAAGCGCGAATTGGCAGAGGAAAGAGCTTTGCTACGGATCGCTTCAGCTGTCCCTGCTTAGTTTTAACTGCGGGGGGAACCTGTCGTCCTTGATAATGACAAGGTCGTTAAGCTGAAAGCTTTCAGTCTCCTGACACCACTTTGGTCTTTGCTGAAGATGCGCTAACCAGTCACGACTCCAAGCCTTCCAGAAATGTCGTATCATCGTCTGCTGGATGAGGAACTGCTCTGCGAAGGATCTGGATTGTGGTTGATATTCCGGCGGCACCAGCATTGAGTCTCCGCTGAGGAAGTGCGCTGGGGTGAGCACTTCTAGATCGTCCGGGTCAGCTGTGAGAGGGCAAAGCGGCATTGAGTTGGGACACGCTTCTATGCTTACAAGCACCGTGGACAACTCTTCGTAGGTAAGCCGTCGATCTGCAATGACTCTCTTTAGATGGTGCTTAACCGACTTTATATTAGCCTCCCAAAGCCCACCAAAGTTAGGTGACAGAGGAGGATTGAAGTGCCATGTTGTGCGCTGCGATGCAATCTTAGGGGCGATAAGCTTCTCGTAATCCGCTTGAAGCTGACCGTACACCGTCTTCATTACATTGTCTGCACCAACAAAGTTGGTACCGTTGTCACTGTAAAGGTGCTGAACCATTCCTCGTCACCCGGTGAACTTGTCCAGAGCTAGTAAAAAATGTTCCGTGGTGAGACCTGTCACCGCCTCTAAATGCACCGCCTTTGTTGCGAGACAAATGAACACAGCGATGTATCCCTTGTAAAAGCTAGTGCCTTGTAGACGTACTGCTTTAATCTCTATTGCGCCTGTGTAGTCGACACCAGTGGCAATGAATGGTCGACGTAGTAGTTGATCGCGTTCGGAATAATAATAATAATTAATAATTTGCTCCGCGAGGCAACCGATTTTAGTTCCTTACTGCAGACAAGTCGGTTGCGAACGATTCGCGCTGTACGATCCGCACGGCGGCTAATAAAGCGTAGTCGAGCTCTTCAATACTTAAGGGCCCAAGACGTCTGACTACCTTGCCGGACGTGTTGTCCTTGAATCGCATGATGTGGCCTGTGACTCGTAAAGCCTGGCTGAGTGTTGAAAATCTCTCAAGAAACGACGGTTGCGGGACTGCATGGTGAACGCGCATTTTGGCCACCTTTGCCTCTGAAGCGGCGTAGTTAATGCCAATTTGACCGAAATCTGTCGATGGCCAACAGCCTTGATTGCGTACGAGCCACTCTGGCCCTCGCCACCACAACTCGAAGTCCTTTAGCTCTATGGGAGTGAGACCGCGTGTAGCGCAGTCCGCTGGATTCTCGGTAGTGCCAACGTGTCTCCACTGAACTGGCGAGGAATGATCAAAAACGAAGGCGACTCTTTTCGTGACAAAGGTCTTCCATCTATTGATGCAACCAGTGCAGCACAATTGTAGCATCCGCCCAATAGAAAGTCTGGACCGGAAAGGAGCTCAGACACTTAGCCATAGTTAGCCACCTCACCAATTTGATGGCCAATACCGCTCCACTTAACTCTGTTCGATTTTATAGCACCCGATACCTGAAACCGTTTATCCTCTGCCTCACCGCACCTCCAGAAAGAATGTCGTCTACATATCCTCCACCTCCTCGGCCTTAGGAAATGAGAGCTGCTCATCCTTTGCCAGCTGTTGAATAACTCTGATAGGTGTGAACGGCGCTGAAGCCGTCCCAAAGGTCAATGTCGATAACGCATAAGCATTGATGGTTCCATCCGCCGCCCGCCATAAAATCCGCTGATATTGGGCGTCTTCTGGGTGAACATCTATACAACGATACATCTTCTGTATATCCGCCGTGAAAACAAAACGATATTTCCGCCAATTGAGTGTAACCAATGACATGTCGTTCTGCAAAGTGGGTCCGGTACAAAGTATGTCGTTCATTGATCTCCCGTTACTTGTTCTTGAGGAGGCATCGAATACGAATATTTGTTTGGTCGAATGGAGTTCCTCCTTGAACACCGCATGGTTCGGGAGCACGCATGAAGCTACATCCATATTCGAAGATGTGCGCTTCATTAGACTGCTCTCACTGCCCACAGCAGGCGCTACTTGCTCAAGCGAAAAATACTCCTCGATCTGCTCCACAAATTTGTTCCACCGCACCGGATTGTTCGACAGACGCCTTTCCAATTGCATAAACCGATTCAGCGCCATTTGATGAGATCTCCCCAACACCATTGTTGGATCCAAATATGTTTTAAAGGGAAATCTTACTACGTAGCCGCCATCCGATCGACGCGCATGCGTTTCCTGGAAAAATGTTTCGCACCACGTAGAGCGATTAGGAACCGACTCGACTTCATAAAATCGCTTGAGCGTGTGTCCAAAGTTACTCGATGACAGCGTAGTTCGGAAGATTTTCTAACCCCTTCTGCTCGCCCAGATAGTATCCATCCCAAACGGGTGTTTTGAGATATGGTTTCGTCGGACAATCCAATCTTCGTGTCTGGCAGCATGATTTGTGCCAACAGGTCCACTCCCAAGATAAGATCAACTCGTTTCGATCTGTAATAATTTGGATCTGCCCACGGGAGCCCTTGCATGTGATCCCATCGCTTCGGCGAGCACACATGCGGAACCAACATCTAAAAAAAAATTGGAATTATTAATACTGTTGATTTCAATATTGACCGTATAATTGCAACGACGACCGTCCCCTTGTCCTACCCCAAAAATGGATGCTCTACGGCAGATCGTTTCAAATGAAGGGACTGAACAACGTGTTCATATTAGGGTTGTCAAAAATTTTTAAAAATATCGTATCAATGATATTTTTTTTATCAAAATAAAAACTGATAATATTTAAAATATCACATAAAAATGTCGATATATTTGATATTTTTGTGTTAAATGAAAATTGCCGGGCACAATAAAAAGACAATAAGTTTCTTTTTTATGACCACTATGCAGTGTTTAGGGTTGTTTTTCAAGTGCGAAGACAGGTTGCTTGTATTCCTGCTTGTTATAATCACTTTTTCGCAGAGTTTGCACTTTGCTGTGCCGTTTTTAATATCCGTATAGTTTGATTTTACACTCATTTTGAGGGTATTATAATTTTGGTCAACGCAGTGAAGGAGACATCTCCGACCCTATAAAGTATATATATTCTTGATCAGGATCGCGTCCTGAGTTGATATAAGCATGTCCGTCTGTCCGTCTGTCTGTTTCTACGCGAACTAGTCTCCCAGTTTTAAAGATATCGAATTGAAACCTTGCACACACCCTTCTTTCCTCTGCACGCAGTATATAAGTCGGAATGGCCAGGATCGGCCGACTATATCCTATAGCCGCCATATAACTGATTGATCGGAAATGGCATAACTTTGGTGTTTGTAAAGTTAGGAAATTCGGATTTATGAGTACTAAGAATGCATCATATGAATAATTTTTTAGAATATAATTTACAGAATATTCTGCAAGGGTATATCAACTTCAGCTTCGCCCGAAGTTAGCTTTCCTTTCTTGTTTTATTTCGCGCTCGAATTCGTTCACTCGATGTCGCTTTGGAATTCAGTATGACCAAAGCATAGAGTAAGAAACTATATAGTGGTTTCTTTTGCTCTGCCCGCGCTCTCGAGTGACTTTGCCAGTGATGCCACGTTGGGGAAAAACTGAAAAAAGAGAGTTTTTCATTTGTTCGAATCGAGCTTGAATCGAGACTCATGGTGAATTCTTATTGCTGCACTGGTCGCTCTTATTCCTAAGGATAGGTCCGAGAACTCCCCATACTATTGCTTGTGCTTCGCACATGTTAGAAGTAGTAAGAAACCGAAGTTAGAAGAAGTTAGCTTCGAACATGGCTCTCAGCAGAGCTTTGGCAGAGGCCCGGGCAGAGCAAATGAAACCTCTATATAGTTTCTTACTCTATGACAAAGGACAAAAATATCAAAAAATGTCAAAAAAAAATATCGGAATTCCAATATTTGGGCAAACAAAAAATCACGATATAAATATATCATTTTTAGAAAAAAATATCGATATATTGATATTTTGATATATTATCAACAACCGTAGTTCAGATACAATGGTAGCCTCAGATCCTGGATCGACGAGAGCGTTTATTACTGCTTATTGTTGGTCGGGGTTTCGTACCATAATACGAGCCGAAGCGAGAAGTAAATTTTTCGAGGAAAGGTTGGATGACGTCGCCGAATGACATCTGTAAGATGCGTGCGGATTTTGATCCGACCTGGACTGTATGTTGTGTGCAGACACTGTTTCCCTGGATGCCGGTGTCACAAACTGCGGTGTCGGCGGCCGGGCAGGATGCGATTGAGCGTGGTTCGAAGGCTGGTTCTGCGCCCGTCTGATGGCGCTGACCGCAAACCTGACAGCTCTGGTTGCTGGTGCATCGAGACAGGGCATGCGACTTGCTCAAGCAATTGACGCATAACTTAGCCCTACTGACTATATCCTTGCGCTTGTAAAAGTCCAGCGCCTTGAACGGTGGACAGCAACGCAGGATTTGGTCGCCGCCACAGTGATAACAAGGGTTATTCGAACGCCTTGAGTGCTCCTGGTCATTATGCACTCGCACTCGCCAAATACCTATAAGATGAAACCTTTGAAGAGCTTCCTTGGTGGTGCTCACTAGCGTTGTTGGTCTCCTTGGGCAACAACGCTACGTAATGCGCCAACCAGTGCTGAGATTCCCCGTCCAAGGCTTGAACGCGGCGGAAGGCAGCTAGGCAAACAATGACCGTGCTTGGCATCGACCGCAGAGAGTCGGTGCTGTCCTTTTGCAATCTGGGCAGCGCATAGGTTGCGTTCATATGGTGTGAGAAAACGAGGCGAGGATTGTTGTACCTGATCATCATTCCCCAAGCCACTGCATAATTTACATCCGTGAGCTGCATCTGACGAATGTCATTATCACGACTGATGGGCAACGACTCCTTGAGAAAGTGCAATCTTTGGACATTGCTCAAATTGTTGTTATGGATTAGACTTGTGAAGGCGTCGTAGTAGCCTGGCCAGTCCACACACGCACCGGAAAATTTAAGCACCGACATTTGCTGCATGTTTACTCGCAACTCCGGATCGGCGTTCCCGGCGGCTGCTGTCGGCGTAGTATGTTTTGGTCCAAGCCTTTCGAAGTCTTCGGCGAGAGCGCAATAATCGTCCATATAACGCTCCTCGAATTCTGATTGGAAATTCTTCGTGGCGTAACTTGAATCACTAAATCCATCCAAATTAACGATCACCGAGTGCGTCTCCCGAAAAGCGTTCCGCAATTCCTCCACTTTTTCCAGCCTTTTTTTGAGATAAATTTTAGTATTCCTCGCCTGCGAATCTTTCCTAAAATTCTGTAACACAGACGTAAGAGCTTGGTGACGATCTGATTGCAGATTCACCAACTTGTCCAAATCATCCGACTCAGGTTTCATGTTGCCAAGTGTAAGACTAAGGCCTGCGCAACTCACTACCCCGAATAATTATATAAAAGATAAACCTGTAATACTTGACTCGCACACAACTTGGTAACTCACTGAGTTTGCATACCAGAACCACACCACAAAGAGGAAGGGAAGAGATAAGGACGCTTTGCAAAGTCCGGGTTGCCATTCGTTTTTGTGTGTTAAGTGAACTAAGTAAAATAAAGCAAAATGTCTGGTCGTGGAAATGGTGGCAAAGTGAAGGGAAAGGCAAAGTCCAGCTCCAACCGGGCTGGTTTTCAGTTCCCAGTGGGCCGTATTCACCGTCTGCTCCGCAAGGTAAACTATGCCGAGCGTGTTGGTGCCGGCGCTCCGGTTTACCTGGCTGGCGTAATGGAATATCTGTCCGCCGAGGTTCTCGAGTTGGCTGGCAATGCTGCTCGTGACAACAAGAAGACTAGGATTATCCCGCGTCATCTGCAGCTGGCCATTCGCAACGATGAGGAATTGAACAAGCTGCTCTCCGGCGTCACCATTGCCCAGGGTGGAGTATTCCCCAATATCCAGGCTGTTCTGTTGCCCAGGAAGACCGAGAAGAAGGCTTAAACGTTCCAAAAGCAGAGCCAACTACATACTTGTACATAAACATACCCTGCGCTTATGTATCGATGTCTTCTTTGAACTGCTTCGTTGAGCCGGCGTGTCGATCTGACGCAGCCGCGATCTAACGGAATTTATTTAACGGAATTCTAATGAACTTTTTACGGACTGTATTTGATTTGCAGGTTCCCCTCATGGGCCACCATGTTCCGTCGTGTCTCCTTGTATTAGGTCAACGAGGTTCCCAAGAAAAGGCAAACACAAAATTAACAAGTGTATGATAAAGTGCAAATTTCGTTAGACCGACGGCGTGCGTTCAGCGTTGTTCGACCGTGCAGACTGTTCCTTTTGCTTGCGTTCCCCTTTCTCTGCTCTCGACCTACACAGGTCCAGATGAGCGAACGATCAGCTGATCGGGTCGCTCTCAAACTATCGGGATAAGCAGTAAACTGAACAAACTATTTTAAATGAATTCTCAGATCGATTCATAACTGGCATGCCACACAGGCGTATAACTACAGGAGAATTAGAAATTCGTCTAATTGATGAACATGAGACTATACAAAGACGTCCGTATAGATTAAGTGTAGAAGAAAAACTAATAGTTAGGGACAAAATCAACAAATGATTGAAAGCTGTGTCATCCGTCCATTCGCTTGTCCTATGCTTTAAAAAAAAAAACTTTAGCAGTTTGGACATGGCCAGCGGATTTTATCAGATACCTATTCACACTGATTCGTCAGATGGCGGATTTTCATTCAATATAAAGAAGTGCACCTTCTTCAAGACAGGAATAGAGTATATTAAAGATGGTGAAATCAAGCCCAATCCTAGAAAAATTGAAATAGAATAGAAGGAATGTTGACAGCAGTTGAGACAAGCGAACGCTCTTTGCAGCATGCATTGATGGACGTCCAATTAGCTATGAATTGTACTAGTAATAGGGTGACTAAGTTCAGGCCCTTAGAATGACTAATAGGAATAATAGTTACCTATAATAGGTGATAGATAGATTGTAAGGAAGCTAGGGCAGAAGCTAAAGAGAATATGGATAAAATTGCAAAATATGATAAAAGTAAAGTTGATCAAAATAAGGCAAAAATTGTACAACATGGGATTGGCGATCATGTCTTGCGAAGAAATGAGAAACGGCATCCATCGAAATTGGATACCAAGTTCAAGGGACCGTTTGTTGTAATAGAACTGCTGGAAGGTGATCGTTACCTTTTGAAATCATTGACTAGTAAAATAACATACAAGTATCCGCATGAGAGCCTGCGAAAATTACCAAATAAACGAGTTGCATCTGACTTGGTCAAAGAGTGATGGCGTTGAAATAGACGCAGGAGATGAGTTGAGATCTGTCACTCAAGAGGAGTGCACAGGACATCACACACAGAGGCTAGGTTTGATCTAAAGAGAGATTGTGGCACTAAAGGTGATATTAGTTAAACCGTCGTCACATGCAGACGTGTATTTATTGTGGTCCGGGAAAACACTTAAAACTCTAACTTTACCTCGAATACTATGAGTCTGAACCACGTTCGCACACAACGTCAACGTGAGCAAGACGAGAGACGGCTCTCAAAACAAAGAAACAACGCGTACTTCTCTTTTAAAGCAACCGAAAATAATGCAAACTATGATCAAGCGCGGGCAAAAGTCGCATTCACCAGAGAGTAACTACTGCCCGCACCCAAAATAAACAGATGACAGCTTCCAGATCAAACCCTGAAGTCTTCTTCTCGACTGCAGCCAGATCCTTAATAGGACCCATAAACTCTGATAAAAATGTGACTTACGCAAGCGCTTTAAAATCAGGACTGGCTAACCCTGTCTCAAAAAGTTAATTTCTGCCATCAGCATACCAAGAACCAAACACTGCTCAGCAGCAACAATCGCCAGAGCAGCCAAAAAGCAACTTTGAAGCTATGATATGCAGCCTGCAACAAAGCCTTACGGAGTTTATGTCGTTTATGCGCCCAACTATGCAAAATTTAATGCGAAACCAAAATCTATTGATTCAAATGCTGGCTTCACAACAATCCAAATAATGACTTCCTTAAGGATATCTACGTAGAACGCTAACGGCGTTTCACAGCATAAACTTGAGTTAGCTCAATTCCTACTCGACAATCATATCGACGTAATGCTGCTTTCAGAAACACACCTTACAAACAAATACAATTTTCAACTATTCATTCTATGATAAACTAATTTTTCTTCATTTCCGTGATATTTCATGACGCCTATATTTGTGTCGATTACGACACCTATTTTTAATAGTAGGTTAAATCCTACTAACAAATCGGCGTCCAAACCTTCAATTTCGTAAAATATTTGTTTTGTATTAAAAATTGTTATTACTTGGTAATGTTTTATTATTGAGTAACCATTTACAGTGGAGACTCTTTTGTATCTGGGGAGTTTACTTTTGTTTGAATATATCCCCTTTTTTATATAGCAGGATGCTGCTCCTGTGTCAATTAATATTTTTAATTTTTGGTTTGATTGCCTGTCTATCCTCGTCAAGTAGGGTAACCCTACTTTTGTTCCTGGTCTAAAAAATGATTCTCTTCGAAGTTGTTAATCCGCATGGTTTTATTTTGGGGCTGATTTATAGTGTTAGTTGGTTTGCGTTTTAGTGGCGGGTGTGTTTGTTTTGGCTCGTTATTTTTTTGTTGGTAATAGTTTGGACGGCTTGAATATTCTCGGTTGTAGTTTTTGTTGGAATTATAATAATTGTAATTATGTCCCTGCCAATTTTTAATGGGTTTAATTTGATTTGATGGATCCACGTCCATTGGTTCTATTTTTCGTTCTCCTGCTTGTTTTTAGTGGAAATTGTTTTAATCATAATTTCTATTTTGATACCAATTATTTCCCGTTTTAGAGTTGTAGTTTTGGTTGGGCTGCACCTGGTTGAATCTTAGATAATTTTCCTGTTTCTTGATTTTATGCTGAAATCCATAGTATTTATTTGCGAACTGAGCTCGGAAGTTGTTCGACTCTAGTTCTTGGACCTTCGCTAACGCGTTCGGTAAGTCTGGTGGGTTTAGAGAGAATAGAGTTTCGGAGAATGAACCATTCAGTCCAGAAATGAAAACTCTTAAGGCGTTGCTTCTTATTGTTCTTGTAGTCTACCTGGTAATTTCGCTTTCTTTTCCATAGTTCATTATGGTTTTGCTGATAAGCATTGTCATTTTCTTGTTTATCTCGTTATAGAAGTCTGTAATTGTCATTTTACCCTGTCTCAGAGTGCTCAATTCTGACTCGAGAACGTGGATTGGTCTTCTATCATCTCTATATATAAAGCTATCAGTATCAAACTGGGAATCAACGCACAGCAAAAAACACTGGTTAACAATATTAATATGCATTTTGATTACATTATAATAACTTTAAACTGATTTGCTAAGATTTATTGGGGCTCCCCAAGTGGCCCCAATCGCTTCCAACTGGAAAAAAGGTCAATTTTCCTTTCAAAAATTCTGGACGCTAATCCGTTTAACCAATCGAATCCGTGTTTTCGCCCAAACATTATAAATGTTAAAAAATTTGACCGCTTAGATTTAAGGCTTTTTACTATTTTTAACACCCGTTCTAAAATTACAATTTAGCCAAAAATATCTTCAAACGTCGAAAAATGGCACTTCTAAACTGAGTATCAAAAATTGCTTGTAGACTTCAGTTTATAGTTATTGGTGACCCACCCCCCACCAAAGTGCCCCAAGCTCATTCAATTAGAAAATTAAATCCTGTACGCTAAACCGTTAAACCAATCGATACCGTGTTTTCGCTAAAAAATACTTAAAAGCATAATGAATGTTTAAAAAATATGACGGCTTCAATTTTTAACTTTTTAATATTTTTAATACCCGATTAAAAAGTAGCCGTCTTATCCAGCATACGCTTGCATATATATATCTCCATCTCTTTTCCACCCCCTGACTCTGCTTTATGATTGTCATTTTTTTTTGCGAAATACCATTACAAAAAATAATTCAAGTTGGTATAACTATATTTTCGCAAGCCCAATACCAAATAGTAATTTCTTGAATATGGTCAAAAACAAATACACTCAAAAGAATGAAATATACATATGCAAAAGCCCACACAGAAATACACACACGTATTCGATCAACCAAGGGAATTCATTCATCTCTATATATAATCTCTATATATAAAGCTATCAGTAAGAAAACTGGGAATCAACGCACGCCCAAAACCACTGGGCGTGCCACAATATTAATATGCATTTTTATTACATTCTAATAACTTTAAACTGATTTAAGGTTTATTGGGGCTCCCCAAGTGGTCCCAATCGCTTCCAATTCGAAAAAAGGTCAATTTTCCTTTCAAAAATTTTGGACGCTAAACCGTTTAACCATTTGAGTCCGTGTTTTCGCCCAAAAATAGTTTAAGACATTATAAATGTTTAAAAAATTTGACCGCTTAGATTTAAGGCTTTTTACTATTTTTAACACCCGTTCTAAAATTTCAATTTAGCCAAAAATATCTTCAAACGTCGAAAAATGGCACTTCTAAGCTGAGTATCAAAAATTCCTTCGGTAAAGTTTTTCCTTAAGCTTTAACGATTCATTTGATTGTTTCACCAAAGCTCTAGCTATCTTCTAAACAAAGAAACTAAGCAAAAAGTCGATCTATTATCGAATTTAAGTGCTCTTTACAGTTATTGCTGCCAGAATACGAAAAAGACGTTTTTTTTGGCGAAAATCTATTTGGCCAGGTTTTTGATAGTGTAGTAAAAATATACCATTCAAATTGTTTTTTTACTGTGTTTTGGAACGCGCTGTTAGGAAACATAAGAGCGGTAGATCGCAGTAAATATAGAGAGAGGAAAGAGTGTAGCAAGTGCGCAAAAGAAGAAGTTAACGGGGAAACTTTCAATTTGGTCAGAGTCGTATCAAGAAAATTTGCATCGAGTTGTGTTTTTATGTGATAATTTTCCTATTAATTAGGCAAAGAGTAGGCTTATTGGGGGAAACCACATTAAAAAAAACGCGCCGTATCCTCTACCTCCGAGTGGTGTGGAAATGAGGGTTAATTAAAGTTTCAGCCAAAACTACAAATATATTTAAAGAATCATCTTATGCCCTCTTCCCACAGAGATCCATCCACCATCCGTTGAACGGATGGTCCATAAGGTTTTGGCGTTCCGAAAATTCCCAGTTAGTTCCCCATCCGAATTTGACGGACTTTTTTATGCGATAGTTAGGCGATGTTTTTTCGGTGCAACTCTGAGTTCTTCTTCTAGACAGTGAAAATTGAAACATTCACTACGGAAATTTAAAAAATAATGGCGGGTAACTTTTGGAAAAGGAAGGCGCCAATTTAAAAATGCTGTTTTTACTTGTAATAATTAATTAATGATTTATCCGTGGGGCAGCATTAGGTGTTGCTCCACTCTTTCCTAGGCGCATACCATACTCACAAAATGGATCAGAACATTAAAAATGAAATAAAATATATAATTATTATAAACAAAAAAACCAACATTTATATATAATGAACTTGATTTGTTACCAGTTAGACAATATTAGGCAAAAGCGGTTCATATTTTTTCTGCAGGCTGTCAAAAATCTGCAGACAGATTAGTTCGATTTGGTTGTTCGCGTAGATCACTTGCAGTCTATTACCAATTATCATTTATAAAGCTGTTGTGCTCATTTTAAATGTTGTGCAAAATGCAACGGGCTAAAATGATGAGCCACAGCTGTTCAGATCAGCTGTTATCGGATGGTGGATGGTGGATGTGCTCTGTGGGAATCGGAGTTTCACATTTGTCAAAAATCCCAACCGTTTCGAAAGGATGGACTCTATGGGAAGAGGGCATAAGTGTCTCCATAAGCATCATACGTTTTCTGCCTGCATATTGGTATCTCTCTCTGCATTTTCATACAAATTGTCAACAAATGATTCCGTCTCCCTCCCTCTCCCTCTGCCTTGCATTTCCCTGCGCTTCCTTAAAAATATAAAATGAGCTTTAATACGGATTTAATTTCTGTAGACTTTAGTTTATAGTTATTGGTGACCCACCCCCTACCAAAGTGCCCAAAACTCATTCAATTAGAAAATGAAATCCTGTACGCTAAACTGTTAAACCAATCGATACCGTGTTTTCGCTAAAAAAATAGTTAAAAGCATAATAAATGTTTAAAAAATATGACGGCTTCAATTTTTAACTTTTTACTGTTTTTAATACCCGATTAAAAAGTAGCCGCTTATCCAGCATACGCTTGCATATATATACCTCCATCTCTTTCTTCGAAATACCATTACAAAAAATAATTAAAGTTGGTATAGCTATATTTTCGCAAACCAAATGCCACATAGTAATTTCTTGAATATGTTCAAAAACAAATACACTCAAAAGAATGAAATATATGAAATATACATATGCAAAAGCCCACACAGAAATACAAACACGTATTCGATCAACCAATGGAATTCATTCATCTCTATATATAAAGCTATCAGTAAGAAAACTGGGAATCAACGCACAGCCAAAACCACTGGTTAACATGTAAGGACTTTTCTTAGGCTGGGATAGACTTCAGTCCGGCCAGAGTCCTCTACAGTTAAATTTGTAGAAACACAGGAGACGAAACGGGACTGGGAGTTGCCGCCGGGATTTTGTTTACGGGTCTGGGTCTGCACCTCTACGCAGCGTAGATCGCTCGGAGGCGTAATGTCAACTGGCCGACACCTATTAGCACCCGGGGTTAGCTTTTCCGGTCCGGCAAGCGTCCGTATTGCACAGAGAAAACCTCGGAAGCGCAATACGGGGACTTGTCCGACGCGAAGGAGCATGCGTACAGCCTCGTCGTCCGTGTTGCGTAGAGAAAAGTACCTCGGAAACGGAACACGAAAAAACAGGGCCGCCTCAACTTAACTCGAGAGGGATTTTGACTGGGCCTGAGCGTGGGCGATCGGCGATAGCTTTTTCCAGTCCGGCAAGCGTCCGTGTTGCACAGAGAAAACCTCGGAAGTGCAATACGGGAACTTGTCCGACACGAAAGAGCAAGCGGACAGCTTCGTCGTCCGTGTTGCGAAGAGAGAAAAACAAACCTCGTAAACGCAACACGAAAACGGGGCCGCCACTAATTAACTCGAGAGGGATTTTGACTGGGCCTGGGCGTGGGCGATCGGCGATAGCTTTTCCGATCCGGCAAGTGTCCGTGTTGCGCAGAGAAAGCCTCGGAAGCGCAAGACGGCAACTTGTCCGGCGTAAATTGGCACGCGGGCAGCTTTGGCGTCCGCGTTGCGCAGAGAAAATAAACCTCGGAAAACGCAACTCGGAAGCCTCACTGACCCGAAAGCCCCTCCGCGAAATGCACTAAATCTTATTAGCCTCTCCCTAACCTGAACGTGTGCAGAAAAGGCCGGAGATAGTTTCCCGCGCTTTCTCTAGTCTGGTAAACGTTCGTATTGCGCAGAGAAAATAAACCTCTGAAACGCAATACGAGAACTTGCCCGACCTGGAGTAGCACGTGGGTAGCTTTGGTATCCGCGTTGCGAAGAGATAATAAACCTCGGAAACGCAATACGGCAACCTAGCCGACCCGGAAAAAAACACTCAGCGAAGTTCACTAAATTTTAGTAACCAGGCTTGGGGTTTGAGTTTCACAACTTTATGTGTATTTTATTTACTTGGTCTTTCTCCCTAACCTTCGCACTCAGTATCTGGGTTTCTAACCTCTGCCTTTTGTCTTACTCTAAGCCTTTGATATGGCGTTGCCTTCCGCGGGAGTCTCTGCTGCTGGTGTGGTCCTTGTGGTCTGCGCTGCTTGGCTGCCGGAAAAGAATGAGGCCGATCCAAGTCGGTCGCGGTTCCACGTCGACACGCTTTTTCCCTTTACAGCACGCTTTTTGCTATTAACAGCACTAAGCTTGTCCTTAATCGCACGCTTTGCGTTTAACAGCACGCACATTCATTCACGGGTGATCGCGATAACTTATCGCTACTGTTGGGTATTCGCCCCGACTGGTCAGCGGACTGATCTTGCTGATCAATACTGGTGACCTCGCGCGCGCCTATTTGAAACTTAGGTTTTAGACTTAAATATATATATTTTAGAAACTTAATAACTAATAACTAATAACTAAGATATGGCCTCCAATGGCTGAGATTAGGGTTTTGGCCTCCAATGGCTGAGATAAGGGTTTTGGCCTCCAATGGCTGAGATAAGTTAAGATTTGAGAGGCGCCTTTAAGCGTCCTCACACCCCCCTTTACTTCGGGGTGGTTATTGAGACGGGCGGAGGGTCACGGAGACTTCGCCTCGTGCGGTCACGCTGACTCGGAATTTGGCCCCGTCGAAGTGGCGTAGATACCGAACGCGTGGGCGATCCTGGGCCTGAATGGACGCGACGAGGATGGGGGGCAGACGGCGATCCGGAGTGTCTACCCTCCAGTCCGCTGGGGCCTCGATCCAGTGGGCGTCACCCCTGACTGGGTCCTCTGCTGGGTCCTCCTGGAGGGCCTGAAGCACCTCATGTTGCTCTCCGCCGGTGAGGAACAGCTGCAGGTCCAGCTCTTCGTCTCCGCTTTGGGACGGCGCCTGCGTCGAGGGTCTTAGGAACAGGTCCATGACCGCATGGGGGATGGATCGGCCGGGTGTGGGTGGTGCTTCCCGCTGAGAGGGTCCGAGGCCAGGTGACAGCGCGGGCGGCGTCAGCTCCAGGCGCGGACGTACCGCGTTGGTGGGGGTCCGCGGGGACTCCGTTTGGCAGCGTCTCGGTGTGGATGGGGGGTTGGAGTGTGCTGGAGTTCCGGGTGGAGTTTGGTCCTGCGGGTTCTCGGCTATAGCGGGAACGTGCTCCTCGGGTACGGCCAAGTCGGGGCCGACCTCCCTTGCGTGGATGTCCAGCACATCCTCTCCCTCGTCGTCGCTGTCCCCCTGGCTGGAGCAGAGGCCACTCTCAGGCTCGGATCCCTCCGGAGCTGGTGCGACGTCGCCAGCGTAGCCGTCCCAGGCCCGGTTCGCCTCGGCTATGGCGCTCTCGACCTGGGCTTGCGGGCGGTCCCTCCAAAATCGCCCGTCGACTCCGACGTCCGAGTCGTCGGTGGACGTTGGGCTCGCTGGGGAACTCCGGTGGGCCTCCCAGAGGCAACGTTGCAGGTGTCCAGGAGCGAAGGCGTGATGGTCCTGACCTTGCAGCCATGCGCCTACCAGGATGTGGGTGGTCGATGCCCCGGGCTCGTCCTCGTCGTCCACCTGTAGCCGGGCCAGGCGTGAAATCGTGGGGGTGGTTGGCTCCTCCTCCTCGTCGTCTCCGGGTAGGGGCTCAAACACTTCCGGCACGTCTCCGCTGATGACCATGCTGACGTCTGGAGACCGAACCTCGGTCGACACGGAGTCGGCGTTGCCCGGTGGATTACGACTCGCGGGTCCTTCGGGCGATCTCATGCCCTGCCATGGGCTGAACGGGGGTGGAGTCGGGCTGTGGGTGGATAACACCGAGTCGCCGCCTTGGGACTCTCCGCTATTGCTGGCCGTAGAGCCTCCTCGGTGGTCGACGGGTCTGTACTCTCCCTCCACCTGATAGGGATCCATTTGTTGCACGCTGTTGTCTTTTTTTTTTTTCTGAAAGGTGTCCAAATAGTTAGTCTAGTACTACGTTTTCCTAACTTGCCTAACCTGAGTGCGAAGATCAACTATCTTTAATTAGCCTATTCGATACAATTTTTTTCCCGCTTAAAATAACTTGTTGGCGAGTACGCCACTTATGTTTACCCTTGCAGTGGTGTGACGAGCACGTCATCAGGTGCGTGGTGCGAATCGCTCCTTCTGGGGCTTTCTGAAGAGTCGTCTAGTTGTTCTTCTCGCTGGTGATACTCTTTTGGCGCAAGTTTTGCGTTAAAGCCCTCGCTGGCTTTGGACAGATGGTGAAGGCGGACTAGCACCTGTGAGCCTAGTTGGGGTCGCTACTCACGTCGCCTCAGGTTGTAGTGTCGACTTTGTTCCTGAGAAGCTATCTGGTTGGTTTCTAGGGCGGTGCGGAACGCTTCTTGAAGCCTTCTGGCTCGTTCCGTTGGATCCAATGGCGAGGCCTGTAAGTCGGGTGCGACCGCATCGAAGAGGGCACCTGGCAACCTAGGCTCCCGACCCTGTACTAGGTAAGCCGGACTAAACCCCGTGCTATCTGAGATGCTAGTGTTGATGGCGAGGGAGATCTCGGGCAGTAGCTGGTCCCACGACCGGTGATCCTGGTTCACGTATTGTGCTATCATGGTCTTGATAGTGCGGTTGGCGCGTTCCGTCGGATTTTGCTGGGGAGAGTACGGCGCGGTGTATTCCAGTTGAATGCCGTTGTTCCTGCAGAACACCCGGAAGCTTCGGCTGGTGAACTGCGTGCCATTGTCGCAAATCAACCTTCTGGGGGCTCCAAAGCGAGAGAGGATCCTTTCTCGGAATCCGAACTCCAGTTGGGCGGATGTGGCTTTCCTCAATGGGATGAGCTCTACCCACTTGGAGAATACATCTATGAAAACCAAGAGCATGGTGTTTCCTCGCCGGGTCCGGGGAAGGGGTCCAACGAAGTCGGCTCCGACAAGCGCGAACGGCTCTGTAGGTCGGCGAGTGAGCATCTTGCCGGCTGGTTTATACTGACTAACCTTGTATTGTTGGCAGGTCAGACAGCTAGTAACGTAGCGTACCACGTCCCGATGGAGTCCAGGCCAGAAGTAACGCTGGGCGATCCTCCTGAGCGTCTTCCGGATGCCTAGGTGTCCGGCGGCGGGGTGGTCGTGGCATTCTCCCAGCACGCGTTGACGCTGTTCTCGCGGCACGCACAGCTTCCAGGGGTTGCCTACTCTGATGCCTGCGGGATGCCCTATGCGTTTATAGAGCTGTCCATTATCCAGGGAGTAATCCGGAAACTTCTCGGGGTGTCTTTGGACCTGCTCCTGCATCTTTCGTACCCATTTGCAGTGGCACTTAAGTTCTGCGAGTAACTGGAGTCTTCCAAGTGGTTGCCGGGAGAGGGCGTCGGCGATCACGTTGTATTTGCCCTTCCGGTAGAGTACGTCGAACTGGTACTGCTGGAGCTCCAGTGCCCACCGTGCTATACGTCCCGTGGGGTTGTTAATGGAGTTCAACCATTTAAGGGCCAGGTGATCCGTGATAACGTCGAACTTGTAACCCTCCAGGTAGCAACGTAGCTTTCGGGTGGCCCACACAATGGCGAGGCACTCCTTTTCAGTGGCCGAGTAATTTTCCTCCGCCCGCTCGAGTCGACGGCTCACGTAGGCGATTACCCGTTCGTCGCCCTCAATATTCTGGGTGAGGACCGCGCCGAGTCCTTTGTCGCTGGCGTCCGTCTGAAGTTGGAACTTATACTCGAAGTTTGGGCAGGCCAATACAGGAGCGGACGTCAGTCGAGCCTTAAGCGAATCAAACGCCTGCTGTTGGGGTTCTTCCCAGGTCCATTTTACTCCCTTCCTCAGGAGTCGTGACATTGGTTGTACGAGTGAGGCAAAGTCTGGGACAAAACGTCTGTACCAGGATGCGATTCCGAGTTGGCGGCGAAGTTCCTTGACATTAGTCGGGGGATGTAGCCCCTGGATGGCCGCTATTTTGTCGGGGTCTGTTCTGATGCCTTCCCCGCTGATCAGGTGACCCAAATACACTAGTTTTCTTTGGAAGAACTTGCACTTACCCCGATTTAAGCGTAGATTCGCTTCTCGAAGGCGCCGGAAGACTTCCCTCAGATTGCGCGCATGGTCCTCCCACGTTGCCCCGATGACGATGATGTCGTCTAAATAGGCGAAGGCGTGGGGTTCCATATCGGGGCCGATGACGCTGTCCAGAGCTCGTTGGAAAGTCGCTGGGGCGGAGTGGAGCCCAAACGGCATGACCTTCCAGTGGAAGAGTCCACGTCCGGGGACAGATCGTCCACCTGCTCGTTGATGATACGCTGCATGGCCGGGTTCTTGGGATAATACCGCTGTTTCAGCGGTTTATCTCCCCGAAGGGTGATGGTGTGCTCGGCTATATCCGTCGTTCCTTGCAGCTGGTCGAAATACTTAAGCTCCTCTTGAAGGAACCGGAGGGTTACTGCGTCGAGAGGTTCCTCAGACACTAGCGATCCCGGCGGGGATTCCGCGACTGTGGCCAGGTGTCCGTGAGGGCAATGCCCCCGGAACGGATTGCGCCTCTGAGCGTCCTTTGTATCCGGCTGGGCGAGTAACTGGTACTTCCCGATTCTTATCGGGCTTCCCGGGGAAGAACGTGGCGTATCCGGGTCGTCGGGGGACGTTCCTGTTGTTGTACTGGCTAAACGGTCCTGACCCGCGAGATACCTCCGAAAAGGGCTCCTTTTCTTGGCCACGGCGGCATCCGGTAGTGGCTGGAGGCTGTACCTGCCTTCCTTGACGGTGACATCGGCCTTCGTGATTCCCGTGGTAGTGGCGGGAGGAACCGGTGGTGGCGAGCGTTCCGATGGAACTGGAGCTGGGTTCCGTCCCGCGGTGATGCGCTGCCTTGGGGCGGGTATGGGACCCGTTGTGGCCTCCTTGTTGGTCCTTGTTGTCCGCCGGGTAGGAGTCGGTGGGTCCGAAAGGTGGGCGACCGCCGCTGTTGGCGCCGCTCGGGTGGCTGGGCCTGGTTCGGCTCTTCGTGTGGTGGGCGGAGCTAGTTGGAGACACACGTGGCCGCAGATTAGGGTTGCCCGGATGCCACAGAGAAAGTCGATCCCGAGGATCACCTCGTCCAAGATCGTTGGCAGGACCAGGAGGGTCATGCGGACATGTTGTTGGTCCAGGCGCACTTGTGCGTGCAGGGCCTTGGTGACTTCCTTCGGGGATCCGTCCGCCAGGGATATTTGGGTGCGAGCCTCTTTGATGTTTCGACCCGAATCGAGCCGGTTGGCCAGCGCTTCGCTGACAAAGCTTCTGGAGGCCCCCGTGTCGATGGTTGCCGCGAAGAGTTGCCCCTCGATGGTAACCGTGGCGACGATCCGGCCTCCCGTCAAGCGGAGCGGTGGATTTAATGATGGGGGAGCGCTGAGTGGGTCGCCGCCTGCTCCCTGTGTGCGAGGACCCCGGTTGTTTCCCGACTGCCGGCAGCAGTCAATGGTGCGAGTACCACGTTTCCCGCAGTCCCAGCAGTATAGGACTGGCGGATTCTGGCATTCTCGAACGAAGTGTCCCACCTCAGCGCAGCGACTACAGGCTCGGGTCACGTCGACAGGTGCTTCGGCCTCCTGGGAAATCATCCGGTTTGTAATCGCTGGATTCGATGTGCCGAAAGGCGTCGCCGCTGGTCGTATGGGCTCTCGTCGGCGAGGGCCGGGCGGAGGGCTGCTCCTCGTAGTGTAGTTTCCACTGGCGGGTGGAACTAGTGCTGCTTGTCGGACTGGGTCTCGGTCCCGAGCAATTTCGAAAGCGGTGGCTAGTTGTGTCAACCCTTCCAGCGAGGAGAATTCGTGACGCCTTATGAAGAGGTGATACTCCGGTAGCAGATTCTCGTAAATCCTTTCGAGCTCCTGTTCGAACGAGTAATTTGCCCGCTGCATCATCAGGCGTAGTTCTACCACATAGAACTTGAAAGGCTCGCCGCCTTGTTGGTGTCGGGTCCTGATCGCATCCTCCAGGCGCTGGTAGTACCGTGGAGGTAGGAAAAATTCCAAGAACTCCCGCTTGAAAGTTTCCCAGGGCACGGCGTGCATCTGGTAGGCTCGGTACCAGCCTTCGGCGCGGCCCGACAGTAATCCGGCGATGGCTCGTGGGATGTCGCTGTTCCGTACGCTGTATGACGTGGCGCCTTCCTCGACTCGTTCCATGAAGTGCAGGGGGTCGGCTTGTCCATCGAAATGGACGCCCCATCCCCGAAGCTTCTCGGCGAATGCGGCTGCGGACATGTGCTGGGATGGCGATTGGGCAGCGGGGTGGGAGCCTTGGACTCCACGTCCTGGGCTCGGGTGACGGTGTTCTGAAGGTGGCACGGAGAGAAGGGTGTCCCCTGCGCCGGGCATCGGTGAGGTGGACCGGTTGGTCACTACCTTTGATGTGGGAGCCTCTGGGTAGATGGCCTCCAATGCGGCAAAGCGTTCCCGGAGCGCCGGACTGTGGTTGGACCCTCCGATGAACGATGCAAGCCTGGGTCGCAGTTCGTCCACCTGGCCCTGGGTGTTCAAACCGAACTCCATGAGGATAGCTTGGAGTTCGTCCTTCCGCCGGTAGGAAATCCACCTGACTCCCATGGCTCGGGTCGTGGGTGCGTCGTCGGATTCGGAGAAGCTCCCCTCCTCGATCTGTCTGGCGGCTGATGTAGCGGGTTTTTGTTCGGCGTCATCCGACGCTTTCTGTTCCCGGTTCGTTTTCATCGGTCGACCCGGTGAACGGTGTGGCTGGGTGCCCGCTGCTGTTGGGCCTCTGAGTGGGCGTCACGCGGATGCTGATGTAGGAGTGGCTGGGTCTCCCGACTAGCGAATGGTGGTGGCGCGGAGAGACTCTCCTGGCGGCGAGTGATCCGGGGTCCACGGTGAGCGTGGCGACTGTTTTCCTCGTCGCGGTGCGTGCTGTAGTCGGCACGGTAGGTGGCGCTGCTGGGGGGCGCAAGCCGGGCGACGAAGCGGTCTCTAGGGTCGTTCCCGAAGGTGAGCGCGGCTGATCGCTGGGCTGCTCGTGGTGTGGCTCTGCTGAGCTTTGGACTCGTTCCTGATGTGAGCGGCCTCTGGGAGTGCTCTCGGTAAGCGGCGCGGGTGGCCCACTGGGATGCTGGAGGGCCCTCAGCCGGCGGCGCTCAGGCGCGGATGGACTCCAGAGTGCTCCTGATGTGAGCGGGCTGGGTAGGCGCTCGTTGCGGAGTAGATCGGCGTTGTCGTAAGTGACAGTACAGATTCCCCTATTTGCTCTCTAACTAGGCTTTTTTTTTTAAAAACTTGGGTGTTCCTAAAAAATTTCCCACGGCTGGGCATGGGTCTTTAGGCCATGCGGTTGATACTGAAAACCCAACTCCTACAGGATACCTAGGTCGTCCCTGAGTCGTCCCTGCTCGGGCGCCAAACTGTAAGGACTTTTCTTAGGCTGGGATAGACTTCAGTCCGGCCAGAGTCCTCTACAGTTAAATTTGTAGAAACACAGGAGACGAAACGGGACTGGGAGTTGCCGCCGGGATTTTGTTTACGGGTCTGGGTCTGCACCTCTACGCAGCGTAGATCGCTCGGAGGCGTAATGTCAACTGGCCGACACCTATTAGCACCCGGGGTTAGCTTTTCCGGTCCGGCAAGCGTCCGTATTGCACAGAGAAAACCTCGGAAGCGCAATACGGGGTCTTGTCCGACGCGAAGGAGCATGCGTACAGCCTCGTCGTCCGTGTTGCGTAGAGAAAAGTACCTCGGAAACGCAACACGAAAAAAACAGGGCCGCCTCAACTTAACTCGAGAGGGATTTTGACTGGGCCTGAGCGTGGGCGATCGGCGATAGCTTTTCCAGTCCGGCAAGCGTCCGTGTTGCACAGAGAAAACCTCGGAAGTGCAATACGGGAACTTGTCCGACACGAAAGAGCAAGCGGACAGCTTCGTCGTCCGTGTTGCGAAGAGAGAAAAACAAACCTCGTAAACGCAACACGAAAACGGGGCCGCCACTAATTAACTCGAGAGGGATTTTGACTGGGCCTGGGCGTGGGCGATCGGCGATAGCTTTTCCGATCCGGCAAGTGTCCGTGTTGCGCAGAGAAAGCCTCGGAAGCGCAAGACGGCAACTTGTCCGGCGTAAATTGGCACGCGGGCAGCTTTGGCGTCCGCGTTGCGCAGAGAAAATAAACCTCGGAAAACGCAACTCGGAAGCCTCACTGACCCGAAAGCCCCTCCGCGAAATGCACTAAATCTTATTAGCCTCTCCCTAACCTGAACGTGTGCAGAAAAGGCCGGCGATAGTTTCCCGCGCTTTCTCTAGTCTGGTAAACGTTCGTATTGCGCAGAAAAATAAACCTCTGAAACGCAATACGAGAACTTGCCCGACCTGGAGTAGCACGTGGGTAGCTTTGGTATCCGCGTTGCGAAGAGATAATAAACCTCGGAAACGCAATACGGCAACCTAGCCGACCCGGAAAAAAACACTCAGCGAAGTTCACTAAATTTTAGTAGCCAGGCTTGGGGTTTGAGTTTCACAACTTTATGTGTATTTTATTCACTTGGTCTTTCTCCCTAACCTTCGCACTCAGTATCTGGGTTTCTAACCTCTGCCTTTTTGTCTTACTCTAAGCCTTTGATATGGCGTTGCCTTCCGCGGGAGTCTCTGCTGCTGGTGTGGTCCTTGTGGTCTGCGCTGCTTGGCTGCCGGAAAAGAATGAGGCCGATCCAAGTCGGTCGCGGTTCCACGTCGACACGCTTTTTCCCTTTACAGCACGCTTTTTGCTATTAACAGCACTAAGCTTGTCCTTAATCGCACGCTTTGCGTTTAACAGCACGCACATTCATTCACGGGTGATCGCGATAACTTATCGCTACTGTTGGGTATTCGCCCCGACTGGTCAGCGGACTGATCTTGCTGATCAATACTGGTGACCTCGCGCGCGCTATTTGAAACTTAGGTTTTAGACTTAAATATATATATTTTAGAAACTTAATAACTAATAACTAATAACTAAGATATGGCCTCCAATGGCTGAGATTAGGGTTTTGGCCTCCAATGGCTGAGATAAGGGTTTTGGCCTCCAATGGCTGAGATAAGTTAAGATTTGAGAGGCGCCTTTAAGCGTCCTCACAAACAATATAAATACGCATTTTTATTACATTCTAATAACTTTAAACTGATTTGCTAAGATTTATTGGGGCTCCCCAAGTGGCCCCAATCGCTTCCAACTGGAAAAAAGGTCAATTTTCCTTTCAAAAATTCTGGACGCTAAACCGTTTAACCAATCGAATCCGTGTTTTGGCCCAAAAATAGTTCAAAACATTATAAATTTTTAAAAAATTTTACCGCTTAGATTTAAGGCTTTTAACTATTTTTAACACCCGTTCTAAAATTACAATTTAGCCAAAAATCTCTTCAAACGTCGTAAAATGGCACTTCTAAACTGAGTATCAAAAATTCCTTCGGTAAAGTTTTTCCTTAAGCTTTAACGATTCATTTGATAGTTTCACCAAAGCTCTAGCTATCTTCTAAACAAAGAAACTAAGCAAAAAGTCGAAATATAAACGAATGAAATATACATATGCAAAAGCCCACACAGAAATACACACACGTATTCGATCAACCAAGGGAATTCATTCATTTATTTATAAAACTTAATATTTACCTAAATTATTTATTTGTTATGTATTCTGCCACCCAGTTCATTTATGTATTTATTAAACTCAATATTTCCCTAAATTATTGATTTCTTGTATACATATGTATGTGCATCTTTTCTTTTATCCGGTATGTAATCCGGTAAGTAAATATTCATAAATATTAGGGGCTAGAAACGAGGAATATTTTATTTAGCAAAATAAAGCAAATACTTGGAAATACATATGTATATACGTGTGTACATTTGGGTGTACATATGTACATATGTACATATTTAATGCAAATGAGGAAGTTGCGTTTTATTATACCCGTTACTCGTAGAGTAAAAGGGTATATTGTATTCGTGCAAAAGTATGTAACAGGTAGAAGGAAGCGTTTCCGACCCTATAAAGTATATATATTCTTGTTCAGGATCACTAGCCGAGTCGATCTAGCCATGTCCGTCTGTCCGTCTGTCTGTCTGTCTGTCCGTATGAACGCTGAGATCTCGGAAACTATAAAAGCTAGAAGATTGGCATTTTGCATGCAGATTCTAGGAGTTCCTACGCAGCGCATGTTTGTTTCAGGTGCCACGCCCCCTTTAACGCCCACAATCGCTGATATACGATTTTAAAAATTTAAATATTTCGGAAAAGTAAAAATGCAGTTTTATTGTGTTTATCAATACCTATCGAAATGTAAAAGAAATTTTTCAAATCGGACCATTCGTTAAAAAGTTATGCGTGATCAAAGTTTCTATCTCCATCTCCCTCGCACTCCCTTTACCTGAGTAACGGGTATCTGATAGTCGGGGCACCCGACTATAGCGTTCTCTCTTGTTTTTTAATGGTGTTGTGGCAGGGGAAGGAGTATTTGCACAATAGTACATACATATATGTACAAATGTAAGTATTTTAAGGTATTAAAAAATATTACGAATAACTAACAATTTCCTGACTAAACTTAATATTTCTTATTTTAATTTAGTCGGTTTATTAGTCATGCGGCAGGGGGGAATATAACCAATTCTATCAGTGACTATTCATAAAATTAGTTAAGCAAAAAAAAATAAATACATATTTGTTTGGCGCCGTTCAGGACTCCGTTTTCTAATGCACACATACATATATTTGTATGTGTGTATGGCAAAAGCTAAAACGTATTGCGGTCCTTCTGTTTTCCCGCAATTTACGCTCTCCGTGTTTAAGATGAGAGACATTTTTTCGCTCTTCTCTCTCCGTTCTGATTCGTCTGCGCTTCGGTCTTGCTTTGATTTCATTTCTTTATCAGTTCTTAAGTTGAGCCCGACGAGAAAAGATGTCCCAGAAGGAAATGTGGCAATTTTTGCCGCAGCAGCAGGGCTATCAAATAGGGCTCCATCAGCAACAGCCCATGGTCCAGCAGCAACAACCCATGCTCTAACAGCAACAGCCCATGCTCCAACAGCAACAGCCAATGCTTCAGCAGTAACAGCCGCAGCTCCAACAGCATCAGTTTCAGCAGCCGCAGTTCCATTGGTGCAGCCGATGCAGTCGCCGCCGAATTTGATGTGGGGCTATGCGCAGCCCCATCCCCAGGTCCAGCCCCAGGTCCAGGAAAACCTCTCGACGCAGGCGCAGCCAAAAAAATTCAAGCTTTTAGGGCCAATAAAAAAGCCCATGAACTCAGGTTCCAGCTGGCAGACCCATCAGCTTCAAAATGAAGTTTTTAATTTTAAAAAAATTTGTTTAAAGCTAGGCAGGATAATCACGAATTGTATACCCGACTTAGCCGACTGGAATCGGCATTTTATGGCACCAAATAAAAACCAAAAATTTAAAAATTAAAACTTTTTCTGCTTTTTTATTTCTTTCTTATTTCAGCAAAAATAATATTTTTTTTTTTTTTTCGCGCGGAGTCCCACGGCCCACTTACCCGCCCAACCGACCGAGGGGCGCAGCCGTGTATCAAGATTTGATATTACAGGAAAAAGTCTATTATAGTCAGAACATAATACTCTGAAAGGCTCATGCAAGGCATAGTTAGATCTACAATGATTTAAAATTAGGGGAATATAATTTCTAGTTAATCTACTTGGCACAGAAAAGTTTAGCCGACTTAACAAGTCGGGGCAGTCAATATCACCATGTATAAGGTTATAAATAAAGATAGTACCCAGCATCGTTCTACGGTTGGCTAGGGATGGTAAATTAATCAAAAGAAGTCTACTAGAATAAGAAGGTAAGATAAGATTTGCATCCCAGTTTAGGCGCCGTAAAGCAAAAAGAAGGAAGTTTTTTTGTACAGATTCAATACGACCAATATGTATTCCGTATTGTGGACTCCAGACGGGAGACCCATACTCCAGAATCGGACGGACTAGCGAAATAAATAAAGTTTTAGTCAAATAAGGATCATCGAATTCTTTTGACCACCTTTTAATAAATCCAAGCACTCCTCTGGCTTTATTAACCATGGACGAAATGTGATTAGAAAATTTTAGTTTGGGGTCCAAGAGAACGCCAAGATCGTTTACAAGAGTTATTCTATCCAAAGAGCTGCCACTTAACGTGTAAGTCGCGTATATCGGATTGGCCCGATAAAAAGTCATCAGCTTGCACTTGGAACCGTTTAAATTTAGTAAATTATCTCGGCACCAGTTTTGAAAATTATCTAGATCGGATTGCAAGTCTAAATGGCAGGAAATGTCCTTATACTGCAGGCACAACTTAACATCATCTGCGTACATAAGTACGCGAGAATGACTTATAATTGAGGGAAGATCATTAATAAATAATGTAAAAAGTAACGGACCCAGATGGCTCCCTTGTGGGACACCGGAGGTAACACGGAGAATTTCAGAAATTGAATTTTTAAAAAGGACCCTTTGTGACCTGCCATTCAGATAACTTGAAATCCATTTAAGCAGATCAACTGGAAAACCTAAAAGGTCAAGTTTTTGAATGAGAAGTAAGTGATTTAAAGAGTCAAATGCTTAACTAAAGTCAGTGTAAATGACGTCTGTTTGAAAACTACTATTGAAGCCTTTTATCACAAATGAAGTGAGCTCTAGAAGGTTTGTGATTGTGGATCTACGTTTAATAAATCCGTGTTGACATGGAGAAATGATTGATCTGCAAGGGTGCTGCAAATGAGGAGTAATAATTTTTTCAAAAAGCTTAGGAATGGCTGACAACTTAGAAATACCTCTGTAGTTACCGGCTTTTAACTTGTTACCTTTTTTGAAAAGAGGAATAACAAATGTTTCCTTCCAAATATTTGGGAATTGGGAGGTTTCTAGAGATAAGGTAAACAACTTGTGAAGAGGTTTGCACAGGGCCTTAGCGCAATACCTAAGCACGCACCCAGAAATACCATCGGGCCCTGGCGAATAAACAGGCTTAATACGAAGAAGATCCAAAAGAAGGGAGCTTTCTGTTAAAGTGGGACAGAATATGAGGATTGACGTTAATAACTAAAAACTTTTTGTTGTTTTTTCAGTGCTGTCGTGTGCACGTGTTTCATGTATTCATAGCAGTGTGGGTCAGATCTTTAACATGCATTAATATGCATTTTCTTTTATATTTCAGCAAAAAAGCGAAAGCAAGGGTAAAGATCTTGGGTTACAATTTTTCCAGTGCGCCTTTATGGACCTAAAAATTATAACAATTTAAATGGTTTTGGAATGTGTTTTTTTGAGTGCTCTTTACAGTTATTGCTGCCAGAATACGCAAAAGAGGTGTTTTGGGCGAAAATCTATTTGGCCCGGTTTTTGATAGTGTAGTAAAAATATACCATTCAAATTGTTTTTTGCGGTGTTTATATTTACACTGTTTTGCCACGCGCTGTTAGGAAACATAAGAGCGGGAGATCACAGTAGATAGAGAGAGAGGAAAAAGTGTAGCAAGTGCGCAAAAGAAGAAGTGAACGGGGAAACTTTCAATTTTGTCAGAGTCGTATCAAGAAAATTTGCCTCGAGTTGTGTTTTTATATGATCCTCTCTTTGCTAATTAATAGGAAAATTTCTTTGCATAACCGTGTATTTTGGTGTATAACCGTATGTGAGCAATAATATTATTATTTTAGTTCGCCTTTTTTCAGAATTTTAATTTTTCCTATTGAATGCGCAAATTTGTTGATATCTCTGATGTTAACTTAAAAATTTGGTTAGTTATGCCAGTTAGTTTCGTTTTTTACTATTCTTAATCCATAAGTCATAAATGATTTACATTTCAATGAATATTTGGTTATTTTTTAATTATGTGCAGTTGTGGTTTTTGTATATCTACATATGCGTTTTTGTAGTTTTTAATCTTATTATTCGATATAAACATTGCATAAATTGCACTATTTAAAAAATATTGTCTTAATAAGAGCTTCCTGTATGGAGCCAGAAATAATGCAAGCTTTGATAAATCCTCAGTTAATTATCCATACTAGATTCAATTTTATAAACACTTGCTAAATTGCATGAATAGATCGTAGTTTAGTTTAATCTCCGTATTATTAGATTTTGATTTTGAACAACTTGCAATATTAACAAAATATTGCCTAAATATTTAAAAGCCTTCTGTGTTCCTTTAGAGACAGAAATACGGCAAATTTGGAATATTCCAGATGTGTTTAAATATTATAACAATTGGCTGAATTGCTGATTGCAATGACTAGATCGTAGTTTAGTTTAATCTCTGTATTATTCGATTTTGATTTTGAACAACTTGCAATATTAACAAAATATTGACTAAATATTTAAAAGCCTTCTGTGTTCCTTTAGAGACAGAAATACGGCAAATTTGGAATATTCCAGATGTGTTTAAATATTATAACAATTGGCTGAATTGCTGATTGCATGACTAGATCGTCGTTTAGTTTAATCTCTGTATTCGATTTTGACATTGAATAACTTGCAATATTAACAAAATATTGCCTAAATATTTAAAAGCCTTCTGTGTTCTTTTAGAGACAGGAATACGGCAAATTTGGAATATTCCAGATGTGTTTAAATATTATAAAAATTGGCTCAGTTGCATGATAAGATCATATAATTAGTTTGATCGCATTATTATTCGAATTGGATATTCAATAACTTGCAATATTTAAAAAGTATTGTCCAAAAATTTAAAAGTCTTCTGAATTCTTTTAGAGACAGAAATAAAGAAAATTTTGTAATTCTCAATAATTAAAGCTCCTTTCTTTTACTCAATATGGATGCAGATATGAATATTGAGCTGTAAAACATAGATGGTGCATTGGTGCCCCACTCAGTAGTGCCTATAACAGGAGATGGAGCTTGCCTGTTTAGGGCTATTTCGTATCTTTTACATGAAAATGAAGACTTTTTTGACATTATTCGTCAGGCGATTGTTGGATATGTTGTTCGCCGATGGAATATCTTTGCACAGTACACTTGCAACTCCATGGGTAAAGCATATGACAATTGTGTTGCAATTCGTCTTTGACTTTCAAAGTGAACGGTCGTGTTTTTTTTCTGCGCTTCGAATTTTGTATTTTGTTTTCGTTTATTCCCATCGGTGGGTTTTATGAAAACAACATTAAATTTTCTTTCGGTTTTTTAAACATAAATTTAAACTCCGTTCGCTTCGCGAGTGCACTTTGTATTGATACTAATAAATTGTTTTAGTTTTTCGTAATTCTTATCTGTGTTTTCTATCCTATTTATATCCACGCTGTTTCTCTTTTGTGCATGCACTTTAACTTATTTACGCTCCCGCTCTCTTGCTCTCTTTGCTTTTGAAAGTTCTAAGCGTGCAGTTTCTGCGCTCTTGCGGTACTTATAACTGCTCGCTTATAAATTTCAATTTCGCTTTCTTGGTACAGTGGTAAATAAATAAAATGAATAATAAAAATTTAGTCTGCTTCTGCTAAAAATGCAGCCTCGTAATCAGGGCTGACCAGTCTAATATGACTTGCTGGCTGTGTGAAAATATGGTGCACACCAAGTGCGCCGGTTTTACTGGCCGGACAAGTGATGACCTTTCAAAGGGGCCCAATTTGCAGTTTAGTTGTGACGCTTGTGTCGAGGTTGCGAACGAGATGAAATCGTTCATGCGCCAAACTAAAGGCGGCCTGATGGGACTGATTAGCTGTTTCGGAGTGGCTAGAGATAGTTTTCGCCGACCTGATGATCTCCTATCTGCGCTGGACTCGCAGTTTAATAGTCGTAAGCTATTAGAAGAGTCCCCTAAGCGCAAAAAGGCCGCTGGTGGTAAGGAGCAAAAGGGGAACACCCCGCAACCGAAATCAAAAGAACAACAGAGCATTCCGGCGGATCAGCAGCTGATTTCAGCAAACCCTCAAATGTTGCTAAGATCAGCAGCTAAAAAAGATTCGGTATCCGAACAATCCGTTACAGAATGCATGCAACCAGGGACTTCTAAGAATTCCGATTTGTCCGTAGTGGTTTCACAATTAGTGGATCCACCTATCTCTCAGAATGTAGTATCACCACCACAAGGGACTACTGAGTCCGGACAACCGGCTCAAGTTGGTTTTGCAGGAGTAAAACTTCCTAGTCGAGGCCAAACCAGTGTACCAATTTCAAAAAACTAACTTCTAACCTCCTTCTTTCCTATCAGAATGCAAGAGGTTTGCGTAGCAAACTCACTAAATTGTATTCTGATAGCCTTTCCTTTGCATCTCATATTATTGTGTTCACAGAAACCTGGTTAAAGCCGGAGATCTTTAGCTCCGAAGTTTTTCCAGGTAAGTACACAATATATAGGTATGACCGTCCCTCTAGACGGGGAGGTGGAGTCTTAATTGGAGTTGATTCAAACTTCCCGTCTGAGGAGTTATTTTTTGATGAATTCAATACCATTGAATTTATTTGTGTAAAGTTATCGCTTCCTGGTAACTTTATATACATAACTTGCTCTTATATTCCGCCGTTGTCTGAACTTCCTGATTATTTAAATCACCTATCCGTTATTAAGTCCGTTGCAAATAAGCTTTCCGATAGGGATCAGTTGATAGTTCTAGGTGATCTTAATATACCTGGAGTTACTTGGTCCACTGAGGATGGATCGAATGTCTTACTACCTATAGCACAACAAGATTTTATTGATGGCCTGCTTGACATATCTCTATCTCAAGTAAACCATGTTCGAAATTCATTAGGTCGCCTACTTGATTTGTGTTTTGTATCGAATCCTGAAGGTGTGTTTTTGTCCTGAGTACCCCCACTCACGCAACCTGAAGATCCATATCACCCAACAATCGAACTTTCATTTGATACGGGTAGAGTTATAGAAGAAAAATCAGAAAAATCCAAACGAATACATTGTTTTCGCAAGGCAGACTTTCTGAGGCTTAATAATTTTATTTCTGGCTTTAGTCTGATCTTTACTTATGCAATAATATCTCCGATGTAGTTCATGTTTTTTCACTGCAATAAACCCCTTTTTTTAATTCCTGTGTTCCGTGGTACTATCCGTCAACTTCCAATAAATCACCTTGGTTTAGCAAAGAGTTGACACACTTAAGAAATGTTAAGTCCAGACTTTTTAGGAAATATAAAAATACCGGTTCTCAATCTGTTTTTACTAGATATCTAAGTGCTCGGTCAAGACTTACCGTGCTTAATGCTCAGTGTTATAATAGTTACTTAAACCGTTGTAAGGTCCAGTTCTCTCAGGACCCGAAACAGTTTTATAATTTTGTTAACACCAAGCGTAAATCTAATTCTTTTCCTTCCTCGCTGTCGTTCGAAAACATGACGGGAACCACAGATCAGGCAATAGCCGATATATTTGCCCAATTTTTTCAAACGACTTACTCTACTTTAGATTATTCATCTCAGCCTTATTCTTACACCATGCCCAAGACAAACCTCATATTCTGTCCCACTTTAACAGAAAGCTCTCTTCTTTTGGATCTTCTTCGTATTAAGCCTGTTTATTCGCCAGGGCCCGATGGTATTCCTGGGTGCGTGCTTAGGTATTGCGCTAAGGCCCTGTGCAAACCTCTTCACAAGTTGTTTACCTTATCTCTAGAAACGTCCCAATTCCCAAATATTTGGAAGGAATCATTTGTTATTCCTCTTTTCAAAAAAGGTAACAAGTTAGAAGCCAGTAACTACAGAGGTATTTCTAAGTTGTCAGCTATTCCTAAGCTTTTTGAAAAATTATTACTCCTCATTTGCAGCACTTTTGCAGATCAATCATTTCTCCGTGTCAACACGGATTTATTAAACGTAGATCCACAATTACAAACCTTCTAGAGCTCACTACATTTGTGATAAAAGGCTTCAATAGTAGTTTTCAAACAGATGTCATTTACACTGACTTTAGTAAAGCATTTGACTCTGTAAATCACTCACTTCTTATTCATAAACTTGACCTTTAAGGTTTTCCAGTTGATCTGCTTAAATGGATTTCAAGTTATCTAAATGGCAGGTCACAAAGGGTCCTTTTTAAAAATTCAATTTCTGAAATTCTCCGTGTTACCTCCGGTGTCCCAACCATGGGTCCGTTACTTTTACATTATTTATTAACGATCTTCCCCCAATTATAAGTCATCCTCGCGTACTTATGTACGCAGATGATGTTAAGTTGTGCCTGCAGTATAAGGACATTTCCTGCCATTTAGACTTGCAATCCGATCTAGATAATTTTCAAAACTGGTGCCGAGATAATTTACTAAATTTAAACGGCTCCAAGTGCAAGCTAATGACTTTTTATCGGGCCAATCCGATATACGCGACTTACACGTTAAGTGGCAGCTCTTTGGATAGAATAACTCTTGTAAACGATCTTGGCGTTCTCTTGGACCCTAAACTAAAATTTTCTAATCACATTTCGTCCATGGTTAATAAAGCCAGAGGAGTGCTTGGATTTATTAAAAGGTGGTCAAAAGAATTCGATGATCCTTATTTGACTAAAACTTTATTTATTTCGCTAGTCCGTCCGATTCTGGAGTATGGGTCTCCCGTCTGGAGTCCACAATACGGAATACATATTGGTCGTATTGAATCTGTACAAAAAAACTTCCTTCTTTTTGCTTTACGGCGCCTAAACTGGGATGCAAATCTTATCTTACCTTCTTATTCTAGTAGACTTCTTTTGATTAATTTACCATCCCTAGCCAACCGTAGAACGATGCTTGGCACTATCTTTATTTATAACCTTATACATGGTGATATTGACTGCCCCGACTTGTTAAGTCGGCTAAACTTTTCTGTGCCAAGTAGATTAACTAGAAATTATATTCCCCTAATTTTAAATCATTGTAGATCTAACTATGCCTTGCATGAGCCTTTCAGAGTATTATGTTCTGACTATAATAGACTTTTTCCTGTAATATCAAATCTTGACTCTCTGCCGCTCCTAAAACGATTAATACTTGCTTCATTGGCACAAAATTGATCTAACTATTACTTTTTTCCCCGGACCTTTACCTTTATTTTCCTATCTCGCGTCTATCCTATCGCGAATCGTGCCGTACGATACACGGCTGCGCCCCTCGGTCGGTTGGGCGGGTAAGTGGGCCGTGGGACTCCGCGCGAAAAAAAAAAAAAAAAATAATGATATGAGGCTTGCCCACACGTTTGGGTCATATGCAGAGGTAGAAGCTTCATGTCATTTGTATCCTATTAATATTGAAGTATTTCAAGATGGGATTTCTAGGTCAAACTCATGAACTGTAGGTAGCACTTTAAAAAGGCTGCGCTTTAATGGTAATCCAGTTAGTGGCCATTACGATGTTTACTTACCTTCAGAAACTATGGCTGATTCATTGTCGTTTTCTGCACATACTCCGCCTACTGAACCAAATAACCGAAAAAGGCGAAAACGTTTGTTCAATTATACCAGAGCAAAGCAGATAAAGATGGGAAAAGACAAATTTACCGCTGTTCATGGAACAGAGCGTAATAAAAAAACTAGGACAAAAAATAAGTCATGTTCGAAGTGGGTAACTGAAAATGCAGCATTTAATTACGATTACAACATAGATTATATGTGAAATCCAGAAATTAAAATAGGTGCAATCCCCAAAGGGATGTGCTGTAAAAAGGAATAAGTTCAACTTCCTCCGTATAAGACATTACCTCAACCGCTTAAGAATTTATTAATTGGAAGCCATCCTGACCATGCTCATTTCATGGCAAATTCAAGAAAGTATAATTGCTGCTAATAATGACATCATTTGGTAGTGGAAATGTTCATTTTGAAAATGGACAACGGATATACTTTGACCCTAATAATCCAAATCACTTAGCTAATCAGTTAGCTAATCCGCCACAGACAACACTAACAGCGTTTTTCGATATCTGCAAAACTGACTCTTTTGCCAAAACACTTCTTTATGTTGAGGTGCCTTCTTATTACATATGGGATAAGAACAAGTTCCAAAGAAAGAAAATGGGGTCAGATGTGCCAAACTTTTCTGGTGTTAAAAAGGACTTTGGGTCGTGTGTATACAATACATCCTAAAAATAGTGAGTGCTATTACTTAAGACTTTTACTTCATGAAGTTAAAGGTCCAACGTCATTCTCATTTTTAAAAACCGTTAATGGTTTTTTGTATGATACATTCCAATTGGCTTGCAAAGCCTTAGGCTTACTTGAAGACGATAAGCACTGGGATTTTACGTTGGCAGAAGCATCATTATGCCAGTCTCCAAAAAAATTACGCGACCTTTTTGCAATAATGTTAACTCATTGCCAGTTATCTGATGCCATGAGTCTTTGCAATAAGTACAAGGAAAGGCTTTCTGAAGATATATTGTACAGAATACAAAGGAGAATAGATGGCGATATAGATCCCGGACTGATGGAAAGTGTTTTCAATAAATGTTTAATTTGCCTTTAAGAAATAACATTGTCCATCGGTGGAAATTGTTTATCAAGTTATGTTTTACCCGAGGTAAACAGAGATCAAGAGGTTTTGGAAAACAGGGATTACTTAAGAGAAATGAATTACGAAATTAATGAAGTTCAAGTAAGCAATGATGAAAATTCTCTTACTCCAGAACAAAAAGATTGTTTTAAAATGATGTTGCTTCTTCAGAAATAGCGGCCACGCTATTAACCGGAGGACGGACAGCCCATTCTGCATTTAAGCTTCCTTTTGATTTAATAAATATGGAAACACCCTATTGTAACATTTCCAAACAGTCCAACATTGCTTTCGTTCTTAAAAATTGTAAACTTATTGTTTGGGATGAATGTACTATGGCTCATAAAGGGGGATTTGAAGCTCTCGATCAAATTTTAAAGGATATAAGGGGCAATAACTTATTAATGGGAGGTATATCTGTTCTATTGGCTGGATATATTCGACAAACGCTCCCAGTTGTACCCCGTGGAACAAGGGCCGATGAAATAAAATCTTGCATAAAATCTTCTATTTTGTGGTCTAAAATTCAAAAATTGGCTCTTACGAAAAATATGCGTGTGCACAAGGTGATAGAACGGCCGGTGTTTTTGCCCAAACTTTACTTAAAATAGGAGATGGAGATTATCCCACTGTTGATGGAAAAATAATAATTTCATCAAGCTTAGGTACAGTTGTTAACACTTTGGAAGAACTTACATCAAACATTTTTCCAAAAATTTCAAATATCGTTCACAAGTCATTGGACTGGCTATCAGAAAGAGCAATCTTAGCTTCAAGAAATTACAGAGCTGCTTCAATAAATAACCATCTTTGAAAGTAGCTGGATTAGATCTTAGGGACGATTGTTTTTCCCATGGTCAATTTTATGTGGCCTGTTCAAGAGTTAGCTCAGCAAAGAGCTTAATCATCCTATCTCCTGATGGCCAAACAAAAAATGTTGTTTACAGAGAGGTTTTGAAATAACTTTTAAAAATATTTGTACTTATATTGTGGACTAGGCCTATTTAGGGGAAACCACGTTAAAAAAAACGCGCCGCATCTTCTACCTCCGGGTAGTGGATGAGGGTTATTTAAAGTTTCAGCCGAAACTACAAATATATTTAAAATATTTAAAATGCAAGATTACATAGTTCTACTGCAAACCTATTACAAAAGAAAAGTTGGATATTCGGGTTATCTACCGCAAGCGAAGCTGCAGGCACCCTGCTAGTCTCTATATATAAAGCTATCAGTAAGAAAACTGATAATCAACGCAGAGCCAAAACCACTGGTTAACATTATTAATATGCATTTTTATTACATTCTAATAACTTTAAACTGATTTGCTAAGGTTTATTGGGGCTCCCCAAGTGGCCCCAATCGCTTCCAATTCGAAATTTCAATTTTCCTTTCAAAAATTCTGGACGCTAAACCGTTGAACCAATCGAATCCGTGCTTTCGCCCAAAAATAGTTTAAGACATTATAAATGTTTAAAAAATTTGACAAAGCTTTTACTACTTTTATCTGACCGTGGGGTCAATTATTTGAAGTTTATAATCTTCCACTACATTTGCATTCGATTTTAACTTGTTAGTAAGCTCATTATTATACCCGTTACTCGTAGAGTAAAAGGGTATATTGTATTCGTGCAAAAGTATGTAACAGGTAGAAGGAAGCGTTTCCGACCCTATAAAGTATATATATTCTTGTTCAGGATCACTAGCCGAGTCGATCTAGCCATGTCCGTCTGTCCGTCTTTCTGTCCGTCCGTATGAACGCTGAGATCTCGGAAACTATAAAAGCTAGAAGATTGGCATTTTGCATGCAGATTCTAGGAGTTCCTACGCAGCGCAAGTTTGTTTCAAAAAGGTGCCACGCCCACGCTTTAACGCCCACAATCGCTTATATACGATTTTAAAAATTTAAATATTTCGGAAAAGTAAAAATGCAGTTTTATTGTGTTTATCAATACCTATCGAAATTTTTCAAATCGGACCATTCGTTAAAAAGTTATGCGTGATCAAAGTTTCTATCTCCATCTCCCTCGCACTCCCTTTACCTGAGTAACGGGTATCTGATAGTACGGGCACCCGACTATAGCGTTCTCTCTTGTTTTTATACCCTTGCAGAGGGTATTATAATTTTGGTCAAAAGTGTGCAACGCAGTGAAGGAGACATCTCCGACCCTATAAAGTATATATATTCTTGATCAGGATCACCTCCTGAGTTGATATAGCCATGTCCGTCTGTCCGTCTGTCTGTTTCTACGCGAACTAGTCTCTCAGTTTTAAAGATATCGAATTGAAACTTTACACACACCCTTCTTTCCTTTGCACGCAGTATATAACGGTATATAACGGCCGGGATCGGCCGACTATATCCTATAGCTGCCATATATCTGATTGATCGGAAATGCCATAACTTTGGTGGTTGTTAAGTTAGGAAGTTGGGATTTTCTATGGGTTTTATATTTGGCCAATCAATCCGACCTACCAAATTTCATAAGGATCGGCCGACTATATCCTATAGCTGCCATATAACTGATTGGTCGAAAATGCCATAACTTTGGTGGTTGTAAAGTTAGGAAGTTGGGATTTTCTATGGGTTTTATATTTGGCCAATCAATCCTACCAATAAAATTTCATAAGGATCGGCGGACTATATCCTATAGCCGCCATATTACTGATTGATCGGAAATGCCATAACTTTGGTGTTTGTAAAGTTAGGAAGTTGGGATTTTTTATGAGTGTTAAGAATGCATCATATGAATAATTTTGGAGAATATAATTTACAGAATATTCTGCAAGGGTATTTCAACTTCGGCTCCGCCGGAAGTTAGCTTTCCTTTCTTGTTTTCATTTAAAGTTGTCAACTGTAAATGTACCACTCGGTTTATTAATTCCATCGTTAGATTTGATCCCAGACCACTGCTGGTAAGATTTTGAACTGTCCCACCGCTTGCCATATTCAAATTTAAATTTCCAAAGTTTTTAATAATTTTTCCAGATTGTTTTTTGATTCACAGAAGTTCAATAAGTATTTAGGATTATCAACTAACGGCTAACTTTATATGATATAATTGTATATGAAAAAAAATTATTAATTTTCAATTCCTCACGATTTGCTGCTTCATGTTGATCTTCCTAGTCGTCAGGTTTTTTTATTCGCTGGTCGTGCTAAATTGTTTTTTCCTTTTGAGATAAAAAAAACTTTTCCGGTGTAGCTTAGTGGCGAGGGATTGCCCTTCAGCCCTTCCTTCCTGTCAGTGAATAAATTTTTCCAGTGTGGTTCAGTGGCGAGGGAATGCCCTCAGCCCTTCCTTCCTTCTTTTGGGGTTTTTTATACCCTTGCAGAGGGTATTATAATTTTTGTCAAAAGTGTGCAACGCAGTGAAAGAGACATCTCCGACCCTATAAAGTATATATATTCTTGATCAGGATCACCTCCTGAGATGATATAAGCATGTCCGTCTGTCCGTCTGTCTGTCCGTCTGTCTGTTTCTACGCGAACTAGTCTCTCAGTTTTAAAGATATCGAATTGAAACTTTGCACACACCCTTCTTTCCTTTGCACGCAGTATATAAGTCGGAACGGCCGGGATAACTGATTGATCGGAAATGCCATAACTTTGGTGTTTGTTAAATTAGGAAGTTGGGATTTCCTATGGGCTTTATATTTGGCCAATCAATCCGACATACCAAATTTCATAAGCATCGGCCGACTATATCCTATAGTCGTCATATAACTGATTGATCGGAAATGCCATAACTTTGGTGTTTGTTAAGTTAGGAAGTTGGGATTTCCTATGGGTTTTATATTTGGCCAATCAATCCGACCTACCAAATTTCATAAGCATCGGCCGACTATATCCTATAGCCGCCATATAACTGATTGATCGGAAATGCCATAACTTTGGTGTTTGTAAAGTTAGGAAGTTGGGATTTTCTATGGGTTTTATATTTGGCCAATCAATCTGACCTCCAAAATTTCATAAGGATCAGCTGCCAATATCCTATAGCTGCCATGTAACTGAACGATTGGAAATGCCATAACTTTGGTGTTTTTGAAGTTAGGAAGTTGGGATTTGTTATGAGTGTTAAAATGCATCATATAAATAATTTTGGAGAATATAATTTACAGAATATTCTGCAAGGGTATATCAACTTCGGCTCCGCCCGAAGTTAGCTTTCCTTTCTTGTTTTTTTTGAGTGTTGGTTGATTTATATCTGTATATATTTTAATTTATATATTTTTTATTACTTGTTTTTTTTTTTTGGTAGAGTTCTTTATTCTTTTGAGTTGTGTTCTTGCTTTTTAGTGAATTAAGATTTCGGTACACCTTTTTATCAACTTTTATTTTTTAAATAGATTATTTTTTATTTTATATTTTCCACTTTGTTTTCATTAAAAAAATTTAAGAACTTTTAAAGACGCGGCCCCACAGTGGGCTCCAATTAAATTTATTAGTTGATTGATTTTTAAAAAAATAATTTTAATTTTATTATGATGTTCACCTTTTATTTTCTTAAATTCACTTTCACAAGTAACTTATATTTTAACTTAGATTTTTGCGACCGATCGAGTCGTCTCCAAAAAAGAACTGCCCTTGGTTTGATAAGTTATTAATCATGAAACCCCGGCTTAAGAGAATCTTGCTCAAAAGAGATTAAAAGAGATTAGGAAAAGTTGAGAGAGTAGGACAATTGGCTGATGAAATAATTGAGAGGTAATTGAAACTCAATAAATCGATTATTTGACAAAAATTTGGTTAACAACTGGCTCGGACTAGATCGGACGCTAAGTGGAAAATTTAGAAGCTTTGTTTATGACCGGAGTCATTTGTTTACAGTAGCCCGGATGTGGTTCTCACAGGGCTCGGTTTGAGTGAGGGGAGATTCTGTTAACGAAGATAGAATTTTCAGCGGTTGCTAAGATTGGAAAGGGTAATTTGTTTACAATAGCCCCGAATGTAGATTTTGATAGCGAAGCTTAGATTTTTCAGCGGTTGCTACGATTGAAAAATTGTTTATGAAACTCATAAGCTGAGAATATTCATGGGTTGGATAACAGGCATGGTTTATTATCAATTTTAATTTTTATGGCTGTGGTGTTTCGTCCGAGGCTGTTGTCTGAAAATTTTCAAATGTGTCAATTGGCTCGGACTTACGTTGTTGATCTGATTCTGAAACTCGGGGACGTTTTTGGGGAATATTGGAACTCTGAGTACTCTGGCTACCGTGTCCTTGATTGTTTTGAGAAGTTTTAGGATAATAATGATTTCCTGAATAATTATAATTAGAATTGTTGTGGTTTATTGTATCTATATTAAAGTCGAACTTATTCTGTGTCTGTTGGTTGTTATTATATATATTTTAAAAGTTATTATTTTGGAATCTACCCCCTTGGTTATTATTTGAATATGTATTTAAGTACTATTTTGATGGTATAAAATCTTGAGGTTTATATTTTTTTGAGAGTTTTACGGAGTTGAAATATCCTATTTACTTAAGTAAGAAATGTTTTGACTGGTAATTTTTCGCGAATCACTTCAGCTAATGTATTACTCAATTTTCTTGAAACTATAACTGTGTTTGATGGATTATTGTCTAAGCTCAGTTTACAACAAATTATACTTGTCTGCTCTTCTAATTATTCAACAAATTTACGTAAATTATTTTTATATTTAGTTTAACGTAATGCCGCTATTATCCGGTGTAGAGGCGTTGCGCTGTTGAACTCGCTGATAAGTACTCAATTCCTTACAGTCCTTTGGTATATTTCTCATCAAAAGTGATCGAGCTTGTCCAACTAGGAGGTTCCTGAAGGCTGCTTGAATAATTTGGTTTTGGCTATCTGATGTTGTATGGTAATGGTAGATAAATTTGTCGACTTCCTTTATAAAGACAACCAAATAAAGTAAGTCTCCATTGAATTTATTGATTTGCGTAATTAATTTAATTTGTTTTTTTTTTTTATTTAGTCGAAATAATTAAATTAATCAGATTATTATCGCTGGTTAGACACTAGAAATCCTCATTCGTGATTTAACTAATATTGTTTGTTTTTAGTTAAGTTCGTTTTGCGGATACAAATAATGTTTTATTTTTGCGAAGTGGTTTTTTAAGTCCCTTTTAGGTATCACTCGCGAGGATATTACTTGTATCCTACCGGCTGCGAAAATTATGTTTTTCGGGATATATTAAAAAAAATCGATTTTTATTTTAATATACATCGGAGTTTATTTGGTAAAGTTCTTAACAGTTAGATTTCCAAGGTTAAACTGATTTTACAAATTGCATTATTCTTATAACTATGGCTTTTATCGGTGACAGCGACGCGAGCAGCGAAAATTGACTTTGATTGGAGAATTTGGATTGGTCAAAACTGTGGCCTAATAAAATCGTTTCTGGGATGCATCTTTTGTTTAATTAATTTACATTGGTCAAAGCTATTATGCTGACGAATGGGTTCTCAGGCTGGACCCTTTGTTTACAAGTTTGAATATTGTTTATGTCTGTCGTCGTTGAGAAAGGCGTGTGAAATGTTTATGTGAAATGTTTATAATTAGAGTGCCGCCAACCAAAGCCGTGGGAGAGATTTATGTCTGAGGGGCTTAAAGGTTTATGTCGGATTGATTTAAATAATTGCGATAGTAGGCTCTGGACTAATGTTATTGACAATTGGAATATTTGTATTTTTTTTTTTTCGCGCGAAGTCCCACGTCCCACTTACCCGCCCATCCGACCGAGGAGCGCAGCTGTGTATCGTACGGCACGATTCGCGAGAAGATAGACGCGAGATAAGAAAATATAGGTAAAAGTCCGGGAAAAAAGTAATAGTAAGATCGATTTTGTGCCAATGAAGCTGGTATTATTCGTTTTAGGAGCGGCAGAGAGTCAAGATTTGAGATTATAGGAAAAGGTCAATTATAGTCAGAACATAATACTGTGAAAGGCTCATGCAAGGCATAGTTAGATATACAATGATTAAATATTAAAGGAATATAATTTATAGTTAATCTACTTGGCACAGAAAAGTTTAGCCGAATAATGGGTATCTCGGGATATACAGGTTGTATGTTGGGTTTGGTGTCCAGGGTATTTACGTATACGTCACTTGTATTTGTTTCATGGCTCGCCCCAAATCTCTCATCGATGGATATTACCGCTTATATCCATAACAAAGTCCAAGTTGGTGACTTCAAAGTTGATCAATTTAAATTTTCTTAATTTTAAGTATCATCATTTAAGGTTGGTATTCTTTGTGGTCGGTTTGCATCTGTGTGTTCCACCAGTTTCAGGTCCGAGGGCATATTTGAAAAAGAGTACGAAGCTAAGCGAAAAAAGAATATTTCCCCAGCGCACTCCATCCTCTTATGTCCCAAAACACCAGCCTCTTTCTTTCTTCTTTCTTATTAATAGGCTTATTTACTAAGCTGACTAAATTGTACTCGGATAGTTTTTCCTTTCCATATAATATTATTGTACTTCTGTACGTACCTGGTTAAGGCCGGATATTCTTAGCTCCGAAATTGTCCCGGGTAAGTACACAATTTACAGCCTTGCTCGTCAGTCAGGACTCCCCGTCAAACGGGGTGGTTGACTTTTGATTGCAACCCTTTCGTTAGAATGACAAACTTTCGAAGAATTTAATGACATCGAATTCCTAGGTATAAAATTCTGAGAAATTCCAATTCCCCAAAAAATAATGTTTCGGCCAACCGATTCTCAGAACTGTCCGTCATGGACAAAGACATTAAACACGTCCAAGTTCCTCATACGGTCAGCCACAATGACTCTGAGAAAGCCAGTACTTCTACAGGCTTAAGATAGGTCAGCTGCAACATCAGCAACGGCAACAGCTCTACCAACAACCCTAGAAACAAAAACGTTGTCCACACCAAAGTTGGCAACAATACCGGAAGCAATAACAAAAATCTCAGTCGTCCATCTGGCAGCCAGGAACAAATTCCCTCTCACAAACCACCCCCAATTGTGGTTGATCATTGTGAGAACCTGAACGGCCTTACGAGGGCAGTCCGATAAGTACTTAGCTTCTCGTAGACGTCTACTGTCGAAATTTCAGCCGAATCGGACTCGTAGTTTTGTTTTGACTGCGTGTGGAATCGGACGTGTCCGCGGATTTTAGAAAAGTGGAGAAAGAGCAATATCGGTCTGTGATTCCATTCTTGTTTTTGGAAGGGAAATCGCGCAGCGAAATCAAAGAGCGCTTGGATGATGAGTACGGTGACTCTTCTCCTTCGATGGCGACCGTCAAAAATTCGTTTAACGAGTTTCAACGTGGTCGCACGTCGTTTTTGATGAGCCACGCCCAGGTGCCCCGAAAACGACTACCACGGAGGATATCGTGACCAAAATCCACGATCTCGTATTGGCAGACCGCCGCACAGTGGGTCCAATAGCCCTGCTAGCGGAATTTTATTAATAACTCGAGTAAATGGATAGATATTTCAATGAAACTTTGTACCTACATCCTATTTTACGTAAATCCTCTGAATTGCATCGTGATACGTTAGTTATTTCCCACAGCCCCCATACAAATGTTAAAAAAAATTCATATACCTACAGTGTAGTCGTTTAGCACTAACAACTTTTTTGATGCAACGTTTTTCCCAAGCCACATGGAAAAAAGTAAGCGCTGACAGACTGACATCTTACCTAAAAAATGCAACAGACTTAAGAGTTGGACGTAGTTGGTGATCATTTTGGACATTTTCACACCACAAGGACTGACACTTTACACAAATACTAAAAGTAGCTTGATTACGATTGAATAACGTTAGTTATTAAAGTTTGTAAACTGCTCAAAAGCAATTCTTGCAAAAGCAACTTACAAATAACACGTTTTTTACCTACACATGGATAGAAAGGTCAGGAACATACAATTTATATTTATACCTTATTTTAAAGGAAGCCAATGTTATTATTATTAATAAACTGTAATTTATCCCTTTATTTTATGTTTAAAGAAGAATCAGAAACAGCCTCAAATCTTTGCATAAACACGTGCTGAAAATAGGTCAACTTTCAAAGCTCGCTGCCGATCAGGGATGCAATTAAAAGCTTATTCAAAAGTTTTTTTGAGATTTGTAGAGTTTCCAATTAAATAAAAACAAAACTTAACGTATTTTTCAAAAATTAAAAATCGACTTTTATTCCGCTAGATTTATCATTGGATTACTGTGCGCCGATTGAAGATACGCGAGATAGCTGAGACAGTAGGCATGTCAAAAGACCGCGTGGGTCATATCCTGCATGAAATTTTGGGCATGAGAAAGCTGTCGGCGCGATGGGTGCCGCGTTTGCTCACTCCAGACAACAAACGCAACCGTGAGACCACTTCAGAGCAGTGTTTGACGCTGTTTAAGCGCAATCCGAAGGAGTTTCTGCGTCGTTTCGTGACCGTCGACGAAACATGGATCCACGGGTACACACCAGAAACCAAGGAACAGTCGAAACAGTGGTTTTCACCCGGCGAACCTGCTCCGAAGAAGGCGAAAACTGTCCCTTCGGACGGAAAGGTTATGGCCAACGTTTTTTGGGATTCACAAGGAATGATCTACATCGACTACCTGGAGAAGGGCAAAACGGTCACAGGGCTGTACTACGCCGCATTATTGGGCCGATTCGCCGCCGAATTGAAGAAAATACGGCTCCATTTGGCGAAGAAAAAAGTGCTCTTCCATCATGACAACGCACCGGCTCACACTTCCGCCCTCGCCAAGGCCAAATTGGTCGAATTGGGCTACGAACTGCTACCCCATCCACGATATTCTCCAGATTTGGTCCCGTACGACTTCTTTTTGAAAAAGTCACTCGAGCTAAAAGGAGATTATGTTGAGAAATAAATAGCCACTTTTCCAAAATTTTCGTTTTTCTTTTGGAGGCTAAGTACTTATCGGACTACCCTCGTATTAGATCCACAAACATGATCATTGGCCCGTCCAAATACTCCCTCAAATGCCATCCCAACAACTCTGTTTCCATTACAGCTGCAGATTCAGATGCATACAGAGGTATAACAAAATCCCTTACCCTTAAAAAAGTGCCATACCTTTCCTGGGCACTTGATTTGATTTGTCAATAGACCTAGAAGCCGCTTTGACAAAACCAAGTTCGTCAACCTGGTTTTTGTTGAACTAGAACCGGCGGCAAATAACAAAGACATCCATGAACTCCTAACTCGTGAACTCCTCCTGCCGAGTCGAAGAATCAAGGATCTGGATTTGTACGGCAAGTGGACAAACAGGTGGAATATTGCTATTAATGGAAGAAAGTCGCATCATTGCAATTTTACTCTAAGAGGAAAGGTGCTTCCATCCCCCAACCACCCCAGGCGCAGTACTTGTGTCTGATCCTGGACAAGCGGCTCACCTGGAAAGGGCACATCCAAAATATTGCTGCCACATGTCGCACTGAGCTCATGAAGCTTAATTAGATGCTTAAGCCTACGAGCAAGCTCAGTCTTGGCAACTAAGTGTTGCTCTTTAAATCATTTGTGGTGACCTCAATGACCCATTGAATCCAACTATGGGGCATGGCTTCAGACTCTAATGTGATGAAAGTTCAAAGAGTGAAAAACTCGCCTCGCTGTCCACACCAACCACCTAGCACCTTCCCTGGCCAACCCGACGTGTAGACAAAGACTGAAGCGAAGTCACCCCGCCAATCTCTGGTCAAGAGGATGACATGTTTCTCGAGTCCTTAAGCATTAACCATTAATTAATGTTAATTTGTTATACAATTTGTTAATCACTTCTCTGTTATGTTTTGACCTTATTTGTTCCTTATTATTCTCAACGTATTATAACCATTTAGTTGGTTGATCGATGATAAATTAAATCTATATGTTCAAATACAAAAAAACAAAATCCCGGTAAGTTACATATATATTACTTATCTAAATATCCCACCATCATCTTAGTTCCAAATTTACTCGAGTCACCTTTCCGTTATCCAGTCCATTTCCAATAAACTGTCAGATCGAGATCAGTTAGAAGTATTACGTGATTTCAATATACCTTGAGCGACATGGTCCCCAGACGAAAACTCTAATATTTTATTCCTTTAGCGCAGCATGACTTTATTGACGGCTTTTTTGTCATTGCGCTATCCTAATTAAGCCATGTTAAAAACTCCTTAGGACGTTTACTGGACTTGTGTTTTGTTTCAAATCCAGAAGTCGTTTGTCTATTAACCCTCTAAGCCTACTTTGCAGAATAATGAAGAAAACGAATTCAAATAATTTTTTCTAAAGTGAAATGAGGTTCCTGAACTTAAATACTCAGAAAAAGTGCAAAAGCTTTCGTTTACCAGTAAAGTGAGGAAAAGCGAATAAATGTCTCAAGACACTCCAAATGTACAACAATTTTTTTTTTAAATAACAAAGTTGATTTGAAATGCATTGCGTTTGACAAATATATTCTTCTATTTTCTCGATCCAACCAATCCGGAAAATGGTTTAGATGGTTAAAGTCTCAGCGTCCTCTAGTGCATTGGTCTAAAGTCGTCCCCGTCGTTACTTAATTTGTTCGACTCTTCAAACAAGTCCATCAATTGTTCATCAGTCAAGTCGGACAACTTCCAACGAATTCGCTTAGCCACACGTTCTAATATTTAACCTTTCTATAACAAAAAATCAAAAAACAAAAAAAAACCTACACAAAAATTGCACGTAGCTGTCCCAAGAGCATCCAGACACTTATCACTATTTCTTAGCTACAACACAAATCTTATCTTTATTTTCGTGCCTGTAACTTGACTTTAATATCAGGTTGTCAAATATCTCCCTTTCGCTTTTTTTGGTTTTTGAATTTGGCGGCTTTGTGCAAAGCGCTATATATCGGTATCGGGCAATGCTATATCGATTGAAAGGTCTTGACCTACAAAACAACGCTATTCATAACAAGTTTGGTTATTGCGTTGAAAAGATATACATGTGTAAACATAGTTCGCTAACGCCGAAATTCGCGCTGCTTCGTAAAAGGTAAATCCGCTGAAGAAACATTCCGTGAGATTAATGGTGTTTTATCACTTCAACCGCGGAGGAATGGTTTTCACGATTCAGAGCCGGTGAAAACGACACCATGCATAAGCCAGCCGGCGGAAGACCTGTGACGACGAATACCGATCAAATCATGGAAAACATCGAGGTACACCGGCATGTGACATCTCGTGACATCATCGTTTTAAACCATCTGCAGAAGGCTGGATACAAAAAAAGCTGGATGTTTGGGTGCCGCATGATTTGACGCAAAAAAACCTGTTGGACAGAAACCACGTCTGCGATATGCTGCTGAAACGGAATAAACTCGACCCATTTTTGAAGCGGATGGTGATTGGCGGCGAAAAATGGATCACATACGACAATATCAAGCGAAAACGGTCGTGGTTGAAGGCCTGTGAATCGTCCAAAACAGTGGGCAAGCCGGGATTGACGGCCAGGAAAGTTTTGCTCTGTGTTTGGTGGGATTGGAAGGGAATCATACACTTTGAGCTGGTCCCATATGGCCAGACGCTTAATTCTACCATCTACTGCGAACAACTGGACCGCTTGAAGCTGGCGATCGACCAAAAGCGACCAGAATTGGCCAACAGGAAGGGTGTAGTGTTTCACCAGGACAACGCCAGACCACACACTTCTTTGATGACTCGTCAGAAGCTACGGGAGCTCGGATGAAAGATTTTATCGCATCCACCATATAGGCCGGACATAGCGTCAAGTGACTACCACCTGTACCTGTCCATGGCGAATGCCTTTACTGGTGTAAGGTTCGGCTCAAAAGAGGTTTGTGAAAAGTGGCTGTCAGAGTTTTAGGAGGGAAGTTTCCACGAGGAGGGTTTTATGAAGTTGCCGTATTTTAGCTAAATCCGTTCACTGTATCAATTTGTATAAAGCATTGAATAAAGAGCAAAAAAGCGCAACGGAGTTATTTGACAACCTAATAGTTAATAAACATACCTTTTTTCGAAAAAAATAATGAACTCAATTGGTTTTATATTAATAGGTCAAAATTTACGCGCGAACAAACAAATTATAGCTAAAACCTTTTTTTTTTGGTAATGTCAATAATAATTTTAATAGTTAATAAACATACCTTACACAAAAAATAATGAACTCAATTGGTTTTATAATCTTACTTGTATTACCACAAGTAAAAATAAAATGCAGCAGCAACAAACGTTCTGTGCACATGAACAAACAAATTATAGCTAAAAACTTTTAAGAGCTTTCAAAGTCTTTGCATGTAAAAGCTTTTAGTTTTTTGGTAATGTCAATAATATAATAAAGCATCCGTCGAATTCCAATAAACCTCCATGGTTTAATAAGGAGTTGTCACACCTAAAAAATATTAGGTCCAGACTTTCCAATCAATTTAAATGTGCCCTTCCTCGATACCTAAGGGCTCGGTCAAATTCTAAGGTTCTCAACGCCCGGTGTTATTAAAGCTACCTGACTCGTTGTAGGCTCCAGTTTTCACAAAATCCAAACAGTTTTATAAATTTGTAATCACATATTAGCCTCTTACCCAGCATCGCTAACATTTAAAAATTCTACGGAAATTACTGATCAGGCACTTGCCAATCTATTTGCCCAGTTTTTCCAGACAACATATTCTTTTTCATCCCCTCAAAATCCGTCTTATTCATATGCTATATCCAAGTCAAACTTAATTTTTTATCCGAGTTCAAGCGGTAGCTCCATTCTCTTTGAACTTGATAAAGTAAAACTAGTCTATTCACTAGGTCCCGACGGAGTTTCAGGCTGCGTGCTTAGATACTGCGCTGAAACTCTGTGTAAACCTTAACACAAATTTTTTACCTTATCTTTAAAAACTTCTCACTTATTTGGAAGGATTCATTTGTTATTCCCCTTCATAAGAAAGGAAATAAATAGAACACAAGAAATTACAGAGGTATATCCAAGTCGTTCGCCATCCCAAAGAAGATCTACGGCGACAAACCTCTAGGAGCTAACGACTTTTGCAATAAATGGCTTTTGAAAGAACATTTATTTAACACAACGATTTTAGTAATGAGTTTGATTCTGTAAATCACTCGCTTCGTTTCCATGAGATCTTCTATCATGAATCTTAAGTTATCTAAGTGGTGGGACTCAACAAGTTCGCTTATAAGGCTCTATCTCTAATTTGATCCGATTTACTTCAGGCGTCCAAAAGTAAGCCACCCAGAGAAGTGGGCCATTCTCTTTACATTATTTATTAACGATCTCCCCCTAGTCTTAACAAAGTCGCGTGTCCTTATGTACGCAGATGACGTTAGGTTATGCCTGAAATATAGAGAAATTTCCTGCAGTTCAGAGTTACAATCGGACCCAAATGCATTTAAAACATGGTGTTGTGAAAATCATTTGGATTTAAATAGCGCTAAGTGTAAAGTAATGACATTTTTTCGGGTGAATCCACAATATGCCACGTATCCGCTGGGTGTTTGTGCGTTGTCTCGAATCATGCATGTTAATAACCTTGGCGACTTTCTTAGCCCATATACTTCCATGGTGAATAAAGCCAGGAGAGTGCTTGAATTTATCAAAAGGTGGTCAAAGGAATGCGATGATCAAAATCATTGTTGATCTAACTATGATATGCATCAACCTTTTAGAGTACTGTGTAGTGACTATACAATGTTATTTCTACTACCGACTCTTTGCCAATTTGAAAATCATTAAATATATCTTATTTAGCACAAAATTATTAATATTTTGTGACGGGTTTATACTTATACCCGTTACTAGTAGAGTAAAAGGGTATATTGTATTCGTGCAAAAGTATGTAACAGGTAGAAGGAAGCGTTTCCGACCCTATAAAGTATATATATTCTTGTTCAGGATCACTAGCCGAGTCGATCTAGCCATGTCCGTCTGTCTGTCCGTCTGTCTGTCTGTCCGTATGAACGCTGAGATGTCGGAAACTATCAAAGCTAGAAGATTGGCATTTTGCATGTTGTAGTATGCATGTATCATTGTAGCGAGTACCCACTGTACCGATACCAGCATTGTGTTACAGTGCATTTAAACAAATACACAAAACTCGAGCAGCCAACTTATGGGAAGCGCAAGTGTCAGCAAATTCCCATGGCTTGCAGACACATACAATGAATGCATATGCAACTCCTCTCGCGCTCCCGCTACTATCAGCCAAATACATATGTGAGCATATATAAGATGATAAATACATGACGGCCGCTGCCAATGTTTGCAGGCAGCGCAGCCGCGAATAGATTATTGTAAGTCATTCGAATTTTGAACATAAGAGAATAAAGAACCAATTTGGCCGTAGCTAATGGCCACTAAATAAATATCTTGTCGTTGATATATTTACATTTATAATTCGAATAGTACATGGCGACCGTGACAGTGACAAGAAAATATGATAAAGTGATGTGAAATTTAAAAAAATATATAAAAACTGTAAATGAAAGACAATTTTTAAAACAAAATTATTATCAGCCTGTGCGATGACCAGCACCGGCGCCGCCTTAGTCCAAAAGGCCTGGACACAAAAAAAAAAAACAAAAAAAAAAAATAAAACAAAACTAAAAACAATCAGCCTGTGTGATGACCAGCACCGGCGCCGCCTGAGCCCAAAAGGCCCGGACAAAAAAAAAAAAAAAAAAAAAGTAAAAAATAAAAAACAACAAAAACCAGCAGCAGAACCGAAAAAGTGTGGAAGGAATGGCAAATCCTTCTACGCCAACGCAGGAAAATAAAGTGTGGTAGGCAAACTGCCGACTACACCAACGCAGGAGGCATATGAGTGCGGAAGGTAATCCGCCCTCTGCACCATCGTGGGAGACACCTGTTCCTGTCGAGCAAAGGGACGCACCAAGCCTGCAAGAGGCCCTAGAGTTGTGTCCCAACGATGGACCTCGCCCCCTCACAATAGCTGAGTACAGGGCACGCAACGAGAATAAAAAAACACAAAAGAAGACAAAAAGGAGCGGACACAGGATCAAACTTCTTCAAAAAAGGAAATTAATAAAGGACTTAATAAAAATTGCTACAACCCCTGAGGAAATTAAAACGCACAAAGAAAATCTAGCCGTCATCGAACGAGAACTTTGCAGAAGAGCAAAGTAACGCAACAAAGGCTGCAATTATGCCAATGCCCTAGTTGCCATTAATTTAATATTTCTAACTCAAGCCGATGCGCGAAAGCGCTGCTTGAAAATTACTAACCTCTGTTTAGGCTTTATACTAAAATCGTATGGCAGATATTTTAATTATATAGAGCGACAAATTGTAAATCTGCCATGTGAAAAATTACTAAACCATTTTTCTTCATTTCCCTAATTTTTATACCCGTTACTCGTAGAGTAAAAGGGTATATTGTATTCGTGCAAAAGTATGTAACAGGTAGAAGGAAGCGTTTCCGACCCTATAAAGTATATATATTCTTGTTCAGGATCACTAGCCGAGTCGATCTAGCCATGTCCGTCTGTCCGTCTGTCTGTCCGTCTGTCCGTCTGTCCGTCTGTCCGTCTGTCTGTCCGTATGAACGCTGAGATCTCGGAAACTATAAAAGCTAGAAGATTGGCGTTTTGCATGTAGATTTTAGGAGTTCCTACGCAGCGCAAGTTTGTTTCAAAATGGTGCCACGCCCCCTCTGACGCCCACAATCGCTTATATACGATTTTAAAAATTTAAATATTTCGGAAAAGTAAAAATGCAGTTTTATTGTGTTTATCAATACCTATCGAAATTTAGAAGAAATTTTTCAAATCGGACCATTCGTTAAAAAGTTATGCGTGATCAAAGTTTCTATCTCCATCTCCCTCGCACTCCCTTTACCTGAGTAACGGGTATCTGATAGTCGGGGCACCCGACTATAGCGTTCTCTCTTGTTATTCATGAATAATAACAGTATAATTAAAGTAAAAGAACTTGAAAATAGTATTTCGCCATACATATTTGGCATAAAATATAGATTGTTGGAAAATTTTCCCAAGATGGGTTTAGTAGACACCAAAGTTGTCGATTCAACGGCGAACGTCGTTAATAAAGTAGAATCTCAAAAAATTGATCTGGAAACGATAACAACTTTATTAATAATAATTGTAGTTATAATGTCAGCAAGTGTTTTCCTAAAATTCTATAAATTACACAATAGATGTTTAAAAAAGAGATTACAGAGTCAAGCAAACGACCTGGATAAAATTTAAAAATTTATATACGAAAAAAAAAACTTGCCTTTTTATAATTTCAAGTATTATTGACAGCTAAAAAAAATATAAAATGAAATATAACAAAATTTAAATCGAAAAATAAACAATAATATATTCTTTTGTGGTCACAAATTTAGGTAGATCAGTAAAACAATGACAAACGTAGAGGCAGTTATTAATACCTACATGAGGGATCCAAATTTTAGCGAAAAAATAACACTGGTTTCAACGACTCCGATTACTATCTATGAGTTAGAAAATTTATATATGACAACATATAATTTAGAATTCTCTCCTTTTAATACATTGCTCTAATAAACAAAAAAGCAATGGTATTGAGCACTATCCCGGGTATCCATGTGAGAACAATTCGAAGCGATCATGACATATTAGGCAGAATTAGCATTTCAGTAGTTTACAAAAAAATTCATATCCATATTATAATGGAATGGAGTGAATTATATAAGGTTCTAAATAACTTAAAAAGCGATTTCGATAAATCCTATAAATCCTTAACGCAAAATAGATCAACACAACAAACCACTATAAATAAACATGTGGAAATATTAGTAACTCGCTTTAACAGTGCGCGTATACTAATACATGAACAAAGAGATCGCCTAGATAAAAATCGTTGGTCTGAAGTATCGAAATTTCTGACCAGACTTCGAACGAACTTAATAACTATAAAAGAAAGGTATAATTTAAATATTTCAATACCAACAATACTAAACACCCCTCTGAAAGTAGAAACTGGTGACGAATTGAAATCATCAGATCCACCAGAAGTCGACCCGGTACAGATAGAAGAATTTGAATTTGATAGCCCAGAAATAGAGGAGAAAGATTTGAATAATCTTACAATTCCAGCTGTACTTTTTCAATTTGAATTATCAGATCAGAAACCAGCTGATTCCGATTGCGAAATCGAACAACATCAAATAATAATAATGACGGACGACACTGTTGCCCAACGGGCATATATTAAAGATATAGCAAATGCTATACCTGAATTCAACGGACAAAAAATTAACCTTCAAAGATTTGTCACTGCTTTGAAATTAGTAAACCTAACTAAAGGCACATTTGAAGAGTTAGCTGTTGAAGTCATAAAATCAAAAATTGTGGGTTCAACTTTGTATAAAGTGCAAAATGAATCTACTATAAACGGAATTATAAAAAAATTACAAGACACAATTATCGGAGAAACATCCGATGTAGTTAGAGAACAGCAGAAAAATTCACAACTGAAATTGAAAACTTACGAAAGCATCTTGAAGCTTCGTATATTGATGAAGGATTACCCGCTGAACATGCAGACAAATTCAGCACCAAGGAGGCTATAAACACAATGGTCAAAAATTGTGAGCATGGCCGACTCAAAACAATCCTTGAGGCAGGCAACTTCTCATCAATGAATGAGGCTGTCACAAAGTACATACAATGTAGTACTGAAATGACGGGTAATGCCAACGCAATTCTATTTGCAAACAAAGGACAGGCCTATAGAGGTAACAACTTCAGAGGTAACTACCATGGTAGAGGTAGAGGAAATGGTCGTGGTAACTACCAAAATAATGGGTATTACCAATATAGCGGCTACAACCGAAATAGCGGTTACAACCAAAATAATGGTTATAATCGAAACTATGATAACCAGACCAATAACTATAATAGAGGTCGTGGAAATTATAGAGGAAACAACAATAACCAAAATAGCAGCAACTCCAGCAACACACAACAAAACAATAATGTCCGCGTTACCCAGCCAGTTTCGGGAAAAACTCACAGACCCCTTTAGATACGAGAAATTAAAAATACCAACGGTTTATACAATCAACCTCAATCTCAATATCTTCGTACCATTTATTAATTCAGAAACAGGTAAGCAGCTTACGTTCCTTGTGGATACGGGAGCAAATATATCACTTCTAAAAGAAAATGCTGATATCTTTAACAATATACAAATTAAAAATACAATAAATATCCAAGGAATAGGCGAGGGAATAATAAAATCCAAAGGACTTTGTCCATTAGAACTCCAAACAGACAAATATATAATTCCATATAATTTTCATATAGTAAATCAAGATTTTGCGATTCCATGTGATGGGATAATAGGAATCGATTTTATAAAAGAATTAAACTGCCAAATAGATCTTAACCCTACAGAGGATTGGTTTATAATAAGACCAAATAATATAGACGTTCACATTTATATTCCAATAACATATACTTCTGGTAATAATACAATTCTCTTACCAGCCAGATCTCAAGTAGTGCGAAAAATCGAAATAATGTCAGATACCGATACTATATTAATACCAAATCAGGAGATTCAACCTGGTATTTACATTGCCAATACCATAACATCAAAAGAGAATTCATTTGTCCGATTACTCAACACAACCAGCACTGATCAATTGATTAGCATAAGTAATTTAAAATAAGAACCAATTTCCGATTATAATGTAATTCAGAACACTTCAAGTAATAGAGAACAAAATATCTTAGAAGAACTAAAAAAAAAGTTTCCCGTTCAATTCAATCAACAATTAACCGAACTATGTGGAAAATATACTGACGTATTCGGTCTTGAAACCGAATCAAAAACAACAAATAATTTTTACAAGCAAAAATTGAGATTGAAGGACGATGAACCAATTTATATTAAAAATTATCGAAGCCCGCACAGCCAAGTTGAGGAAATTCAAAAACAAGTAGGAAAATTAATTAAACACAATATAGTCGAACCATCTGTATCAGAATACAACAGTCCACTTCTACTTGTCCCAAAGAAAACACTTCAGGGTTCGAACGAAAAGAAATGGAGACTAGTAGTCGACTATCGCCAAATCAACAAAAAACTTCTATCTGATAAATTTCCACTTCCAAGAATTGATGACATTTTGGACCAACTAGGTAGAGCAAAGTATTTCTCGTGCCTTGATTTAATGTCAGGATTCCATCAAATTGAACTAGAAGAAAATTCAAGAAACATAACGTCGTTTTCAACGAGCAATGGCTCATATCGTTTCACGCGATTACCTTTCGGTTTGAAAATAGCCCCAAATTCATTTCAGAGAATGATGACTATTGCATTTTCTGGACTTGAAGCTTCTCAAGCATTCCTTTATATGGATGATTTAATAGTCATTGGATGTTCTGAAAATCATATGTTAAAAAACTTAAAAGACATCTTTGAAATATGCAGAAAGTACAATTTAAAACTACATCCACAAAAATGTTCATTTTTTAATGCATGAAGTGACCTTCCTTGGTCATAAATGCACAGACAAAGGCATCTTACCGGACGACAAGAAATATGATGTAATAAAAAACTATCCAGTCCCACATGATGCAGATAGCGCTAGACGATTTATAGCATTTTGCAATTATTATAGACGTTTCATTCAAAACTTCGCCGACTATTCACGGCACATAACTAGATTATGTAAAAAGAATGTTCCATTTATATGGTCTTCCGAATGCCAAAACTCATTCCAATATTTAAAAGATAAACTTATAGAACCTACTTTATTACAATATCCTGATTTCCTTAAAGAATTTTGTATAATAACGGATGCAAGTAAACAAGCATGTGGAGCGGTATTAACTCAAAACAATAACGGACTCCAACTCCCACGTTCATCACGTTCATTTACAAAAGCTGAAAGCAATAAAAGCACTACAGAACAGGAACTAGCGGCAATTCATTGGGCAATTACACATTTTCGACCATATATTTATGGCAAACATTTTACAGTTAAAACAGATCATAGACCACTAACATACTTATTTTCAATGGTCAATCCTAGTTCAAAACTCACACGCATGCGGCTCGAATTGGAGGAATATGATTTCACAGTAGAGTATCTAAAGGGAAAAGATAACTTCGTGGCAGACGCCCTCTCTAGAATAACAATTAAAGATCTTAAAAATATTACGGCAAATATATTACAAGTCACTACAAGACAAAAAAGTAGACAAAATTCCTGCGCAGGAAAAGATAAAGTAAAATTGCCTAGGCAATCTCAAATAAAAGCTTCTAAGCCCAACGTATATGAAGTCATTAACAATGACGAAGTACGTAAAGTAGTGACCTTGCATGTGAATAATAATTTATGTTTTTTCAAACATGGAAAAAAAATTACAGCAAGATATGATGTTGGAGATTTGTATACTAATGGAACTCTTGATTTAGGTCAGTTTTTCCAAAGGCTTGAACTGCAGGCTGGTAAACAAAAAATTACCCAACTTAAAGTGGCACCATGGGATAATATCTTTGAAAATATTTCAATAGATACATTTAAAAAAATGGGCAACAAAATATTAAAATCATTAAGAGTAGCGCTACTCAACCCGGTGACCCTAATAATAACTAATAATGAAAAAGAAGCAATATTGTCTACACTACATGATGATCCTATTCAAGGAGGACACTCAGGTATAACAAAAACCTTGGCCAAGGTCAGAAGACACTACTATTGGAAAGGGATGAGTAAAGACATAACCCAGTACATACGTAAATGTCCAAAATGCCAAATGTCAAAAACAACAAGACATACCAAAACTCCTTTAACAATTACAGAAACCCCAGAAATGGTATTCGATAAGGTAATTGTGGATACGATCGGTCCACTACCGAAATCAGACCAAGGAAATGAATATGCAGTCACTTTAATATGTGATCTGTCAAAATATCTTGTTGCTATACCAGTACCAAATAAAAATGCAAAAACAGTAGCAAAGGCTATATTCGAAGAATTTATTCTAAAGTACGGTCCAATGAAGACGTTCATTACGGACATGGGAACAGAATACAAAAATTCTTTAATTGAACATCTTTGCAAAAACCTAAATATCAAACATATAACATCGACAGCACACCATCATCAGACTGTCGGAACTGTGGAACGAAGCCACAGAACCTTTAATGAATTTATACGTACGTACATCTCAACTGATAAGACAGATTGGGATGTATGGTTAAAATACTTTGTTTTTTGTTTTAACACGACACCTTCTATGGCACATGATTACTGTCCATATGAGTTAGTGTTTGGTAGAACTTCGAATTTACCAAAACATTTTAATAGCGTAGATAGAATAGAACCTATATATAATATAGATGATTATGCAAAAGAAACAAAGTTTAGATTAGAACAAGCTTTCAAAAGAGCCAGATTAATATTAGAATCAAATAAAAGAAAACAAAAATGTCATTATGATAAAAAATGTTTAGATTTTGAACTAAAAATAGGAGATCGTGTCTTATTAAAGAATGAAACAGGTCACAAATTAGAATACAAATATACGGGACCATATACAGTAATTGGTATAGGAGATAATGATAATATAAGAATTTTAAATATTAAAAACAAAGAACAGACAGTTCATAAAGATAGGCTAAAAATTTTTATTTCATAATCACTCTTATAAAATTTTTCCGTATGGCCATACATAGAATAAATACCATAAATAAATAAGCAATAATAAAAAAAAAAAAAAATCAAATCATATCTATAATTTCTGATTAAAACAAAATTCTCGTTTTGAATAATATAAAATTTTCCAATTTTCTATATTTCTATTATCATACAGAACAATATCTATAATCTTTAAATTTTCAAATATATTGTATAAGTTCTAGATTATAATTTTAATAACTATGAAAAATTTCACTTTATTACAATTAAAAAAAAAAAACCTATTATTTAGGAAATAACTTCATTACATTACGTTATTTCTCAAAAGGAGGGAGATGTAGTATGCATGTATCATTGTAGCGAGTACCCACTGTACCGATACCAGCATTGTGTTACAGTGCATTTAAACAAATACACAAAACTCGAGCAGCCAACTTATGGGAAGCGCAAGTGTCAGCAAATTCCCATGGCTTGCAGACACATACAATGAATGCATATGCAACTCCTCTCGCGCTCCCGCTACTATCAGCCAAATACATATGTGAGCATATATAAGATGATAAATACATGACGGCCGCTGCCAATGTTTGCAGGCAGCGCAGCCGCGAATAGATTATTGTAAGTCATTCGAATTTTGAACACAAGAGAATAAAGAACCAATTTGGCCGTAGCTAATGGCCACTAAATAAATATCTTGTCTTTGATATATTTACATTTATAATTCGAATAGTACATGATTTTAGGAGTTTGTTTCAAAATGGTGCCACGCCCCCTCTGACGCCCACATGCCACAAGCTGTGGGCACAGTTTTGATGCTATTATGAAAATTTTAATTGATATGTATTTGTTTCGTCAATACCTATCGATAGGCCAAATAAAAGTTTGCCACGCCCACTCTAACGCCCAAAAACCCATCAAACGCTTAAGCCTGGCTAGCGCCTACATTTCGCAATACAATAGCGCCATCTAACGGATAACTTTGGAACAGCTGGCCAAGGTGCTAATTCGACTATAGCGTTCTCTCTTGTTTTAACTGAATCTGTCCGTTTCTATATTGTCCTTTTTCACTTCCCGCGATCTGGTTTTTAACGCCCATTGGCGAATAGGGCTCCGCGCGTAACTAGCACTGCTTGGTATCGTATGGGCCACTTGTTTGTGCTGATAAGACTGCATCAACGTCCGAAAAAAAAATATTATTTTAATATAAGTATTATTCTTACGTTGGTAACGATTACTAAGGATTTCAATGCTGCGATGGATAAATCATGTTTTGATTGTAAGGAGCACTTCAGGAAATATCAATTATCGCGCGAGTTACCTACCCGACGGACCCCATAGTCAACGATCAGTCAGTGACGCTAATGACACCAGAAGTATGTAGTGTTAGCAACCAACAGTATGCAGCTCTGTAGCAACCGTAGGTTGCTGACACCCATAAACAAATACACATGCAGTCATCGTTATTTCCGTGCAACTAGGGTTGACGTAGATCCGAGATAAAAATAAAAACTTACATTACAAATTCTGTATTATTATATTCAGACAGTAGTCTTTATTCTCAAAGACTTAAAACCAAATAGATCCAGAACTTAACCCCATAGAAAAAGAGATCCATCTCCTTACGGCAACCAGATGGAAAGAACCCTAGGGTTGCACCTGATTTTAGGGTAGATTTAAATAAGTGACAAACACAAATGTGGGGTGTGGAAGTGAACAATTTGAATTAAATTAAAGCAACAAGAATAATGTATTGGAAAATTAAAAACACGTCAACGTAGAAGAAATATTAGCGCTTATCAGGGGAACGGATCAAATACCATATTGTCAATTGTGCAACGATCTATTAAAAACAAAATAATGGAAAAGGTTAAGTGTGCCCTAACGGCATCAGAAGCAGGGCTCAATTGGTACGAAATCAAAGAAGCCTTTGCACTACATTTTGCGGTTAAAGGACAGGAGCATACTTATCAATAAAACTTTATGAACTTATTCATAAACAACTTTCCTTCCAAAAGCTGTACCAAATTACATCAATTAATACACTTATTTTCAAACTCTTAGACATAAATAAAACTGATTTCAACCTGGCTGGAGCAAAAAATCAATTTATGTGGGAAATTTTCTAAGCATTTTTTAACGGGAACCATCGGCCAATAAGGAGGTACAATAAGGGAAACGAAATTAACTTATCCTCAATAAGCATACGATTGGGCAATCCGTGAAAGAATATATTTTTACAGAATAAACACAGAAACGTTAGTCGACTCGGAAACAGTTATCATGAAGGGGACAATATTTAATTAGAAATAATCGGGGAGACGTATTAAAATGGTATCAAAATTACAGAATTAGAAATTATCGTTACTCGGGAAAAAATTTTAAAAGATGTAGCTTAAGAAGTAGAAATAAAGAAGTTTCAGCGTTTTTGCCGAAAACCAGATCCACTGATATCCCTCATTCTGTTCCAACACCAGTTCCAAAGCCCGAATAAGCAACATTAAACGGAAAACAGATCCTAAACATACTAAAATCAAATAATTCAAGGCTCCCTACTACCATATTTGTACTTAAATCATTTCAAGACAGAGAGCAGTTAAATTTGTGATCGACACCATATCATTCATAGACCACGGTTTTGGAACTTGACCGGAAAGAACTGCATAGTTACATTCCAATAAAAACGGTACTTAAAGTTCGCCACATAAAAATGAATACAAAGGTCAAATGGGTCAATAGTTTTAGTAATAAAACAAATCATACGTATTCTTTTCCAAAACTACAACTCCATACAGTCAATGGTAGCTTAAAACTATATCAAGAAGAAAGGAATCAAAAACACTCATTCAATTATTACCGCATCGCTTGTTTGTGAAAACATTGATGTAAACAAAGATCTAATTATAAAAATGGCCTATACAAAACCAAAGACGTGTACAGTTTAATGGAGATTGTTAACTATTCCGACCAGAAAAAACACTTATTCTTAGTATCCCGAATGAAAGTCAAGAGGATTGCACAATTCGATTAACTAAGAAATATTACGATTCGAAAAACGGCGAAAAAAATTTGAATTTTAAAAAAGTTACAAAAACTTCACAATTTTGTTCTTTCAACAAAATGGTCGCAATACCTTTACAAATACATATGGTAAAGCATATAATGAAATCGACGAACGAATGTCCAAAAAACACTAAGCCCTTCAGATATAGCCACATTAAGTCACAGGAGGTGCGAAGCCAAGTCGATGAGATTTTAAATCCAAAAAAATATCTAACCGGCACCCCTTAGAGCATTTGGTATCAAAAAAGATGGACGCGTCGAACAAAAATAAACGGAGGCTTGTGGTAGATTATAGAAAGATTAACAAACAGACAGATTTTTTTTTGTTTTTGTACTAATATTTATGAAAGCGTTGATCAACCAACTTAATGGCTATAAAACGCATGGAAATAACAAAGAAGAAAAAATAACATGAAACATAACAGAAATGAGAAAATGTAACAATTTTGTAACAGGGACAGACTACACTATTGTCTCAAGACGCGGGTTTGAGACGTCCTCGTGTCCAAAGATCGCCAGGGTACTGACGGTCCAGTCTTCTTCTGGTAGTTGGATTCGCCAAGGATGCTGCTAGTTGGTTGGAGAGCGCTAGTAGAGGGTCATTGTATCTAGATTGCATGTTGATCTGCTCTCTCACCGAGGGGATGTGAAGATCGCTAGCTAGGACCTCGATTCTTACATACCACGGTGCATTCGTAATTGTACGTAGCGCCCGGTTTTGCACTCTTTGGACCCTCATGACATTTGAGTCTGAAGCAGTACCCCATATTTGTATGCAATATGTCTTTAAAGGAACTACAATCGACTTATACAGCAACATCTTGTTGCTGAGGCTGAGTTTACTTGCTCCTTTAAGCATCCAATTTAGTTTCCGAAGCTTAGTACGACATGTTCCTGTTACCTTTGTTATGTGCTGCCACCACGTAAGTCGTTTGTCCAAATCAACCTCAAGTACTGAGCCTGGGAAGATTGCGGTATAGCTTTGTCCTGGATTTGTACTCTGGGGAGAATTTTACTTCTATTCCCGTTTATCGAAATGTTCCATCGATTCGTCCATTTGCCATACAGGTCCAAAAAGTTTTGTGTGATTTCAGTCGCTTCAATTCGACACTGATTTTTGATAACCTTTCAAAGGCCAGACACGGAATTAAATTAAAATGTGGGCAACCAAATGCTTCAGACCATAATTATTCGGACAAAAATTCAAGAATAGGACGGATCACTAACGTGGTAAATGAATTTCAAAGAACAAAACTTAAAATTGAAAATCCCTTACGAATTCGAGGTCATATATAAAAAGGGCTCTCAAAAGTCTTGTGCTGATCTAGAAGAAAACGATATAAAAATTAAAAATTTTAAAATAACAAGACAGTAAGCAAACTTCGGCAAACCGAAGTTATATATACATAATAGGGTCGGTAATATCTCCTTCATTGCGTTGTAAACTTTTGACTGAAATTATAATACCCTCTGCAAGGATTTAAAAACAAATTACTATTACCTAAAGTAAGTATTGTGTTAAAATATATTTTGTTATATGAAGCAACTAAAATAAACCTAAAAAAAAAAATTATGAAACACAAACTAAAGGTCAATTGTACAAATGTAACGGCGCCTGTAGCGACTGCTAACCGAAATTTAGCCTGAAAGCCCACTACATTGGGACCTGAAAAGGTTTTTCGGAATTGTTTATAAGCCGAGACAGGGAAGCTTTGGAAAGTTATATTCTGACACCTGATGGTCGTCCGCTTAAACCTTGCTGGCCTTTGCACTATGTTGAATTTGACCCGTTTCCGTGGCCAAAACTCATGTTTCGCGAGTATGCAAATTTCCGTTTTTTCAATGTTATCATGTTGACAAATGATCAAATTGCTATATTGTATACCTAAAATGTTAACTTAACAGTTTAATGTTAAAAAAAAACAGCTGTTAAAGTCAGCTGTTGCAAGCGGAGACCACGTGCTGTGTAAATTGTTGAATTTGCGGTGCAATTTTAAATTAGGATATCTCTCTAAAAAAATCATTAAATAACATAATTCAAAATGAATATTAATTCTTCAGGTTAGTACTATGTGTTGATACTAATATTTTGCGTTTTTTTTTTTTTTTTTTTTCGCGCTGAGTCTTACGGCCCATTTACCCGCCCAACCGACCGAGGGGCGAAGCCGTGTATCGAACGGCACGATTCGCGATAAGATAGACGCGAGATAGGAAAATAAAGGTAAAGGTCCGGGGAAAAAAGTAATAGTTAGATCAATATTGTGCCAATGAAGCAAGTATTAATCGTTTTAGGAGCGGCAGAGAGTCAAGATTTGATATTACAGGAAAAAGTCTATTATAGTCAGAACATAATACTCTGAAAGGCTCATGCAAGGCATAGTTAGATCTACAATGATTTAAAATTAGGGAAATATAATTTCTAGTTAATCTACTTGGCACAGAAAAGTTTAGCCGACTTAACAAGTCGGGGCAGTCAATATCACCATGTATAAGGTTATAAGTAAAGATAGTACCAAGCATCGTTCTACGGTTGGCTAGGGATGGTAAATTAATCAAAAGAAGTCTACTAGAATAAGAAGGTAAGATAAGATTTGCATCCCAGTTTAGGCGCCGTAAAGCAAAAAGAAGGAAGTTTTTTTGTACAGATTCAATACGACCACTACGTATTCCGTATTGTGGACTCCAGACGGGAGACCCAAACTCCAGAATCGGACGGACTAGCGAAATAAACAAAGTTTTAGTCAAATAAGGATCATCGAATTCTTTTGACCACCTTTTAATAAATCCAAGCACTCCTCTGGCTTTATTAACCATGGACGAAATGTGATTAGAAAATTTTAGTTTAGGGTCCAAGAGAACGCCAAGATCGTTTACAAGAGTTATTCTATCCAAAGAGCTGCCACTTAACGTGTAAGTCGCGTATATCGGATTGGCCCGATAAAAAGTCATCAGCTTGCACTTGGAACCGTTTAAATTTAGTAAATTATCTCGGCACCAGTTTTGAAAATTACCTAGATCGGATTGCAAGTCTAAATGGCAGGAAATGTCCTTATACTGCAGGCACAACTTAACATCATCTGCGTACATACGTACGCGAAAATGACTTATAATTGAGGGAAGATCATTAATAAATAATGTAAAAAGTAACGGACCCAGATGGCTCCCTTGTGGGACACCGGAAGTAACACGGAGAATTTCAGAAATTGAATTTTTAAAAAGGACCCTTTGTGAACTGCCATTCAGATAACTTGAAATCCATTTAAGCAGATTAACTGGAAAACCTAAAAGGTCAAATTTTTGAATGAGAAGTAAGTGATTTACAGAGTCAAATGCTTTACTAAAGTCAGTGTAAATGACGTCTGTTTGAAAACTACTATTGAAGCCTTTTATCACAAATGAAGTGAGCTCTAGAAGGTTTGTGATTGTGGATCTACGTTTAATAAATCCGTGTTGACACGGAGAAATGATTGATCTGCAAAAGTGCTGCAAATGAGGAGTAATAATTTTTTCAAAAAGCTTAGGAATAGCTGACAACTTAGAAATACCTCTGTAGTTACTGGCTTCTAACTTGTTACCTTTTTTGAAAAGAGGAATAACAAATGATTCCTTCCAAATATTTGGGAATTGGGACGTTTCTAGAGATAAGGTAAACAACTTGTGAAGAGGTTTGCACAGGGCCTTAGCGCAATACCTAAGCACGCACCCAGGAATACCATCGGGCCCTGGCGAATAAACAGGCTTAATACGAAGAAGATCCAAAAGAAGAGAGCTTTCTGTTAAAGTGGGACAGAATATGAGGTTTGACTTGGGCATGGTGTAAGAATAAGGCTGAGATGAATAATCTAAAGTAGAGTAAGTCGTTTGAAAAAATTGGGCAAATATATCGGCTATTGCCTGATCTGTGGTTCCCGTCATGTTTTCGAACGACAGCGAGGAAGAAAAGAATTAGATTTACGCTTGGTGTTAACAAAATTATAAAACTGTTTCGGGTCCTGAGAGAACTGGACCTTACAACGGTTTAAGTAACTATTATAACACTGAGCATTAAGCACGGTAAATCTTGACCGAGCACTTAGATATCTAGTAAAAACAGATTGAGAACCGGTATTTTTATATTTCCTAAAAAGTCTGGACTTTACATTTCTTAAGTGTGTCAACTCTTTGCTAAACCAAGGTGATTTATTGGAAGTTGACGGATAGTACCACGGAACACAGGAATTAAAAAATGAGTTTATTGCAGTATAAAAAACATTAACTGCATCGGACATATTATTGCATAAGTAAAGATCAGACCAATTAAAGCCAGAAATAAAATTATTAAGCCTCAGAAAGTCTGCCTTGCGAAAACAATGTATTCGTTTGGATTTTTCTGATTTTTCTTCTATAACTCTACCCGTATCAAATGAAAGTTCGATTGTTGGGTGATATGGATCTTCAGGTTGCGTGAGTGGTGCTACTCTGGACAGAAACACACCTTCAGGATTTGATACAAAACACAAATCAAGTAGGCGACCTAATGAATTTCGAACATGGTTTACTTGAGATAGAGATATGTCAGGCAGGCCATCAATAAAATCATGCTGTGCTATAGGTAGTAAGACATTCGATCCATCCTCAGTGGTCCAAGTAACTCCAGGTATATTAAGATCACCTAGAACTATCAACTGATCCCTATCGGAAAGCTTATTTGCAACGGACTTAATAACGGATAGGTGATTTAAATAATCAGGAAGTTCAGACAACGGCGGAATATATGAGCAAGTTATGTATATAAAGTTACCAGGAAGCGATAACTTTACACAAATAATTCAATGGTATTGAATTCATCAAAAAATAACTCCTCAGACGGGAGGTTTGAGTCAACTCCAATTAAGACTCCACCTCCCCGACTAGAGGGACGGTCATACCTTTATATTGTGTACTTACCTGGAAAAACTTCGGAGCTAAAGATCTCCGGCTTTAACCAGGTTTCTGCGAACACAATAATATGAGATGCAAAGGAAAGGCTATCGGAATACAATTTAGCGAGTTTGCTACGCAAACCTCTTGCATTCTGATAGGAAAGAAGGAGGTTAGAAGTTAGTTTTTTGAAATTGGTACACTGGTATGGCCTCGACTAGGAAGTTTTACTCCCACGGGCCCCTTCTTCTTTATCTTAGCTTCGAACTCTTTTACAACCATATTATCCGGCCAAAAGTCGCCCGAGCATATGGCTTCAAAAAGCTCGTTAGGGACAGTTATCTTGAGAGATGAAATGTCTCTAGCATAAGACACGCCCACTCTTCTAAAATACCTTTCTATAGCAATAACGTTCATAATACAAGAAACCTGCATTCAAAATCTTGTTATCTTCAAAAATTTTAATTTTGGCCACGAAAACGGGTCAAATTCAACATAGTGCCGTGGCCCATCCCGGATACGTTCTTTTTATTTGAACCTGAAAGAAAAACAAACCTGCAAACTGCTTAAATAAAAAGAGTACCGACATTTTTATGTAATTTTGTGAAAAGGCAGTTTAATTGAGTTCGATATTATAGTTAATACGACAATACACTTTTACTTCTCAAAAAATTTCATTTCAGTGGGTAAAGGACCTCACTGCTTCAACAGAGAAAGGGAAGAGATCATTCGGCTTAGAAGGGAGGGCAAAACAAATAAAGATATTCAAAGCCTATTAAAATGTTCTGCCAAGATGGTTTCTAATGCCATAAAATATGAACCGAAACCCGAAAAACGAGGTGGGGTTCGCAAAACCACAATTGCAGAGGACCGGCGCATGGTAGGCTTTAGCAATGCTAATCCTTTCGCTTCCTCTAGGGTTATAAAATAGAAGATTGGCTTGGGGATCAGTGATGTGACCATTCGCCGGCGACTTCTTGAATGCGCGAAGTTCACGGAAGGTGCCATTACTTAGTAAAAGGCATAAGCCAGGTTGGAGTTCGCCAAAAGCCACTTGAACTGACCACTATCCAAATGGCGTAATACCCTTTGAGCAGATGAGTCCAAACTGTTTTTTTTTTGGTGGAAAAGGATCAAGACAATATGTCCGTCGACCTCCAAATTCAGAGAAAGACCAAAACCATAAACTTTTTTTTTTTTTGAACATTTGCATTTTATTTATTGGATCTTCTCTGAATTGAGACTAACAATAGAATATAGAATCTTAAATTAAAAAACTATCTGACAGTCAAGGTGACTGGCGCGAAATTTAGGGGCTCTAATAACTATTGCTGAGCTGGAAGGTCATTGCGTTGCAATCGGGTTCGGATGGAAACCCTGGCTAGGCCCCTGGCGAGCTGGTTTGGATGAGAAGTTAGCTTGGTGTGGTAGGACGCTTTTTGTTTTGATATTTCATCTTTTACGGGTAAAATGCCAAGATCTCTGTGGATGTTGTCGTTCCGAACATACCAAGGTGCCCCAGTGATAGTTCTCAGGTGATTGTGCTCGCTGAATAATGTCGATGCTGCTGCTGCTCGCGTTTCCCCACAATTGGGAGCCGTAGCTCCAGACTGGCTTAAGCGTTGAATTGTAGAGCAGGACCTTGAAGTCCAGGCAGAGGGGGGAGCGCGCGTTTATAAGCCAATGGAGACTGTTTGATTTTAGTTATAGGTGAATTTTCTTAGCTTCGATATGTCTCCGCCATGTAAGTCTCCTGTCTAGGTGGATGCCAAGGTACGTTACATCGTCAGCTTGTGGAAGTGGCGTGTTATTTCGGGTTAGCGGGGGACACGTTTGTCTGTTAAGAGTAAACGTTATGTGTTTACACTTTTGCGCATTTATTTTTCTACGCCAGCCTGATAAGCACCTCTCCACTACCACGAGATGATCAGCTAGTAGTGCTGTTGCCTGAGTTGGGCATTTGGACCGACTTATGATCGCGGTATCGTCTGCGAATGAAGAAGTAGTTAGCCGCTCGTTCGTGGGAATATCTGCGGTGTAGAGGAGAAATAGAGTTGGACCAAGGGCGCTACCTTGGGGAACTCCAGCCTCTATAGCGTAGTCGTCGGATGTTGTGGTGTTGCATCTCACGGCGAAGGCTCTGTTGTAAAGGTACGATTCAAGTATCCAGTGAGTGTTTCCCGGCAGGATCGTTCTGATTTTATGCATACGGCCATCAAGCCAGACTCGGTCGAAGGCCTGTGCAACGTCAAGGAATACCGCACTGCAGTATTCCCGAAGCTCGAATGCAGTCCTTATTTCTGTTGTTAATCTGTTGACTTGCTCTATTGTTCCATGGCTTTCTCGAAAGCCAAATTGATGTGCTGGAATAACGTTGTGCTCTTTCAGATATGGGATGATGCGCGTCAAAAGGCATTTTTCGAGCAGTTTTGACAGGCACGGGAGTAAACTTATCGGTCTGTACGAAGCTGGTATTGTATGATCTTTCCCTGGCTTTGGGATCATTATGATTACCGATTTTTTCCATTTTTTTGGGAAATAGCCAAGTCGTGTATCCCGTTAACCTCAACTGCACAGTTTGTAAGTTCGATTAACATTTTTGGAGTTATTTGATCACCGCCTGGAGCCTTTTTCGGTTTCAATTGCTCGCTGATTACTTTTGCAACATCATTTGGTTGAATCAGAATTGGTTCCGTCTCAGATTCAATTCGAATTGACGGCGACGGTAGTGCGAATGAATTAGTTGCAGAGTTTGGCTGAAAAACATTTCAAAGGTGTAAAGCAAATGTACAAGCTCTGTCTTTGTCGCTTCTGGCCCAGCTGCCTGAAGAGTCTCTTATGGGGATTACTGTTTCGGCCGGCGCACTTAGATTTGGGTGGGCCCTCCACAAGGGATGCTTAGTGCTGGTGGGTGAAAGTTTCTCAATGTACTGGCGTTGTGATTTTTCTTCTTCTTGCCTAAGAGCCCTGGTAAGTCTGCGACCAGCTTCTTTAAGACTTTGTTTTGAGCATGGCGATCTGCTGGTTTGCCAAGCACGTCTCAAACGTCTTTTCTCCAGAACAAGCTGTTCGATTTCAAGGTTAGTTTTGTGTTGGTGTGTGTGCCCATCCCTCACTTGCGGTATTGAGACTTTGGCTGCTGCGACGAGTACAGACTCCAGTGCATCGGCATAGCAGTCGATGTCCTCCTTGATGTTGAGCTGTGGAGTTAGTTCAATGTGGGAACTTATGTACTTTTTGAACTTCAGCCAGTTGGTTCGATGCGACGTCAGCCTGCGAGGGTGCTCGATTAATTCCGGGCTTTGAAGAAGAGTTATTAGCACTGGCGAGTGGTCCGATGATAGATCCAAAAGCGATTTTGCAGATATTAGATTGCGGGAGATGTTTTTTGTCACAGCAAAATCAATTAAATCAGGTAGTTTTCTAGGATCTGTAGGCCAGTATGCAGGGCTGCCTGGTGAAACGTAGTACAGTTTGTTGCATGTTTTAATGAGTGCATTATATAGTTACCTTTCTTTGGGGGTCACAAGGCGGGATCCCCAGTGCGTGTGCTTGGCGTTGTAACCTCCTGTTGCTATGAATCGCTCTCCAAGTGAATTGTAGAAGTCCATGAATTGGTCTTCGGAGACTGTAAAGCGGGGTGGGCAGTAGACAGCGGCAATGGCAAGGTTGCAGTTGCCCAATTGTAATTTTATCAATGTAGCTTGCAGATGATTTTTTGCAAACCGTTGGTGAAAGTGGTGTTTGACGCGGTCTCTTATTAAGATTCCAGTTCCGCCATCTGGTTGATCGGTGCCGTAGAACGTGTATCCCCGTATTTAAAAGATATATTTGCTGGTGAGATGCGTTACTGCCAGCAATGTGGTTTTCGTTCAGAAATTGAGTTATTTCAGGTTTATGCCGTGAAGCACCGTTGGCTTCCACAGAGTTATTTGAAGGCTAGGCATGGTTTATTTGGACTGCTGAGCTGCAAGTATTTGTAACAAGATATTTTGGTTTTTCATAAGGGTTTGCATGAAGGACATAAATTCCATCATATTTTGTTGCAAAGTAATCATCATAGATTCCATGTTACTTTGTGCCTGTCCCATGGCCTGTTGGATGTTATCAATTTTCGGCTCTATGTGAGCTGTGCCTGATCTTAGAGCACTGGCGTAAGAAATTCCGTTGGTGGTAATTGAAGGGCCAAATGATGATCTGGCTGCTTTTGCGAAAAAAACTTCCGGTGTCGTTTGTGATCTCATGCCGTTGTCACTCGTTGCATCCGACTTTTCATCAACTTGTAGACTGGACAGCCTCTGTAGTTTGCTGTGTGGTTTCCTTGGCAGTTTACACACTTTTTAGCGAGAGAGTATTCCTTGTTGGCAGTGCAGGGTTCGGAGCCGTGGCAGTTTCCACAAGCTACACATACTGACCTGAGGGTGCAGTAAGCCCTGGTATGACCGTATTCCTGGCAATTTGTGCATTGCACTGGCCCGGTCCGTTTGTGCGGTACTGCAACTTGTGATCGGGTGCACTGCGTTTTTTTTCAAAGTTCTGCTGTCTGGCTCCAGCTCGACCTTGAATAGTGGTTGCGGCTTCTTGTTTTTTTTTTTTTTGCGCAAAAACCGTTTTCTTTTAAGGCCTCTGTAATTTCGGAGGGGGTCACATCGGGTTCTATTTTCTTGAGCACAACTTGCAAACCATTGGAACTTTTCAGCTGGTACGTGTAGTAATTATTTTTGGCATCGTTTAAGTACTTCGACACTGCTCGGAAATCGTCTTCGGTTTTGGTTTGGAGTTTAGTTTCGCTTATATTCCCTTTCATAAGCGGAATAACATGAAAGTTATCTTTTCTGACAAGCTCAACTATTTTGTTTACTAGGGTATTCGAGATCTTCTCCCGACTAAAAATAGGTGGGGGCTTTAGTTTCCCTGGGGCTAATTGTTCAGACTCTGTTTCAGGCTCCGCCAGAATGGAAAATCTATTGTCATCTAATGGCCCGGGACTTACAGGGCCTTTGCTGGAACGATTTATTTTGGGCTTATTGCCGTCCGAGTTTTTTGGGGGTGTTAGCTTGCGCTTGGAGATCTTAATGTAGCGATCCATGCCTGTCTGCATGGCCGCACCCGCTTGCAGAATTGTCATTTCTTCTACCGTAGCTTTGTTTTTGCCGTTTGCACCGATTTTTGCAATTGGTTGTGTTGTTGCTTTACCCGCAGCACAAGAAGATGGTGGAGTTGTTATTGCATTGTTGGCGACAGAGACCGTCGTAGTAGTCGTAGTAGTTTCTGTTGTTGTTGCGCTAGGCGGCAGAAGCTCTGTTGGAGTCTTGCATTGCTCACTCCATGGCGTTTGAGCGGTGAAGAGCAGGGCGGGAGAGCAAGAGTTAGCTCTCTGGTTTTCGGCCGTCAGTAAACTTGCACCTTCAAGCACTTTCGGTTCTATAGTATTACTCGTCACCGTAAAATAGGCGTTGTTATGGGCCAAAGAAAGACGACGTTTGTCTTGCTCTCCTTGAATTTTTTCACGGGCTTCGTTGTTGTTTTTGTCGTTGAGTGCGCTGATCCACGTTTTTACTCATTTGTTTATTGTTAGTGCGTAAAGATTAATTATTTAATTAATGAAAACTTTAGTTGCATTGCGAAACGCAAAACCTCGCGCTTATTAATTTTTTCGAACGTTTTCGACTGATTGGCTAATTGTTTTTCCGTAGCGTTGATAAAACACGTATGCACGCAGCCGAATTAAATGAAAAACAATGACTGAAGACAGTGGAGCACTGTGGCCTTAAAATCATTGTATGGGCATGCTTTTCATACAGCGGTGTAGGGTCCATACATATGATCGATAGGATCATGGAGCAACAAGCATATGCACAAATACTTAAAACTGTCATGCAGTCGTAAGCTGAGAAAGACATTTCACATTTGGACATTTCAGCAGGACAATGATCCTAAACATACCAGCAAGGTGGCCAAAGAGTGGCTTAGTAAAGAAAAAGTTGATGAAATGCTATGGCCAGCACAGTCTCCGTATTTAAATCCAGGCAGGCATATTTTATTTATCGGATTCTGAAGAGGAATTGTCAGTTTTGGTGTTGTATGTGGAGGTTGATTCGTAAATTATAACTTCAGCAAGATATTGCAGAGTCATTATATAAATTTGCAATAAAGGATTTTGCTTTGTCTTTGTTCGATTGTAAGGTCTGTGTCTTCGTGTGGGGCTTCGGTGGAAGAGGAGGTTGTGAGAGATATGGAGATAAGGAGTGATTTTGAAGGTTGTGGTACTTTTTTTGCGGAGGTCGGTAAGTCTGCATTAGGCGTTTCGTTGCTTGTGAGTTGTTGGTCGCAGTCGCGGAATTCTGAAAGGCGACGGCCAAGTAAATCGTTAATAGTAGTGTTTCGATGTTGTTGTTTTAAAATGAAGCAAACTTGACAAAAGCAGCATTTTTGGCTTATTTTTTTCTAAGACATCTTTTTGATATTGGTATTGTGGGCATGATGGTTGCGAAGTAGTGTAATGGCTTTTTATTACTTATTTGTTTAAGTGCTCGTTGGATTGCAAGGCAGCTGAAATCAGACAAGAACTTCGAAGTGCTAGGAAGTCAACTTTAAGCTTATGATAGTTTTCCGTCTAATGAAAACGTGGGAAATATAACTTAACCTTTTTTTGGAAATGAACTAAAAACAACAACATTAATTGTGACTAGGGTTGTCGAAAATATTAAAAATTATCGTATCGATTATATTTTTGTACCAAAAAAAAAATAATAATATTTAAAATATCACATAAAAATTTCGATATATTTGATATTTTTTGTGTTAAATGAAAATAATAGTATTTTTATTATATATATTTTATGACCAGTATGCAGTGTTTAGGGTTGTATTTCAAGTGCGAAGACAGGTTGCTTGTATTCCCGCTTGTTTTAATCACTTTTTCACTGAGTTTGCACTTTGCTGTGCCGTTTTTATACCCTTGCAGAGAATATTATAATTTTGGTCAAAAGTGTGCAACGCAGTGAAGGAGACATCTCCGACCCTATAAAGTATATATATTCTCTATTCAGGGTCACCTCCTGAGTTGATATAAGCATGTCCGTCTGTCCGTCTGTCTGTTTCTACGCAAACTAGTCTCTCAGTTTTAAAGATATCGAATTGAAACTTTGAACACACCCTTCTTTCCTTTGCACGCAGTATATAAGTCGGAACGGCCAGGATCAGCCGACAATATCCAATAGCTGCCATATAACTGAACGATCGGAAATGCCATAACTTTGGTGTTTGTAAAGTTAGGAAGTTGGAATTTTTTATGAGTATTAAGAATACATCATACGAATAATTTTGGAGAATATAATTTACAGAATATTCTGCAAGGGCTCCGCTCCAAAGTTAGCTTTCCTTTCTTGTTTATATCCATATAGTATGATTTTACACTTATTTTTTTATCTCGCTCTTGAATTCGTTCACTCGATGTCGCTTCGGAATTCCGATATTTGGGCAAACAAAAAATCATGATATAAATATATCATTTTTAGAAAATAATATCGATATATTGATATTTTGATATATTATCAACAACCCTAATTGTGACACGATGTCGCTGACAATGCCTCTTGGCCTAAGAGAACAAGCTAAAGCCCAGAATACAGAGGAGGCCTGCAAGTCATATAAAGCCAGCCATGCGGCCTACAATAAGAAACTAGACAGAGCAATCCGGACTTATGGTTCTAGAAATCCGTTTTTTAAGCGGGAAGATATCCATTAACTGGCTTCGTCAGATAATCAGGATACTCCGCACCCATATAATCCCTGACACTTGATAATTTTCCTTCTTGTTGTTAAGGATAATGGTAATACTCCAAATAAAAAATTATATTCAACCATCCGTCTATTCCGATACACAACACGCTTACAGGAAAGGAAAACCCACAAAAACAACAAAGAAAGCTCTTAGCAACATCTTCCCGGGCGTACTAGCGGACTTGAACTTAGTTTGCCTTTATATACCAATAAGCCAATATATATAAGCTCAACTTTACTTAAACAATTTTTTATTTCCATGCCGGTTGGCAGTGCGTTGAAGTTTGTCCTCCGTAGCACCACAAAAAATTAATTAAGGTACCTCGCAGGAGCGATTAAAATTACTTTTGAGAGTAGCTTCGGATAGTCAATAATCCCAGTCACCAAGTGAAGATAGACTGCATTGTCAAATAGACAAGGCGAAAAGCTGGAGAGCAAAGAGCAATTTTTAGGAAAGTTTTGTAATCCCTCTGTAGTCTTCGTTTGTGTCGAGATTGCGAACCGGATGAAATCGTTCATTGACTGATTAGCTGATTAGCTGTTTCGGCGTTGCTAGAGATAGTTTTCGCCGATTTGATGATCTCCTCTCTGCGCTGGATTCGCAGTTTAACAGCCGTAAGCTATTAGAAGAGTCCCCTAAGCGCAACAAAGCTGCTGGTGGTAAGCAGCAAAAGGGGAACACCCCGCAACCGAAATCAAAAAAACAACGGAGCATTCCGGCGGATCAGCAGCTGATTGCAGCAAACCCTCAAATTTTGCCAAGATCAGCACCAAAAAAGATTCGGTATCCGAACAATCCGTAGCAGAATGCATGCAACCAGGTACCTCTAAGAATTTCGATTTGTCCGAAGTGGTTTCACAATATCTCTCTGGTTTCACCTATCTCTCAAAATGTAGCTCCACCGCCACAAGGGACTACTGAGTCCGGACAACCGGTTCAAGTTGATTTTGCAGAAAAAATGTCTGCTCCACCAAAACCCCTTTCAGTGGTTCCACTAAAGAAACAAATTTTCGTTTTTCGGCTTTCCCCTAAACAAACATCTTCTGATGTATTGTGTTATATACAAGACAAAACTAAAGCCGATATTAATAGTGTAAAGGTGGAAAAGTTTAAGTTTTCTTATGCTAGAGCCATTTTATCTTTCAAGATAACTTTCCCAAACGAGCTTTTTGATGGATCGAATGTCTAACTACCTATAGCACAGAAAAATCACAAGGCAGACAATTGGTCTGATCTTTACTTATGCAATAATATGTCAGATGCAGTTAATGTTTTATACCGGTGTTTCGTGGTACAATCTGTCAACCTCCAATAAATGACCTTGGTTTAGCAAAGAGTTGACACACTTAAGAAATGTAAAGTCCTGACTCTTAAGGAAATATAAAAATACCGGTTCTTAATCTGTTTTTTTTAGATATTTAAGTGCTCGGTCAAGATTTACCGTGTTTATGCCCAGTGTTATAATAGTTACTTAAACCGTTGTAAGGTCCAGTTCTCTCACGACCCGAAACAGTTTTATAACTTAGTTAACACCAAGCGTAAATCTAAATCTTATCCTTCCTCGCTGTCTTTCGAAAACATGACGGCAACCACAGATCAGGCAATAGCCGATTTATTTGACCAATTTTTTCAAACGACTTACTCTACTTAAGATCATTCATCACAGCCTTGACACCATATCCAAGTCAAACCTCATATTCTGTTACACTTTAACAGAAAGCCCTCTTCTTTTGGATCTTCTTCGTATTAAGCCTGTTCATTCGCAAGGCCCCATGGTATTCCTGGGTGCGTGCTTAGGTATTGACTAAGGCCCTGTGCAAACCTCTTCACAAGTTGTTTACCTTATCTCAAAAAACTTCCCAATTTCCAAATATTTGGAAGGAATCATTTGTTATTTCTCTTTACAAAAAATGTAACAAAATAGAAGCTAGTAACTATAGAGGTATATCAAAGTTGTCAGCTATTCCCAAGCTTTTTGAAAAAATCATTACTCCTCATTGGCAGCACCTTTGTAGATCAATCATTTCTGCGTGTCAACACGGATTTATTAAACGTAGATTACTACATTTGTGATTAAGGGCTTCAATAGTAGTTTTTAAACAGACGTCATTTACACAGACTTTAGTAAAGTATTTGACTCTGTAAATCACTTACTTCTTTTTCAAAAACTTGACCTTTTAGGTTTTCCTGTTGATATCCTTATATGGATCTCATGTTACCCAAATGGCAGGTCACAAAGGGTCCTTTTAAAAATTGAATCAGGACAAAAAATCTTTCTTCTTTTGCTTTACGGCGCCTAAACTGGAATGCAAATCTTAATCTCCTTCTTATTCTAGTATACTACTGTTGATTAATTTACCCTACCTAGCCAACCGTAAAACGATGCTTGGTACTGTCTTCAATTATAACCTTACACATGGTGAGATTGACAGCCCCGACTTGGTAAATCGTCTAAACTTTTCTGTGCCAAGTAGATTAACTAGAAATTATATTCGCCCAATATTAAATCATTGTATTTCTAACTATGCTTTGCATGAGCCTTTCAGAGCATTATGTACTGACTATAATAGACTTTTTTCCATAATCTCAAATCTTGCCTTTGTGACGCTCCTAAAACGATTTATACTGACTTTATTGGCACAAAATTGATCCAAGTTCGACTGATGGTAAATTTATTTGCTGACTCTAGGCGCACAAATTTGTTTATATATTAAAAATGTTCCTTTCAGACTAAGGTTCCCGATTTTCGAAGGCAGTACGTACTTCTGATGTTGTTATCTGATTTATATTTCTTCCAGAACCCAAAATTGGTACGCCGATACTACATTGTGTGTTGTCAGATATGGTGTTATGCGCCTTAAAAGAAATTTTTCGAACAGTTTGGACATACAAATTAATTATTCAAATATCCCACGGGCCGTCCCTCGCAGTTGCAGCTTATCCAGGGGGGTGCGGGTGGCAAGGTTCGTCGCTGTGGTAGTTGGCCGGCTGGCCGACGAATTCTCCAAGATGAATTACGAAGATTACGTTGGAAGGGTGACTGCCCTTCTTTACCTGCTGGCCTAGGGACTCAGACAGTTTTTCAGTAATAAGAATTTAACGACGGTTGTCGGAGTATAATTTGTATGAGCGACAGCTCTTTATTCATATAAAGTCAAATCTAAACTGAAACTTAAAGCTAACAAAAAAGAGACTCATAGCAGCCACTCCAACGGGTAGTCTTTGCCGGCTATGCACGAGCTTCCGGCCAGACGCTTTGTCAGCAATTTGGCCGGAGCGAGCCTTCGGACGATCGGTCATTGCCGTCGCCCGGTTAACTTAGTTAACTTACATAGTAAAATGATTGGCTTTTAAGACGACGGAATTATGTGTGCTTTTTCGTGTTTCAGTATCAGTTTTGCCAATAGATTTTTTTTCATTTTTTTGGGAAGTAGCCAAGAATTGCGATTCCGTTAAAGAGTTTGCCTTGTGCTGGTTTGTGATATTTTTTCAATGTACGGGAGTTTCGCATTTTCTTCTTCTTGCTATAAAACTTTTCTTTTAGATGTAGCTTTGCAGGCGCCCGTCGGAGGCGTCTCATTTGCAAAACAAGATATTCTTGCAGAATAGTTTTTTATTAGTTGGTTTGCATATTTTTACTGAAAGCGAAAGCAGAAGACAGCGGCGATAGTAATGTTGCCGTTGCCTGAGTGTTATAAGCTTGCAAATAATTTATTGGAAATATTTGGTGTGGGCAGTGCTTGATAGGCTACCGAACTGAAATTCCGGTACCGGTTGGCATTCCATTTAATAAAAAAAAAAGCAATAGATATTTTTAGTTTCCGTTTTTGTATCATTTGTTTATTAAACTTAAAGGAGTAAATAAAATAAATTTCAAAAAAAAAAAATTAGTTTTCATTGAGTAATTCCTTCTTGAAGAAGAGGGGGAAAAAGGGGGCGTGTCCGCGTCGCCATGATTTCTATGCTTGTCGATGTCTCAAAAATAAAACAATGATAGATTCTTAATGAGTACGAATGTCGCTATGGCATGAAGCACCAAAAAAAAAAAAAAATATTTTTTCATGAAATGGCGGCAACTCAAAGAAAAAAGTAGATTTTTTTCACTAATTTATCCATTTTGTCGAATTTTTAAAAGTATTATAAATTTAACATTTTTATATTTTGTTGGTTCCGGTGATAGCGATATATATAAAGAATATTCATGCCAAATTTCAGGTAAATCGACTGATTAGAACTTGAGATATAGCGGCGACCGCATCAAAAAAAATAGTTTCGAGAAAAACGCGCTTAAAGTTCCAGTAGTTCGCTCAACCGGTCTAGTTGCCACGCCACTAAAACGGCTATAACTTTGAAAATAATTTGAGTTTTGAAAAATCCTTTTAGGGAGATATTTGTGAATATAAAAACTATCGAATTATGAAAAAAAAAATGTTTCGATTTTCTCAAATTTCTAGACTAGAAGACCCCCTTAATTATAAGAGGAAAAACTAAAGGAAAACCTGTATTTTTATATTACTTATATAGTCAGGACTTTAAATTACTTCTTTCTGAACAAAGGTTATTTATTGAAGATTGGCGGATAGTCGGAGCTTAAAATCTTTGGCTTTCTCCAAGTTTATGTAAGCACGATGAGATAAAATGCAAAGGAAAGGCTATTAAGCCTCTTGCATGATGAGATGGAAAGAGGTTATAATTTTTTTTTAAGGGAAAAACTGTTTTCCTCTAATGACCAACGCAGAGAGTAGATCATCCGAACGGCGAAAACTTTTTCTTGCAACGTCGAAGCGAACGAAATAACAAAGAATATGATGAACAAGAAAGGAAAGCGAACTTCGGGCGGAGCCGAAGTTGATATACCCTTGCAGAATATTCTGTAAATATTGGTTGGCCAAAAATAAAACCCGTAGAAAATCACAACTTCCTAACTTCACAAACAACAAAGTTATGGCATTTCCGATCAATCAGTTATATGGCAGCTATAGGACATAGTCGGCCGATCCCGGCCGTTCCGACTTATTTACTGCGTGCGAGGGATCGAAGGGTGTGTGCAAAGTTTCAATTCGATATCTTTATAACTGAGAGACTAGTTTGCGTAGTAACAGACAGACGGACAGACAGAAGAACAGACGGACATGCTTATATCAACTCAGGGCGCGATCCTGATCAAGAATTTATATACTTTATAGGGTCGGAGATGTCTCCTTCACTGCGTTGCACACTTTTGACCAAAATAATAAGGGTATAATAAGCATAGAGCTTTGTGGTCAGTATGAGAGATATATGGAAGCTATAGGATATAGTCAACTAATTTAGATCTAAGCTCAAAGGATAGGCTCTAAGCACATATACAAATGATATAGGCGTCCGTTGCTTACTTTATCAGTGAACCCATAAAAAAATAAGATTTGGAAAGTTTCAAGAATCTACCTTTTACACAGCGTAAAACCGTATGGTCAGTATGACAGATATATTGTAGCTCTACGATAAAGTCAACCTAAGCACTATATCCTATCCTATAAAAAATAACATTGCATAACACAAATGGCTGAACAGAAAGTTTATATTTAATTAAAATTCAACATTTGCACAAATTTATTTAAAACTTTTTAAAGACGCTGTCCATTACGCCTAAATTGTACGAAATAAAAATATTTTAAATAGGCGTTCATGTCTCCAAAAGAAGACGCGTATAGCACATAAATAACAAAAAACATAGAAGAAACTAATTTTATTTGATATTAAATTCAATTTTTTAATTTTGTCTGTAACCTTTAAAAATTAGGTAATCCTCATTTAACATTAATAAATCCCGGTAGACCTGCACAAACTTTCTGTTGACCTATGTATGTACACAAAAAAGAAATAATAAGGATGACTGCAGAAACACAAGCTGGTAGGCAAACACACTTGCCTACATACACTCATAAACTACTTGAGTCGTATCTCTACAACAGAGTCTTCGCAGTAAGGTGCAACACAACAACATCTGACGACTACATTATCGAAGATTGATTACCGCAAGAAAGCGCACTTGGGCCTACTTTGTCCGTCCTATATACAGCGGATATTCCTACGAACGACCAGCTAGCAACATCTAGGTTCGCTAACGACACTGCAATCCTAAGTCGCTCGAGGTGCCCACGCCGAGCAATATCACAACTAGCCAATAACCTCATCGTAGTTGAGAGGTGGCTATCTGACAGGCGTATTAGAATAAATGAACAAAAATGTAAACACATAACATTTAGTCTCAACAGGCAAACATGCCCTCCTCTATCATTGAATATATGGCTCCCAGCTATCGGGGAACGCGAGCAGCAGCAACATTGACATCATAAAGCGCGCACAATCGAAAGTCCTGAGGACTATCACTGGGGCTCTATAGTATATTCGCAACCAAAACATCCACAGAGACCTCGGCATTCTTGCAGTAAAAGATGAAATTGAACAAACAAAAGACGACTTACAAACAAAAACTCTCCGTGCACCCAAATCATCTCGCATGAGGCTTGTCTCGGGTTTCCAGCAGAACCCGACTTCAACGCAACGACCTTCCAACCCAGCAATAATTCTCAGGGCCGCATTACTCAGTACCAGTTTTATGACTGTTAGTTAGATTACTATAAGATTTAATACACTTATTGTTAGTATCCGAATGGAGAAGATTCAATAAATAAACAGCAAAGCAATTAAAAAAAAAATGCATATTAAGACCATAGTGTTCCAGTTGACACGGTTTGTTCAAAATTCAACAGTAAGTTTTGCATATCCTTTTATTAGCTTCCACGAATCATCAAAAAACGTGATTACGCTGTTTACAAAATTAAAACCAAAAAAACCCAAAACCTTTTTTTTCTGCCACATAGCTTAACGTTTCCAATGCATCTGATACCACTGCAAATGTACATTTTAATCCAACCGCAAGCCACTGAAATTTTTCAGGTTGTTTATTAAGTTCAAAAATATCCATCTGTCAATGTATTAATACGAAAGCACCCTTTAAAATGTATGCGAGCAATTTGCATTTTTTGGTCCCTCCCGAGTAAAAGACACAAAAAAATAAAAATATAGTTTCCATGACCCTCAGGATACACGATAGCTCACTACCTCTGCGTTATAAAAAAAAGTACTTGACTTAAGGGGGGTATAGTTAATTTGGTGCAAAATCTAACATTTTACGGATAGTTTCATTTCAATTTCTGTTTTCCCATGTGATAATACAACATTTAAACAATATGTGTGAAAATTTGCATCCAAAAATATTTTCATGTTCATGAAGGCAATCTTCGGCGGCCCCTCGAAAAAATGTGGTTTACGGTGTACATCGTAACTGGTAACGGAATCATCTGAATTGAAAAATTTAAAATTGCATTATTTAAAAGACAAATTTTCCCAGTGAAAAACCTCGATTTTCGCACAGAAATCTGAGTTATTTGTTATTATAAAAATTATACATTTTTCTAAAAACAAAAAACTTGACAACGTAACCTGAGGAATTTAGTAAAGAAGTAAATTTCAAAATTTCAACGATTCGTCCAGTAGATTTTGCAGTATCGTGTATACCGACTTTGAAAATGGCAACTTTTAAGGAGAGCGTTTTAAAGTTTTGGACACCCAACAGTCGAATATAAAACGCGTTAACTTAACTACGTTCAACTGCCCATAACTTCGGAAGTTTTACTCGGATCAATCTAAAATTTCAACACAATATTTTTGAAATTCAGAATTTATTTTTTTGGAATGCAAAAAAAAAACCCTTACCATAGTTCATGTCTGTGAAATAAGCCATTAATGTTGATATATCTGATTATATAATTTCTTTATAAGTTTTAAATGTCTTTAAAAAATAGTTTCTAAATGAAAATGATTTTTATTTTAAAAAAATGTATTATCATCGTTTCAAAGAATTATTGGTTTGAATACTAATAACAATAAATGAGCAAGTCCTTTTTTTATTACATACTATACTAGCAGCAGAAGAAATCTCTCAATTTCGTTTCAAAGGTTATCATAAAAATTATTGTTTGAAATATATTAAAAACAAATGAGCAAGTCCCTTTTTATTATATACTATACAAGCAGCAGGATCAATCTCCAAATTCTTAAAAATTATGGAAATCTAAAGCACATCAAGGCAACCGCTTAAATAACAAAAGCAAAAAAAACAAGAAAGAAAAGCTAACTTCGGGCGGAGCCGAAGTTGATATACCCTTGCAGAATACTCTGTAAATTATATTCTCCAAAATTATTCATATGATGCTTTCTTAATACTCATAAAAAATCCCAACTTCCTAACTTTAAAAACACCAAAGTTATGGCATTTCCAATCGTTCAGTTATATGGCAGCTATAGGATATAGTCGGCCGATCCTTATGAAATTTGGTAGGTCGGATTGATTGGCCAAAAATAAAACCCATAGAAAATCCCAACTTCCTAACTTAACAAACACCAAAGTTATGGCATTTCCGATTAATCAGTTATATAGCGGCTATAGGATATAGTCGTCCGATTCTTATGAAATTTGGTAGGTCGGATTGATTGGACAAATATAAAACCCATAGAAAATCCCAACTTCCTAACTTTACAAACACGAAAGTTATGGCATTTCCGATCAATCAGTTATATGGCAGCTATAGGATATAGTCGGCCGATTCCGGCCGTTCCGACTTATATACTGCGTGCAAAGGAAAGAAGGGTGTGTGCAAAGTTTCAATTCGATAACTTTAAAACTGAGAGACTAGTTTGCGTAGAAACAGACAGACGGACAGACGGACAGACAGACGGACAGACGGACAGACGGACAGACGGACAGACGGACATGGCTAAATCAACTCAGGAGGTGATCCTGATCAAGAATATATATACTTTATAGGGTCGGAGATGTCTCCTTCACTGCGTTGCACACTTTTGACCAAAATTATAATACCCTCTGCAAGGGTATAAAAAGAAATTAAAAAAAACAAGAAAGGAAAGCTAACTTCGGGCGGAGCCGAAGTTGAAATACCCTTGCAGAATATTTTGTAAATTATATTCTCCAAAATTATTCATATGATGCATTCTTAACACTCATAAAAAATCCCAACTTCCTAACTTTACAAACACCAAAGTTATGGCATTTCCGATCAATCAGTAATATGGCGGCTATAGGATATAGTCGGCCGATCCTTTTGAAATTTGGTAGGTCATATTGATTGGCCAAATATAAAACCCATAGAAAATCCCAACTTCCTAACTTTACAACCACCAAAGTTATGGCATTTCCGATCAATCAGGTATAAGGCAGCTATAAGATATAGTCGGCCGATCCTTATGAAATTTGGTTGGTCGGATTGATTGGCCAAATATAAAACCCATAGAAAATCCCAACTTCCTAACTTTACAACCACCAAAGTTATGGCATTTCCGATCAATCAGGTATAAGGCAGCTATAGGATATAGTTGGCCGATCCTTATGAAACTTGGTAGGTCGGATTGATTGGCCAAATATAAAACCCATAGTAAATCCCAACTTCTTAACTTAACAAACACCAAAGTTATGGCATTTCCGATCAATCAGTTATATGGCAGCTATAGGATATAGTTGTCCGATCCCGGCCGTTCCGACTTATATACTGCGTGCAAAGGAAAGAAGGGTGTGTGCAAAGTTTCAATTCGATAGCTTTAAAACTGAGAGACTAGTTTGCGTAGAAACAGACAGACGGACAGACGGACAGACAGACGGACAGACGGACAGACGGACAGACGGACATGGCTATATCAACTCAGGAGGTGATCCTGATCAAGAATATATATACTTTATGGGGTCGGAGATGTCTCCTTCACTGCGTTGCACACTTTTGACCAAAATTATAATACCCTCTGCAAGGGTATAAAAATAAGTGTAACATTATTTAGCATTTAACAACTAAATTACCTAGTGTTTAGTAGCATAAATATACTTTAGCAAAATATATTATATTTACGTTGAAAAATTTTTTACGCAGTAAAAAGACATTGTTAAACCTATAAAGTACAAATATTCTTGATGAGCATCACTAGCCGTTGATCTAGCCATGTCCACGAGTCCACCTGTTCTTCGCAAAACTGTCTAAAAATAAAACGTGGTTTTTATTATATAGGTACTCCGAGATATAGTGATTTCTTACAATTCAGATATAATGGACATAATTGTCTTAATGTCCGATTTTGTTAATTAAAGGTATTTTTATTTTGTAAGTTTTTAAGGTCGTAATCTGATGATTTATAGACATATCATCATTATACTATAAATATAAATAAGTTTTTGTCGCTTTCATAGGAAAAAAAGATTTTTTTTTATAATCTTTAAAACTGTTATTAACCTAAGCCAAATGGTATGAAAAAAGAGCAAAATAAAAACAACGATGTTTTAAAAATTTCAATCGTTCTATGGCAGCAAGAGGACAAACCCGTTAATTTTTCACAAAGATTTAAAGTCTACCTAAACATACTTTTTAAGATAGAAACTTCTTATCTCGTTTTTTTTACCCCTTGACACTCTTTAATGTTATACATACAGCAAACAGCCTTAAAGCAAAAGTTAAAATTTATAACCCCATACAACTTCTTAAGCACAAAAGTATAAAATTGGGTACATTGGGTGTTTTAATTCATAATAAATTTTGTTTAAGAAAAATAAAATCTTTAATAGCCATACGACCATAATGAAATAATTTTTTATCAAAAATATATGTATATATATATGCAGAAATGCATATCCACACATAGTCTTTGCGCCATCTACATTGCACGGAAAACTCTTATATTGCCGGGACCCCAAAACAATATGTCAAGGCATATATAAATATTGCCCAAACCGGGGCAGGAAGGGTAGCAAGCAGAAAGCGGAAACAGAATGAGGGCAAGACGATCATTGACTCGCGGACAGTTTAAAAATTGTTTGTGAACACCACCGTTTGCTTGCCAAAAAGGCCGAGTAACGTGGAAACGAGAGTTTTTGTGTCAACGGCATTTGCGACGATGCTGATCTGTATCATAATAGCCAAAACGCCACTTACTGAGCGAAGCCAACTGCCAGGCGCGGGAGTACTGCCGCCTTGGGTCTTCGACCACGGCTGCGGTCTTGGCTAAGATGTAAACGTATTCACTGCGCACGACAGACTGGCACATTTGAAACATACTGGCACGAGTCTGCACGCGAAGCTCAGTGTTGCCGCAACATGTTTCTTTTGGGAAAACCCCTGGGAAATGAAAAACGAGAGAGAGCTAAAATCAGAGCCAAGGAATGAAAGAATGCCCGAGCGAAGGGTTATTTAACATACCATCCGCCCAAAAATACACTTTTTAAAATGTTCTCCTCCGCTCCGCTTTAACAAAGAAAATAAGCTATTTGTCCACAAAAAATTTTTTTTTTGTCGCAAAATGTCATAAAAAATTTTGAATTTAAAAGTAAGATCGCCCCCTTTTTTATCAATTTAAAAAAAATACGGGTTTGAGGTGGTGCCATCACAACTGACAACAAGCAGCATCCGCGGCCCCGGAAATCATCAGCTTATTATACTTCCCCACTTCTCGCAAAATTAATGTTTCATGTCCTTCGTAAAATATGATATTTTTTTATATTGTGAGAACACAAGTACGCAGCCTGAATTTTCAATAGCGAACAGATATGTAAAAGACTTCGGCAATGTGTACACATTTTGTTTTCAATATTTTGTCAATCACCATAATTATATTAATATTATTATTAATTAATGAATTGTAAATTTTTCTCCTTCGGGAATATACAATTAAAGACTCATTCTGTTCGGGGTTTGAATATTGACGCAAAAATGTAAAAACCATAAGTTATATAATCATTTTGGTTTGTTATTCAAAATCTATTAATTTGCATACTATCATTATTTTGCAGTTATGTATAACAAAACTACTACGTTTTGATTTCTATTCCTATAATATTAAAAACAATAAAGCTATGTCGATTAAGAGAAAACTAAACGTAATTCTGATATTGTTAATAATTACTATATCTCAAAGAAATATTTTGATAAATTCCGTAGTAACAAAAAAAATTGAAAACAACAAAGTTATACTTTTTAATATTTTTTTTCCGATTATTCCTATGGGAGCTATATTATATAGTCGCCCGATCCAGCTCGTTACGTCTTACAAACTTCTGCAATAGAAAGACTGAGGGACTAGTTTTCGTAGAAACGGACGGGCGGACAGGCGGACATGGATAAACCGATTCTCCTGGTGATGCTGATCAAGAATATATATACTTCATAGGGTCGGAAATGTTTCCTTCACTGCGTAGCAAACTTTTGACTTATAATTATTATACCCTTTGCAAGGGTATAAAAACGGCGATATTCAAGAAAATATTTTCAGTCTTTTCTGCTCGTACCTGCTCTTGACACTCAAACTTTGTGTTGTTTCTTCTTAACCGTATTTAATAGTTTTTTTTAATATTTTTTTACAAAATTCCTTTGTTTTCTGTTTATTTACTTTGCTTGATTCTTTTTTTGCTTCATACAGAAACATATTCTTTTAAAATTCGCTCATCACACTTTTCCCAGACGACTCCACCGAAAAAGCGCTTGTTCAAAATGCTCCAACATAAAAAATGACATTCGCCTTTTGACCATATCCGATTTCTCTTACCAACATTAAGTCTTAGATGGCGTTCTAACTGTTTTTGTTCCCACTTCAGACTACCAGCGCTACAAAAGCCTCGCTTAAGATCGGAATAGGGTCCTGCCCCGAAGGCAGATCCAAACAAAGCTGGTAGTTGCGCTAAATCGTCGTTAAAAATCGCTCTTGTCACAATGTTCCTACTCATAACAAGAATTTTTAAGCCTTTTTCGAACTCTGGCCTCCCAAATTTGGAATTATAACCTCCTGCAAAGCTGTTCTGCCTAAAGTTCCTTTAATGGACCCCTGACCTTCTTAGTAGTTCAAAACTATAAAATAAGAGCCGCTGAAAAAATCTTTGCGACTTGTCCTATTTGGGGCTTATGTCACCATTTAGATATAACATATTCGTACTGGCCAAAAGTAATAACCTCTTATTCGCTCTTGTCCTCCATGGCAAGGGGTAGTCGTCGTCCTTCCAGAGAACCAGGGCGTATGTTATTTGTACAAGGACCTCACCCACACCCGATTGGTTGGCATAATACTGCAAAAAAAAAATACATACAAAATTTACTTTTACACCCGATATGCCGGCATCACAATGCACAAAGATCATCAAGATACACAAATATTTTGTATCTCAGAGAGGTTGGAATAACCTTATCCATGGGACGGGTCATTGTTTGGGGTGCATTCGTCAAACCGAATGGCACCTTATACTGATAGAGCAACTTCACATAGATAGAAAAAGCCGACTTTACTCGAGAACTGAGCAATAAGCACTTAAATTTTCACTTTAGATTTTTAATTTTTTCTTTTTTTTTTCTTTTGGCCTTTAAAATCTTCTCTTTGCCCTGTTGACCTTATCCTCTTTCTCTTTCCAACAGTAAGTGCGGCCACCTCCCCCTAGAGGGCGCTCTAGGTGGTTTTGTTCTGTTTTAGGTTGGCTGTCGTCCTCCTGCAATGAATTTGTATTCGCTGTTAACGACGACGTTAGTTGGATCGTTAATTTTTGATATCTATTTAAAAAAATATTTATTTTATTAGTGAACATTTTTTTTGTTTTAACCTTAGAAAATTTTTATTATAACATTCTTTCGTTATATTGGTTGCATACTTTTCAGTGAAATTCCAAGATAATTGCTCTAAACTGACAAATGCACTATGGGGCCAACGACCACTTCTGTTGGCTAAAACTCATTTTTGAAAAGTCGTAAAATCCAAAAAATTAACATTAACAGAAGACCAATCTGCAATGTTACGTTTCAGGAATTCCGATAGAGGGCGCTTCTGTTAAGATAACAGCTGTTAAATCAGATGTTTAGGACGCAAGCCTCATGCGTTTGAAATTCGACTTATGTACATATATATTGCAGTTTTAAAGTGTTTAAAATAACAGTTTAAAAGCGTTCCAAAAAAAATTTTATGATATCATTTCGATGAATGCATTACGGGGCCAACGACCACTTTTGTTGGCCAAAATTAATAACTCGCTCAATTTTCAAGATATCGAGATAAAACTTTACCAATCGTTTTTTGGTATCCTTAGGCAACATATATGTTAAAAAGAATAGGATCGAACGAATATATCCCATAGCTGCCATACGATCGATTTATTTAACTTTGTTGTTTTTTAAGATAATCGAAATTTTTTTTTTTTAATATTATCTTTATAATTACATTTATAATATATTTTTATATATTTTGTATATCTGCCTTTGAATGGAATTCAAAATGCAAAACAAAATGTTCTTCGTTCCACAAAGGTGCAATGTAAATCCACAAAAATCGGATTAAACAAGTTGTATTGATAAGTACATAAAAGGCACTTGCTATTAAAACTCATGCTCTTCGAATTCAAGTCCAATATTGCATGGAAAATCAAAAAGATTCTTATCTTCATCGAAACTACTATGAAAGTTGCAAAATTTGAGGTTATGTACTCAAACATTAAATTACGGAAAAAGTGGCAATAAGTGGCGATTCTAACAATATACATTTTAACAAGAATTTAATACTCTACAAATCTCAATAAGTTTCAGAAGTGAACTCAGCTGGACTCACTTTGTTGCTCTGCTTAAAAGTTAGTTTTCTAATTAAACAAGAGAGAACGCTATAGTCGAGTGCCTCGACTATTAGATACCCGTTACTCAGCTAAACAACTTAATATAAATATGCCTTCTTGTAATAAATTGACTAGAAATATTAAACATACATACATACTTATATTGGCTAAACACATACATTCTTAAAAAGTATTATGTATATTAAAGTCTAAATGTTTGCACAACACGAGTAACGGGTATAGCGAATAGCTTTCTTTAAAAGGAGTTATCTTTGCCGGGCAATTGCAACTGTGTACAATGTAAATACATACATATGTATATGCTTACATACATACACACATACGCCATTGTTTGACTCAGACCTCCAATTTGGCTAACTTGATTTGATTTGCATAGTTCTTGGGATGTAGTTCGGTATTGACAAATGAAAACCATCGCAATTTCCTTTAATATAAATCCTTATCGAGAATTAACGTTGACTCTGTTGAGCACCTTGGCCAGCTGTTCCAAAGTTATCCGTTAGATGGCGCTATTGTATTGCGCCATCCACCCTAAGACATTCGTACCACGGGCCATGAAAGGCGAAAATGTAGGCGCTAGCCAGGCTTAAGCGTTTAATGGGTTTTTGGGCGATAGAGTGGGCGTGGCCAACTTTTATTAGGCCAATCGATAGGTATTGACGAAACAAATACATATCAATTAAAATTTTCATAATAGCATCAAAGCTTGTTGCTTGTGGGTGTCAGAGGGGGCGTGGCACCATTTTGAAACAAACTTGCGGTGCGTAGGAACTCCTAAAATCTACAAGCAAAATGCCAATCTTCTACATACGGACAGACAGACAGACGGACAGACGGACATGGCTAGATCGACTCGGCTAGTGATCCTGAACAAGAATATATATACTTTATAGGGTCGGAAACGCTTCCTTCTACCTGTTACATACTTTTGCACGAATACAATATACCCTTTTACTCTACGAGTAACGTGTATAAAAACTAGTTCTAGACAACTCACTTTAAAACTTAAGTACAAAAACAACATGATAGATTTCAAACGTTTAAACACATAAACACTTAGTATACACCACCATTCATCGAAATTATATCACAAAATTTTTTTGGAACGCTTTTAAACTGTTTTTTTAAACACTTTTAAACTGCAATATATAAGTCGAATTTCAAACGCACGAGGATTGCGTCTTAAACATATGATTTAACAGCTGTTATCTTAACAGAAGCGCCCTCTATCGGAATTCCTGAAACGTAACATTGCAGATTGGTCTTTTGTTAATGCATCCTAAAACAACCTTTTTGGATTTTACTGCTTTTCAAAAATGGGTTTTGGCCAACAAAAGTGGTCGTTGGCCCCATAGTGGAATGGTGGTGTATACTAAGTGTTTATGTGTTTAAACGGTTGAAATCTATCATGTTGTTTTTGTACTTAAGTGTTAAAGTGAGTTGTCTAAAACTTGTTTTTTAAAGAGAAAACTAACTTTTAAGTAGAGCAGAGTCCACTTCTGAAACTTATTGACATTTGTAGAGTATTAAATTCTTGTTAAAATGTATATTGTTAGAATCGCCACTTATTGCCACTTTTTCCGTAATTTTGCAACTTTCACAGTAGTTTCGATGAAGATAAGAATCTTTTTGATTTACCATGCAATATTGGACTTGAATTCGAAGAGCATGAGTTTTAATAGCAGGTGCCTTTTATATACTTATCAATACAACTTGTTTAATCCGATTTTTGTAGATTTACATTGCACCTTTGTGGAACAAAGAACATTTTGTTTTGCATTTTTAATTCCATTCAAAGGCAGATATACAAAATATAAAAAAATATATTATAAATGTAATTATAAAGTATTTAAAAAAAAATATTTAGATTATCTTAAAAAACAACAAAGTTGAATATATCGATCGTATGGCAGCTATGGGATATATTCGTTCGATCCTATTCTTTTTAATATTTATGTTGCCTAAAGATACCAAAAAACGATTGGTAGAGTCTTATCTCGATATCTTGAAAATTGAGCGAGCTATTAATTTTGGCCAACAAAAGTGGTCGTTGGCCCCATAGTGAAATGTTACCGTTTTGTTTGCTTTCAAAAGCATGTTCATCTTTTTAAAGATAGATATTAAAGTTAAGGGATAAAAAAAAATTAATGAAAACAATTTAAAACTACCTTAGACTAACTAATTAAGAATCTTAACCCAGTGTCTCAGAGCTCTAGTTTTCGAGATCTCGGCCTTCTTACAGTACAAAATGCCCTTTACTCTACGAGTAAAGGGTTTAAAACTCAACTGCTAGTTTTCAATCGACTAAGATTCAAAGTTATTGAGAACTAACAGTGTTATTTAACTGGATTTGTTTGTGCGTTTATTATTACATTTATAAGCATAGTCTAATATATATAGATAAATACATAAAATACATTGCGTTAAAAATTTAATGATAAATAAGAACGGCAACTCGTTGCAGCTAAGAACAACTAGCCTTGCTTGTTCATTTGAATAATAATACAGTAGAATGCAAGGGACCGACGATTTAACGTCGTTATACCCGAAATACGCACTAATCATATAAGTTTGTATGGGGACCAACAGAGACATCGAGTTTTCGTGGCAATAGCTGGACGGACACTATAAGCGGAGTCGTTATAACCGGATTCGACTGTATATAATAAAAAGGAAACATTTTTAAAGAAGTTTTTTAACTGTAGTTATATCTTTGGGACAACTGCCGAATCTCTGAAATGTTATTCATGTAAGTTTTAATAAAGAAAATAAGCTCTTTACTGTGGATTTGAAACTGTGAAGCAGAAATTTTGGACTGTAAAAAAAAAAGTAAAACGGCTAAGGATCATTTATCAGTACATCAGTACTTCATTAAAAAACTCGGATGACGAATATGTAGCGACTCCGACTAGGAGGGTTTGGTGAATCTCTACCTGGGAGGGGCATTTTTCCAAATAATTGACCTCTTTAGTCTGCTACGAATTTTCTTTAGGAATAGCTACCAAAGAATTCAAGACAATCTTTTGCATATTTTACCAGCCTCGATCCCTGTAATATATTTTGTCTTTACAAAATTTATTTATTTGCGTAGACATTATTTTTAAAGTTATTCAGTCAAATAGTTCACAAAAAATTAGTTTTACAGCTATTGGATTTGGCCCGATCAGTGTCGTTTTCAAACTTTATTTACGTGCGCACATAAAAACTTTGATTGCGTAAGTTATAAGTCTATAGCTTAAAAACTGAGCTCGCGAACGATATAGAATTAGGCAGACCGGCATACAAAAGGACAGACGGAGAAGATCGATTACAGATCGATTTTCGATTTCTATGCCTATATTACTAAAAACAATGAAGCTTGTCGATTTTGCGCTGCATTTTGCTATCGATTCTATGGCAGCTAATGATATTGTTGTCCGATTTTGACAAAACTAAAAGCCTACTTCTGATTCTGATAGTAAATAATTACAAAATCTCGAAAGAATATTTTGATAAATAGAAAACACCAGAATTTAATTTTTTTATTTTTCTATGGGAGCTATATGATATAGTCGCCCGATCCGGCTCGTTCCGACTTATACACCTGCAATAGAAAGACAACTTTTAGGAAGGTTTCAAGCAGGGAGCTTTAAAAAAGACGGACGGACGGACAGACGGATATGGCTAGATCGACTCTCCTAGTGATGCTGATCAAGAATATATATACTTTATAGGGTCGGAAATTTCTCCTTCACTGCGTTGCTAACTTTGTACTGAAATTATAATAACCTCTGCAAGGGTATATAAAGATGACTTTTGTGTTGAGTTTTTACATTGAGTTTATTTATTTTCTTTTATTTACTCAATATCGCTTTAGGGTTCATCTGATAAGTCTCTTGTTTTGCAGTCATTTGAAAAACTAACATCGTAATAAGAAAGCTAAAACGGCACCTGGTAAAGAAGAAAGAATTTTAAAAAGTTTAAGTACTGACAAATTTACTTTTATATTTATTTTATAACAGAATAAATCCAAAGAAATTAAAAAATTGCAACTCGCATTTTTGGGAACCTTAAACGGAAATATTCCTAAAATGTTAAACTTACCAAAATTCCTTTTGTTGGAATAAACTAAGTACATTTTCGGACTAAAAATAAAAAGGTTGCTTTTACGTTATGCAATGCAAAAATGAAAAACACTATTGGGTACAATATTTATCTCAAAAAAATTTTCGGAATTTCTTTACGCCAAAAAACGTTTTTTTTTCAATTTTTGAGTAATTCCATTTTATTGGAAATTCTCCTACGATTACAGACCCTTATATATATGACATATATATTTAATATATATTATTTATTTGATGGTCCTTCTTGGCCCGTTTTATAGGAAACACTTTAACGATTAGAAACCATAAATAACTTTTAAGATGACCGATATTTTTTTAAAATTTTTGAGTAATTCCATTTTATTGGAAATTCTCCTACGATTACAGAACCTTATATATATGACATATATATTTAATATATATTATTTATTTGATGGCCCTTTTTGGCCCGTTTTATAGGAAACACTTTAACGATTAGAAACCATAAATAACTTTTAAGATGACCGATATTCGGGCCGTTTAAACACGCAATTTTTAGGTAATTTAGTCCGTGACTTAATACTATTTACCAACCGTCCATTTTTTTAAATATTTTTGATAATATATGGCTTACCAGCAATCCCAAACCAAACTTTGCCCAATAATCAGGCCAACGTATGAAAAAAAAAACAAGAGAGAACGCTATAGTCGGGTGCCCCGACTATCAGATACCCGTTACTCAGGTAAAGGGAGTGCGAGGGAGATGGAGATAGAAACTTTGATCACGCATAACTTTTTAACGAATGGTCCGATTTGAAAAATTTCTTCTACATTTCGATAGGTATTGATAAACACAATAAAACTGCATTTTTACTTTTCCGAAATATTTAAATTTTTAAAATCGTATACCAGCGATTGTGGGCGTTAAAGGGCGCGTGGCACCTTTTTGAAACAAACTTGCGCTGCGTAGGAACTCCTCAAATGCAAAACGCCAATCTTCTAGCTTTTATAGTTTCCGAGATCTCAGCGTTCATACGGACAGACAGACGGACAGACAGACGGACAGACGGACATGGCTAGATCGACTCGGCTAGTGATCCTGAACAAGAATATATATACTTTATAGGGTCGGAAACGCTTCCTTCTACCTGTTACATACTTTTGCACGAATACAATATACCCTTTTACTCTACGAGTAACGGGTATAATTACATAATTATCAGCAGGGCCATGAAAGTAAGCCCCAATATCAGAAAACGTGCACGTGTCGATCTAAAACACCATTTTGTTTCAATAACAGGAACATAAGGCAGTAAATCTAATTAAAAAAATTTGCAATCAAATCGGTAAAAGATTAGAAACGATCTTGAATGTTTAAAGCTGCAAAGAGTTAAGTCAAAAAAATATGGAGATTATGATTTAAAAATTGGATCACTTTTTGTTTTTGAATAGTTTTAAAGTTTTATATACTCATAGGTTCGTCGTATGGGCGTTTCTTGATAAGCTTCTTACCTCTAATATTTGTGCCTAAGTTATCAAAATTAGTTTTAACTTTCGTCTGAAACTGTGTTTTTTTTTACAGTACACAGATCTTTTGTACATTTTATAAATTTATAGGGACAATAGGAAAAAAAACAGTACTCCGGCGACAAATTCTAAGGTGCGGTTAGCTGTGTTGATTTCGACTCTATGGTCAATCACCTCCATTGTGAATCACGTTTCCATGCCTTTAATCCCTTAGAGAGGTCCGGGTCCTCAACGGGTGTTGTGGCTGCAACCGCTCCTGGACTAAGAATCTAAATAAAACTGCCTTCTTTCATGATACAGCATTTCCCTTTTTCTAGCAAGTTGTCTTTTCGTGGATTCTAGCCCAGCGTGTGGTGCTCTGAGAAAAACGGATTTTTATATTTTAGAGGTAGTTCTGCGATTCTTGGTTAGTGCAGTACTCCAGGTCGCTTGTATCTTTAATAACAATACCAAAGACCATGTGCCCAGGCCTTGCCGCCTGCAGCCCAAGTCCTGTGGCTCACACTGCATAAATATCTTTGGTAGAAATATAATACATACTAAAAAATGATATATTAAAAACGACTAAGTAAGGAGCTTAAACTTTACCCCCGAACTACGGGACACCAAACAAGAGCAGGTTGCTCTTGTCGCAGATCGCTCACTTCGCAAGCTTTTCTTCGATCAGTTGCACCAATTCTAAACGACGGTTTCCCTCTGAGTAAAAAATTTACCGTCGTTTTTTTGCATTAGATCGAGGTTTGATTTTTCGCTTAGTTAGCGCCTAAGAGCAGATATGTATATTATTCTTTTTACGTTTTTAGACCTTACTTTAATTAATTTTTTATATCAGTAAAAAGTATACATTCGGATGTTATTTTACAGTTTTTAGACCTGTTTTTATTATATTATTATATACTATTGAACAAATTAAAAACATTTTTTAACTGCGTAATACATATTTTCATTTTAATAATGCAGCTGAATTATAATACCCTTGCGAGTGTATTATAATTTTAGTCAAAAGTTTGCAACGCAGTGAAGGAGACATTTTCGACCCTATAAAGTATATATATTCTTGATCAGCATCACCAGGAGAGTCAATCTGAACATGTACGTCTGTCCGTCCGTCTGCCCATTTTTTCGCAAACTAGTCCCTATCTGCTTGAAACTTCCCCAAAAGACAGACAGACGTGGCTAGATCGACTCTCCTGGTGATGCTGATCAAGAATATATATAGAATAGAAAGACAACTTTTCGGAAAGTTTCAAGCAGATAGCTTTAAAACGGACGGACGGACAGACGGACATGACTTTATGTCTATAATCGTAAAAAATATACATTTTGGAGAATTTTTGTACATGTTTAAAAACAACAATTTTCTGTATGCACAGAACATGCAAATCCTTGCATGTTAGATTCCTATCTATAATCGTTATGTCTAAGACATTTTGGGTGTATGTTAAGAAACAACGAAGATATAATTTTATTTACCTTTTTTCCCGATTATTCCTAAAAGAGCTATATGATATAGGCTACTGTTGCGTCCCGACCCATCTAATAGCAAAAAAATTACACTTTTTGGAAAGCTTCATCCGAGAGACTAGAAAAAACGGATCGACGGACGAAAGGACAGAGGAACAGACGAATATGGCAAGATCGAATCTCCAGGTAATGCTATTCAAGAATATATATACTTTATACTTTTTATATAATTATATGAGTACAAACACAAACAAATTTAATAGGTTTTCTTTTTGGGCACCTATGCTCTAACCAAATAAGTAATTATAAAAAACATATAGAGTTTAATAAATCTCACTTGTCTTAATTAATTTGCAGGTAAAAAATAAACAAACAAACAAACAATAAACAGACGAACTAGAGGAACGCTTTCAACCATTTGACCTCGCGAGTCCCGAGGGTGTTAAAGAAACACCGTCCTTTCTTAATGCTCCGTCCCCGGAAGCACTACCGATCCAACATGTTAGCCCAGAAGTCTGCCTTCATATTGGAAAGTTACATCCCAGTAAGGCGCCTGGATTCGATGGCATTGATCGCAGAATTGCCAAGGCTTTGGCTAAAAAGGAAATCCTGTTCCTTGTCCTCCTCTATTATTCAATGCTACATATCCACCACTTTTCATCCCAATCGAAGTGTGCTGTGTTAACGATGATACCAAAGCCAGGAAAACCGGAGAACCTTGTCGAGTCATACCGACCGATAAGCCTTTCTCTAAAATATTCGAGAGGATATTTCTTATTTGAATCATGGGCGTAAGAAGCAGGACGCCATTCCCGACCACCAGTTTGGTTTTAGGCATCATCATGGGACGCCAGAACAAGCACATAGAGTCGTTCAACACATTTTAAATGCTTTTGAAAATAAGCAATACAGTTCTGTTATTTTCCTCGACGTCAAGGAAGCCCTTGACCGCGTTTGGCATGCTGGATTACTCCGTAAGTTGAAGTCCCTGCTCCCGACAGGTCAATTGCTCTTATTAAAATCATACTTGCTTGAGGGGAAAGGTCCAGCATTAGAACTGCTCGAGCTGGCGTTTCAAAGGGAAGCGTCCTGGGTCCCATTATGTACACTCTGTACACTTCGGTACTGCCATGTCCTACACAACCAGGCACACTTCTGGCCACCTACGCTGACGACACTGCCTTTCTTGTGAACTCCTCCTGCCGAGTCGAGGCATCAAGGATCACCAGGACTTCCTGGATCTGTACGGCAAGTGGACAAACAGGTGGAATATTGCTATCAATGGAAGAAAGTCGCATCATTGCAATTTTAATCTAAGAGTAAAGGTGCTTCCTAGAGTTGAACTCCACCATATCACCATCCCGCAATCACCCCAGGCGCATTACTTGGGTCTGATCCTGGACAAGCGGCTCACCTGGAAAGGGCACATCCAGAAAATTGCAGCCACATGTCGCACTAAACTCAGGAAGCTGAATTGGATGCTTAAGCCTACAAGCAAGCTCAGCCTGGGCAACAAAGTGTTGCTTTATAAATCAATTGTGGTGCCCTCAATGACCTACTGCATCCAATTATGGGTCATGGCTTCAGACTCTAATGTGATGAAAGTTCAAAGAGTGAAAAACTAGCCTCGCTGTCCACACCAACCACCTAGCACCTTCCCTGGCCAACCCGACGTGTAGACGAAGACTGAAGCGAAGGCACCCCGCCAATCTCTGGTCAAGAGGATGACATGTTTCTCGAGTCCTTAAGCACTATTAGTGCTGCACTAACCATATACTGTTAATTTGTTATACAATTTGTTAATTACCTCTCTGTTATGTTTTGACCTTATTTGTTCCTTAATATTCTCAACGTATTATAACCATTTAGTTGGTTGATCGATGTTAAATTAAATCTATTTGTTAAAATACAAAAAAACAAAATCCCGGTAGTTTTATATATATTACTTGTTTAAATATTCCACCATCATCTAAGTTCCCAATTTACTCGAGTCACCTTTCCGTTATCCAGTCCATTTCCAATAAACTGTCAGATCGAGATCAGTTAGAAGTATTACCTGATTTCAATATACCTAGTGCGACATTGTCCCCAGACGAAAACTCTAATATTTTATTCCTTTAGCGCAGCATGACTTTATTGACGGCTTTTTTGACATTGCGCTGTCCTAATTAAGCCATGTTAAAAACTACTTAGGACGTTTACTGGACTTGTGTTTTGTTTCAAATCCAGAAGTCGTTTGTCTATTAACCCTCTAAGCCTACTTTGCAGAATAATGAAGGAAACGAATTCAAATAATTTTTTCTAAAGTGAAATGAGGTTCCTGAACTTAAATACTCAAAAAAGGTGCAAAAGCTTTCGTTTACCAGTAAAGTGAGGAAAAGCGAATAAATGTCTCAAGACACTCCAAATGTACAACAAAAAATTGCACGTAGCTGTCCCAAGAGCTTCCAGACACTTATCACTATTTCTTAGCTACAACACAAATATTATCTTTATTTTCGTGCCTGTAACTTGACTTTAATATCAGGTTGTCAAATATCTCCCTTCCGCTTTTTTTGGTTTTTTAATTTGGCGGCTTTGTGCAAAGCGCTATATATCGGTATCGGGCAATGCTATATCGATTGAAAGGTCTTGACCTACAAAACGACGCTATTCATAACAAGTTTGGTTATCGCGTTGAAAAGTTATACATGTGTAAACATAGTTCGCTAACGCCGAAATTCGCGCTGCTTTAAAGTTTTCCTTCGTAAAAGGTTAATCCGCTGAAGAAACATTCCGTGAGATTAATGATGTTTTATGGGATGGTACTCTATCACTTCAACCGCGCAGGAATGGTTTCCACGATTCAGAGCCGGTGAAAACGACACCATGGATAAGCCAGCCGGCGGAAGACCTGTGACGACGAATACCGATCAAATCATGGAAAACATCGAGGTACACCGGCATTTGACCCATTTTTGAAGCGAAAGTGATTGGCGGCGAAAAATGGATCACATACGACAATATCAAGCGAAAACAATCGTGGTTGAAGGCCTGTGAATCGTCCAAAACAGTGGGCAAGCCGGGATTGACGGCCAGGAAAGTTTTGCTCTGTGTTTGGTGGGATTGGAAGGGAATCATACCTTATGAGCTGGTCCCATATGGCCAGACGCTTAATTCTACCATCTACTGCAAACAACTGGACCTCTTGAAGCTGGCGATCGACCAAAAGCGACCAGAATTGGCCAACAGAAAGGGTGTAGTGTTTCACCAGGACAACGCCAGACCACACACTTCTTTGATGACTCGTCAGAAGCTACGGGAGCTCGGATGGGAGATTTTATCGCATCCACCATATAGCCCGGACATAGCGTCAAGTGACTACCACCTGTACCTGTCCATGGCGAATGCCCTTACTGGTGTAAAGTTGGGCTCAAAAGAGGTTTGTGAAAAGTGGCTGTCAGAGTTTTAGGAGGGACACATTATCGAACAAAACGGCGCATATTTTAGCTAAATCCGTTCACTGTATCAATTTGTATAAAGCATTGAATAAAGAGCAAAAAATCGCAAGGGAGTTATTTGACAACCTAATAGTTAATAAACATACCTTTTTTCGAAAAAAATAATGAACTCAATTGGTTCTATATTAATAGGTCAAAATTTACGCGCGAACAAACAAATTATAGCTAAAACCTTTTTTTTTTGGTAATGTCAAATAATAATAGTTAATAAACATACCTTACACAAAAAATAATGAACTCAATTGGTTTTATATTAATACTTGTATTACCACAAGTAAAAATAAAATGCAGCAGCAACAAACGTTATATGCACATGAACAAACAAATGATAGCTAAAAACTTTTAAGAGCTTTCAAAGTCTTTGCATGTAAAAGCTTTTAGTTTTTTGGTAATGTCAATAATATAATAAAGCATCCGTCGAATTCCAATAAACCTCCATGGTTTAATAAGGAGTTGTCACACCTAAAAAATATTAGGTCCAGACTTTCCAATCAATTTAAATGTGCCCTTCCTCGATACCTAAGGGCTCGGTCAAATTCTAAGGTTCTCAACGCCCGGTGTTATTAAAGCTACCTGACTCGTTGTAGGCTCCAGTTTTCACAAAATCCAAACAGTTTTATAAATTTGTAATCACTAAGCGTATATTAGCCTCTTACCCAGCATCGCTAACATTTAAAAATTCTACGGAAATTACTGATCAGGCACTTGCCAATCTATTTGCCCAGTTTTTCCAGACAACATATTCTTTTTCATCCCTTCAAAATCCGTTTTATTCATATGCTATATCCAAGTCAAACTTAATTTTTTATCCGAGTTTAAGCGGTAGCTCCATTCTCTTTGAACTTGATAAAGTTAAACCAGTCTATTCACTGGGTCCCGACGGAGTTTCAGGCTGCGTGCTTAGTTACTGCGCTGAAACTCTGTGTAGACCTATACACAAATTGTTTACCTTATCTTTAAAAACTTCTCACTTATTTGGAAGGATTCATTTGTTATTCCCCTTCACAAGAAAGGAAATAAATAGAACACAAGCAATTACAGAGGTATATCCAAGTCGTTCGCCATCCCAAAGAAGATCTACGACGACAAACCTCTAGGAGCTAACGACTTTTGTAATAAATGGCTTTTGAAAGAACATTTATTTAACACAACGATTTTAGTAATGAGTTTGATTCTGTAAATCACTCGCTTCGTTTCCATGAGATCTTCTATCATGAATCTTAAGTTATCTAAGTGGTGGGACTCAACAAGTTCGCTTATAAGGCTCTATCTCTAATTTGATCCGATTTACTTCAGGCGTCCAAAAGTAAGCTACCTAGAGAAGTGGGCCATTCTCTTTACATTATTTATTAACGATCTCCCCCTAGTCTTAACAAAGTCGCGTGTCCTTATGTACGCAGATGACGTTAGGTTATGCCTGAAATATAGAGAAATTTCCTGCAGTTCAGAGTTACAATCGGACCCAAATGCATTTAAAACATGGTGTTGTGAAAATCATTTGGATTTAAATAGCGCTAAGTGTAAAGTAATGACATTTTTTCGGGTGAATCCACAATATGCCACGTATCCGCTGGTGTTTGTGCGTTGTCTCGAATCATGCATGTTAATAACCTTGGCGACTTTCTTAGCCCATATACTTCCATGGTGAATAAAGCCAGGAGAGTGCTTGAATTTATCAAAAGGTGGTCAAAGGAATGCGATGATCAAAATCATTGTTGATCTAACTATGATATGCATTAACCTTTTAGAGTACTGTGTAGTGACTATACAATGTTATTTCTATTACCGACTCTTTGCCAATTTGAAAATCATTAAATATATCTTATTTAGCACAAAATTATTAATATTTTGTGACGGGTTTATATTTATACCCGTTACTCGTAAGTAAAAGGGTATATTGTATTCGTGCAAAAGTATGTAACAGGTAGAAGGAAGCGTTTCCGACCCTATAAAGTATATATATTCTTGTTCAGGATCACTAGCCGGGTCGATCTAGCCATGTCCGTCTGTCCGTCTGTCTGTCTGTCCGTATAAACGCTGAGATCTCGGAAACTATAAAAGCTGGAAGATTGGCATTTTGCATGCAGATTCTAGGAGTTCCTACGCAGCGCAAGTTTGTTTCAAAAAGGTGCCACGCCCCCTTTAACGCCCACAATCGCTGGTATACGATTTTAAAAATTTAAATATTTCGGAAAAGTAAAAATTCAGTTTTATTGTGTTTATCAATACCTATCGAAATGTAGAAGAAATTTTTCAAATCGGACCATTCGTTAAAAAGTTATGCGTGATCAAAGTTTCTTTCTTCATCTCCCTCGCACTCCCTTTACCTGAGTAACGGGTATCTGATAGTCTGGGCACCCGACTATAGCGTTCTCTCTTGTTTTAACTGAATCTGTCCGTTTCTATATTGTCCTTTTTCACTTCCCGCGATCTGGTGTTTAACGCCCATTGGCGAATAGGGCTCCGCGCGTAACTAGCACTGCTTGGTATCGTAAGGGCCACTTGTCATCAACGTCCGAAAAAAAATATTATTTTAATATAAGTATTATTCTTACGTTGGTAACGATTACTGAGGATTTCAATGCTGCGATGGATAAATCATGTTTTGATTGTAAGGAGCACTTCAGGAAATATCAATTATCGCGCGAGTTACCTACCCGACGGACCCCATAGTCAACGATCAGTCAGTGACGCTAATGACACCAGAAGTATGTAGTGTTAGCAACCAACAGTATGCAGCTCTGTAGCAACAGTGCTGACACCCATAAACAAATACACATGCATTCATCGTTATTTCCGTGCAACTAGGGTTGACGTTGACCCGAGATAAAAATAAAAACTTACATTACAAATTCTGTATTATTATATTCAGACAGTCGTCTTTATTCTCAAAGACTTAAAACCAAATAGATCCAGAACTTAACCCCATAGAAAAAGCGATCCATCTCCTAACGGCAACCAGATGGAAAGAACCCTTGGGTTGCACCTGATTTTAGGCTAGATTTAAATAAGTGACAAACACAAATGTGGGGTGTGGAAGTGAACAATTTGAATTAAATTAAAGCAACAAGAATAATGTATTGGAAAATTAAAAACACGTCAACGTAGAAGAAATATTAGCGCTTATCAGGGGAACGGATCAAACACCATATTGTCAATTGTGCAACGATCTATTAAAAAAAAAATAATGGAAAAGGTTAAGTGTGCCCTAACAGCATCAGAAGCAGGGCTCAATTGGCACGAAATCAAAGAAGCCTTTGCACTACATTTTGCGGTTAAAGGACAGGAGCATACTTATCAATAAAACTTTATGAACTTATTCATAAACAACTTTCCTTCCAAAAGCTGTACCAAATTACATCAATTAATACACTTATTTTCAAACTCTTTGACATAAATAAAACTGATTTCATCCTCGCTGGAGCAAAAAATCAATTTATGTGGGAAATTTTCTAAGCATTTTTTAACGGGAACCATCGGCCAATAAGGAGGTACAATAAGGGAAACGAAATTAACTTATCCTCAATAAGCATACGATTGGGCAATCCGTGAAAGAATATATTTTTACAGAATCAACACAGCAACGTTAGTCGACTCGGAAACAGTTATCAAGAAGGGGACAATATTTAATTAGAAATAATCGGGGAGACGTATTAAAATGGTATCAAAATTACAGAATTAGAAATTATCGTTACTCGGGACAAAATTTTAAAAGATGTAGCTTTAGAAGTAGAAATAAAGAAGTTTCAACGATTTTGCCGAAAACCAGATCCCTCATTCTGTTCCAACACCAGTTCCAAAGCCCGAATAAGCAACATTAAACGGAAAACAGATCCTGAGCATAAACATCAAATAATCCAAGGCTCCCTACTACCATATTTGTACTTAAATCATTTCAAGACAGAGAGCAGTTAAATTTGTGATCGACACTATATCATATATAGACCACGGTTTTGGAACTTGACCGGAAAGAACTGCATAGTTACATTCCAATAAAAACGGTACTTAAAGTTCGCCACATAAAAATGAATACAAAGGTCAAATGGGTCAATAGTTTTAGTAATAAAACAAATCATACGTATTCTTTTCCAAAACTACAACTCCATACAGTCAATGGTAGCTTAAAATTATATCAAGAAGAAAGGAATCAAAAACACTCATTCAATTATTACCGCATCGCTTGTTTGTGAAAACATTGATGTAAACAAAGATCTAATTATAAAAATGGCCTATACAAAAGCAAAGACGTGTACAGTTCAATGGAGATTGTTAACTATTCCGACCAGAAAAAACACTTATTCTTAGTCTCCCGAATGAAAGTCAAGAGGTTTGCACAATTCGACTAACTAAGAAATATTACTTTAAAAAAGTTACTAAAACTTCACAACTTTGTTCTTTCAACAAAATGGTCGCAATACCTTTACAAATACATATGGTAAAGCATATAATCAAATTGCCGAACGAATGTCCAAAAAACACTAAGCCCTTCAGATATAGCCACATTAAGTCACAGGAGGTGCGAAGCCAAGCCGATGAGAGTTTAAATCCAATAAAATATCTAGCCGGCACCCCTTAGAGCATTTGGTCTCAAAAAAGATGGGCGCGTCGAACAAAAATAAACGGAGGCTTGTGGTAGATTATAGAAAGATTAACAGACAGCGCTAGTAGACGGTCATTGTATCGACTAGATTGCATGTTGATCTGCTCTCTCACCGTGGGGATGTGAAGATCGCTAGCTAGGACCTCGTTTCTTACATACCACGGTGCATTCGTAATTCTACGTAGCGCCCGGTTTTGCACTCTTTGGACCCTCATGGCATTTGAGTCTGAAGGAACTACAATTGACCTATACAGCAACATCTTGTTGCTGAGGCTGAGTTTACTTGCTCCTTTAAGCATTCAATTTAAAGTTCAAAGAGTCCAAAACCGGGCGCTGCGCAGGATTGCAAATGCACCCTGGTACATCAGGAACGACGCCCAGGAAATGACCTCCACATTCCTTCTGTCAGGGAACAGATAAACCGTCACTCGAGACGGTACAACGATCGACTCGCTGTCCACACCAACCACCTAGCAGCTTTCTGGCCAACCCGACGTGTAGACGAAGACTAAAACGAAGACACCCCGCCGATCTCTGGACAAGAGGATGACTCAAGTCCTTAAGCATTAACCATTTACTGTTAATTTGTTATAAAATTTGTTAATCACTTGTATTATGTTTTCACGTTATTTGTTCTTTATTATTCCCAACGTATTATAGCCATTTAGTTGGTTGATCGACGTTAATTAAATTAAATTTGTTAAGCCAAAAAAAAACGAGGACGGAAGCTAACTTCGGCAAAAATGTCATAAAAAAATAGAAAAAAAGGGATATTTTCGCCGCCTTTAACAATTTTTCCTACGAAAGCTATAAGATATAGACGTCCGATCGGCAAGCGATTTTACCCTGATCAAGGTATGCGTAAATAACTAAGACTTGGAAAAATTTATGTCACAGCTTATACACTGCGCGAAATATTCAGAAAAACATCAAATTTTGACCGATTTCACCCTATTGTTCCTATGGGAGATATATGATATGGACGTCCGATCGGCACGCGCTTTTACCCTGATCAAGAAATTCATAAAAAAATACGATTTAGAAAGATTTATGTCAATAGCTTTTATGTCAATGGTGAAAGTTTTAGATCGCTAGCTTTTAAACTGATCTCGCAAAGGGTATTGAAACAGACAGACAGACGGGATTGGCTATAACGACTCCCCTATTGATCCTGATCAAGAATATATATACTTTATGGGGTCGGAAACGTCACCTTCACTGCGATACAAACTTCTGACCAAAATTAAAATACCCTAGCAAGGGTATAAAAAAATGTCCGCTGGATAATAACAATCTTCCGTTAGAATCGTTTTCCCTGTTTTGCTTTAAACCTTCTCTTGGAACCATTTCTTGTTACATTATGGTTACAAACCGGGCATAAGCGAGAACTATCAAGCCAATTCAATATACACAATTTGTGAAAAGTATGCATACATCTAGTAATTAATCTCATATCTAACTGCGTCATTGGCTGAGAACTTATTTCACAACTACTTTCATTGTTTGGCATACTTGGCCGATCTAAACTGTGTCTCACTGACATAGTGCTCTAATTTATTTCACTCACAATTATGAATTTTCAAAACATTTTTGTTTTTTCTTTCAGGGGTACTAATAAAAGAACAAAACACATCAATTTTTTTTATATATACGCAAAACTTTAAGGACAGTACGTCAATGCAAAAGGAAAATTGTTCCGGGCAGTAAAGCTAATGGCTGGCATAATAACCTTTAAGAAATCCACAAGCAATGTTACATTCCTATCACAAAATTCTTATTTGAGCTCATAAAATAATTGTTTTGGCATACTTCGGACGGCTATGTACAGTATTGTACCACTACATCAGCTGTATTCCAGGTGTTTTTCCAACAATGATTTTAATTGCTTAGACATAGCTTTGAACGAATAAGGCTTAACGGATGTTGGTGTTAATTTCAAAATTGTCTTTATTAATTTTAATGCCTTTGTTTGTTCGTTGTTTACACTTTGGGCGCCACTTTTGTAATGTTTCTAGAGGCAACAGGAGTTGCCTCTTAACTAGATTTTGATTTGAGAGCGGTTAGCACTGGGACGTTTTCGGCAAGGACTTCGTCGGGATTGGTGTGTTATCTCTTAAGTGATTATTATTTTTTTATACATATTTATTGCTATTAAGACCAAGATTTGTACATGAATGTTAAAAAGATACTTTGGTGGTTCCATCTAGGAATCGGTCGGGTCATTGCTAGCGGCACCTAGATCTGAGTGGTGTAAGGAGGCAACAGGGTTAGAAGAAGCGGTCTGAGTGCAACAGTTGCATATGTCAACTTTCCCCGAATTTTCACCATAGGTCTTTCCCTTTTTGGCAGCGGCAGTGATTAGATCAATTAGTACAGCGAGTTCGAAAGCGAGTTAAAAAAAGGAATTAAGGATAAGAAAGGCCTCAGTTTCCTGAGCTTGCGTGTTTTTAGGCGAACGGATTAGCGCAAGCTCGAAAAAATCAATTCCGCTTTCCATTAGTTAAATCTTAAACTTATTTATATTGGTGAAGAAATTTAAGTCATCATTTGATGTTGTTATACCAAATAGTTATATTCCCAACCCATATTCACTTGACCTTATATATATATTTATTTAAACTTTTGCATGTCATTTATAATGTTTGGACTTAAGTTTGATTTTAGCCTCTAACAAACCTTTTATAATGTGTTAGAAAAGACGTAAGTTGGCCGCAGCTAGCGTAATGTACTGATAGGGTAGCACTAATAAAGGGGTCGCCCAGGCTATTAAGTATGTTGGGCAGAGCGACCATTGAAAGAGTGGACATGAAAGACCCCAAGACACCAAAGGAGGCAGGAAAGGGTCGGTCGATAGCGAAGAGGGGTAATATTTATTTTCGGCGGTATTTGCATGTGAGTGTCTCTTTGTCCTAGTTAGATCTCGTTGCACTCGATTTTTTTCTAGCATTATTATGAATAGCAAGCCGGACAACCTTTTTCGCGTGCGCTCGAATCACAGGGTATCTTTTTGCCGGTTTTTTTTGGAATGTAGCTACCCGTTACATATGTCACGCAAAGTGCTGAGAAATTGGTGATCAGAAGCAACTTTACATGGCCCATAATTGGCTCAAACGGTTAAAACCATAAAACTTGCAACCAAATATTAAATTTTTTATTGTTTTCCTTAATTTTTTTTCGCTGTACGATTATTTGTTGAACACCACATATCAGTCAATGTTTTTTTTTAAGAAACTAAGAGTTTTCTATATGTTGATCAAAAAAATGATGTAAAGCTTAAATAAAAGAATTAAACCCATTTTGTTAAGTTTTAATACACGTTTTACAAATTCTTTAAGGCTATCGTTTTTTTAATTTTCTGCATTCGCTACTCATTGGAGTTGTCATATGCCTGTCTAACGTAAAATCATATATGTGTGTACAGTGATGAACTTAATTATTGACACAGCAAGCATGTTGAGTTTACACACTATTTGTATACTCTTGCAGAGGGTATTATAATTTCAGTCAAAAGTTTGCAACGCAGTGAAGGAGACATTTCCGACCCTATAAAGTATATATATTCTTGATCAGCATCACCAGGAGCGTCGATCTAGCCATGTCGGTCTGTCCGTCCGTCTGTCCGTCCGTTTCTACGCAAACTAGTCCCTCAGTTTTAAAGCTATCTGCTTGAAACTTTCCCAAAAGTTGTCTTTCTGTTGCAGGTAGTATATAAGTCGGAACAAGCCGGATCGGGCGACTAGATCATATAGCTCCCATAGGAACAATCGGAAAAAACAAAAAAAATTATAACTTTGTTGTTCTTAATTATTTTTGTTCTTTGGGATTTGGTTTTATTTTAATAATATTGAATTTCGGTTTTAATTAAATTAAAATCGGACAACAATATCATATAGCTGCCATAGAAACGATGGCAAAATGCAGCGCAAAATCGATACAGCTTCATTGTTTTTAGTAATATAGGCATGGAAATCGAAATGTGGTTGATTTGTAATAACTGCAAGGGTATATAAGCTTCGGCTTGCCGAAGTTTGCTTTCTTTCTTGTTCTTTATCTAATATGCTGATATTTAAATGAAACAACATTTTTTAGATAGAATCATTAGTTTACTTTTAAATACAAGTGACTTCATTAATTTATCTTTTATAAATCATTTAATAAAAATAAAATACAAAAAAAGGACCAAATTTCCCTGTACAAAATTATTGGCATGGGTTTTAAGTACCTATTTTGCCATAACTCTATAAATTTGGCCACTTGTTATTCCCTTGCAGAGGGTATTATAATTTTGGTCAAAAGTGTGCAACGCAGTGAAGGAGACATCTCCGACCCTATAAAGTATATATATTCTTGATCAGGATCGCGTCCTGAGTTGATATAAGCATGTCTGTCTGTCTGTCTATCTGTCCGTCTGTCTGTTTCTACGCGAACTAGTCTCTCAGTTTTAAAGATATCGAATTGAAACTTTGCACACACCCTTCGTTCCTAGGCACGCAGTATATAATTCGGAGCGACCGGGATCGGCCGACTATATCCTATAGCATATAACTGATTGATCGGAAATGCAATAACTTTGGTGTTTGTAAAGTTAGGAAGTTGGGATTTTTTATGGTTTTTATTTTTGGCCAATCAATATAATTTACAGAATATTCTGCAAGGGGGAAATCAACTTCGGCTCCGCCCGAAGTTAGCTTTCCTTTCTTGTTATACCCTTGCAGAGGGTATTATAATTTCAGTCAAAAGTTTGCAACGCAGTGAAGGAAACATTTCCGACCCTATAAAGTATATATATTCTTGATCAGCATCACCAGGAGAGTCGATCTAGACGTGTCCGTCTGTCCGTTTCTACGCAAACTAGTCCCTCAGTTTTAAAGGTATCTGCTTGAAACTTTCCCAAAAGTTGTCTTTCTATTGCAGGTAGTATATAAGTCGGAACGAGCCGGATCGGGCGACTATATCTTACAGCTCCCATGGGAACAGTCGGAAAAAACAATTCGAAAAAATTATAACTTTGTTGTTTTTAATTTTTATTTGTTGTTCTTTGGGATTTGGTAATATTTTAATATTATGGAATTACGGTTTTAATTAAATTAGCTGCCATAGAAACGATGGCCAAATGCAGCGCAAAATCGACATAACTTCATTGTTTTTAGTGATATTGGCATAGAAATCGAAATGTTGCCGAAGTGTGCTTCCTTTCTTGGTATACTTTAAATGGTATAATGATACAATTGAAAGCAAAAATCGTTTTAGGGACTTAAATAAAGGAAAAGTTGTTTGACTTTACATGGTAAAAAGGTATAAAACAGCCAAATTTGCTAAGTATGTAACTTATTTAAGTTGCAGAAAATTATTGATTATGAAAAACTATGAGTCGAAAGTGGTTCATGTCTTGGTACTCAGTGGTTTTGGTTTTGGATTGAACTTTTTAGCACCAACGAGTGTAGATAAATTTTCTCCAAAACTTTGTTTAGTTTTCATGAGAGTTTCAAAATATGTTTTTTTGGCAATACTTATACCGTTGGCACAATCTCTACGAGTGGAGCCTCGTGTAAACTGATTTTTGCCCCTCTCTTTTGTATGGTTAAAATCAGGTATTGATTTACTGTTAGATTATATTCTCAAAAACTATAAGTTTAATTTTAAAGAAACTTTCTGAGAAGATGCTGGAATTTACGCTAAATAGCCTGATTTAGCACAACCTCTGCAAAGTAAACAATAAGCAACTTTGTGGGGACACTATTTTTCAAGTGCAGTTTTAATTACTTCCAGACTTTCAATACAATTTTTATACCCTTGCAGAGGGTATTATAATTTTGGTCAAAAGTGTGCAACGCAGTGAAAGAGACATCTCCGACCCTATAAAGTATATATATTCTTGATCAGGATCACCTCCTGAGTTGATATAAGCATGTCCGTCTGTCCGTCTGTCTGTTCGTCTGTCTGTCCGTCTGTCTGTCCGTCTGTCTGTCCGTCTGTCTGTCCGTCTGTATCCGTCTGTCTGTTTCTACGCGAACTAGTCTCTCAGTTTTAAAGATATCGAATTGAAACTTTGCACACACCCTTCTTTCCTTTGCACGCAGTATATAAGTCGGAACGGCCGGGATCGGCCGACTGTATCCTATAGCTGCCATATAACTGATTGATCGGAAATGCCATAACTTTGGTGTTTGTTAAGTTAGGAAGTTGGGATTTCCTATGGGTTTCATATTTGGCCAATCAATCTGACCTACCAATTTCATAAGGATCGGCCGACTATATCCTATAGCTGCCATATAACTGATTGATTGGAAATGCCATAACTTTGGTGTTTGTAAAGTTAGGAAGTTGGGATTTTCTATGGGTTTTATATTTGGCCAATCAATCTGGCCTCCAAAATTTCATAAGGATCAGCCGACAATATCCTATAGCTGCCATGTAACTGAACGATAGGAAATGCCATAACTTTGGTGTTTTTGAAGTTAGGAAGTTGGGATTTTTTATTTTTAGTGTTAAAATGCATCATATGAATAATTTTGGAGAACATAATTTACAGAATATTCTGCAAGGGTATATCAACTTCGGCCCCGCCCGAAGTTAGCTTTCCTTTCTTGTTTTTATACCCTTGCAGAGGGTATTATAATTTTGGTCAAAAGTGTGCAACGCAGTGAAGGAGACATCTCCGACCCTATAAAGTATATATATTCTTGATCAGGATCACCTCCTGAGTTGATATAGCCATGTCCGTCTGTCCGTCTGTCTGTCCGTCTGTCTGTTTCTACGCAAACTAGTCTCTCAGTTTTAAAGATATCGAGTTGAAACTTTGCACACACCCTTCTTTCCTTTGCACGCAGTATATAAGTCGGAACGGCCGGGATCGGCCGACTATATCCTATAGCTGCCATATATCTGATTGATCGGAAATGCCATAACTTTGGTGTTTGTTAAGTTCAGAAGTTGGGATTTTCTATGGGTTTTATATTTGGCCAATCAATCCGACCTACCAAGTTTTATAAGGATCGGCCGACTATATCCTATAGCTGCCATATAACTGATTGATTGGAAATGCAATAACTTTGGTGTTTGTAAAGTTAGGAAGTTGGGATTTTTTATGGGTTTTGTTTTTGGCCAATCAATATAATTTACAGAATATTCTGCAAGGGGGAAATCAACTTCGGCTCCGCCCGAAGTTAGCTTTCCTTTCTTGTTATACCCTTGCAGAGGGTATTATAATTTCAGTCAAAAGTTTGCAACGCAGTGAAGGAAACATTTCCGACCCTATAAAGTATATATATTCTTGATCAGCATCACCAGGAGAGTCGATCTAGACGTGTCCGTCTGTCCGTTTCTACGCAAACTAGTCCCTCAGTTTTAAAGGTATCTGCTTGAAACTTTCCCAAAAGTTGTCTTTCTATTGCAGGTAGTATATAAGTCGGAACGAGCCGGATCGGGCGACTATATCTTACAGCTCCCATGGGAACAGTCGGAAAAAACAATTCGAAAAAATTATAACTTTGTTGTTTTTAATTTTTATTTGTTGTTCTTTGGGATTTGGTAATATTTTAATATTATGGAATTACGGTTTTAATTAAATTAGCTGCCATAGAAACGATGGCCAAATGCAGCGCAAAATCGACATAACTTCATTGTTTTTAGTAATATTGGCATAGAAATCGAAATGTTGCCGAAGTGTGCTTCCTTTCTTGTTATACTTTAAATGGTATAATGATACAATTGAAAGCAAAAATCGTTTTAGGGACTTAAATAAAGGAAAAGTTGTTTGACTTTACATGGTAAAAAGGTATAAAACAGCCAAATTTGCTAAGTAACTTATTTAAGTTGCAGAAAATTATTGATTATGAAAAACTATGAGTCGAAAGTGGTTCATGTCTTGGTACTCAGTGGTTTTGGTTTTGGATTGAACTTTTTAGCACCAACGAGTGTAGATAAATTTTCTCCAAAACTTTGTTTAGTTTTCATGAGAGTTTCAAAATATGTTTTTTTGGCAATACTTATACCGTCGGCACAATCTCTACGAGTGGAGCCTCGTGTAAACTGATTTTTGCCCCTCTCTTTTGTATGGTTAAAATCGGGTATTGATTTACTGTTAGATTATATTCTCAAAAACTATAAGTTTAATTTTAAAGAAACTTTCTGAGAAGATGCTGGAATTTACGCTAAATAGCCTGATTTAGCACAACCTCTGCAAAGTAAACAATAAGCAACTTTGTGGGGACACTATTTTTCAAGTGCAGTTTTAATTACTTCCAGACTTTCAATACAATTTTTATACCCTTGCAGAGGGTATTATAATTTTGGTCAAAAGTGTGCAACGCAGTGAAAGAGACATCTCCGACCCTATAAAGTATATATATTCTTGATCAGGATCACCTCCTGAGTTGATATAAGCATGTCCGTCTGTCCGTCTGTCTGTTCGTCTGTCTGTCCGTCTGTCCGTCCGTCTGTCTGTCCGTCTGTCTGTCCGTCTGTATCCGTCTGTCTGTTTCTACGCAAACTAGTCTCTCAGTTTTAAAGATATCGAGTTGAAACTTTGCACACACCCTTCTTTCCTTTGCACGCAGTATATAAGTCGGAACGGCCGGGATCGGCCGACTATATCCTATAGCTGCCATATAACTGATTGATTGGAAATGCCATAACTTTGGTGTTTGTAAAGTTAGGAAGTTGGGATTTTCTATGGGTTTTATATTTGGCCAATCAATCTGGCCTCCAAAATTTCATAAGGATCAGCCGACAATATCCTATAGCTGCCATATAACTGATCGATAGGAAATGCCATAACTTTGGTGTTTTTGAAGTTAGGAAGTTGGGATTTTTTATTTTTAGTGTTAAAATGCATCATATGAATAATTTTGGAGAACATAATTTACAGAATATTCTGCAAGGGTATATCAACTTCGGCCCCGCCCGAAGTTAGCTTTCCTTTCTTGTTTTTATACCCTTGCAGAGGGTATTATAATTTTGGTCAAAAGTGTGCAACGCAGTGAAGGAGACATCTCCGACCCTATAAAGTATATATATTCTTGATTAGGATCACCTCCTGAGTTGATATAGCCATGTCCGTCTGTCCGTCTGTCTGTCCGTCTGTCTGTTTCTACGCAAACTAGTCTCTCAGTTTTAAAGATATCGAGTTGAAACTTTGCACACACCCTTCTTTCCTTTGCACGCAGTATATAAGTCGGAACGGCCGGGATCGGCCGACTATATCCTATAGCTGCCATATATCTGATTGATCGGAAATGCCATAACTTTGGTGTTTGTTAAGTTAAGAAGTTGGGATTTTCTATGGGTTTTATATTTGGCCAATCAATCCGACCTACCAAGTTTCATAAGGATCGGTCGACTATATCCTATAGCTGCCATATAACTGATTGATCGGAAATGCCATAACTTTGGTGTTTGTAAAGTTAGGAAGTTGGGATTTTCTATGGGTTTTATTGTTGGGCAATCAATTCGACCAACTAAATTTCATAAGGATCGGCCGACTATATCCCATAGCTGCCATATAACTGATTGATCGGAAATGCCATAACTTTGGTGGTTGTAAAGTTAGGAAGTTGGGATTTTCTATGGGTTTTATATTTGGCCAATCAATCTGACCTACCAAATTTCATAAGGATCGGCCGACTATATCCTATAGCCGCCATATTACTGATTGATCGGAAATGCCATAACTTTGGAGTTTGTAAAGTTAGGAAGTTGGGATTTTTTATGAGTGTTAAGAATGCATCATATGAATAATTTTGGAGAATATAATTTACAGAATATTCTGCAAGGGTATTTCAACTTCGGCTCCGCCCGAAGTTAGCTTTCCTTTCTTGTTTTTTAATATCATTCCGACATATATACTACCTGCAATAGAAAGACAACTTTTGGGAAAGTTTCAAGCAGATAGCTTTAAAACTGAGGGACTAGTTTGCGTAGAAACGGACGGACAGACGGACATGGCTAGATCGACTCTCCTGGTGATGCTGATCAAGAATATATATACTTTATAGGGTCGGAAATGTCTCCTTCATTGCGTTGCAAACTTTTGACTGAAATTATAATACCCATAAAATTAGTACTCTGCTCTACTACTCGTGCTCAAAATTTCACCCTTCCTCAATCGCTGCTAAGTCACCGAGGCTAATTTGATGAACATTTATTTATAGTATGGTTGATTGTTGTAGGATATGTTAAGATTTATTATAAGAATCCTTAACTTTATGAATAACTTGAAATATGACCTGCTTTAGGTTTCATTGAAAAGTATCGAATGTTAAGGAATATTTTTTACAGACATACATAATTTTAGAAGAAACAAAGAACAAAAAAATTAAAATCAACAAAGTTATACTTTTTATAGTCTTGCAGAGGGTATTATAATTTCAGTCAAAATTTTGCAACGCAGTGAAGAAGACATATATTCTTGATCAGCATCGCCCGATCCGGCACGTTCCGACTTATATACTACCTGCAATAGAAAGACAACTTTTTGGAAAGTTTTAAGCAGACAGCATTAAAACTGAGGGACTAGTTTGCTTAGAAACGGACGGACAGACGGACATGGCTAGATCGACTCTCCTGGTGATGCTGATCAAGAATTTATATACTTTATAGGGTCGCAAATGTCTTCGTCACTGAGTTGCTGACTGAAATTATAATACGCTCTGCAAGGGTATAACAAAGACTTCAAAGGTTCGCCAATACGTATTTATTTAACATTGGCCAAACTCTTAAAATTACGAGAACAAATATAAATAATATAAGATTAAATTTAAAAAATCGGTTTTTATTTATTATTTTAATACAAAATTCGGACTACTCTTTAAAACTGCTGCATAGAAAACATAAAAAATTTGATGTATAACATATGCGCATACACTCCAAGATTTAGTTAGTTTTACAAATTCAAGAATTCTATTTCAAACTTGTGAAAATCGGATGACTATATTATATACATAGCTGACATGGGAAAGATAAAACCATTATTATAAACATGGTTAGAAAATCTTCACAGCTTTGAGATATTGTTTTAACAATTTTAAAAATACATTTTGAAAGTAAAATTTAATTATTCATTGTCTCAAAGACAAATTTGCATAAAATTAGTTTTAAAGAATAAAAATTTTATTTTGGGTTATATCCAAGGAAACAGTTTTGTTAAAGCTTTTTTGCAGAAAGTTCGTGCAGTTTGCTCTCAAATCGTAAATAGAGCTGAACTGTTCTGCCGGCTGAAATCCGAATAACGTCTGTTAGAATAGTAGCACACTAGTACTTCCAAGGGCTGCACTGAAAACCGTGAGTTTCTCTTAAAAGCTCTAGTGACGAGTGCGTATTGGGATTCAACGCCCAGAGCTGGGATGCCTTTCATCAGTCCAGCATCCTACTGCTCAACAAGCAGAGCAAGTCTCTGTAAGGCGCACAAATTTCTAGTAAGTGGTGAATCCAAACTGTCGGAAATTGGCGCAATTGTGTGGAATAATCAAAACGATTCTCCTCTTTAAGTCGATTTGGCAGTGAAGCCTTATCCTGTAAAATCGCAAACAATCGGATTATCTGAGTGCGGTTAGCTTAAATAATATACAAATCATCGTTAAATAAATAAAAACACAGAGTAGTGGATTTGTTGAAAAGTAAAAGTAAAACTAAGTGTTAACAAATTAGTGACTTTGTATAAACATAAATCAGTGTAACTAAATATGCAATGCATACAAAAATAAGAAGAAAATTTCGGTTATTAAATTTACTGCAAAACAAAACGGCTACGAAATCCGTTTTATCTAATATATAACGCAATCAACTTTAAGAAGCAGCAGTGGTAGTAAAGTTTTATGGCTATCAAGTAAAATGTAAGCCATTCTTGAATTATTGTTTGATTACTTGTGTTAAGGATGCAAATTAAATATCATTGCTCAGAAAAGTTTGGCTATAATCACGCAGTAAGTGATTTTAAATCCACGATAAATCTCAAAGTACAATGTAATATTTAAAATAAATATGAATGGGAATAAATCATAAATTACCCTGCTGTAATAAATTCGGTGAAAAAATTTCCTCCGGAAAACCAAGTCTTTCACTGACTATTCGGATTACAAGCCAATTTCGAAAGGTAATTACATATTTGCCTCCGCTGCGACAATTCTGTTAACTGCCTGTTCATAAAAACTTGTATAAACGTTCTTCATCTTTCCCATACAATTTAAATTCAAGATCATAAGTCATACTACATCATAAAATAGTTTAGTTTTTGAGGAAATTGCCAAACAACATTATTTTTGAAGTTAAGGCTCAGTTTAGGCTGGGGTGGAGCTATGCAAATTTGTTTGGCTAGGCCATTTTTTGATTTTGCGAATATTTTCGATACGTAACCGTTATAAGAGAAAAATAAAAATCACTATTTAATGATTATTTTTCAGTTTTTATTAAAATAAATATTATTGTGAGCGATTCTTATAAAATATTGATATGTAAGATTGCAAATTGAATTCGACAATTAACAACAAAGATAAAAGCTTGATTTCTCCGAAATCAAGCCATATTTCTTCTGAATACAAAATGTTTTCTTTTGTGACATAATAGTCTCAGACCACTTCCACCTTATTACAAAAAGTACTGGCTTTAATCATTGCCATTTGTAAAATTTACCTGAACCATAACAAACTTTTAAATTTTAGTCTGGTGCCCTCGGTACGGTTTAATTAAGGTTTGAAGAGTATTCATGAGGACATTTTATTAAATTACTTTTGACGGTGAAATCAAACTTTTCTTATTGTCTACCACAATGTATATTTTCTTCAGTTTTAAAAAAGTAACAGCAACCGTTAGCATAAATATATATAATGAAATATAATTTATGAAATTTGGGTACAAAAAAATAACTAGCCGCTAACCCTCAGACACATATACTGATTGAAGCGCTGCATAGTGGGGTAACGGAAGCCGTCTTGGGAAACAATGATAGTCGTGAAATAACTTTAAACAATTTTCAACAATGCTTAACTTACAATATAAAAAACTGTGTTTGTGCGTCGTTTTAAAGTCGCTTAACAATAACAATATGTAACCATCCTAATTAAGAAAACTATGTCCTTATTATTATTATTTTATTATTTAGATGATCATTTTACCAGTTGTTAATTTGTTTGCATTCAAAAGTTATTCGCAATAAGAAATGATTGCAAAATAAAGGAACCCGATAGAACCACTTTAACCGGAGATAACCAAGTGGGAAAATGGCACCCCCCTTTTTGGAATTTTTTTTTCGATTTCCTAACTTAAATTTACCATAAACTTTTTAAACTTGCTTTTAAATAAAATTTTTAAATTAACATTGTTGTCTTAAATGCGAATCGATTGAATAAAACATATGTATAGTGTAAACAGACAGTCGCAATCGATCTTAAAAGTGTAACATTATTGTCTTGAGGGTTAAAGCGGGATAGCAAGACGCTTATACTTATATCGAAGCCTGTACTTGTCTAAATAAACAGAATACAAGATTTTAAACTGATTTTGAATAAATTTGGATCGTATAATTGCACAATTTTATTTTGACCACAATCTAAATAAAACAAGAGAGAACGCTATAGTCGGGTGCCCCGACTATCAGATACCCGTTACTCAGGTAAAGGGAGTGCGAGGGAGATGGAGATAGAAACTTTGATCACGCATAACTTTTTAACGAATGGTCCGATTTGAAAATTTTCTTCTACATTTCGATAGGTATTGATGAACACAATAAAACTGCATTTTTACTTTTTCGAAATATTTAAATTTTTAAAATCGTATATTAGCGATTGTGGGCGTTAAAGGGGGCGTGGCATCTTTTTGAAACAAACTTGCGCTGCGTAGGAACTCCTAGAATCTGCATGCAAAATGTCAATCTTCTAGCTTTTATAGTTTCCGAGATCTCAGCGTTCATACGGACAGACAGACAGACAGACGGACAGACGGAGAGACGGACAGACGGACATGGCTAGATCGACTCGGCTAGTGATCCTGAACAAGAATATATATACTTTATAGGGTCGGAAACGCTTCCTTCTACCTGTTACATACTTTTGCACGAATACAATATACCCTTTTACTCTACGAGTAACGGGTATAAAAACACACAAAAAAAATATAAATGTACTAAGAATTTTATTTTGGTAAAATTTAACCAGTACATTTTAAAATTACATAAACAGCACATCATTACTTTTTTTTTGAAGATTTTAAAAATGTTGTAAGCTATTTTAAATATTACAATTTTATTTACACCTTGACCTCTGTTGATCAACTAAGCGCTGCACTCGATGTTGCTTTGCTTTACCCGCACGTTAAACTTTTAAAACTTTTTTTTTTAAACTTTTTTTTTTCAAACTTATTAAGACCATAAAGCAAAAATGGGTGCGTTGAAGTGGATGTAAAATTAGTTTTAGCTTGGGCATCAATATATTTGTTGACGTTTTTATAAGTAACGAGTGAAAACGCAAAAACCCTTTTTATATGTCTAAAGCAAGTATTTTACTCTGTAACTTTTATTATAAATTATAAGTTTTTTTGAAAAATGTAGTGTTGCGGTTTTCAATAAAATTGTCCGCTCCGCCTCATCCGTCATTTAGTCGCAACCTTCCTCAACCAGTTTATAGTCGTGTTTTATCAGCTTTTCACATATTCGTTTTTACTTACAGATCTCTGGTTTTGAAAGAGTGTGAATAAAACAACTAAAAGAAATTTCAACATAAAACTCTTCCAATCATGCAGTTATCCTTGCTTTGCTATTTGGAGCACCTCCCTAAATAATTCAGACTTATATAACTATATATACTGGAAGGAAATCATAATTGCTGCTGTGGGACAATATTTGGTAGCGAGACCTAAGAAATATTCTGTAAAAAGCAGAAAATTATTGCAAATGAAACCTGAGATTGTGTGAACTTAAGATATAAATATAAATCGACGTCCACATCGCAATTTCAAAGTTGGTTTGAATTTCGAAGATAGAATAAAATTCACGACCACATTTGCCCACAACCGGGCCCTAAGGCTGCGACTTTGTGATGGAGTCCCGTCTGGAATGGAGGAGACACCGCTTCTACCCCCGATCCCTTCATCTTAGAGTGGTGTTTCTGGTATGGTCTTTGATATGGACATTGTCCCTAAACTGTGTTTTCTGCGGAGAAAAATTGGGTAAGATGCTTAAGCTTTTAACTTACTGCTAAGTTAATTCAGTATCTTCTTGACCATTTTGGTCATGTTTTTGTATGCAATACATTTTTTTGATAACCAAAATTATTTATATAAGTGTACGACATATAAGGCAGCAGGGTCATTCTCTATGAAAAGCGAACAACAAATATGAGGTTATTTCTAAAAATTTTGATAGAGGAGCCAAATGCCATAACCCTTGTTTGCCATCCTTTTAAAATATTGCGTCTTATAAGCCCCTTTAAATTAACAAATTTTAAAAATGAAAACAAGCAAAACAAGCTAATCTCGTATTTTCATTTTGGGAAACCAATTCTGTTTTACTTTAAAACTTTAAACAATAGTATTTTAAAGCAGCTTTTTAAATTTTTAAAATGGCCTTAAAAAATGCACTGGTGTTGCGTAATCAATTATCAACAAAGTGAAAAAGCGTTTAGTAAAAAAAATGTACTTGTAAATAAATCGTTTTTAAAAAAGTAACTCTACGCTTATTTTGTGTCTGCTATCATAAGGTCTCAAGTTTACTTAAACCAAAATTTTGACAATAAAAGTTGCATACTCGGGAATATGGTTATAACAAACCAGGAACCGAAAATAGCACTAGTTTTCAAAGCAAATATCACAAGAAGGTTGAAGGAAGTTCCCATGCATTACGAAAATTAAGTTACAAAATTGTTCTATGCTTGAATAACACATTAATAGCTACGTTGAGTAGTTCGAAAAACTTTGAAAATTTGAAATCAATTCTATATTAAAGAACCGCTGTTTTATAGGAAAACTTAAAAAAAAACACAAAAATATTTTTGCTGTTCACAGTCGTAATTTTTCCAAAAGTTTTTAAATTAATATATTTTTTATATTTGGGTATTACAACATCAAGTTTACCGTTTGTTGATATTGTATTATATGTCCTCTTTTTAAGATTCTATTTTACACCAACGATACGTGCTTAAACGGCAACACACTTCCTTTCCGAAATTTTCTCTGAGGTGTTCTTGGCTGGGCCTGTTAAGCGATTCCATCGACAGGAGAAAGGACACTTCTCTACTTTGCTGCAACTGTAAAAAGTGTACCGTGAATGATAACCAAGCCATAAGCCACACGACTGCCGTTGCAATCCGCTACAGGCAAATCTCTATCCACTCCACAGCAGCCGATCTCAGGCGCCGTTCAAATGGTAAAAAGATGCCCTTAGGGACGACCAAAACCTCCGTTTTGGCTGATAAAAATAAAATACTCCATATGTGGACGTCCAGATTACCGTCCGGTACTGGTAATGCAGATATTTATTCTGTTGGCCCCGAATACGACTCCATGTATTTGGGAGTCACATTTCAAACATATACAGTGGCTCCAGCGTTACCAATGAAATTTTACGTCGGTATTGCTGATAAGCCAAGAAAGATAACAGAAAAAAGTAAACTTAGTATTTTAGCTTGCAGTATTAACATATTTAATAATAATATTATTTTACAAAAATAAAACGTGCAGGCTTTTTTCATACCGCTGCTTATTTCGCAATTCATTTAACTTAACTATTTATTACTAATTTTACAGCTTATATTTTGTTTTTCTTCCTTTCTGGTTCTAAAACGATTTGCCATGGAGGAAACTAATTTGTTAGTGGTCTCCACTGAAATTTTCCCAATTCTTCTACACTCATACCAAAATTAACCCTAAAAACAAGAAATTCGCCTTATTTTTGACTTCAAAGGCATCGCACCTTAAATTGTAGGGTACATTTTTCTAAAACTAAGGGCGTTCCTTTCTAAAATCTAAGGCAAAAGGCCTTAAAAACAAGAAAAACTTTTCTAAAAAATAGAAAAATATTTCTTAAAAGTAGGGCATCTAACCATAAATTTTAGGGTATTTTTTCTAAAAATTAGAAAAAATGTGCCTACATTCGCATCATGATGTAATGTTTCATTCAGGATTTATGGACTTATGTATATTTATGTATGTGTATACATATGTAAATGATTTAAGCACTTCGCTTTTCATTCAGCAAAGTCACAAAGTTTGTATTATTGAATTGCCAATATCGATTTCAACTGTAATTCTGTGGGGAAGAGAGAGAGAAATTGTGTACAATTATGATTTATTTCAGTTCTTATAAGTAAACTCCAATAAGTATCTTATCCGAAAAAACTTATAATTTTATTCGTCCGTCGGTGGGATTCGAACCCAGGTCTCCCGCGCGTGAGTTCAAAGATATTGAATGGAGCCACGGTCACGCGCGAAGAACGCACGGCAAACCAAAGACTATATGATGGGGCGTTTGCGAAGAATATTAGTTTAAAAAAGTTTTTAGAACTCGTTAAGTCGCAACTGTGAAAGTCGAAATATTTAAAATAAATTTTCTAAGATGATATTTCATATGAAAAAAATATTTTAATTACTTTTCAATAAAGGGTAAAACCTTTAGTCGTCCTAAGCATTACTTCTTATCTGTGTTTATAACACAAGTAAAAAAAAAGAAAAAAAAAGATGTTGGCAGCTGAAATTGAACTTGCGGTGCTTAGATTTCTGGTCAGACGTTCTAACCCCTAGGCTACTTGGACAGGGTTAGAACAACTTTATGGTCATTTTAGAAAATATTTCCTATGTTATAGAAAACATTTCTATATTTTAAAAAATATTTCTATATTTTAGAAAATATTTCTATATTTTAGAAAATATTTCTATATTTGAGAAAATATTTCTATATATAAGAAAGCGTTTCTATTTTTTAGGGTTATCGAATTTTTAAGGTTAATTTGAGAACATTTTTCTATTTTTTAGGGTAAATAATTTTTTAGGGCAGAATTTCTAATTTGAAGAAAAAAATTTCTAAAAACAAGTACAATTTTTACTAAAATATAGAAATTCTTTCTTGGATTTAGGGTGAGCTTAGTTTATGGCGACAATTTCTACATTTGAGAAACACTTTCTAGATTTAAGAAAAGTTTTCTTGTTTTGAGAAAAAAATTCCTTGAAAATAGAAATCTTTTCTTGGATTTAGAAAAAATAAAGTTTTAAGACGAATTTCTAAAATTTAGGGTTAATTTTGCTATGAGTGTAAGATAGCACCTTTTAGCTCATATTCCTAGATATCTTCCTCTTCCTTATGTCCAATACTTCCCATAAATTTTCGATCACATTCAAGTCTGGGACTGTGCTGGCATAATAACCACGTGAGGGCAGTTCCAGACAAGCCAAGTCTTAACAATTGCTGCAAAGTGTTTGGGATCGTTATCCTGCTAATACCGAAATTGATCGCGTATCCCCAGTTTTTCAGCAGCTTGCAGCAGATTTTCAATAAAAACGAGGTTTCCCCGCCAGAAGCTGCCATACAGACCCAAACCATAACATGACTCCCGCATTGCTAGACTATAAAAGATTTTTTATTTGAAAGGCACCATTAATTTTTAATTTTCTAAAACGTTATTAAAGCTATTTTAATTTTAAATGAAATGAAACTTATTTCGTGACACAAAAGTCTTGGCACAGTTAAAATATTTTTCTGAACTATTTCTATATTAACCCGGATCTGGGTGATGGGTTTATTTATGCATTTTGTTTTTAATTTTTGAAAAATGGAGAATAAGAGCAAGGAATCCAACGAAGCTCAAAGAAAAATTGTCCTTTATCTCTAAAACGAAGGAAAATCCTATTGCGAAATCGCCAACATAATGGATATGAGCCGATTTTCCATCCGAAGCATCGTGCAATTATAATACCCTCCGCAAGGGTATAAAAAGCGCTTAGCCAATCCCAAGGACTTTTTGGGCAAGCCAATTGAATATTGGGATCAGGTTTTGTTTTCCGATGAAACAAATTTAATATTTATCGCATGTGGCTCACTATTGTACGTGCACGTTCAGCAACATCCCCCACAATCACCTGATCTCAACCCTATCGAGCACCTGTGGGAGGAATTGGATAGAAATAAAAGAAAGCATGACATTTCATCGAAAAATGATCTCAAAAAAGCTTTGACGGATGAATGGGTGAAAATTTCCCATTCCATGCCCAGACGTCTCGAAGATGTCATTAAACAACAAGAAAGGAAAGCTAACTTCGGGCGGAGCCGAAGTTGAAATACCCTTGCAGAATATTCTATAAATTATATTCTCCAAAATTATTCATATGATGCATTCTTAACACTCATTAAAAATCCCAACTTCCTAACTTTAAAAACACCAAAGTTATGGCATTTCCAATCGTTCAGTTATATGGCAGCTATAGGATATAGTCGGCCGATCCTTATGAAATTTGGTAGGTCAGATTGATTGGCCAAATATAAAGCCCATAGAAAATCCCAACTTCCTAACTTAAAATAAGTTAGGAAATCCACCAAAGTTATGGCATTTCCGATCAATGAGTTATATGGCAGCTATAGGATATAGTCGGCCGATCGGATTGATTGGCCAAAAATATAATTCATAGAAAATCCCAACTTGCTAACTTTACAAACACCAAAGTTATGGTATTTCGGATCGTTCAGTTATATTGCAGCTATAGGATATAGTCGTCTGATCTTATGAAATTATGAAATAGGTCGGATTGATTGGCCAAAAATAAAACCCATAGCAAATTTCAACTTCCTAACTTTAAAAACACCAAAGTTATGGCATTTCCGATCAATCAGTTATATGGCAGCTATAGGATATATACTGCGTGCAAAGGAAAGAAGGGTGTGTGCAAAGTTTCAATTCGATATCTTTAAAACTGAGAGACTAATTTGCGTAGAAACAGACAGACGGACAGACGGACATGCTTATATCAACTCAGGAGGTGATCCTGATCAAAAATATATATACTTTATAGGGTCGGAGATGTCTCCTTCACTGCGTTGCACACTTTTGACCAAAATTATAATTCCCTCTGCAAGGGTATAAAAAAAGTATAATTAGGTTAAGTGTGCCAAGACTTTTGTGTCACGAAATAAGTTCCTTTTCATTTAAAATTAAAAAAGCTTCAATAACGTTATAGAAAATTACAAATTAATGGTGCCTTTCAAATAAAAAATCTTTTTTTTAGCCAATTAAAAAAAATGGAATCATTAAAATGCTACACAAGGCTAAACACAACATTTAAAGTCAAAAATTTATTTTACTTCTGGCCTAGATCACAATAAGGTAGTGGTCCCAACTCCTCATGACTTAACGTCCGAATTCCCGGATGAATAACGAAATCAATAAAAATTAAACTTTAATTCTCCTTCGTGAGAAGGTTAAACAAATCTTATGGAAACACCAAATACGCCAAAACAAAATATAGTTTCAATACGTCAATGGTAAATGCATTCAGTATGGGGACTATTACAAAAAGATTTAGGTAGTTTTGGGAAATCCATCCTCTTAACATGGATTTCCGCACTAGGATTGGAAATTAGTAAGGCATTTTTAATTCGATAACGAAAATAGGTAAAATGAAACATTGTAAAGGGATCGTTAAAAAGCAAAGCTCTACTTTTAATTAAACTGAATATTGCGTGAAAGGGATAACATTGAGGTGGCCCACAAAAATGTATATCCTCGATTTTCCAAAAACATCTTACTTAAAGGAAAGAGCATGACATTACGTTAAAAATAGAAATTGGGAGTATAAAAAAATGTCTTTTAAAGGAATAAAGGGCTTACTTAACGATTTGGGTGAGGGTTACAGAAATTAAACAACAAATCACAATAAGGTAGTGGTCCCAACTCCTCATGACTTAACGTCCGAATTCCCGGATGAATAACGAAATCAATAAAAATTAAACTTTAATTCTCCTTCGTGAGAAGGTTAAACAAATCTTATGGAAACACCAAATACGCCAAAACAAAATATAGTTTCAATACGTCAATGGTAAATGCATTCAGTATGGGGACTATTACAAAAAGATTTAGGTAGTTTTGGGAAATCCATCCTCTTAACATGGATTTCCGCACTAGGATTGGAAATTAGTAAGGCATTTTTAATTCGACAACGAAAATAGGTAAAATGAAACATTGTAAAGGGATCGTTAAAAAGCAAAGCTCTACTTTTAATTAAACTGAATATTGCGTGAAAGGGATAACATTGAGGTGGCCCACAAAAATGTATATCCTCGATTTTCCAAAAACATCTTACTTAAAGGAAAGAGCATGACATTACGTTAAAAATAGAAATTGGGAGTATAAAAAAATGTCTTTTAAAGGAATAAAGGGCTTACTTAACGATTTGGGTGAGGGTTACAGAAATTAAACAACCTTAGAATAATTCTTTATGTTTTAACATGGTTTTACAGGAGTATTTAGTCAAATATTTGGTTAATGGCCGCAATGTCTAATCAGCAGAAAAATAAAAACTAATGCAATGTTTGTGGCACTGTTTTTTGATACTTTGAAATGAACTACACCATAATAATGTACAAAACAATTAGGACTCTTAATTTCCTAACGAAACATAACCCAGAGTACTAAAGGACACGAACTACATTATAGCACGGAGTTCAAACTGAAATAATTTTTATGGCACCCCTAAATATATTTGTTTGCTATAAAACGTTTTTTAAAACTTTGAAATGTACTACACCATAATTATGAACTCAACAATTAGGACCCTGAACTGCCTCACGAAACTCACAAACTCAGAGTTCGTAGGGATAAAAACTACATTATAGCACCGACAAAATTAATCAAATTTCGTAAAACACAACTCTCGAAAGCATGGACAACAACCAAACACTGAAGGACTTTTAAGCTGTGCTGTAGAATGGACAACAGCCCAATGGGCTGGGTACTGTCTGTGGTGATACAAATCGAAGCCCTTGTGAACTTTGGGACTTGAACTACGGATATAGCACGATATAAAATTTCGTAACATTCAACTAAAGCGTGGACAAGAACCAACAACTCTAATGACTTTTTAGAGAACTGAACGAAACGGATATTCAATATTATATGTTAGCGCATTACAAAAACAAAAATGTAGCTCTGTAAAAAGCTAAAGTAATACAAAATTAAGCAATTTTAAAGTAGTCGCAAATAATTATAAAATGAAGAATTTAATTAAGTTATATCTTGAATGGAAACATTTTTCTTTAGTATGTATCTCTTTACAATACTTTTGTTTGCCATTTTTAAATTTTAAAAAGTATTATTTACGACATGTTAGACGCATTAAAAAAAGGTGATCTGGTAAGCAAAAAAGTAAGCAAATTTATTTTAAAATTATTTAAATAAAAGCAATTTTTAAAAAATTTATAAAATAATTTTTGGTGGTGTTAAGAGTGCACGTAGTTCGGGAGTTCTTTTAAGCAACCTTTTAAGGGCGGTCTGTTAATTTAAAACAAAAATAATCAAATTGGCCTATCAATATATTTCGTTACTGTATGTGGGCGAAACAGGGTATCTGTTCTGAATAATTTAAATAAAAACGATTGGAATATCAAAAGAATTCATGTGAGATCATTTACAAATCCACTATATGTCAAACAGTATGAATTACACTCGGGAATGTAATGTAAACCTTTATAGGTTTAATTTATTTTAAATTATTATTTTGGCCACGCCGACTCTAACTCTCACAGATCACGAAACTCTGTAGAAACGTGGTAAGGACCAGTAATTGGGAAGTGTATGCTGGCAGCGCTCTTGAAACCCAACAATTTTGAAATCGCACTGTTATTTTATAAGTTAAGAGTAATTTACGTGTTATTTATGTTTTACAGATGGCGACACCTAAAATTGGTGAAATATGCCATCACTTTGGTCTTTAGTAAAATTATCGTGTGGTAAAAAATAAATTTTTTTAGGATCTATGATCAAATTTAGAAAAGTGTTCCATCTCTGACGATTCTTCTAATATAACATTTTGCGACTCGTCTGCGATTTTTAAGATTTGACTCGTTCCAGAAAGAATTCCACAGAAATCTGTCCATAAAAGGCTATCTGCCTTTGTTGGCATAAAAATTTAGAAAATTTTAATAGTTTTTAAGACATATACTTTTTTTTAAGTTTACATGGTTCTAAAATTAATATTAAATAAATTAAAAAAAAAAACACAATCAGTTCACATAAAAACATTTTACACCAATATTTTTCGTTTTAATATTTAATGCATTTTTTTTGCAACGTACCGAATAACCACTTTTTTTTCATAACAAATTTTGAAATCAGAAATGTGATGGCCATATAATGAGAAAAGCCGGCTGGAAATATATGTTGTTCTGTGTTATTATTAAAACGAAATAATAATTTTATTTAATAATAATGTATTAATTAATTCAGCTCCGAACGCAGTTAGCTTTTCTTTCTTGTTTTTTTTTTTAACCGATAAACGGTGTGCACAAAGACTAACTTTTGGCTATAATTTTGTAACTTGTTTACTTTGAGAAATTATGTGAAGGCAGGGTAATAAAAATACACTTCAGTTAAAAATTAATACTCTTGTTAAAAAAAATTACAGACAGTATTTATTTATTACCAAATAATATACGACCTATACTCAGTAGAAGTAATCCTCTACTTCATATTAAAACCCCATGATCTGTAGTTTAAAGTTTTAACTACAAATACAAAACAAGAGAGAACGCTATAGTCTGGTGCCCCGACTATCAGATACCCGTTACTCAGGTAAAGGGAGTGCGAGGGAGATGGAGATAGAAACTTTGATCACGCATAACTTTTTAACGAATGGTCCGATTTGAAAAATTTCTTCTACATTTCGATAGGTATTGATAAACACAATAAAACTGCATTTTTACTTTTCCGAAATATTTAAATTTTTAAAATCGTATATAAGCGAATGTGGGCGTTAAAGGGGCGTGGCACCTTTTGAAACAAACTTGCGCTGCGTAGGAACTCCTAGAATCTGCATGCAAAATGCCAATCTTCTAGCTTTTATAGTTTCCGAGATCTCAGCGTTCATACGGACAGACAGACAGACAGACGGACAGACAGACGGACAGACGGACATGGCTAGATCGACTCGGCTAGTGATCCTGAACAAGAATATATATACTTTATAGGGTCGGAAACGCTTCCTTCTACCTGTTACATACTTTTGCACGAATACAATATACCCTTTTACTCTACGAGTAACGGGTATAACTAGTGTTAGTGTTTTAGTGCGGTCATCGGGTTCTGGCTTTCTGATAGCATTCATGCAGGGGAAAACGTAAGTTTAATGCACAAAAAAGCCAACCTGCCGAGTCGGGGCTTTTAATGTCACCACAAATAAGGTTATAAATACAGATAGTACCGATCTACGGTTGGCTAGGAATGGTTATTTAGTTAACAGATTGGAAGCCGTTTTACTAGATATGAAATGTTTAAAAAGGTTTATCCCGTAAAACACAAGTAAGCTCCATTAATAAAATGAAATAAATAAAGTTGGAAAATGTATTTATTAAATTGTCCAAGTTTTATTTGTCGGGGAAATTTGTTGCATTCGTCACGTTTTAAATTTAAAATTTGTATTTAATTTTGGTGGAGATTTATTTTTTAACCATCAGAATTTTAAATAAATATTTTTAACATCATTTTAATTTCACTAGCAAAAGAAAACCATTTATAATTCTCTGCCTTTTTCCTTACCGCCACTGCATTCCTGATGACATAATTTCTGCCAATATAAAAAGATTTTTCTAATAATCATACATATTCCGTCCACATGCTTATAAAAATACAGTAGAATCAGGTTATAGCGACTTTCAGGGGACCTACGATTTTACGTCGTTATACCCGGAAGACGCACTAACCACATAAGTTTGTATCATATAAGTTTGTATGGGGACCAACCACACCATCGAGTTTTCGTCGCAATAAGCGGAGTCGTTATAAACGGACTCTACTGTAGTAATTTCCGCGATTAAATAAAAATGTGTTCCAGTAATTTAATTTTTTAGTATTCCTATATATTCCTTTTATAATTGTAATCTTTTAATTCGTATATAACTAACAGAAGATGTATTGTAATATTAAAGATACTTATAAAATAAATTTATATTTTTGGACTAGCTGTAATAATTTGTCTGTAACATGTACATAAACATTGGTGAGTACATGTATTGTGCATAAGCAAATGTATTTATTTTAACACTATACATTTTTGTTCTGTTTACATGGTAAAAAATGATTTGATCTACGATTTCGTCGATCTAAGTACTAGGCTCAAGGGGGGGTATAGTATTTAACATTTTTTTTTTCATTTTTTTTTATATTTTGAATGCACAACATTTCGAGAATATTGTGTTCAAAATTTAAATCGATCCGAGTGAAACTTCGTAGGTAAGTAAGCGCGTTTTATATTGAGTTTTTGGGTGTCCCAAACTTTAAAACGCTCTCCTGAAAAGTGGCCTTTTTAAAGTCGGTGTACACGATCCTGCAAAATCTATAGGACAGATCGTTTTGGGATTTTGCACAGTATTTCTCTACTAAATTCCTCAGGTAACGCTGTCGAGTTTTTTTTTTTTTGTAAGTTTATTATTTTTAGAGTAACAAATTTCTCGACGTTTTGGGTGAAAACGGGATATTCGACTTTCAACTGCCTTAAAAAATCGAAAAAAAAATAAAAAAAATAAAATTTACCCTTCCAGAAGGTATTATAATTTCAGTCAAAAGTTTGCAACGCACTGAAGTAAACATTTACGGCCCTATAAAGTATATATATTCTTGATCAACATCACTAGGAGAACCAATCTAGCCATGACCGTCTGTCCGTCCGTTTCTAGGCCTTCAGTTTTAAAGCTAATAACTTTGTTGTTCATTGTTTTTAGTTATATAGGCATAGAAATCGAAATATTAGTAATAATAACTGAAAGGCTATATAAACTTCGGCTTGCCGAAGTTTGCTTCCTTTCTTGTTAACACATATATTATACCCTTTTACTTTACGAATATAAGGCATAATAGCTTAAAATTATATTTTTAAATTAGAAAATAAAAACAAATAAAATGAAAAATAAGAAACATAACAAGGAAACAAACTAAAATTAATCCTGTTCCTGAATCCGCCCTTAAAAATAGCGTTTTGCCATACGTCTTTGAAATTCCTTTTTTGAAGTTTCAACATTTTTAACATTTTATAGATTTGCCGAAGTCAAAAATATCTTTGGCTTTAAAAGATTCCGTGTTGTTACATAACTGTAAGGACGTTTTGTCATGTTATGATATGAACATTATCAAATTAACATAGTCGAATTTATCAAATGGTGAATGGTCTCGAATTCATAAATATAATCAGATATGAAACAAATAGTAACGTCAATATCAGCCGCAATAGGCAATTGGACATGCTAAAGCGATTTGTTAAGTTGACTGTGAACGTTACATTCGATTTAACTCGTCACTCTTTGCCCCATAGCCGACTGCGGCGGAGCCTCAGCGGTCATGCTGACCCACTTTCACAGTTCGTCAGCCCTTCTCAATGCCGGTTGGTGGTGGGTTTCCTTGTGCCCGGGGAGCAGCTCCGGCTCTCTTTACCTAAGACGACATGCGCTGGTCATCCTCATAGAGAGTCGATTTCCAGTACCAAACTTCGCTCGCTGAGAGAATTTCCCTGCCGACACCTCGTTGTTCAAAGCTGTTCGGCCGAGTCCTGGCGGAGGCTGCAGCAGTTCCTCGCAGGTATCCGACCGATGTGGACGTGTAGTGCTCGAATCACAGAGACTAACTCTAGCTCGCAATTGCGTACCGCGTCGGAGGCGCTGTATCCAGCCGAATCAAACTCGAACGGTCCGCTAGCACGTGCTTTTTTCATGCCGAGCTCAAGGTGTTTCTATAAGTGCGTGTGTGTTCCCCTTTTCGTCGAAAAGTAAAATATTAAGACCCCGTTAAGACCAAAAATATTTCAATAGTGCACAAGCCTTTTCCCTTTTCTATAGTCAAAAAGAATGAAAATATAAGAACGCTGAATTAAAAACTGAAACCATTTTGCATAGAGCATTACTTTACCGCACACATGCAAAATGCTTTCAAAAAGTTACAGATTATTCCCTGGTGGTTGGCCCCTTCGCTATGTCCATACTTCGGCTCATGTCCTTTGAGCCGCTTAATTTTAATTTGGACGCAAGTTCTGACAGCAACCAATCGCTGTGGTGGCATTCTCTTGTGTCGTCCCCAAATAATGCATTGCACGGCTCTTCCGCCACAATTTCTTAGCCACTCCTGCAGATTTTGGTCGCCGTTCGTCAAGGACGGTGGGAAAACAAGATAAAAGTTGGCACGGATCGCACTATTAATCAAACTTCGAGTGTTCGGTTGGTGCTTGTGCTCAGTCGCAGCGCAGGCCAGATAAGATAATTGAATAATACAGAACGGCAAAGACTCGCGTAGAACCGCAACAACAATGTTGTTTCCATGGTAATCTCCTAAGAGAGGAATCAGGTTTTTCTACTGACTTTCTGTAGCACGATATATTATTCAAAGTTTAGTGCCTTTATTCCATTTCTCAGTGCCGACTTTAATAGAAATGAGTGCATGTCCCAGTCCTACAGTGGCTACAATTTGAACAATTGCGGCTGCACCCATCCCCGGAGGAGACAGTCATTTGCCTAATGCAAGCTGAAAGCTAGGGAGCAAATGACGAATGCCGTAATAATTGCAAGCGAAGACATCCCTTGTTATTTGGGCCCCTCCCCGTAGGTTTCTGCTTGTTCTCTCAGTCTAATGCTCGCTTTAAGGGAATTTTGTAATCGTGAGCGAAAATATGTCTTCTATCAGTGAAGGAAAAGTTCTGCATGTTTGAAAAAATGTTTGCTAATTAGAACTCGTGTTTCTGGTCTTTCAGTTTGACAGAGTTAGCAGTGAAGGATCGCAGCAAATGCACATTAGAGTTTAGAAATAAAGAAAAAATTCTAGAAGTCTTGTTTTGTTTAAAGAGGCATCGGTTAAAAGCACAGAAAATCAGCTTTGTCACCAAAATTTCATTTGAAACTCCAGGCGTTTTTATAACCGTCTTCTGCGGATTAGCATATATATCATATAGGTCTTTCTGACTTTTCAAGACCTTTGGAGAAACGGTTAGCCCTTTATAATTGGGCATCGCAATAGTTACGAAAATCATCTACAGAAAATCAATTCGAGCGTAATATACTTGTGCATTCAAGTCGTCACTGATTGCAACTCATACTCATATATGAAAAATAAAAAGTGGTACATATTTCTTTTGATCAGTGAAAAATATATACAGAAACAAATATGTGCGAAAAAGAGCTAATAAGAGTGGTTGTTGAAAACGAAATAGTTGAAACTTAGCACGAGCTGATTTAACCAGCCCATGAGTGTTGAGAGTGGATATCCCAAGAAAGACAGTAAGAGGGACTTGGACTGTAATGCGAGTGCCCAACGAAGCTGACGATTGCTTTTTCTGCTGCGCAGCCAGTGGATCTACTGACTATAACTTTCTCGCATCTGCTAGAGAATGGATTACTCAAAGGCCAGGAGCCTGGTGCTGTCGTTGCTGTGCGTTATCAGCGTTGCCACGGTGGATGGTGAAATCATTTTTCGCATCGATCCGCTGGGTAAGTTAAAAAAAAACCTGTTTCAAATAAGGAAAATTAAAATAAAACAAGAAAGGAAGCAAACTTCGGCAAGTCGAAGCTTATATACTATTATTACAAACGAATACATTTCGATTTCTATGCCTTTATTACTAAAAACAATGAAGCCATGTCGATTTAGCGCTGCATTTTGCCATATTTTCTATTCCATGGCAGCTATATGATATTGTTTTCCGATTTTGACAAAACTAAACGCGTAATTCTGATATAGTAAATAATAACTACATCTCAACGGAATATTTTGATAAATAGAAAAGCAGCAAAATAAATTTTTTTTTAATTTTTATTTTTTTATTCATTTTTTGATTTTCCTATGGAGCATTATGATATAGATGCCCGATTTTAATTTAATTAAACCCCTAATTCCATAGTATTTAAATATTGCCAAATCCCAAAGAACAAAAAAAACTAAAAACAACGATTGTTACCAGTAATGATAGAGTAATATGATATAGTTGCCCGAGCCGGCTAGTTCCGACTTAAATACCACCTGCAATAGAAAGATAACGAACAAAGGAAGTAAAATAAAGTATAAATATATAATACAGAAATTGGACAGATCGTAACACTATATCCTATAGCTTCCGTAGGAACGATTGCCTCCTTGTGTTTAGATGAGAGAGCTATATTTTTGAGTTAATAAATGTACGTATCATTAAATATTATGTTTGGTTAACTGATATCTTATCTGATATCTTGCAAGTCAGACGTCCGTAAAAGAGATACAGCATACTTATTTCGAATTGCAACCTCTGCAATGCGTCATCGTTTCGTCCTATTGGAAACCTCGGTGAAATCCTTTTTGGGGCATTCACAATATACATTATAAGCTTTTGGTTGGGCACAGAATTTTATAATAATGATTTCATTGCACTGTAGCCAATCAGAATATCTTGCCATATTTTCTATTCCATGGCAGCTATATGATATTGTTTTCCGATTTTGACAAAACTAAACGCGTAATTCTGATATAGTAAATAATAACTACATCTCAACGGAATATTTTGACTATAGCGTTCTCTCTTGTTTTTATTTGTTAGGTACCGTTTTGCGTGCATTGGAAAACAATTAACTAACAAAATAAAAAACAAGAGAGAACGCTATAGTCGGGTGCCCCGACTATCAGATACCCGTTACTCAGGTAAAGGGAGTGCGAGGGAGATGGAGATAGAAACTTTGATCACGCATAACTTTTTAACGAATGGTCCGATTTGAAAAATTTCTTCTACATTTCGATAGGTATTGATAAACACAATAAAACTGCATTTTTACTTTTCCGAAATATTTAAATTTTTAAAATCGTATACAAGCGATTGTGGGCGTTAAAGGGGGCGTGGCACCTTTTTGAAACAAACTTGCGCTGCGTAGGAATCTGCATGCAAAATGCCAATCTTCTAGCTTTTATAGTTTCCGAGATCTCAGCGTTCATACGGACAGACAGACAGACAGACGGACAGACAGACGGACAGACAGACGGACAGACGGACATGGCTAGATCGACTCGGCTAGTGATCCTGAACAAGAATATATATACTTTATAGGGTCGGAAACGCTTCCTTCTACCTGTTACATACTTTTGCACGAATACAATATACCCTTTTACTCTACGAGTAACGGGTATAAAAAATCTAAAAGCATAAAACACAAAGTAAAAGACGAAAATACAACAACAAACTACAGCGGTAACAAAAACATAATAGAGACAGAAGAAACAAGTGGTTCCCTCCTACATAGAGCTGATGAAAGAAAAATTGAGGTTATAATTTTGAAGTAAACATACATATTTATAATCTTTGAATATTAATAAATAACAGGATTTACATTTCATTTGAGGACAACCGGAGGAAAACACTTAAAAGTTTATTTAAACATTGTAGTGTACAACATATACGTAGAAAAAAAATCTCACTCTTTAACAAAGATTAACACAAAACACAACGCAAATTATTTATATATTTATTTGTATAAATAAAGTACATACCACTGTACAATATCCATTCAAATCGTGTTTGATTTGAGAGGTTTTCAAATTTATTTTAATTTTTGAAATTCACTGCACTGCGGAAAATTTGAAATACATAACCACTTGTTCGCTCTTTTAATTAAATTTCTGGGAAGTCCCGTTGTAAATGAAAACAAATTGTGTGACGTAAAAAAGAGTGGACAATCAGCTGATCCAAAAACATGTTTTCGCTCGAAAAAATACATTTTTTTTTTTGGCCTATGGCATCGACCACTGTGCAATGGTTTTAAATGCTATTAAATATCAGCCAGCAAATTAAAAAGGGTTGCCGACCAAAGTTATTGGCCAAAAGGTCCGTGGATCGTTTAGAAAGACAGTCAAAAATTGAGCCTTTTGCATGTGATGCATCACAAAAAAGAACTTGTAACTTATATGTAAGTTTGGAAAAAATGAGAAGACGACTTTGAGATAGTAACCTCATTTCAAGAAGTACCGTTACTTATTAAGACAGCACTTGAATTGTCCTTGGAGAAATGGATGAATATTTTGTATATAAGTCCAGAATAGTTTTGTTTGGAGGCCGTGGCTCCTGTGGTTTGTGTGACAACCACCCTTATGTGCTTTTTCTCGAAAAATAACTTTTTTAAGGTAAAGTGGTTTTATGAATTTGGGCCAGTATATGGGTCGAAGCCATTATGATCCATCATCTATACGCCAACATTTTAAACGATGTGATTCTCCCATATATCTCTAAAGCTCTGCCATTTGTTTGGACGTTCCAACAGGACAATGATCTAAAACACAAGAGTAATATTGCCAAAAAATGGTTCGCGGACAATTAAGTCAATGTCTTGAAGTGGCCTGCACATTTTTTGGCGTTTTTATTTTATTTTTGCTAGGTTACCTGAGACCCTAGGCCAAAGTCTGATTCCAATATTTTGGTAAACATACACAGAATGCTGAAGACATCATAATATACAAAATATGTTGAATAATGTTCGCATTTAAAAGATAAAATCAAATACCAGTCTTTGCAAATAGCAAGGCGCAAATGTTACAACCCTCTTGTCTAATCAGTATCCTTACCCGAGTCGAGATAGACCATGTCGTTAACTTCGTTCTTTCGGGTTTCCAGAAAAATGTTATGATATTGTAAAACAAAACATAATTTGCCTCTTTTTTTATCTTGCTTTTTGACTTAGCTTTGTTATCGGCCACTTTGCGCACATATCAGAAAGCGGCTTGTGATTCGGATCAGGTGGTTATTGCCTGCCCTCGTGGTACCAGCATTTCAATCGAGTTTGCCCAATACAACAAGTTCGTAGCGAAAGGTAAGTTAAGAAGCCACTTCATTCTCTTGATGAGCATTTGTTTCTACTTTGTGTGAATTCTTCGGTATCCTTCTCGCAGATGGCTACAGTATCGAGGAGCTATGTCCAGGGTCAGGGAAAGCAGGACCTGTAATCCGGGGCAGGTCGAAGCATCTGCTCCGCGGGTCTATCTTTGGCTCTTCCTCACTGAAGCTACCGTTGAGCAGATATATTAATGGCGGCTATGGCCTTGCAGCACCATTGCAAACTGTCGGTGAAGCTAACAGCACCATTGAAAGCGGCTCCGAATTGGTCTCCGGCACGACTGGCTCTGTTGACGACGTGCAAATTTCTGATTACAACAGTGAAAACCCTTCCGAAAACTGCATGTGGCCAAATGCATTACAGGTAATAAACTAGAAAGCTTAAAAAGCTAATAATGTCTTAAAGATCGTGCTTTTAACCGCAATAACTAAAGAGCCTGTTTAAAGTCACCATAAATAAAGTGATTAAAACTATATGGTCAATACTTAATAAAAAGCTATAGCGTATATTATAATATTGTTTTATGGACACATCATAATGAGATAAATTATTTCAAATCAATGATTTTTTTTGTCCCGATTGCTACTATGGCAGCTATTTAATACAGATGTCCTATAAGCTCACATTGGGAATTTAATCATTTTAATCATTTTGAAAAAAACATACTAAAGTTAATCTCAAGAGTCTTAAAATGAGCAAATTTTCTTTAGTTTGAAAACTAAAGGTCCTTAGTCTAAGATGTCCGGACCTGTGAGTCGACTCGCAAGTTCCGGGAGTCCAAAGTTCACTTTAAGCTTAAAATACTCGTGCCTCTTTTGTTCATTGCTAATAGGGAGCGTGGACGGACGGTTAAGGCGCAAACGTCTAGAGTGCTTAAGGTTCCGGCCTGAATTCTCAGCGAAGCATGTGCAAAACTGTTTTAATCCCACGTGTAAATTAAAAGTTGTTCGCAATTATGTTTTTAAGCTAACAATTATTAACTAGAACTATGTTAAATCAATTAACTGAAAAACGGTCGTTTTCCAATTAGAGTTTATAATTTTTCCACTTTTTTTGGTCGATTCAAGACAGTTGTAATAACTTAGTTTTGTTAACTTGGTTCTTAATTTGAGTGCTCATTTCGGATAGAAGGGACATTAAGTTAAATTTGTTCTTAAACTGAAAGCACGTTGATCTTATTCTGAGAACAAAATGTTCTAAAACAATTACTTTTGTACTCAATTTAAAAGTTTCAAACAATTTCAACAACACCAGGTTTGAAAAGCAAACAGCTTGGATTATAGTTCTGACCTGAAGAAAATTTAGATATATTTCAGTCATAACTTAACGTCATCTGAGTATATGAGGACAAGCAACCTTGTCAACTACAAAAAAGTGGAGATGTAAAAAATCTACAAAGGTGTTTCAATTAGGGTGGCAGACAACTTAAAGACAGGGCAACAGATGTTTGGTGTAGGCCCAAACGTATTTGATAATGATAAATTACGTTTTTTACGTATTCAATTTGATTCCTTTTTTGTATAACAAGTAACTCCTTTTAAATAAGAAGGAAATTGTATGAAGGGTGTTGTTTTTGTTGTTTTATATACCCAATAATTACACAGAAGAAATTATGTTTTATGTTTAGGTCTGTCTGTGATTGTCCAGGTATTATTTAGTTAATGAGCACTAAACTCTGTTTTTATGGCTTCCTCCCAAAACAATTTATCATTCCTATACTGAATTTCATCGTATGTATTTGGAACATCATTGTAGATAGTGTGAGCATTTAATACAAATTTATTTAAACTATTATCATCTTCATAATTTGATATCTGGGGCTTCGTTTTTAATCTCTCACTTCTTCTACTCGTTATTTCAATACCATCAGTTCCAATTGGATTTTTAACAGATCCATTTTCTCTAATTATTCTGCTGTTTCATTTTCCCTACTCTCATTCGGGTTGAATGATCCCTTACTTTAATTCAAGAGATCATCTCGCTTTCTTTTCTTACTCTCGTTCAGAAAATGGTGTGTGTGGCACTGTTAAATGATAAGTAATACCCTTCTTAACACAAAACTGACGCATCTCATTTGAGAGATATTCTCTCCCATTGTCAATATACAAATTAAAAATGTTTAAATTAAAATGAGCTTCACATTTGGCTATAAAGACTTTAAACATATTGAATACGACAGATTTGTGTTTATTAAGTAAGTTGTAGTAGTGTAACTGGAGTAATTGGTTCACAAACATCTGAGTGCACAACAAAAAGGGGTCTTTTAACATGGGTCCTATCTTTAAATTGTTTAAACGGTAACCTTGCTTTTTTTCCATTTAAACATGGTTCGCAAATTACATTTGATAGTTCTAAATTATTTAAAAGACTGTTATCACTAAACATATTATTTCGTTTTATTTCTAATAACTTGCCATTGCTTATATGACCAAGCCTCTCATGCCATAATCGAAAATTATTTTTATGTTTCGCATCTATATTATTTGCTTAAATTGAAAAAAAGGTATATTGTTAAACATACCTGAATTCTTGACCACCGTCAATCCATTCTTGGAAATGGTTACTCCATTCTTGTCAAATTTGATCGACATTTCTGCCTCTTGTAGGCGCTTCACAGACATAAAGTTTCCAGCAGCCTGCTTGGAAAACAGCACATCCTCCAGCGTTATTTCGTAGTCATTGCGCAAACGCACAATGCCACGCTTAGATGAGTTAATATATTTATTTCTTTCATTTAGAATTCTTTTACATTGGTGGCAATCCTTTTTAATTTGTCCCTCTTTGTCACAGTGGTGACATATAACCCTATTCTTAAAATGTCCATTAAATGTTTTCTTTTGTTTAGTTACACGATTTTGAAATGAATTGTTGTTCACAAGAATTATAAATTTCTAAGAAATTTAAATAAGACTTTTTATATAAACTGTTACACAAATCACTTGGTCTTTTTGGCATGCACTGGGCCCATAACCTGTTGTTTTTGTTGTTTTATATACCCAATAATTACACAGAAGAAGTTATGTTTTATGATTTAAGCCTAGTACTCAGATCGACAAACGAGTACGCTAGCGTAAAAATTTAATCTTTCCAGTGAGACCAAAATTTCGAGAGTTAAGCCTAGTATCCAGATCGACGAAAACCGAACGCCAGTCATGAGAGAGAGCGAGAGGCAAACAGCTGGCGTTCACTTTTCGTCGGGCCTTTTTTTCACGTCGGTCCCCTGATCGACGAAAAAAATACCAGAAAATTCCATAGCGTTGCCAGTCTGTCTTTGGGTGAACCCTAGCGAAAAGATTAAAAAATTTAATCTTTTGGCGTGCGCTTCTCACTGAACATTATAAGAAATGGAGGGAAAAACTCAAAAAAACTCACAAAAGTCGATTGCAGGTGTTTACATGTGAGGACAAAATAACATTAATACTATCTGGGGTGCCTCTTGTCAGAGCAAAATGTTTTTTAGGTCCAGAATGTACGAAAAAACACAATAAAAGTGCAGCTATGAACTTTAAATTAGCAAATAATTATCAGTAAATTAAAAAAGACAACTGTTAAATTTAAATTGTATTGTTATACCCGTTACTCGTAGAGTAAAAGGGTATATTGTATTCGTGCAAAAGTATGTAACAGGTAGAAGGAAGCGTTTCCGACCCTATAAAGTATATATATTCTTGTTCAGGATCACTAGCCGAGTCGATCTAGCCATGTCCGTCTGTCCGTCTGTCTGTCCGTCTGTCCGTCTGTCTGTCCGTATGAACGCTGAGATCTCGGAAACTATAAAAGCTAGAAGATTGGCGTTTTGCATGTAGATTTTAGGAGTTCCTACGCAGCGCAAGTTTGTTTCAAAATGGTGCCACGCCCCCTCTGACGCCCACAATCGCATATCTACGATTTTAAAAATTTAAATATTTCGGAAAAGTAAAAATGCAGTTTTATTGTGTTCCTATCGAAATGTAGAAGAAATTTTTCAAATCGGACCATTCGTTAAAAAGTTATGCGTGATCAAAGTTTCTATCTCCATCTCCCTCGCACTCCCTTTACCTGAGTAACGGGTATCTGATAGTCGGGGCACCCGACTATAGCGTTCTCTCTTGTTTTTCAATTTCTTTGTACAGCGGCAGACTTGTCTTGCCAAGGTATTTGATAATATCTTTTAAAGGCTCCTTCCCGCAAATACGATAATTGAATTTTAACTGCTTGTCAACAATCCCAGCTGATTGACAGTACGACCGTAGCACGCTTAAATCTGATGAACTCTCAAAATGTTGGTCACACTCGAAAGATTAAAGTTTTTACGCTAGCGTAATCGTTTGTCGATCTGGATACTAGGCTTTTATCCGAACTGAGCGTACTACGGTATTACTGTCAATCAGCTGGGTTTGTTGACAAGCAGTTAAAATTCAAATATCGTATTTGCGGGAAAGAGCATTTAAAAGATATTATTAACTACGTTGGCAAGACAAGTCTGCCGCTATACAAAGAAAATAAAAAACAATACAATTTAAATTTAACAGTTGATTTTTTAATTTTCTGATAATTATTTGCTAATTTAAAGTTCATAGCTGCACTTTTATTCTGTTTTTTCGTTTATTCTGGACATAAAAAACACTTTGCCCTGACAAGAGGCACCCCAGATAGTATTAATGGTATTTTGTCCTCACATGTAAACTCCTGCAATCGACTCTTGCGAGTTTTTTGATTTTTTCCCTCCATTTTTAAAAATGTTCAGTGAGAAGCGCACGCCGAAAGATTAAATTTTTTAAGCCTAGTATCCAGATCGACGAAAACCGTACGCCAGTCATGAGAGGGAGCGAGAGGCAAACAGCTGGCGTTCACTTTTCGTCGGGCTTTTATTTCACGTCGGTCCACAGATCGACGAAAAAAATACCAGAAAATACCATAGCGTTGCCAGTCTGCGTTGTCGTAAAACTAATGCTCGTTTTTATTTTCCCTATTTTTAGTACTCCTTACTGCAAACTGTGGTCGAGGCCTGCCAGAAAAAGAAGCACTGCAAGTTCCACGGATCTCCACAGTTCTATGGACAGGGCGCCAGCGGTGTGGGCGACTCGTCGGGAACGAGCAGCTATCACAGCAGCACGGCTAGCTCCCATGCAATAAGCAGCGACCCGTGCCCCAAGCGCAGGAAAATTGTCGAAGTCGCCTATAAGTGCCGCCCATGTAAGTGACCCCCATATAACTCATATATATAATTTAGTTTCAACAACAACAACCATCACCTAAGCACCAATGGTAATGTTTTCTGGGCTAACTCGGTTTCCATTCTCCTTTGGATAACTACAAAGCAGTCATGGGGGCACAGAAGCGAGCAGGACCTGGCACGTAGGCACGCTTTGTCGTGCGTTCCAAAAATGTAGTCAGGTGAAATGGGAGCGAGTCGTTAGGAGGTATTGAGTTCTCTGTTAGCAAGGCTGAACGTCAGTTGCAATAGGAAAATTTTAAAGTCGTCTCTGTGACATTATGCTTGGTGCTTTGCAGCCAACACAAAACTTCGATAAAACAAAAATATCCTTACCATTGTCAAAAATCGGTCGGGTTCAAAAGGCACAAGCCAACAAGTTTAATTTAAAGCCTAGTACTCAGATCGACGAAAACTTTACGCCAGACATGAGAGAGAAAATGCAGGGGAAAAATTAAAAAATCTGCAAAAGTCGATTACAAGAGTTTACATGTGACGACAAAATAACATTAATACTATCTGGGGTGTCTTGTCAGAGCAAAATGTTTCTTAGGTTAAAAATGTACGAAAAAACAAAATAAAAGTGCAGCTATGAAATTTAAATTACCAAATAATTATCAGAAAATTAAAAAAAACAACTGTTAAATATAAATTGTATTGTTTATTAATTTTTTTGTACAGCGGCAGACTTGTCTTGCCAAGGTAGTTGATAATATCTTGTAAAGGATCTTTCCCGCAAATACGATATTTGAATTTTAACTGCTTGTCAACAAACCCAGCTGATTGACAGTACGACCGTAGCACGCTTAGTTCTGATGAACTCTCAAAATTTTGGTCACACTGGAAAGATTCAAGTTTTTACGCTAGCGTACTCGTTTGTCGATCTGAGTACTAGGCTTAATATTCGAACTAAAATTTCTGTTACACGCCCAAAAAAAAATATTGTGGGACCAAAAATGACTGCAATTTTAGAAAATTGGAACTAAAATGAATTAGAAATTTTTGTAATTTGATTTGTAGAAGCGAAAAAAACTTTAAACCATGTCGGGCTTGCATTTTTATACCCTTGCAGAGGGTATTATAATTTTGGTCAAAAGTGTGTAACGCAGTGAAGGAGACATCTCAGACCCCATAAAGTAAATATATTCTTGATCAGGATCGCATCCTGAGTTGATATAAGCATGTCCGTCTGTCCGTCTGTCTGTTTCTACGCAAACTAGTCTCTCAGTTTTAAAGACATCGAATTTAATTGCAAGCAGTATCCTATAGCTGCCTTATAACTGAACGATCGGAAATGCCATAACTTTGGTGTTTTTTAAGTTAGGAAGTTGGGCTGTTGTATGGGTTTAATATTTGGCCAATCAATCCTATAGCTCCCATATAACTGAACGATTGGAAATGCCATTACTTTGGTGTTTTTAAAGTTAGGAAGTTTGGATTTTTTATGAATATGAAGAATGCATCGTATGAATAATTTTGGAGAATATTATTTACAGAATATTCTGCAACTTCGACTTCAACTTCGACTCCGCCCGAAGTTAGCTTTTCTTTCTTGTTTTCAAATAAATTTGTAATAGAATTCACAGATTCACATGGGACCCTTTTTCGGATGATAATATTTGTTGTTTTCCCCCTTAACTTTAGCAAACTTCGACTCCGCCCGAAGTTAGCTTTTCTTTATTGTTTTCAAATAAATTTGTAATAGAATTAACAGATTCACATGGGACCCGTTTTCGGATGATAATATTTGTTGTTTTCCCCCTAAACTTTAGCAAATTTGTTTCTTTAAAAATAACTGTTTTCGAAACAATAATTGTAAATAAAAGATGACCTTTCTAGAAAAAGGAATGTTTATCATCCTTGTCAACTTCTTTATTTTTGCATATGGTCGTTTTAAAGGGAAATATATGTTCAGGATATATAGGATATGATAAAAAGGATATGAAAAAAATATCCATTGTTGGAAAAGACAATTACTAGAAAACGGAAGAAAAACCTAATAGGTAGTATTCAATCCAAACGAATACATTGTTTTCGCAAGGCCGACTTTCTGAGGCTAAATAATTTTATTTCTGGCTTTAATTGGTCTGATCTTTACTTATGCAATAATATGTCCGATGCAGTTAATGTTTTTTACACTGCAATAAACTCATTTTTTAATTCCTGTGTTCCGTGGTACTATCCGTCAATTTCCAATAAATCACCTTGGTTTAGCAAAAAGTTGACACACTTAAGAAATGTAAAGTCCAGACTTTTTAGGAAATATAAAAATACCGGTTCTCAATCTGTTTTTACTAGATATTTAATGCTCAGTGTTATAATAGTTCCTTAAACCGTTGTAAGGTCCAGTTCTCTCAGGACCCGAAACAGTTTTATAATTTCGTTAACACCAAGCGTACATCTAATTCTTTTCCTTCATCGCTGTCGTTCGAAAACATGACGGCAAACACAGATCAGGCAATAGCCGATTTATTTGACCAATTTTTTCAAACGACTTACTCTACTTTAGATTATTCATCACAGCCTTATTCTTACACCATGTCCAAGTCAAACCTCATATTCTGTCCCACTTTAAAAGAAAGCTCTCTTCTTTTGGATCTTATTCGTATTAAGCCTGTTTATTCGCCAGGGCCCGATGGTATTCCTGGGTGCGTGCTTAGGTATTGCGCTAAGGCCCTGTGCGAACCTCTTCACAAGTTGTTTACCTTATCTCTAGAAACCTCCCAATTCCCAAATATTTGGAAGGAATCATTTGTTATTCCTCTTTTAAAAAAAGGTAACAAGTTAGAAGCCAGTAACTACAGAGGTATTTCTAAGTTGTCAGCGATTCCTAAGCTTTTTGAAAAAATTATTACTCCTCATTTGCAGCACCTTTGCAGATCAATCATTTCTCCATGTCAACACGGATTTATTAAACGTAGATCCACAATCACAAACCTTCTAGAGCTCACTACATTTGTGATAAAAGGCTTCAATAGTAGTTTTCAAACAGACGTCATTTACACTGACTTTAGTAAAGCATTTGACTCTGTAAATCACTTGCTTCTTATTCAAAAACTTGACCTGTTCGGTTTTCCAGTTGATCTGCTTAAATGGATTTCAAGTTATCTGAATGGCAGGTCACAAAGGTTCCTTTTTTAAAATTCAATGTCTGAAATTCTCCGTGTTACCTCCGGTGTCCCACAAGCGAGCCATCTGGGTCCGTTACTTTTTACATTATTTATTAACGATCTTCCCTCAATCATAAGTCATTCTCGCGTACTTATGTACGCAGATGATGTTAAGTTGTGCCTGCAGTATAAGGACATTTCCTGCCATTTAGACTTGCAATCCGATCTAGATAATTTTCAAAACTGGTGCCGAGATAATTTACTAAATTTAAACGCATCCAAGTGCAAGCTGATGAGTTTTTATCGGGTCAATCCGATATACGCGACTTACACATTAAGTGGCAGCTCTTTGGATAGAATAGCTCTTGGAAACGATCTTGGCGTTCTCTTGGACCCTAAACTAAAATTTTTAAACCACATTTCGTCCATGATTAATAAAGCCAGAGGAGTGCTTGGATTTATTAAAAGGTGGTCAAAACAATTCGATGATCCTTATTTAACTAAAACTTAATTTATTTCGTTAGTCCGTCCGATTCTGGAGTATGGGTCTCCCGTCTGGAGTCCGCAATACGGAATACATATTGGTCGTATTGAATCAGTACAAAAAAACTTTCTTCTTTTTGCTTTACGGCGCCTAAACTGGGATGCAAATCTTAACTTACCTTCTTATTCTAGTAGACTTCTGTTGATTAATTTACCCTCCCTAGCCAACCGTAGAACGATGCTTGGTACTGTCTTCATTTATAACCTTATACATGGTGATATTGAGTCCCCCGACTTGGTAAGTCGTCTAAAGTTTTCTGTGCCAAGTAGATTAACTAGAAATTATATTCCCCTAATATTAAATCATTGTAGATCTAACTATGCCTTGCATGAGGCATAATCTCAAATCTTGACTCTCTGCCGCTCTTAAAACGATTAGTACTAGCTTCATTAGCACAAAATTGATCTTACAGTTACTTTTTTCCCCGGACTTTTACCTATATTTCCTTATCTCGCGTCTATCTTCTCGCGAATCGTGCCGTATGATACTCGGCTGCTCCCCTCGGTCGTTTGGGCGGGTAAGTGGGCCGTGGGACTCCGCGCGAAAAAAAAAAAAAACGACCGAATAACCTTTTTTATGTCCTGCCACCGGCGTTAGGGACGAGTGCAGCTAAGGGTTTTCACCATTTTCACAAAAGGGACGACATTAGTTGACTTATCTTTTTGCTTCTTAAACTGGAAAAAATAAAGTGAATGACCCTTATTTCTAATATCCGCTAACCGATGTGGCCCTGCTATGTCTAACTTCGAAAGCCCAAAACGGTTTAGGTGCCACCAATGGAGTGCCCAAAGATTGGTACTTACGAGTGAATGACAAATGGAGCCCATGGTATTCTCCCACTTAACTTTAATGTTAATCTTAAAGAATCTAAATCTAATCTATCTAAACATAAATTTAACAACCTTAATGGAAAGGTATGATTCTTCTTGTATTAACTTAGTTTTAGGACACTATTTACTTAAATAGCTGTGTCAATAATCAGCGATTTTGAACGGAAATACAATGTTTGAGTATTAGTATTTGAGCGAAATTAAAGCTGAACGCACAAAGATGTTTTAAAAAAGTCGAGCTCTATCGACAAAGCAAAAATTAAAGCATCATTAAAAATTTTAGCAAAATTATTTATTCAAAAGCTAACTTCTACAAAGCCGAAGTTTATATACCCTTGCAGTTATTACAAATCTATAATGCTAAAAACAGTGAAGTGTCGATTTTGCGCTGTATTTTGCCATCGTTTCTATGGCAGCTATCTATATGATATAGTTTTCCGATTTTAATTGAATTAAAACCGTAGTTCCATAATATTTATTTATTATTAAATCCCAAAGAACAGATAAAAAAATTAAAAACAACAAAGTTATATTTTTATGAATTTTTTTTCCGATTGTTCCTATGGGAGCTATATGATATAGTCGTCCGATCTAGGTCGTTCCTACTTATATAGCAATAGAAAGACAACTTTTGGGAAAGTTTCAAGCAGATAGCGTTGAAACTGAAGGACTAGCTTGCGTAGAAACGGACGGACAGTCGGACGGACAGACGGACGGACGGACAGACGGACATGGCTAGATCGACTCTCCTGGTGATGCTGATCAAGAACATATATGTTTTATAGGGTCGGAAATATCTCATTCACTGCTTTGCAATCTTTAGACTGAAATTATAATACCCTCTGCAAGAGTATAAATATGGAGGAATAAAGGCAAGTTATGGTGAACAGTGCTGCCAGTTTAGCTTTTTTCCAAATCAGGCTTTTTTGCAAAGTCGAAATGCGGAACAAATTTGGGAATTGCGGGAAGCGGGAATTCTGGATTTTTTAAAAAGCAGTTGGCTTTTTTCCGCTTTTTTTTAAAGCTGCCACATATTTTATGAAAAGACACAATAAATACCATTTATGATGAAGCTGTGGATAAAAAGTGTACTAACGCGGTAACACCTACCAGTTTTCGTACAAATGTGTATAGAAGTGGCAACATTATCATATGTTCTTGTCGATATTTGCCAATACTACCATCGCTATTTTGCGTTAAACTAACATTACAATACAACAAGAAAGGAAAGCTAACTTCCGGCGGGACCCAAGTTGATATACCCTTTGAGAATATTCAGTAAATTCTATTGGTTGGCCAAAAATTAAACCCATAAAAATTCACAGCTTCCTATCTTTAAAAACATCAAAGTTATGGCATTTCCGATCGTTCAGTTATATGACAGTATATGGTCGACCGATCCTTATGAAATTTTGTAGTTCTGATTGATTGGCCAAAAATAAAACCCATAGAAAATCCCAACTTCGTAAATTTACAAACACCAAAGTTATGGCATTTCCGATCAATTAGTTTTATGGCGGCTATGGGATATAGTCGGCCAATCCTCAATCCGACCTACCAAATTTCATAAAGATCGGCCGACTATATCTTATAGCTGCCATATAACTGAACTATTGTAATGCCATAACTTTGGTGTTTTTAAAGTTAGGAAGTTGGGATTTTTTATGAGTATTTAGAATGCATCATATGAATAATTTTGGAGAATATAATTTACAAAATATTCTGCAAGGGTATATCAACTTCGGCTCCGCCCGAAGTTAACTTTCCTTTCTTGTTTTTTTGCTAAAGTTGGCACCACTGATGGTGAAACACATGGGATCAAAGGAAAATCCTTCGGATTTAGATCTCAGAAGTGTACTTGGTTCAGTAATTTAGAAAAATGTATCAGTGTAGAAGCTTATTTAATATTATTAATACATTTTTGTCAGAAAGGAAATTCAAACTTCATCAGTGGAAAAACTGGAAACAGCTTTATTTAATATTTTTAAGCTGGATCAACTTATTGTTGTCGTTGTAAATTGGCTTCGTTACACCTAAAATATAAAATTTTAAGGTCGCACGAAGATTAGACCTGATTATTAGGTAATAGGCCAAACAAACTGCTCACGTTGTACCAGATTTCGTCAGCAATTCAAACAGGGAGTAACTATGTCACATCCATTTACTTATGTAGGAGTGGATTAAGCCAAAGTCAAACGAAACGAGGACGGAAGCTAACTTCGGCAAGCCGAAGCTTTAATACCCTTGCAGACTTTGCTTAAGTGGCCAAAATTAAAAAAGTACCGAAAGAAATAAGGAATACATAAATAAACTAGATTTGCATGGTTTCATGTCAATAGCATTTATACTGCAAAAATGTGATAGAAAAATATAAAAAAGGGATATTTTCGCAGCCTTTTACAATTTTTCCTACGGAAGCTATTACATATAGACTTCCGATCGCCAAGCGCTTTTACCCTGATCGAGGTATGTATAAAAAAATACGATTTGGAAAGATTCATGTCAATCGCTTTTACACTGACGTCTTTTTTTATAGACGTCCGATCAGGGCGGTTTTCAAACTTGATCTGCGTACACATGTTTTAGGACAACTGTGAAAGTTTCAGATCGCTAGCCTTTAAACTGAGCTCGCAAACGGTATTGAAACAGACGGACAGACGGACGGACGGACAGACGGACATGGCTATATCGACTCCTCTATTTATCCTGTTCAAGAATATATATACTTTATGGGGTCGGAAACGTCTCCTTCGCTGCGTTACAAACTTCTGACCAAAATTATAATACCCTCTGCAAGTGTATAAAAAGGACAAAAATCATTCAAAGGTATATATATATATACGCGTCCAATTTTGTTAGAGCAAAACATGGGTTTTATGGAGTCTATGAAATTATCACATCGGCGGAATTTGGGAAGCTGGTATTAGAAGACGAAAAAATTAGTTAATTTTGGCAGAATCCATTTGATCCCTTCCAACACTCTTAAAAGCTAGTCCCCGGAATTGGTTCACCTAGTGACATTGTATCATCGAAATGGAACTTAATAACTTACCACAACTTTTAACTGAGCTAAGGAAAATAAAAAAGTTGTATTAAGTAGTGTAGCACAGCAAAAACTTAGACAAAAAAAGTGGGATACACGAATAACTATTCCAAAACCACCAAATTTAAAAAATTGTACACGATTGTTTCTACTACACATACAAATTTGGAAGGAATTTATATTGATAACTTTTACACTTACGAAAAGAACTATAAGGAGAATATGGCAGAAAAATGAAAGCATGGGATATTGGGGCATAATGGGCAGTTGAACGTAGGTAAGTTAGCTCGTTTTATATTCGATTTTTGGGTGTCCAAAACTTTAAAACGCTCTCCTAAAAAGTTGACAATTTCAAAGTAGGTGCACACTATTCTGCAAAATCTACTGGACGAATCGTTTTAAAATTTTGCACAGTTCTTCATTACTAAATTCTTCAGGTAACGCTGTTTTGCTTTTGGGACAATTTATTATTTTTACAACAACAAATAACTCGGATTTTTGTTCGAAAATCGCAAAAAAATTAAAAAAATTAAAACTTGACAGCGTTACCTAAGGAAATTTGATTTTTTTAACTCAGATGATTCTGTGATTAGTTACAATGTGCACTGAAAACCACCTTTTTATTGGAGATACCGCCGGAGATTCCCTATATCTCACTCACTTTACAATATTTTTGAATGATAATTTTTACACATATTTTTTAAATGTTGTATTATTACTGAGACTATTCGTATTGCCAATAAATATTCGTAAAAAAAAAACGATTTTGCCGCGAATTAACCATACATAATAAAACATATTTGAATTTAAAGATAAGCTTTTCTTATCGTCTAAACAAAATTTAGATAAAGAAAAAAAAGCAAAACAAGGGATGGTTACAAATTTCGTTATAACATTATTTTATGTAGACTTATTGGCCGTTTAAAGCTTAAAGAAAAAGAGTAATTTCTTTCAGTTTTAATATATATGGGGCGTATTGTTTTTTCCGTGACCTCTTACAACTATGACATAAAGTCAATATTACATTTAAGCCATGCCACAATTTTGCATTTAAATCTCCTTTAGTTCTTTAAAATATAAGAGTAGGTAATAGTAAAATAAATAGTAAAATCGTATACGAGGATCAAATACGGTGCTTTGTGCCAGCCCTAACGATTTAAAATAAATTTAAATTAAAATAAACCTATTTTCTAATAAAGAAAGCGGGTTTTTCCATCTGGCAAGAAAAATTATTTATATTTACTTGTACAATCATTTACAATTTTAAGTCTCTTACTGAAAACTAATCTTAAAAATGTTTAAGTTTTTTAAGTGCCTTGATTTTGTTTAATTAAATAAATTAAATAAAAGTTTTAAATCGGTTTTATTTATATTTTAGATGAGTTCCGCAGTAAGGTGGCTTGCCACAGTGATGTTGCTCAACTAGAGTGCAATCCGTACTCCCGGATAGCCATATATAGTGCCAGCTTTGGAAGAACCGAGTACGAAAGCATTCAGTGCCCACAACCGCAAGGGGTTCGCGAAGAAAGTAAGTTAGGGTTACAGCAAATTATCACATTTGTTTGCCAAATTAAATAACTCTTTACTTTAAAGGATTTCATAAAACTTTTACAACTAGTATTTGTTAAAACTATTCGAATCAGGCAACTGGTAGATGGTCTCTTCAAATTGTTCAAATTATCAGATAATTATTTCTGACTAATTTGTAAGTGTTATTCAAAAAATATAATTTCATTTTTTTTCATAACATTAAATATTAAAATTGGTAGTTTTAGACTGTTTACAGACGCACTTAAAAAATGTCACTCAAGCGAACACCGAAGGTTTTTTTGGAAATCCGACATTTTTATACCTTCACATCCATACCGAAAATTGATTTGTAAATATGACAGTTGTATAACAGATAAAGGGTGTGAAATTCGATATGAATTATGCTCAAGTATGAATTTAACTTCAGCTGTAAGACCTATTTCAAGGTATAATAGCTACATGATATTGTTATCATTTTTATTGATATAGCGGAAAACATTATAAAAGACAAATAGACAAAAAAATAGCCAACAAAAGATTTTATTCGCCATAGCGTTTAATCGATCTAATATTTGTGACACTACATTTTGTATCCTAATGTTTGCCTTCTTCAGCGTGCCTGGCCTCCTTTGCCACAGAGACCGTAATGCAAATTTGCCATGGCCGGCGGAGATGCAACCTGGCTGCAGACGCGAACACTTTTGGTACCCCTTGCCAACCAAATTCTCGGATGTACTTGAAAGTTGTTTATACATGCGGTAAGTGAAAAATCGAGGACCGGGACCGATCAGTGTACTTTGCAAGATATATGTCGAATGCAGTTCAAATTATATACTTCAAATAAACTTTGTCTAATCTTCTTTTTGCGCCTGTCTAGTGCCAAAGCAAGTTCTGAAGGACAGCAAGGATTCGGAAAAGGAGCCTGACGAAGCTGAGGATTTTGAGGGCGGAATGAATGACCTTTATGACGATGAGCTGATTTATAAGGAGTCCGAGGCGATTCCAAAGCTGTACAGCAACACAACAACCTTAGGACGCCGCAACGGAACCAGCGGGCTGGGGTCAGGAACCGATAACCCGACGAGCAATCAGACCATGACAAACAACTCTTTGGTCACAGATGTCGACAGCAGTGGCGTGAATCCTGTGATGACACACAGTGCTGACTTGAGTCTGGAAGGTGATTAATTTTCGACTATCAAACTTTCGTTCCTTTTTTTGCTGAAAAACGGGTTCTTAGTTTTCGAGTGTGAAAAATAATCAGGGCTCTTTTAAAACAGTGAACATATAAAAATCGAGGGTGTTGTTTACCGACTGAAACATTATTTTTATTATTGTATACAGTCTATACAGTAAAAATGCGTGATCTCTTTTTCTCACTATTGAGAGTTAGAAGAGGCAGTGTAATTTCTATTAGCTCTCTTTAAACTTAATTTTGTAGGGTTCATTCTTCGCGCTAAGGACAAATTCTTAGACATCGGATATTCTTAGTTTACATTTTTTCTTTAAACTGTAATGTATTGTAATTTTTAAAAACTTGTTTGTTTCAACAGAGGACCAAGAGCGTCTTTATTTGTATCTGCTTGCGTTGGGCTCACTCGGAGTGCTCTTCTCTATAGTAATTATCGCCTCTAGGTTAGTGCTTCAAAAGCGTCGCGATCTAAGTACTGACACGCTCTCAAGCTCTTCTGTCAAAGGAAGAGCGAGAGCAGGAGCATTAGTTGAGGAGACAATTATTTCAAGCGGATTTAATGACACGATTTCCGAAATCGACGCTGATATTGACATGAAAACTTCGCAGCCTGTGCCCTTCGTGTCTAAGAACGAGGTAAGTAGTTTTTAATAAGGTCGTTCTGCTACCCACTATCTTGCCTGCCCCATGCAGAATTATTTGACATACGCGCCGGCAAGCAGTCTGTACGCAGGCTTATCCCCTAACCAACTTACCTCAGTGGCTAGCCCGGGATCCACAGCCGGAATAATGGCAAATCCGCTCTTGGTGGGGACTCGTCAGTCACCCGACCTCATTGGCATTACCCCGGGTCCCTTTGTGACCACGAATATTGCGAGTACAGGCGATCAGGGTACGATGGCGGGCATTTTGACGTCAGCTATTGTGATTGGAGCAAAAGCCCCTAGTAGCAGTGCCATAAGTAAGTAATCCATCCCATTTAACCAATGATTGCAATATTTTTCTCCCTCGAAAGGCACCATGGTACCCATAACTTCGCTGGCTCAGTATACATCGGCGCCGACAATCAGAGGCAGGTATATAATTAACGCTGACACTATGGGCGTGCTTCATCGGCCAAGTAACACGCCGACCCCCCCAATCTCGCTGGCCGGGGGTTCGCCAGTACATCCGCCGCAATCGGTTCCATTACCCCCGCCGCTAGCTATGACTGTTACCCCACAGAGCCATGTGTCCGTGCCTATTGGGGGATCATCGACCTTGCGGCGCGCCAAGCCGCCCATGTTGCATCCGCAGCTTTCATACGACGGCACTGCTCCACGCACTCTATCCACCGGCGTGGCCGTTGGCTCACAGTTCTACTACGGATGACAAAGCACACTGGACAGCGAGCCCCATGTGTACACAACAGCTTTGGGTGTGGGAATAGGCGTGACTCCGTCAATTTCCAGTACCCAAGGGTCGTTCGATGCGGCAGATCGAGTAAGCGCAGTAGACGGATTGACTACATCTTAGCCAATGGCGCCAGCAGATCCAAGCTGATCTACGTTCCTGGACAATTGTGGGCTAACTACAAGGCGCATTCCCTAGAAATGTCGTTTGGGATTTTCCTCACCAGCTAAACCCATATCTAGAGTAAAGTAGGCGTCCATCTGATGCACTGCCTTTGAATTGGAAAGAAAAACATGGAAGCTGTTCTGAACATTTAAGGGAAATTAGCCAATGAATAGATTTTATTTTGGGATAATTTTCAGATAATACTATATGATAATAGAAATTGGAATTATCTGGGCTACATAAATAGGTTGACTTTTCGCCAGCGTGACCACTACTAAAATGTATGTTTAAAATATTCGTTCGTAAAATTGGTTATATTATACATGAAAGTAAATTTCGATATCAAAATATTGGGGCAAAAATAATCGTACACATATTGTCGATCAGTAGGCCAAATTAGATAAGCTGCTCCTCTACACTTAATGCTTGTTTTCGTGCTTATATATTAGTAGTTTTATATTAGTTTATATTGGGACTCAACCGCAAGTTTAAATTCGAATCATACCACCCTGTGACTTGCAACTCTCATGTCGGTGTATTACGTCCTTTGTTGAATATGTGCACATTTAAAATGTAAAAAAGTACTTTCTGTTAATTACTTGTATATATCTTAAATACGTTGAGCTGTCCGCAGCTCTAAACATATAAACCAAAACATTTATATTATGTTGATCTACTCGTGATTTTTGGTTACTGTAAAGTGCCTTCCTAATTAGCCTTTAAGTATGTTCTTTATGTGTACTTAAAACCTAGAACCATCGGCTGAAATATAAAAAACCGGTAGCCAGATAAATACGAACAATACATTGTATAGTAATATTTTCATTGAAACATTGTAAATAAATACTGCAGTAGTCAAAATATTCGCATAATAGCAAACCCACAATTACAGGAACAGTTATCTGCAAATTATTGAAATGTTGATAGAGGAATTTCAAAATTGTAAAAATATGTATAGTTGCAAGGGAAAAGGACAAATTTTAAGGACATTCAAGATTCCCAATAGAACTCTATTAATCAAGTGTATATACTATTTAGTTTAGGTCAGACTTAAGCTTTAGGCTAATTCATAAAGATAACTGGTATTTGTATATCAAAAATGTCAAGGAAAATTAAAATAAACCAACTAAATAATTAAAAATGCATGCTGGCACATATTTAACCAAGTAAATTCCCTGATGGATATGGCTACGTCTTGCTCGTTAAATATGTAAAGCTCTTAAAAAGAAACATTACATATAATTAAAAGAAGGATATGTAGAATAAGTTTACATGGTAGGTAAACTGCAAAAAGCTCTCAGTTGTCTCTTTTCCTTATTTATTATTAAGTATTGTAAATTTTATACGATTTATTTTAATGAAATAAATAAATAATGTATTATTATTCCGAACAAATGTTTTATTATTTGGGCACCTATTTCAGATTTTAGAAAATTCTTAAAGGTTATATGTATGTTTTCATTGAAAATGTTATTGGTTTTTCTTTCTTCTTTCTTAATTGGTAAGTACTCTTCACATCGTCTTCAGGAGAAATTATGTGAAATTTCGTTACCATTTAGCATGTTACAACATGAATTGTATCCATTAACCGTTACAATCTTGTTAATTTTAAGCTTTTTATGTTTTGACTGACAACTAGACTGGTGAGGAGTTGATGATTGAGGGTGCGCTTAACAACAGCGAAGAAGGCGGAAGGGGAAAGTTGAAAGATCGACCGATTCTAAAAGTGCACCGAGATAATACCGATCCAAAGGGCCAGGATGGGGTGTCAAAGGTCATAATGACAGACAACGGAAAGCAATTAACAAGCAGATTGTGCAAGAAGTTCTTCGAGGACGGCACCAGTTGACAACCCCGTATCCGCCGTAGGAGATTAAAACAGAGAAGGCTTCTGTTCGGTAAAGACGATTATTACTCAATTCTCAGGGGCAGATCACGCGAAATCTACCAGCTTACCCGAAGGCACAATGAAAGCGGCTCGGAGGCGCGTTTAAACCTGATCAGCACCCACTTTTGGCGTCAGTCATGCGGCTGTGTTGCACAGAGAAAAAGGGCTCGGAGGCGCAACACGGTAACTTGGCTGGTGTTTTTCCGTTGTCGTATTGCGCAGAAAAAGCTGAAAGCAACACGGCAACTTGACCGATACGGATATAAAAAACCGCACAGCAAAGTGCAAACTCTGTGAAAAAGTGATTAAAACAAGCGGGAATACAAGCAACCTGTCTTCGCACTTGAAAAACAACCCTAAACACTGCATACTGGTCATTAAATATATATAATAACAAGAAAGGAAAGCTAACTTAAGGCGAAGCCGAAATTGAAATACCCTTGCAGAATATTCTGTAAATTATATTCTCCAAAATTATTCATATGATGCATTCTTAACACTCATATAAAATCCCAACTTCCTAACTTTAAAAACACCAGAGTTATGGCATTTCCAATCGTTCAGTTATATGGCAGCTATAGGATATAGTCGGCCGATCCTTATGAAATTTAATAGGTCAGATTGATTGGCCAAATATAAGACCCATAGAAAATACCAACTTCCTAACTTTACAAACACCAAAGTTATGGCATTTCCGATCAATCAGTTATATGGCAGCTATAGGATATAGTCGGCCGATCCCGGCCGTTCCGACTTACATATATACTGCGTGCAAAGGAAAGGAGGGTGTGTGCAAAGTATCAATTCGATATCTTTAAAACTGAGAGACTAGTTTGCGTAGAATCAGACAGACGGACATTCTTATATCAACTCAGGAAGTGATCCTGATGAAGAATATATATACTTTATAGGGTCGGAGATGTCTCCTTCACTGCGTTGCACACTTTTGACCAAAATTATAATACCCTCTGCAAGGGTATAAAAATAATATTATTTTTAAAAAGAAACTTATTGTCTTTTTATTGTGGGTGGGCAATTTTTTCATTTAATACAAAAAATATCAAATATATCGACATTTTTATTTTAAATATTAGCATTTTTTTTTTTTGATAAAAAAACAAGAGAGAACGCTATAGTCGGGTGCCCCGACTATCAGATACCCGTTACTCAGGTAAAGGGAGTGCGAGGGAGATGGAGATAGAAACTTTGATCACGCATAACTTTTTTAACGAATGGTCCGATTTGAAAAATTTCTTCTACATTTCGATAGGTATTGATAAACACAACAAGAGAGAACGCTATAGTCGGGTGCCCCGACTATCAGATACCCGTTACTCAGGTAAAGGGAGTGCGAGGGAGATGGAGATAGAAACTTTGATCACGCGTAACTTTTTAACGAATGGTCCGATTTGAAAAATTTCTTCTACATTTCGATAGGTATTGATAAACACAATAAAACTGCATTTTTACTTTTCCGAAATATTTAAATTTTTAAAATCGTATACCAGCGATTGTGGGCGTTAAAGGGGGCGTGGCACCTTTTTGAAACAAACTTGCGCTGCGTAGGAACTCCTAGAATCTGCATGCAAAATGCCAATCTTCCAGCTTTTATAGTTTCCGAGATCTCAGCGTTCATACGGACAGACAGACAGACGGACAGACGGACATGGCTAGATCGACTCGGCTAGTGATCCTGAACAAGAATATATATACTTTATAGGGTCGGAAACGCTTCCTTCTACCTGTTACATACTTTTGCACGATTACAATATACCCTTTTACTCTACGAGTAACGGGTATAAATATCATTGATACCATATTTATACCCTTGCAGAGGGTATTATAATTTTCCGTCTGTCTGTCCGTCTGTCTGTTTCTACGCGAACTAGTCTCTCAGTTTTAAAGATATCGAATTGAAACTTTGCACACACCCTTCTTTCCTTTGCACGCAATATATAAGTCGGAACGGCCGGGATTGGCCAACTATATCCTATAGCTGCCATATTGCTGATTGATCGGAAATGCCATTACTTCGGTGTTTGTAAAGTTAAGAAGATTTTCTATGGGTTATTTTTTTGGCCAATCAATCCGTCCTACCAAATTTCATAAGGATCGGCCGAATATATCCAATAGCTGCCATATAACTGATTAATCGAAAATGCCATAACTTTGGAGTTTGTAAAGTTAGGAAGTTGGGATGGGTTTTATATTTGGCCAATCAATCTGACCTACCAAATTTCATAAGGATCGGCCGACTATATCCTATAGCTGCCATATAACTGAACGATTGGAAATGCCATATGAATAGTTTTGGAGAATATAATTTACAGAATATTCTGCAAGGGTATATCAACTTCGGCTTCGCCCAAAGTTAGCTTTTCTTTCTTGTTTTTAATATTTTCGACAACCCTACTCCAGACGGGTCTAGCGAATAAAAAAAAGGATCATCAAATTCTTTTGACCACCTTTTGATAAAAAAATGCAAGCTATCCAATCCGTGTATAAAGCCTTACCCAACTTATGAACAGGTTTAGGCCGGCGACTTTTTATTCAGATCAGCTCTCAAACGCTTTGCACCCGTCCTCTGCAAAACATTGTAACATGTAGCCATGTGAGCCTAAAACAATTTAAACCTTCTGGCTTGATATATCTTTTTGAGTGTCTTCGTTGTTCTTTTACATTGATGATTATTATTAAAGAACGCGCAGCGCTTATCTATATGTATGGGAGGAGAGAAGGCGACAGAGCGGTCGCGCACGCCAGACATGACGACTCAGCACTGTCCAGGATCATTGCACTCAACTGCGGTCATATTACCAGCCACTTAAGGAACTGCTTGGGACTTTAAATTGTATTTAAATATTCTGGCCAAGTGCAACAATGTAGGACAGTGTGCATTCGATATGTGAACATACTACATTTCCCATCTTTAGAAAAATAACGTAATTATATGAAGCTATTTTTCTTACATTTTTTTATAAGGTTAATTTAATGATATATAAAAATTTTACAAGAAAAAAAAATTGGTTATGAAATAAACATTTTTAACCTACACTGACGAGCAAAACAGTAACACGAGTTCAATACTCTAATTTCAAAGGTCTGTATCTTCTGTTCTAATGTATGCACGCTAAAAAGCTTAGCCTTGTTTTGTTGGTATGTTCATATATTACGTTTGTAGTCCACCTAAAAATTCAAACTATTCCAACATTTTTTGGTTTTCAAAGTTATATTGAGTCAGATGGTCGCTCCTGGTTTTGGATTAGAGATCCCACAATCCAGTCAGCAAGTAATGAGCGGCAAACCGTCAATCACGGTGGCGGCTCAATTATGGTCTGGGGGTGCATCCATAAAAATGGAGTTGGTCCCTTGGTATTAATCGATGGAATAATGCGAAAGGAACAATATTTGTGCATTTTACAAAAAAATCTCCCAGGAGTACGGTTCTTTCTACTGAAAAATGCATTTTTTAGCAAGACAATAACCCAAAGCATTCGTCTCTTTTGATAAAAAATTGGACGAAAATTTCAGTCCATGAAGTGGCCACCACAATCTCCGGATATGAATCCAATTAACAAATTTATGGAGTCATGTGAAATCGCAATTGGCGAAATATGCAGTTCCTCCAAGTGGAATGAAGGAGCTGTGGGTGATGACAAAAGACATATGGTATGCTATTCCCCCCGAATTGGTGCAACGCTACACTCAAAGTATGCCAAATCGCGTAGGAGAACCTAAAAAGTTAAAAGGGCTGTGCAAACATTATTAAAAAATTTTTAATAAAAATATTTGATTACAAAATGACTGCAGTGCAAAACTGTAACATTTTACTTATTTTACAGTTTGCTCCAGCACTTTGTACTCCTATTATTAAATGGCTTAAAATTAAAATTATTAAATTCTAACAACAAAACAAGACTAAGCTTTTTATGCATAAATTAGAACATAAGAAAACTACCTTTGAAGTTAAAGTATTGAACTCGTGTTACAGTTTTGCTCGTCAGTGTACTATAGTAATATTTTAAAGCAATGTGCAAAATAGTATTTTTGTCTGCGTTTCCCAAAGTGTACACAGAAGGGGCGTCGCAGCACTCTCTAACAGTTTCCACGGTATATAGTCTTTTAGTTAAAACCCAGACAACGATAATATTTTCCGTTTTCCAAAGTGTAATTGACGAGCTTGGCATCTTTTGCCTTCGGCTTATGTTCTGTAAAAAACCTTCAAGTGCAAGAAATCCGAAATTCGACCACCCACCATAATATTCTACCTGACATATTGTCGAATGAATTAACTTCAACGCGAGTTGATCAGTGATGATTGTAAGAGTTCGTAATCATCACTGACCAACCAACATTCGAGATTGAAAAATTATTTAATTATTGTAAGCATGCAAAAATAAAAACAAATACAGAGTATGATTGTACCTATTTAATGCAATTATAATGATTCTATAACATTAAAACTGCGATTCTTAAAAGCTGTCAGGCACAGCAAAAATAATTTTTTTGTTAAACAAGCCATAAAATCTATTGTTTAAAATAACTGTTTACAGAGCATCTTTAGTGCGTATATTAAACAAAAATGCACCTCAGCGTCCCCTATTATTCAAATTTTTCCTTTTTACCGCTTTTTTGCCACCTTAAGAACAGCAGGTATTCATTTTATTAAATTAGTACATGCGTTCCGTTTGCATCGTAACTACGTGGACAGCCATACACCGTTATCGAAAAAGTGGTCGATGTCGTCTTCGTCTACGTTTGAGCTATCCAATCCGCGTTGGAATGTTACGAATCAAATGAAAGTATTGTGGATCATATTCAAACAAGAAAGAACGCTCTAGTCGAGTGCCACGACTATCAATTATCCATTGTATCGCTCGATGGTATTTACCATGAAGAAACCAAAGTTTTTAAAGGCCTGTTAATTATCCAGTTGGCAAGTTTTTAATTGTGGTTCCAGAACTTAAATTTGGCACAGTACTCAATCTCCAGTAAATACTTCAGAAATCATGATTCGTCTGCTCTTAAGATACTTAGTAAAGACGTCGGATTTGCAGTTTCATCCAAATCAGCAAAAAACTTGTTTGTAAGTCAAATAGGGGCTCCAAATACCATTTCTGCTGCGGAAGATTTTATGTACTTTTTGAATACGAGCAAAGTTCAAGCAGCACTGTTCACAGCACCTGCAGCCATGGAGAACCGCTGTTGCACATTAAGGATGTATACCACTTTTCTATGAGGCCGCTTGTGTGAAGATGGAAAACGGTCCTGAGTATGTGTTTACTTTTAATTAGATTTCCAAGTTGTTTAAAAAACACATTCAACACACAGTTTTAGACCATCAATATCGTTTGTTTTGTTTATTTTACTAGCAGAATAAAGCATTGAAAAACGAAAGAAAAATGTCGTGATTGAGTCTAGCAGACGAGCAGATTGTAATCTGATTTAAAGACAAAAATGCTTAGCTAGCAACTCTCAGTGGTAAGGGGGATTTTTCAAAGCATTACTTAGATTCTTATAGAAAAAACGTAGAGGTCGCCATTTATTGTCTGTGTGTGTTATAAAACTGCTCCGATTGCCAGATCCAATGCATAGCAAATTAGCTGAAGTTCAGATTTGGCACGGCGTCTGCTTTAATATGCTTGCAAGCTTTTACGTTGGCAATTTTTTTTTACACCCTTTAGCAACTCAAACGGCCCAGATGGATAATAGTATTCAGGCATGTATTGGAGTGTAACGAACTGTTTTTCTTATGTTTTGCTCGCTACGAAGTTCGTACGGCTAGCTCAGTAGAATTTGTGCGTTCGTCCCACCAAATTTATATTAAAAACGTGACCGCCCGGTTAACAGTAACAACACTTCAGAATTCAGTTAGGGAGGCGTTTATTTACGGCTCTGGTTTACAATATTTGTGTATATCTTGTGCTGGTGATGCTCCTGCGACGTCGCTCGGTGATTCCTCGCTGCTGGTGGTCTTAGCCGCTCCGAGTACTTTCGCTGCCACTCGTAGACGAGGGCGTGGAGTTGGACCGTTGGGCTTAGGGAAGCGTCACCATTCTCAGACTAGGGTGAACAGGCACCACGCTCGCAAGACCTTCGTCTTGCCAGCCGCAGCCTCCTGTCCCTTGCTCTGTCCCGGCCGGTCCCGCCAGACGCTCACTCAGTTTCCTTTGACGCTCCGGTACTACGGCCGGATTACGTCAGCAGTCCCTGTAGCCAGCGCCCAGAGAAAGACGAACGTTCCACCCTGGCCTTTCCTCCCGACTGTTGCGATCGTACCTGAGGTTTGGCTCTTGTTGCGGTCTCTGGCGGCTTGTCCACGTCGTCGTCCTGAGCGACTGGCTGCGGCTTTGTTCCACGTCGCTCCCTTGAGGCCCGTTGCTCGTGCTGCTCACCCTGCTGGTATTGACGTGCCGAGCTAAGTCTGTCTATAACCGGCGCAGCTGATCGGTACTACGGCCGACGCAGCTGAACTAATCGGTATTACAGCCAATGTAGCCGGACTGGTTGGTATTACAGCCGGCACAGCTAGCCTGATTGGTATTACAGCCAATGCAGCTAAACTGACCGGTATTACAGCCAACTTAGTCGCACACAGTTAGACAAATCGGTATTACAGCCAATGTAGCCGGACTGGTTGGTATTACTTGACTTTTACTAGACGTTGTTCCCTCGCCGCTTGATGCTCGATGACTGGTCCTGATTCCAGCGCTGGGCCCGTTTATATAGGCCTCCGGGTCCCGTTAATCCTCGGCCATTCCTTTTCTTCTCTCCACTCCAAGGTCCAAAGTCCACGGTTTTACCGTTTGACCTTTCGCCCTCTGCACACGGCACCACACTGAAGTCCAAAGTGCAGCGCTGTACCGTTCCTTCCTTGCTCACGGCACGCCTGCGCTCTCTGGACTCTCGCTCTGACTAGTGCCGTCTCGCTCTGGCGTCTCTCTCCGCTCCGTCTCTCCCAATCTCTCCAAACTCTCTTTGGGTTCGTACTCTGTACTTTCTCTCCTCGTACTCTCCAACTGCTTTCTCCAAACTCTCTTTTCCTGCGTTGCCGTTACTACGCGAAGTAGTTGCGTAAGTAGCAACTGGCAGGTTTTCCATGCAGTTATTTTTGAGATATTTTTTGTGGAGTTACTTAACTCCTCACATTCCCCTCTTTCTTCGGATAACGAAAGTGAGCTCGATCCTCCTCTCCGGCTGTTACCCTGTGTATCCTTCTAGCCTTCGAGTCCTCTCGTTCTTCTCCCTGCTCTGGTTCCATCCTTAGACGTACGAATTCTCGTTGCTCCTCTCCGGCTTTTATCCTGTGTATCCTTGTTGCCTTTGAGTCTTCTTGATCCTCCCATTGACGCCCACAGCTCATTGTTGAGTTATACTGCGCCGATCCGTATTCCTTGACTTTCTCCCTCGAAGCTTCCCTCGTCGATGTATGCTTCCTTAAATCCCGATGCTGCCGTCGAAATTTTTAAATATCCCGCTCCAACCTTGTTCGCGGTCTCCTGTGGTTCGTCTTGGTCACACTAATCCTTTGCGATCGATAACATGACTTGCATATCGATATTACCTTGGGGTGGCGTTGCCACCTCATCATCGGGATGTTTATTAGTGTGCCTCTCATATGCCGATGATTCCAATGTCTCGTGCCCATCGATCGGCTGTTATACGATAGTGCCAATCGACCGCCTTATATCGCTGGCGCCCCCTTCCCTAAGCACATGATGACGCGGAGAATTTTCTTGCCGGTAAGTTTTCTCTTTAATTTTCCATTTCCCCTTTCTCCTAATTTGCTTTCTCTTTAAACCCCCCCTTTCCTTCGACTTGCCCTTGGACCGTGGCCCTCGCCTACGGGCGGAGATGGAAAACAGAGAGGATAAAAGGTAAAATGGATTGACTGCCGCTACGATCGTTCCCCCCGCTCTCCAGCCGCTACCCCTCCCCATCATTTCGAAGTACACGTGAGTTTGTGCCTTTACTTTTCCTTTTTTTTTGTTGCTCAACTGATTTGCCTTCCTTTTTCTGTTTTCAGCTGAACGGCTTTCCCAAGGACATAAAGACAAAGATGACCTGGGACATATATGGACTGCCGCCACGACCACCCCCTTTCATCCCAGCAGCTACCCCTCTCCACCATTCTTTGATGTACTGGTGAGTTGTGCCTTTGCTTTTGTTTTGGCATTCAACTGATTGGTTTTATATTTTTTTCAGATGAATTGCTCTTTCTCCTTTTTTTTTTTGTAAATAAACTCCCCAGCTTTTTATGGCGTTATTATTTTAAGTGTTTGTGCTAGTTTTGTCCGCGTTTCAAGTCCCAGTGTCAGTGTTTACGTGTGTGATAGGGTTATTTTATATATTTTTTTTTTTTTTTAATTATATATTTTTTTTACGGCTAGCAATCGGCTAGCATTGGAGCGGGATCCCGGTTGACATACTCCGGCCATTCTTGCGGTCGGGGGGTCGGAGGTGGCTCGTGCCAATTTTGGGGATGGGGGTTTGGGTACGGGTGGGGAACCCATCCATCCGACTGGGCCCACTAGCTCGTCCCACCAAATTTATATTAAAAACGTGACCGCCCGGTTAACAGTAACAACACTTCAGAATTCAGTTAGGGAGGCGTTTATTTACGGCTCTGGTTTACAATATTTGTGTATATCTTGTGCTGGTGATGCTCCTGCGACGTCGCTCGGTGATTCCTCGCTGCTGGTGGTCTTAGCCGCTCCGAGTACTTTCGCTGCCACTCGTAGACGAGGGCGTGGAGTTGGACCGTTGGGCTTAGGGAAGCGTCACCATTCTCAGACTAGGGTGAACAGGCACCACGCTCGCAAGACCTTCGTCTTGCCAGCCGCAGCCTCCTGTCCCTTGCTCTGTCCCGGCCGGTCCCGCCAGACGCTCACTCAGTTTCCTTTGACGCTCCGGTACTACGGCCGGATTACGTCAGCAGTCCCTGTAGCCAGCGCCCAGAGAAAGACGAACGTTCCACCCTGGCCTTTCCTCCCGACTGTTGCGATCGTACCTGAGGTTTGGCTCTTGTTGCGGTCTCTGGCGGCTTGTCCACGTCGTCGTCCTGAGCGACTGGCTGCGGCTTTGTTCCACGTCGCTCCCTTGAGGCCCGTTGCTCGTGCTGCTCACCCTGCTGGTATTGACGTGCCGAGCTAAGTCTGTCTATAACCGGCGCAGCTGATCGGTACTACGGCCGACGCAGCTGAACTAATCGGTATTACAGCCAATGTAGCCGGACTGGTTGGTATTACAGCCGGCACAGCTAGCCTGATTGGTATTACAGCCAATGCAGCTAAACTGACCGGTATTACAGCCAACTTAGTCGCACACAGTTAGACAAATCGGTATTACAGCCAATGTAGCCGGACTGGTTGGTATTACAGCCGGCACAGCTAGCCTAATCGGTATTACAGCCAATCAGCTAAACTGACCGGTATTACAGCCAACTTAGTCGGACCAATCTTGATCCTTTGCAGACTTGGCCGTGTGTTGCTTTTCGAGGACTCAGCCACCTGTGTCTCAATTCGGTGACTTGCTCGGTCCCGAACGTCTCGACGTGGCGATCTTGTTCCCGGCTGGTTCCTACGGTTGTATATTCTTGACTTTGACTTTTACTAGACGTTGTTCCCTCGCCGCTTGATGCTCGATGACTGGTCCTGATTCCAGCGCTGGGCCCGTTTATATAGGCCTCCGGGTCCCGTTAATCCTCGGCCATTCCTTTTCTTCTCTCCACTCCAAGGTCCAAAGTCCACGGTTTTACCGTTTGACCTTTCGCCCTCTGCACACGGCACCACACTGAAGTCCAAAGTGCAGCGCTGTACCGTTCCTTCCTTGCTCACGGCACGCCTGCGCTCTCTGGACTCTCGCTCTGACTAGTGCCGTCTCGCTCTGGCGTCTCTCTCCGCTCCGTCTCTCCCAATCTCTCCAAACTCTCTTTGGGTTCGTACTCTGTACTTTCTCTCCTCGTACTCTCCAACTGCTTTCTCCAAACTCTCTTTTCCTGAGTTGCCGTTACTACGCGAAGTAGTTGCGTAAGTAGCAACTGGCAGGTTTTCCATGCAGTTATTTTTGAGATATTTTGTGTGGAGTTACTTAACTCCTCACAGGAGTGACTGTTACATATTCATATTAGTATCCCAGTCCTAAAGGACTTGCCGGAATAGAAGCATCCGATCGTCAGGAAACTTTTGGCCGGATGAGATCGTCGTATTTGGCCTGTTTTTTTTTGATCAGCGCAATCAAGTGGCCCTTACAACAAGCATGCTTGTTACGCGCGGAGCCCTATTCCCCAATGGGCATACAAATGAGATCGGGAGAAGTGAAAAAGGATAATATAGAAACCGACAGACTAAGTTAGATTACATACTAAACCAAATACTAATACTCATTTTGTGCTAAGTAAGATAATATAAATGCTTTTAAGATTGGCAAAGAGTCGGTAGTAGAAATAACATGGTATAGTCTATTATAGTCATTACACAGTTCTCTAAACGGTTCATGTATATCTTAGTTAGATCTACTAAGATTTAAAGTAAGAGGAATATAGTTTCTGGTTATTCTATTAGGCACAGACAAGTTTATGTGACCCAGTAACTCGGGACTCTCAACGTTCTCGTGATTAAGTTTATGAATGAATGTAGTGCCAAGCATCGTTCTACGGTTTAATTAGGATGGTAGATTAATTAGAAAAAGTCTACTGGAGTAGCCTTTTTCAGCCATTTAATCTCGCGAGCGCCGAGGATGTTGAAGAAACTAGTGCCTTCCTTAATGCTCCTTCCCCGGATGCATTACCGAATCGCCAAGGCTTTGCTTAAATGGGAAATCTTGTTCCTTGTCCTCCTCTTTAACTCAATGCTACGTATCCACCACATTCCCTATCAATGGAAGTGTGCTGTGATAACGATGATACCAAAGCCAGGAAAACAGGACAACCTTGTCGAGTCATACCGACCAATAAGCTTGCTACCCACATTCTCTATAATGTTCGAGAGAATATTTCTTTGTAGAATTATGGGAGTGAGAAAGGTGTAGGATCCCATTACCGAACACCAGTTTTTGTTTAGGCAACATCATGGGACCCCAGAGCAAGAACATCGAGTTGTCCAGCATATTTTAAATGCTGGATGAAAATAAGCAATAAGGATGCTTTTGACCGCGGGTGGCATGATGGCTTATTCATAAATTAAAGTCCCTACTCCCGACTAGTCAGTTTTTTTAAATAAATCATACCTGCTTGATCGAGGTGAGGGAGGAAAGGTCAAGCATTAGAATCGTTCGGTCTGGCATTTCTCAGGGAAGCGTCCTGGATCCCGTTTTGTATACCCCGTCCCCAATCAACATTTTTTGCTTTATATATATTTTCTTGTTTTATTGTGTGAACTCCCGGATGCAGGCAACTCCCACTCGCACCCGGTACCTCCGTCCGCCTTCGGTGACCAGGACGCTACGCCTGCCAACCTTCCGCCTTGCAGTCGCGACCGCGGGTGCCTCCCCGATTCCTTCCTTCCAATCGCTCCGGGCCACCTCGCGCCAACCGCCTTCCTCCGGGGCCGACACTTGCCGGGTGAATTGCGGGCGTCGACTGCTACCGCTGCAGCGGGGTTCTACGGGTGACCTTTGGATCCACATCCAGGGTCCCTTCTCCAGCGCCCTTCGGTGTGGGCCGCCCCGTGCTCGGTGTCGGCGGGACCCACGCGTCTGGCCGTCCTCTCGTCCGGGTATCCCGAGGGCTCACTTTGGGGACCTCCTCCTCCCAAATCCTGGGCTCTTACCTCGACGCCTCCGTCGCTGGTCCTTCCGACCACGTCCACACCACCGACTGCTGCCGCCATCGCACACCATCGGCCACGAATGCCCGCGTGCTGTGGCTTACGTGGGCTGCTGGCACTTCTGCCCGCACCGTCGTTGCTCCTCCGCCTCGCGTGGTTGCGCGTCTGGTTGCTCGGGAAGCGGCTGCGGCTCGGGTCCGCCGTATCGTGGCGTGGGTGGCCGGGCTCGCCATCCCGGTCCTCGTCGTCGTGCCACTCCCCCTCGTAACGGGGAGTGGGTGGCACCTCCGTCGATTCCATCACCTGCGGCTTGTGAGCTGCTCCCGTTCGGGGTTACGCGGTCGGTCGCTCGGGATGCGTTTGCGTCTCGAGTCCGCCGTGGCGTGGAGTGGGTGGCCGGACCAGCAACCACCGGGGCTCGTCCCTCGCTCTCATGGTATTCGCTGTCGTATCACTCCCCCTCGTAGTGGGTGGCCCCCTCATAGCGGGGAGTAGGTGGCACCTCCGGCAGACACCGTACATGAGACGGCACCCTGAGCTCGTCATCGTCCTTCCGACCCGGACTATGCTCCTCGGCGGTGTATCAGCTTGGCCTTCCACTGCGCCTCCTCCTCCTTCTTCTGCTGCTGCCCCTCCAACGTCGGCTCCCGGACACCGAACCTCCCCTGGCTCTCCAACGCCCACCGTTTCGGTTGGTATGCGGTCGCCCGTCGCTACCTTCCACCACTCCCTCTGCTCAACGCTGGGATCGTCCACTATCTCCACGTCGCTAACGGAGCTCACGACGGGATCCGGAGTGGAGTCCTTGACGTGGAACCGTTTCAGGGACCGCCGAGGAGCTCGGGTAGGGCGGGTTGCCGACCATCTTTGCCCCGGGTTGGGTCCCCGCTGGGCCGCCATCCTCCTGCGCGCTTCCGACCTCTTGACGATTGTGCTCATGTTGACTTACACGCAGGGCTCCCCTCACACTGTTGTTTGTTTTTATACCCTTGCAAAGGGTATTATAATTTTGGTCAAAAGTGTGCAACGCAGTGAAGGAGACATCTCCGACCCTATAAAGTATATATATTCTTGATCAGGATCACCTCCTGAGTTGATATAAGCATGTCCGTCTGTCCGTCTGTCTGTCCGTCTGTCTGCTTCTACGCGAACTAGTCTCTCAGTTTTAAAGATATCGAATTGAAACTTTGCACACACCCTTCTTTCCTTTGCACGCAGTATATAAGTCGGAACGGCCGGGATCGGCTGACTATATCCTATAGCTGCCATATAACTGATTGATCGGAAATGCCATAACTTTGGTGTTTGTAAAGTTAGGAAGTTGGGATTTTCTATGGGTTTTATATTTGGCCAATCAATCTGACCTACCAAATTTCATTAGTTGGGATTTTTTATGAGTATTAAGAATGCATCACATGAATAATTTTGGAGAATATAATTTACAGAGTATTCTGCAAGGGTATATCAACTTCGGCTCCGCCCGAAGTTAGCTTTCCTTTCTTGTTTTTTTTTTTTTGTTTACTTTTTTAAACTGCGAAAAACTCTGACAGCCACTTTTTACAACCTTCTTTTGAGCCCAACTTTACACCAGTAAGGGCATTCGCCATGAACAGGAACAGGTGGTCACTAGGCTCTATGTCCGGGCTATATGGTGGATGCGATAAAATCTCCAATCTGAGCTCCCGTAGCTTCTGACGAGTCATCAAAAAAGTGTGTGGTCTGGCGTTGTCCTGGTGAAACACTACACCCTTCCTGTTGGCCAATTCTGGTCGCTTCTGGTCGATCGCCAGCTTCAAGCGGTCCAGTTGTTCGCAGAAGATGGTAGAATTAAGCGTCTGGCCATATGGGAGCAGCTGATAGTGTATGATTTCCTTCCAATCCCTCCAAACACAGAACAAAACTTTCCTGGCCGTCAATCCCGGCATGGCCACTGTTTTGGACGGTTTTCGCTTGTTGTTGTCGTATGTGATCAATTTTTCGTCACCAGTCACCATCCGCTTTAAAATTGGGTCGAGTTCATTCCGTTTCAGCAGCATATCGCAGGCGGAAATTCTGTCCAACAGGTTTTTTTGCGTCAAATCATGCGGCACCCAAACATCCAGCTTTTTTTTTATCCAGCCTTCTGCAAAGAAAAGGTTTGGTGACTAACTCCTATCTCCTCGGCGATGTCACGAGATGTCACATGCCGGTCAAGCTCGATGTTTTCCATGATTTCATAGGTCTTCCGCCGGATGGCTTATCCAAGGTGTCGTTTTCAGCGGCTCTGAATCGTCAAAACCATTTCTTCGCGGTTCGAAGTGATGGAGTACCATCCCCTAATCTCACGGAATGTTTCCCTAGCGGATTTAAAACTTTAAAACAGCGCGAATTCCGGTGTTAGCGAACTCCATGTTTACACATGTATAACTTTTTATAACGCAATAACCAAACTTGTTATGAATAGCGTCGTTTTGTGGGATATGTCAAGACCTTTCAATCGATATATAGCATTGCCCGATACCGATATGTAGCGCTTTGCACAAAGCCTAGTGTATAGCATAGTGTATAGAGTAGGGCTGAGGACGCTACATTGGGGAACTCCGGCAGAGATCGGTTTGGTTGACGATTTGTACCCATCAGCAGATACGTGGAAAGTGCGTTCTGCGGCGTAGCAAGACCTTTGGCTTTGTACAGGAGCCCAGGGTGCCACACTCTGTTGAAAGCCTGCTGGATGTCAAGAAAGGGAGCAACTGCATACTCCTTCTCCTCTACAGCTTCTAAAGCAAAATTGACAACTCTGTGCAATTGCTCAGGAGTTCCATGTCGAAAACGAAAGCCGATCTGAAATTCCGGAATCGCACTGGTGACATTTGAAAGGTTGCTCGAGGTTGTTAGCGAACGCTTCAGCTTTCTCTAAGCTCGTACGGCACCAGCCACCTGAGGGGTTTCTAATTGCTGATTTTAAGGTGGGCGGAGCCATGTACCGTTTTGTGATACGCCACAGCGAGTAGTTAGAACTAGCGTCTGTGTCCAGATTTTCCAAAAAGCTGTCTATAGATTCTTGTTTTCTACGGGCGAGTGCCTTGCTTAGACAGTTAGCCAGTCGATTATGTATCTGATGGATTCGGGCGTCTCCCGTTCTTGCATATTATATAATAAGGTTCATGGACTTGTATGTTTATCTCGCTCAGCTGTTCTAGGTAGGCTTTGAAAGCGTTTATATTAGCACTTCTGGCAAGGAGTCGCGAGCGCTGTGGTTTTTCCACTGGTGTGGCATGCAGTATGGGCAGGATAGGAGTTTGGTCCGAGGAGCGTTCATGGAGTGTTCTTACTTGTAGCCTGTCTATAGCGTATCCATTGATTATGCAAAAATCAAGCGCTGTTGGTGTTATCAGGGGGTTATTTGAGTAAAAAGTGGGTTCACCCGTGGCAAGTACTTGGTAAGGACCATTTGCAATGCCATCTTGCAACTGCTTACCCCTTCTACAGGCTCTTGAGTGTTCCCACCATGCATGTTTGGCATTATAGTCACCGCCAGCAATAAATTTGCTTCCAAGTCCGGCCAGCAAGGATTCAAATTCTGATTGAATCCATCTTTCTGCTATAGGTAGATATATCGCTGCTTATGTGACATATCCTTCTGAAGTCTGTAATTGAATGCTCGCTGACCATCGCACATGTGAGTTTCTGTGGCAATCATTATGTCTATGTTATGAGCGCTGAGGAATAATCGAAGCTTTTCAGATACTCTGACTAATCCACGAGCGTTCCACAATCCGATATTTAATGCTGGTTGAATCATTTCGGCAATCGCGCAATGAGAACGTACACCAGTTCTCTGAAAGCCTTGTTGGACTCTGCATTTTCCTGCATTGGTATTGATGTCGCGGATGGCATTATCTATCGCTGTGAACTTATGGCTGAGCCTAGGGTCTGAAGGAGAGCTTGCGTCACTCTGCAGGGTTGAGCCAGTCCTTGCTTGCATATCCTTGGGTTGAGCTATATCAGCATACGATATATTCGTTCTAAATGCCTCAGCAGGGATGAATCCACCCGATGCGCGTCCTGGATCATTGGTTATCGGAAGTCTTGGTCTCGTCTTTTTTTTTTTTAATTTTTTCCATTCTGACTGGGCAGCCGTGATTAAACGTGATTACCGCCACAGCTTACGCACAAGCATTTTAGGAATTTTTAGGGAATCTGCTTCGTTTGTACCCTGCTTAAGGTTGATATAAAACAAATTCTGCCTAGTTTTATAATTTACTGTAGCTTCGTTATCATCCTCGTTAACCTGAATGCTCTTCCAGTCAGTCTTTTTTGGACAGTATATATTAAGGACCTCAAAGCCGAATTCAATAAATCCCTGTATTATCTGTGATTTCGGTACGTTTGTATGGAGTCCTTTCAGCACTGCTCTGTAGGCCTTGTCTTCTTTTAACTGATGGTGCCAAAATTGACACTTAAGAGTTGTCAGTGTTTTTACAGCCACCCGAAAAGCATCTGAATTTACTGTATATACTTTAGAAACACCAAATTTGGAAGTGCCAATGTTGTAGTTTGAGGAGCCAATGCTAAGATCAAGAGATTGTTCCAATAAGACCAGATCGCTTACGTTCGGTACACAAATATCAGGGATCTTGTTAGTTTTTGCGGATTGATATTCTCCACCTGTACCGCCATTTGTAGAGTCCGCATCCTCCAGATCCTGTTCCATTTGTTCTGCTTCAGCAGCCAGAACCGCGAATCGATTTTTACCCAATGCCTTTGCAGAAGAAGAATTGATTGGCTTGTTGAGCGCTTTTGTGGCCTGCAACTTAGTTTTGCGGATCGGGGCAGAGTAAGAACAGGTAATGAGGGCTGAGCCACGCCTTTAAGTTTTCGACTGACATTTCGCTCTGGAGCTTGAAACGGACATTTCGAATTATTTGTTTTATTCGCCAACGAAGTTATTACATTTGTTAACGGAGTCATGGTCGAGCAAATGCTGCTGGCTGCAGTTGCTGCCACGGTGTACCTAGAAGTATTGCCCAAGATTGTTTGAGCATTTGAAATGGCGCAGGTAGTCGTAGAGTTACTGCTAATTGTCACCATGGAGCTGGTGATCGTTATTTGATGATAAGCATGGATGGCGGGCGCGGATTTGGGATCTTATTTCTTCAGGGTCTGCACCAGCCACATTTCTCATCTTCTCAAATTTATCGCTCCTATTGCTAGGCTGCGAATGAGCAAATGACTCTTCCATTATATCAATTGTCTTTATACTTATGCCGTATAAAGCAATTGATATTCACAGTTCACGATCAAAAGTCTGCAAGATAAGTTGTAAACAACCTCCAGCTTACGCAACGCTCAGAGCGAGGGGTAAAAACAACACGCTTAAAGTCTCGCTTATCGCTGTTGGATTTCGCGACAATAACAGCGAACGCCTTGCAGGGCCCAAAAATAGTCTTCGGGTGCAAGGTGTACACACGAGCGGTAACGAGGCCTAAGCTGGATTACTTGAGGTAATTATCGAACACACGTCTTTACTCCACGATTGCTGGGGGCTAACACTCCCCTTACACGAAACCTCAGTTGCGCGCCGTCCTCTTTGCTTGTCACCGTTAAGTCCTTCCTCGGGGCGCTTCTACGGAACAGCTCTCTTTGCTGTGGTGTTTTTACCCTTCCTTCGTAACACACACAAACTTTATACTTCGTCAGATCATAGTGGCACTCTGGACGCTGCGGTCCGCTGCTGCTCTGTATTACTAACTAAATAGAGTCCTTGCCTCTGAACCCATAAAATTTGCCAATCTTGGTGAGTATCCCTGAAGGGTGTTCTTGGGGGGTATCCTCCGGGGCATTCCTGGGCGGTATCCTTGGGGTTAACCTTGCATGATATTTTTGAGTGTGTACTTTGGGTGTTCTTGTATAGTATTCTTGAGGGTATCCTTGGGGTATCCTTGAGCGTATCCTTGGGGCATACTGGAGGGTATCCTTGAAGTATCCTTGGCGTATCTTTGTGGTATTTTTGGAATATCCTTGAGGGTATCCTAGTGGTGTCCTTGTGGGTATCATTGGGGTATCCTTGGGGTATCTTTGTGGGTATCCTTGGGCTATCCTTGAGGGTATCAGTTGGGGAATCCTTGAGGTATCCTTGAGGGTATCCTTGAGGTATCTTTGGGGTATCATTGGGGTATCCTTGGGTATCCTTGGGTATCCTTGAGGGTATCCTTGAGGGTATCCTTGAGGGATATCTTGTGGGTATCCTTGGAGTATCCTTTTGCGTTTGAATTATATATGACTTTGATACTGTCGTTGTGCCGTATTCAGTAAACGTTCGCACTGCTCGGCGAAACTTTGGGTGGCTCTTGCTTATGCCTGACGCCCACTCCTGTCGGAAATCGTTCAGCTCAGGTGCCCATAAAATATAACTTTACTTCATTTTAATCGTGCTTCATTTCACACTCAAACTACTTGATTACGGTATAATTCATGTTTCTTTTCTTTTATTTACATCCAACTTAAGCCTAAGCCTTACTCCTAATCTTTCGTAATCCTAATTGTGATTAAGTTTTAATCGACTAATCTAATTAATGTTTAAATAATGTGTGAATATAAAAAGTTAATAAAAATTTACTTTCTTTATATGGAAATATAAATAATAAGTGCGATCGGCACTGACATCTAGCAAACTATCGCTTTCATGAAGTTAATATAGTTTAGCTGATCGACTTTATATGTGTACTTACGAACCTATCCCTCGAAGTCCGCAGGCCTGTAGACTGGAGTGCTGTATGATTTGATGAGCGTGGATAAACTCAAATTATATTAGGTGATCCCGATGTACATGAGGCCAATAAATGATTAATGCTCTATAGAAAAAGGAGTATAAGTATTGCTTCGATTCAAAGAAATATTAAAAGGCTTAGCACGACTCCTGATACTCTGCGGCCCCAACCACGCACACGTTGACGGTTCTCACCAAGACTCCTCGTTTTCCGCTTGGTCCGTTTCCGCGCACGTTTAGGGACTGATCTAGGTGGGCATTTACTATACGCCTGACCAATAAAAAACCGCTATGCGCCGCCACCGGGTCTTGCGGCCGCCGCCAGCAAATTCCGCAACTTCCGCCGCCAGCAACTAGTTGCCCGCCAAGGGTCCAGACGATCGCAGGGTTTTAACCTTAAACTCTTGTATTATTAATCCCGCGCGGGCGATATTACGGCCTGGAGTTTTCACACACTGCAGCTTCGAAATTCGGTGCCCAATCACGTCTGCTATTCCTACGCTGCTGCGCCACTGCGTTTATTTAATATCCTGTGGTACTTATGAGTATTTTCCACGTGGTAGGCCCTTGGATCGCACTTGGTTCTCTAAATACGTGATGATTTCGTGAGAACTTTTTTTTTTTTTTTTTTGTAATATATGTTTTTTTTATTGAATCTTCTCTATATGAGACTAACAATAAGTATATCAAATCTTAAGAATATAACTTAACTTACAGTCATGTAGACTGAATTTAGACTAACGGGCCCTAATATTTATTGCTGGGCTGGTAGATCGTTACGATGCAGACGAGTTCTGTTCGAAACCCGTCTTAGGTTCCTTGCGAGATTATTTGGGTGCAGTGTAAGCTTGTTATGGTAGCCCGCTTTCTGCTTTGCTATTTCATCTTTGACCGGTGGTATGCCCAGATCCCTGTGGATGTTTTCGTTCCGAACATACCATGGTGCCCCAGTAATTGTTCGTAGGATTTTTGATTGTGAGCGCTGTATGATGTCAACGTTGCTGTTGCTCGCGTTCCCCCAGAGCTGGGAGCCGTAGGTCCAAATGGGCTTAAGTGTGGAGCAGTAGAGAAGAACTTTAAAGTCCAGACACAGGGGTGATCGAGAATTTATAATCCAGTGTAAGCTGCTAGCTTTAAGTCTGAGATGTACTTTCTTGCATTCAATGTGCCTCCGCCAGGTTAGGCGTCTGTCGAGGTGGACGCCGAGATATGTTACATCGCTGGCTTGGGGAATCGGCGTACTATTCAAAGTTAGCGGGGGGCACGATTGTCTGTTAAGGGTAAACGTTATATGTTTACACTTTTGTTCATTAATTTTGATTCGCCAGTCTGATAGCCACTTCTCAACTACCACCAAATGATCAGCCAGTTGAGCTGTTGCTCTAGTTGGGCATCTCGAGCGGCTCAGGATTGCGGTGTCAATGTTATACTCGTTGGATGTCGTTGTATTGCATCTAACCTCAAAGACTCTGTGGTAGAGGTACGACTTAAGTAACTTATGAGTGTTTTCTGGCAGTAATGTTATGATTTTATGCATAAGGACTTCAAGCCACACTTGGTCGAATGCCTGAGAGACGTCGAGGAATATCGCACTACAATATTCCCGATGTTCGAAGGCTGTACGAATTTCTGAAGTTATCCGGTTGACTTGCTCGATGGTTCCGGTTTCCGGTAATTTGGACAGGCACGATAGTAAGCTTATTGGCCTGTACGATGAGGGAATTGTGTGGTCTTTCCCAGGCTTCGGTATCATTATAACCACGGACTTTTTGCATTTTTTGGGGTAGTAGCAAAGTTTTGTGATCCCGTTAAATAGCTTGCATATAACATCCACTGCGCAGTTTGGAAGTTCAATTATCATTTTGGGGGTTATTAGGTCGCCTCCTGGAGCCTTTTTCGGTTTTATTTGCTTCCTAATGACGTTAGCAATTTCAGGTGCTTGAAACAAAATCGGGTTAATTGCAATTTCAGAGCTAAGCGGCGGTAGTTGAAGAGAGCTTGTGGCGGCGTTCGGCTAAATACATTTCGTAGGTGTAAAGCAAATGTTTCGGCTCTGTCTTCGTCACTGCGGGCCCCAAGTATCCGAGGAGTTTCTAATCGGAATGACTGATTCTATCGGAGAGCTTAAATTTGGGTGAGCTCTCCACAAAGGATGCTTTGTACTGGTCGGCGACAGTTTCTCGATGTACCGGCGCTGCGCAAGCTCCTCTTCTTGCTTGAGTGTTTTGGTGAGTCTGCGGGTGGCATCATTATAGAGTTGCTTCGAATGGGGCGATCTGCAGGATTGCCAAGCGCGTCGTAGACGTCGTTTTTCCCGAACCAGTTGTTCGATTTGCAGATTAGTTTTGTATTGGTTGCTACGCACGATTGTCTCTTCTGGTGTTGAGATTTTGGCTGCTGCCACGAGTACTGACTCCAGGGCATCAGCACAGAAGTCGATGTCGCTCTCTATGTTTAACTGTGGTGTGAGTTCAATGTGGGAACTTACGTACTTTTTGTACTTTAGCCAGTTAGTTCTAGTCGAGGTCTGCCTGAACGGGTGCTCGATTACTTTCGGGCTTTGAAGGAGAGTTTTTAAGACAGGCGAGTGGTCCGATGATAAGTCCGATAGCGATTTGGCGCTTACTAAATTTCTTGGGATGTTCTTCGTCACAGCGAAGTCAATTAAGTCCGGGAGTTTTCTGGGGTCAGCTGGCCAATATGTGGGGCTGCCAGGGGAGACATAGTCGAGTTTGTTGCTCAAATTTATTATTGCTTTATACATTTTCATTGAGGAATTGAGTTATTTCAAGTTTGTGCCGTGGAACGCCATTGGCATTCCACATGGATATTCTAAGACAAGACATCGATTATTTAGATTGTTGGGATGTGAGCAAATTTATTAAAATGTTTTGATTTTGCATAAGGTTTGTCATTGTTGTTTTCATGAAGGACATAAATTCCATCATACCCTGTTGTAAAGTCAGCATCATGGTTTCCATGCTGTTTGGTATTTTTCCTATTGCTTGCTGAGGTGTAATTGTATTTTGCTCAGTGCATTGAGCTTGTGGGAGCCCCGTCTGATTGGCAACTCCTGATTTTAGGGCACTGGCGTATGAAACTCCCCCATTTGTGTTGAGGGGCCCAAATGAAGATCTGGCTGCTTTCGCAAAGAAAACATTAGTTGTGGTTTGGGATTGCACGTACGCATTTCGTACATTCTGGGAGCGTGCTTGTTTTGCTTGTTGAAACTGAGTCTTCAGCTCTTTATAGACCAGGCAGCCTCTGAAGTTTGCGGTATGGTTATCTCCACAGTTGGCGCATTTCTTTGTCTTTGGGTCTTCTTTGCTTGCAGGGCAAGGTTCGAAATTGTGGAAGCCACCACAAGCTACGCAGACTGAACGAAGCCCGCAGTGGTTTCTGGTGTGTCCATACTCTTGGCAGTTTGTACATTGCAGCGGGCCATTCCGCTTGTGCGGTTCTTCAACAGTAATCCTTCTATGCAACAGGAATTGCAGTTTGTAGATCGGGTGCACTTCATTTTTCTTCAAGGCTCTGCTTTCTGGCTCCAGTTCGACCTTAAAGAGTGGTTGCGGCTTTTTATTTTTGTTGATAATATTTATAATATTTTTGGGGAAGAATCCTTTTTCTTTCAGTGCCTCTTTTATCTCATTGGTGGATACGTCGGGCTCTATGCCCTTGAGCACTACTTGCAAGCCCTTGCTACTCTTGAGCTGGTACGTGTAGTAGGGTTTCCTAGCCTCGTCTAGGTAATTAGTTACCGCTCTGAATTGATCTTCAGTTTTAGCTTGAAGCTTTGTTTCATGAATATTCCCTTTAACAAGAGGAGTAACATAAAAGTTGTCATTCCCGACCAGCACAACAATTTTCTTTACTAGGGCATTTGAGTTCTGTTCCCTTATGTACATTTTATTGAACAGCCTGTCCAGATTCGGGTTGATTATTATCAATTTCCGACAATAGGGCGAATCTGTTGTTACTAGATGCCCCTGGTTGTTCGCTGCCTTTATTTGGGCAGGATTGATTATTATCAATTTCCGACAATAGGGCGAATCTGTTGTTACTAGATGCCCCTGGTTGTTCGCTGCCTTTATTTGGGCAATTTTGTTTTGGTTTATATCCAACCATTTTATTTTGCGGGCTTAGCTTTCGTTTGATTTGGATGTAACGATCCATGCCAGTCTGTATAGCCGGACCCACTTGTTGTTGTTTGATATTGCCGATATTGGCACTCGTACTTACAATTGGCTTTGTAGTTTTATTCGGCGCTGCAGAAGTTGCAAACGCATTCGAAATCGCGTTGTTGTAAACGGCGACCGTTGATGTTGTTGTTGCAGTGGCTGCGGTTGCAGAAATTAACGAGGTCGCAGTGCTCGTGGCTGGTGAGCTGTGAGTCGAAGCTGGGGGTGGGGTTCTACACTGCAAGCTCCATGAAGTGGGAGTTGGTGTGAGTAGGGCGGGAGAACAAGACCGTGCTCTCGCACTGTCAATGGTCAGTAGGGCTGATTTGCTTATTGAAGAAGTTCTTTCTACTTCTGTATCACGGGTTGAGAAATAAGAGATATAACTGTTTCTGTGGTCTACGGAGCTTCTACACTGCAAGCTCCATGAAGTGGGAGTTGGTGTGAGTAGGGCGGGAGAACAAGACCGTGCTCTCGCACTGTCAATGGTCAGTAGGGCTGATTTGCTCTTTGAAGAAGTTCTTTCTACTTCTGTATCACGGGTTGAGAAATAAGAGATATAACTGTTTCTCTGGTCTACGGAGCTTCTACGCTCATTTTTTGAATCGCCGCTCATTGAGCTATCACTCGGGGCACTTCTTAGTTTTTATAATAACTTTGCACTAGTTTTATACATAGCACTAATTATTATTTACTGTTTTTAGCAATAAGATTGCCTTTATTATACCAATCCAGTATTTTTAGTTATTGTTTTTCACTTTTGAGCGGTTTTTTTCCGGAGCTCGCGCAAAACACGTCTGCACTCTCCGGCTTATTAATGGCCTTATGAGAACTTAATCGCAAAAGAACAATTGGATCGAGCGGAAATGCGGTTGTCAGAGTACAGGGTTGTCGTACTTTATCTGGCAGGCGATCGAGGTGCCAGATCGTTTGCGCCTTAACAGCACTAATTTTATTTAAAGATACTGACATTTATTTTGTTAGTTAAATCGTATCATAAGCGTACCGTCACACCACAGGTTTTATCGTAGAGGTGGAGAATAATCGATGTTTGTGGACATCGATGTTTTCGATGTTTTTGGTGAAAAACATCGATGTTTAATCGATGTTTAACAAAATTTTTTTTTTGTTATTATATTTTAATTTTATTAATATTTTTGTTTTTGTTAAGGAACAGAAGCTTATCGACGACTGATGGCGTATTAGCATATAAAGTTTTACCTCCCAATACGCCAACGGATCGCACTTTTCCGGTTGGTTCCCTTTCTCTAGATGTTGGCGTAAGAGTATAATGGAATCCGCCCGAAGTGATTGAACTGTTGTCTCCATTTTAGTTTTGAGGAATGAGAACCGTGTAGGTTCCTCTGTTGGTGGTGCTGGCTGCGGTCGTGGAGTTGTTGTCATAACGGAGTTCAGCTCTTCCTGCAAAGCCTTGGCCGCTTCCTCCGAGTTCGATTGGGCAAGGAACCCTTGCTTCTTGAATCGCGGATCGAGAATTGTTGCGATACGAGGAATCGTTCTAGTTTCATATGCAAACAATCTTTCCCTTAGACGAATCTTCATGTAATCTGCGGCAGCGATTCCTTCAATTGTTTTGAAATCGAATCCATTAACTTTGTGGAAAAGTTCACAAATTACAGGAATGATCAACGAAATTGAGACATTGGTGTTCGTCGAAACCGACAAGGTTGCATCCGCGCATGGAGCAAGCAATATCGAAATCTCTTTTAAAACGTCAATTTCTTCGGCAGACAACGGTGAAGGGGCATTGTGAGATACAGCCAATACTACACTTATATATTCGTTTGTCAGAATTACTCGCTTGATCATTTCGTATGCGAAGATGGAAAACATCGATGTTTGGCAAGCCAAACATCGATGTTACCGATGTTTTGAAAACATCGATTACATCGATGTTAACATCGATTTTTCTCCACCTCTATTTTATCGACCTGATATAGCCCAACGGGCAAGTCTCCCGTTGAGGTCTGCCTGATTCATGAGCCATCGCAGGGCTGAATGATCGGTAACGACTTTAAACTTATAACCTTCTACATACATACGAAACTTATTGATAGCAAACAAAACGCCAAGACACCCTAATTCTGTAACTGTATAGTTACGCTGAGTTCCACTCAATATTTGGGACTTATATGCGATCGGGCGTTCGTAGCTTAATTCATAGCATTGTGCTAAGACTGCGCCAACTCCACACATGGATGCATCACATTGAATTATAAACGGCTTGTCATAGCCAGGATGGATTAGAAAAGGAGCAGAACGAAGCTAAGACTTGACTTCGTCAAAAGCAGTTTGTGCGTCCTCGTTCCATCTAAAGGTCTTCCCGTGAAGTAAATAATGGAATGAAGTAAGTGGAACTGTTATAGCTGAATATTGGGATATGAATCGACGGTACCATCCACACATCCCAAGAAAGCATCTTAGTTGCTGTTGGCTTTTGGGAACAGGAAACTCGGATACCGCACTGACCTTGTTCCGGTTTACTTGCAGCGTTCCTTCCCCAACAACATAACCTAGGTATTCGACTTTCCTAAGGCAAAACTGACTCTTTTTGAAATTAATAGTATGGCCTGCATGGCGGAAACGAGTCGCCACTTCTAATAGGTGTTTTAAATGATCATCGAAACTTGATGACATAACAAGAAGATCGTCCAAATAGACGAATAATGGCCTCTTCGGAACTGTAAATGCTGTTTTTGGCCAAGACTGAGAGTCTAAATTGATTTGCCAAAAGGCATCTTTCAAATCAATTTTTGAAATGCAGTAAACTGGTTGAAGTCGGCTTAACAATCCATCTAGATTTGGAATTGGATATGAGACAAAACCTAACTTTATCTGGCTTGACTATTAATACAATAGGCGATGACCAAGATGATGATGAGGCTTCTTCAATACTTCCTAATTTAATCATACTATCGCGCGCCGGTGATAAAGGGTAATGCCTCTGTTTTATATGCTTGGCATTGCCAGTATCGATTGAATGTTCGATTAAGTTCGTAATGCCAAGACCATCTCTGTCAAATGACGGGAAGAAATCTATAACACTTTTGAGTCTGGATTTCTCCACACGCGATAAATTAATTTCGGGTAGTTCTTCTTCTGCTCCTACGGAAACGGAAATTCCAAATTGTTCCCAGAAGTCCATTCCACAAATAACCTCTAATGTATTCGACGGTACTATTAAGAACTGCATTTCCGCCTCAATGTTGTTGTAGCTAACCTGAATTGTGATAGTGCCAAGAGTGGGTTTTGCGGTTTTCTACCGTTATCCCTTCGCCAGCTCCCTCTCGTCTCTCTCCGCTCCTTCTCTCCAAACTCTCTTCCCTCGTACTCTCCAAACTCTCTCCAACTGTATTCTCCAAACTCTCTTTTCCCACAGTGCCGTTACTACGCGCATTCACTGCGTATCCAGCAACAGACAGGTTTTCGTACAGTCGATCTTCGCTTTTATTTGTGCGGAGTTGTCTAACTCCTCTCAGAAGGTAAGCTTACTAGATGACCGCTCTTTTAATAATTAGGGGGAAAGCTGGCAAGCGAATGCTGAAAAAGTAACTTCGGTCTAGAATTATGTTTTTCGATGAAAGACAAGAGGTCTTTCGTCGAAACATAAAACATAGTTGTTTGTTCATTTGTGAATGCGAGAGTCCGTAAGAAGTTAGAAAGATTTACAGGTTCGAGTTTTAGGTCTCATCATGCAAAAGATTTTCGACAATAACTTGTCTTCAGTCGGTGTCAGTCTGGGGTCTCAAGGCTCCCTATCATGTTCTTTCTGGAGGGGCTTTGTAGTGGCGCCAGAAGAAACGATTCTATGTTTTTTATAGAAGTATGTTTTATTCTAGGTGTTTTTTTTTTTTTTTATTCATAAATTACATACATAGACAAAAAATAAATATATATACATATGATATCCAGACTTGCGGGACTGCCGTGAAGCATTGCTTCGTAAGGCTGGCTGGCCTGTTTAGGGCCTCTCGTTCCTTATGCGTACTAGCCGCCTCAGTTCCGTCGTGACTTCCGCAGCCAGACTGAAAACAGCTGTCCAGTTATTCTGACTCTCCAGCATACTAGGTACAAGTCCCTCCACTGTGATCGGGGTCCCCAGGATTTGTTCAGCTCTTAGGCGTTCTTCTCCGAACCTGACACAAATGGTTAGTGCGTGTTCGGCATTTTCCACTGTTCCGCAGGCATCGCAGATTGGGCTTGTCTCGTGTCCAAAGCGATGTAAATACTCCTTAAAGCATCGATATCCGCTCAGCACCTGTGTCAGATGGAACGTTAGTTCGCCGAGTGGTCTGGTTACCCAAGCCGCTATATTGGGGATGAATCGGTGCGTCCACCGGCCGGTTTCTGCCCTATCCCATCTTTGCTGCCAGTTTTCAAGGGACTTTGTTCTTGACCTTAGTTTTGCCAAGCGGTGGTCCGCTTGAGTATCAGCTACTTTTCCCGCTTCAAAGTTCTCCTTGGCCACCACCACTGCGAGCTCGACTGGTGTTATTCCACTGATGACCAGAATGGCCTCTGTAGCGACCTTGCGGAAGGCGGAGGCTACCCTTAGAGCTCCTATTCTGTAGTCCGACTCTATTCCCTTTGTGTAGCTCTTTTTTGTTGTCGCCTCGGCCCATATTGGTGCTGCATACATGATGGACGACTTTGCTACGTTAAACAGTAGCTTCCGGCTCGTGGATTTTGGGCCTCACGCATGCATTCACGGCGTGCCTCCTCGCTTGGTTCCACCAGTAGACTGGCTTGCGCCCCTTGAAGCTTTTGCAGCGCTGCATGCTGGCGTCGCAGGCTTCCTTGACCTTTTCCATCAATGCCCGTTCGTTGTCCGCTAATTGCATCCCTTCCAGGGCCGCTCTAAATGCTGGTATGTCGAGCGTATTTTCTTTGTGGTGTCCTCGAGTAATTGTCGGTGTGGCGGTTCTTGGCGTGCGGATGGTGCTTATAATTGCACTATAGTCGCTCGCCGTGTAGGTCTCTCTAATTTCCCAGGTCGCCGTCGCCGCCAAGCTAGCGCTTACGTAGGTGAGGTCGATTATGGACTGCGCTCCCGCTCTCCTAAATGTAGGGGTGGAACCCGTGTTTTGCAGGACTACGTCCAGCGATGCGAACGTCACAGTGACCACTCTTCCTCTGGCGTTTGTTGAGGCTGACTCCCACTCCGTTGACCGCGCATTGAAGTCCCCAGCAGTAATCGCAGGCGAGTGCGCTCTTATGTCGTTTGCCAGGCTGTCTATCGTCTCGCTAAACTCCTCTAGTGTCCAGCTGGGTGGAAAGTAGCAGCTAAAAACCCAAAGGTATTTTAGCTTCGCCCTTAGGTAGCCTTTTGATGCTTTCACGCATGCTAGATGTTGGGCCGGTTGCCCACATGTCCAGATTGCTGCTTTTCCCAATTGATCCGTGACCCACGTGTTTTATCTAATTGCTTTGTAGGGTTCGCTCAGAATTGCCAGGTCTATTTTGAGCTCGGAAATTGTTTGGGTGAGAAGGTCTTGGGCCACCCTGCATTGGTTAAGGTTTAGCTGCATGACCCTTAACATCTTTGTTGTGATTTACCGCCTCGACATACGCTGGGCATTTAAAGCTCCCAGACGCGTGGTTCGTTGGGAGATTTATTCTAGGTGTGCTGTAAGACAATCGTTGCTGGCTACACCAAATCAGGGGGCCCAGCTTTATTGTATACTTTAATTAGTATCGTTAAATATTATTTTTTGGTAATACTAGTTGGGGAGATGCCAGATAATAGTTTTTGTGGCTATTGAAATCAGCTGCACCAGGGGTGTTAGAGAAAGCTCGGATTTATAAACATGGCTTCAACGCCAGCTGCGCAGTTTTTGTGGTTTTGTAAATCAACGGAATAAATTGTGCCCTGCCGCATCCACCCCTAATATAACAAATATTGCAATCGGAAAAGTAATTATTGTGAAGTCGGAAGACATAAGCCTAGTGAGTGAAAAGATATTCCTCATTTTTCAGTTCCTAACCCCTAGTTGTCTTTAGGTTCCGAAAAAGATGCTTGTGTTGATTTAGAAAGACTGCCGTCTGGCAACGGCCTGAAAAAGGATTACGCTTCTCACAAATTTTCTCTGAGATTTCCTGCCGTCAGCAACAGCAACCCAGAATTGTCCCCAAGAACACCAAATATATATTGGGGGACATTCGTGAGGTTATTAAAATTTTACAAAATTCTTCTCGTTGTTTGTGGTTGACCTGAAACCTGGTCGTTCTGAAACCTGCAGATTGTGCCCAGCAAGGAAAAAATAATAAATTTCCCCGGAAGCACCCCCACTTAGGCATGTGCATAAGAAAACACCACATGCGCGTACACCAACAGCTACAGCCCTCAGAGTAACCAAAATTAAATTCGACAAAAATAATAGATAATCCGTGTAAACTGCTGTGTGCTCCTCCGTTTCTCGTTTACTGATCATCAATTGTCTCCCTCATTATTAAAGCCATTCACCCAAAAATGTTTTGTTCAAAAATACCTAAATTTAACTCCTAATTAAACGTTTATGGAATAAAAAGTAAAATCAATCTTTTACAATTATTTATAATTACTATTTAAAAAAAACTTTTTTGTGAATTACGCAATTAGATTATCGTACAAAAAAAAGCAAAAAGTGTATTTAAATATATTAAGTGTCTTTAAATAGTTTCAATATCATGTAAAGTGAGTTAATATAAGCCTGCGATGTTAAAAAGCGAAATATATTTTTCTTCAGCACACCTGCGCCGGGAGATCAATCGTTCGCTGATGGATAAGCTGCCGTGATTTTGTGCGGGTAGGTCGTTGATAAATAATGTAAAAAGAAGCGGAGGTAACATGCAGAATTTTAGAAAGCGAATTTTTAAAAAAGTTAGTCTAAATGACGTCTGTTTGAGAACTACTTTTAAAGCCTTTTGAACTACAAAGGTGCTGCAAATGTTAAATTCTATTTTTTTAAAGCTTAAGAATAGCTGACAACATAGATATACCTCTATAATTACTGGCATATAACTTCTTACTTATCTTGTGAAGAGGAATTACAAATGAGTTCTTGCAAATCTATGGAAGCTGGGAAGTTTCTAAATATAAGGTACAAAATTTGTGAATGGGTTTGTACAGGGTTTCAGTTCAATAATTAAGCACGCACTCAGGAATATCATCGGGTCCCGGCGAATAAACAGGCTTAACACGAAGAAGATCCAAAAAAAGAGAGCTTTCAATTTAAGTTGGACAGAATATAAGGTTCAACTTGGTTATGGAGTAAGAATAAAGCTGTGGTAAATGATCTAAAGAAGTCGTTTGTAAAACTTGGGCAAATAAATTGGCTATTGTCTGATCTATGGTTGCCGTTATGTTTTCAAGCGACAGCGAGGAAGTATATGTATTAAATGTCCGCTTGGTGTTAACAAAGTTATAAATCGGTTTCGGGTTCTGCGAGAACTGGAACTCACAACGGTTAATGTAATTATTATAACACTAAGCATTAAGCTGAATCTTGATCGAAAACTTTAATATGTGACGGTTCGTCGCTGTCGGGTGGCTCAGGGATGGCCAGGGTTTGTCACAAGAATTTGTTTGTGTCAGGCGTGGTTGCTGAAAGAGAGTTCCGACCCAGCCCAGAGTAGAAGTCGTGGGAAATTACTTAGTAATTGATTAAGACTAGGTTTTATTTCAGTAAATATCTTGACATTTGATTAACAACTAACGAGTTCTCCGATTTGACGGGGTGCCGCCCTTGCTGCCTTTGCTTCCTTCGTCCACTTAGAATACCTGGTATCGGGAGCCGTTCCGCTGTTCGAGAGGACCAGCACGGGATGTGTTGCCTGAAATGAGAATGGGGTGCTTGGGGACCCTGAAGTCAGCCACGAGCGAGAGAGCTACTTGGGGACCCTAAAGTCAGCCACAAGAGAATTGTTTTGCTTGGGGACCCTGAAGTCAGCCACAAGAGAGAGAGAGTTTGTTGCTTGGGGACCCTGAAGTCAGCCACAAGAGAGAGAGAGTTACTTGGGGACCCTGAAGTCAGCCACAAGAGAGAGAGAGATTACTTGGGGACCCTGAAGTCAGCCACAAGAGAGAGAGTTACTTGGGGACCCTGAAGTCAGCCACAAGAGAGAGAGAGTTACTTGGGGACCCTGAAGTCAGCCACAAGAGAGAGAATCAGCCGGTGAACCGTGCCGTAAGGAGGTGTGATCCTAAAATCAGACGTCTCCGAGGGATACCTCCAGGAGGAGGGACTACTACTAAGCTAAGGAGCTAACTACTATGTATAAGCGGACTTGGATCGAATGATCCAGTCCACCAAAAGTGACTTCGCTGCTTACCACCACTGGGGAGTTGATCCTTCACCCTTAGACGGTTGGCTGCTAAGTGATCTTCTATGGCCCGTGGTCCGTCTTATATAGGGCTCGGCGAGATCTAGTGTGACCGTCGTCTGTGGGATTTGCAGGGCTAAGTGTGACCATCTCTCTTGGTCTAGTGTGCCCCTACATGCGCGATCGTTGGCGCGCGCGCGTTCTCGGTTTGAATTTGAGTTAAACGCTCCTTTCATTTAATTTCTCTAGTCTTTCTTTTATTTATAACTTGGTTTTGTGCGCGCAGCGTCACAAATATGTACGAAAAACAGATTGAAAACCGGTATTTTTAATTTTAAACTCACAACGGTTAATGTAATTATTATAACACTAAGCATTAAGCTGAATCTTGATCGAAAACTTAAATATGTACGAAAAACAGATTGAAAACCGGTATTTTTATATTTCTAATAAAGTTTGGATTTTACATCTCTTATGCGTGTAAGCCAAGGTGATTTATTGGAGATTGACGGATAGTACCTCGGAACACAGCAATTAAAAAATGAGTTTATTGCATCAAAAAACATCAAGAGCATAGGTCATATAATGGCAAGAGTAAAGATTAGACAAATTAAAGCCAGAAATAAAATTATTTAGTCTCAGAGAGTCTGCAGTGCGAAAAAAATGTATTCGTTTGGTTGATTTTTCTGATTTTTCTTTTATCACGGTACCCGTGTCGATTGTCACTTCGATTGTAGGATTGATGTAACCCTGGACTGGACACCTTGGGGATTTGATACCAAACACAAGTCAACATTTTGAACATGATTTATCTAAGATAACGATAACGATCAAGCAGGCCATCAATAAAATCATGCTGTGTCCTTGAACTACCAACTGATCCCTATCGGAAAACTTATTTGCATCAGGCTTGATAATAGAAAGGGGATTTAAATAATAAGGAAGTTTAGATATCGGAAGAAGATATGAACAGGTTTTGTATATAGAGTTACTAGGAAGCGATAACTTTACTCAAATAATTTCAATGGAATTGAATTCCTCATAAGATAGCTCCTCTGACGTAATGTTTGAATCCACTCCAATTATGACACCACCTCCATGTCTAAAGGCAGGTCATACCTACATATATACTATATTGTGTACTTACCTGTATTTGAATACCATTTAGTTAAGACTTGCTAAGACTTGTAGATACCAAATACCCTATAAATAATAGCTTCAAGCCTACAGGATCAGGTTGTACCTTCAGTATCTTACGATAATTCGCACGGCAACCTTTTTTACCCAACTGGCTGACTGTGGTAAATACACATTTTAACAGGATAGAGCATCATCTCATACTGCCAAAAGAACCAAACCATGGCTGGAGTATAAGATTTTGGGGTCTTAGATTGGCCATCAAATAGCCCTTATTTGAGCCCAATCGAAAATATATCTAAAAATCCCTTCCTGACCAAAAAAAAAAAGAGATGTGGGACTCTATTTTAAAAGTTCAATGCCAGGATTTATTAAAATCTATGCCAAAGCGTTGTAAACGTGTTGTAGATGCCAAAGGTGTTGTTACACAATATTAATATACAACAAAAATTAATGTTTTAATCAAAAAATTAATATTTAACGCACCCTGGTATCAATTATTGTAACCTTAAAAGAATAAAATTATCTTTCAGAAAAAAATAAGTTTGCATGTGTTATCTACAATGCCGTTACGAATTAATAGTGGTCGGGGCTCCTATGATGACGGCAGGCCGGCCGAGTTGTACCGGTTCTTCGAGTGTCCTCTCGGGGTTATTTTCGATTAGAATGGAGGTTATTAAAAACACTCGTACCTGGATCGTTTGTTCTGAATCCACTTAAAGTCCAGATTATTTTATTGAAATAGAAAATGCCATGAGCCTTAGTGTATTAATATTTTCCGGAAGCTATACAATTAGTTAGAGATCCTCCGATTACGCTTTTGTTCGCTCCACTATCAATTAAAGCTAAGAACGGATGATCAAACAAAACAAGATTTGCAAAAGGACGTATATAATTGCTTACTTTGTGTTGAACATTTATATATTTTTAGTTCAAATTTAAATATATAACAGACGATCAGTGTTGAAGAAGACATTTATAATTTAGCCCTTTTAAAATAAGAATTTTTGTAAAAACCGAATTGGCAGCGCCGACAGAAGAGGCGACCACTTGTACAAGTCTGAGTCGCGCATTTTAAATTTGGTCTTTCGATCGGATATTAACTCTACAACATCAGGTAAACCCTCAAAATGGTCTTTCGATCGGATATTAACTCTACAACCTCAGGTAAACCCTTAACATGGTCCTTCGATGTCAACTGAACAGCAAATGGATTGAAAAATAGTTTTCGCTTTTACTCAGAACTTCACATACACGCTCACATAGACGACGACTTGAGTTGTGTGTGTGTATTCGCGACAGTTTGCAATATATCGTAATATTGCGAAATTCGGAATCTACGACGCAATAAATGATTTCTGTACGATCTCTGTGAGGTGGAAACAAGACGCAGACAGCAATCATGGCACCAACAGGACATAAAAAGAAATCGCAAGGAAATCAACAACAAAAAACTTCAAACACAAAACAAAATAAAGCGGATAGACCTCACGTCACACCGCGACCCGATCTTTCGACCACAAGGGACACAATTCTAGAAAATCGCAACCAAACACTGGTTGCATCTACACCGGCGATTATAAACTCAGTGAATAAATCCGTACATCCGCATGGAAACCGCATACAGTCCGGAGGAAGTCAATCCTCCCGCAGTTCAGCCAAGGTGCATCGACTTCAGGTACAGCTTGAGTACTCTAAGAAACAACAGGAGCTCCAGGATCAACTGGCAAAACAGGAACAAGAGCAAACACGGCAACAATTTCAACAGGAACTATTGGATCTCGAGCATATTTGGCCCAATTAAGATCCGATGCAGGCAGCCAAATAGATGACAACAATCTGGACAATCTGGAACAATATGACGACGACAACAAAGATGTCCGTACGCGTGAGTGGATCTCAACGTAAGCTTAAGTTTCAAAACGATACCATGTCTGAAAACAAATTATCTAACCATAACGATATCGAAACATTCATGGCCAGGCAGACGATCAAACAAGATCTTCCATCGTTTTCAGGGGACCCACTAGAGTGGCCCATATTCTATGCAGAGTTTGAAAATAGTACTAAAACTTGTAATTTCAATGACTATGAAAACTTAAGTAGACTCAGAAAAGCTTTAGGAGGACGTGCCAAAGAATGTGTTCAGGCACTTTTAATTTTACCAGAAAATGTCGACACAATTATTGAAATCCTTAAAGAGCGTTTTGGAGATCCATGTTACATAATAAGATTGCTCCTTGACAAAATCAATCAGTTCCCATTTATTAGCGACGACAAATACGACAAACTTTTTGCATTCTAAGACATAATGACCAATCTGGTTCACACTTTGCTGAATATCGGGGATATAGATCAAATAAGAAACCCTTTAATTTTCGATGAGATTTTAGACAAGCTTCCCATTCATCAACGTATTGCCTTCGTAAAATACTATTAAAAGTTAAAAGAAAAAATTGACCAAAAAATAATTATTTTTCATTCGTGGCTAGGTGAGACTATCAAAGCTGCCACCACTTTAGGATTTGGCCACATTATCAGTGCCAACCACTTTGACGGTTTCGGGTATTCGGGATGGCACAGGCAAAGTTCAGGTGAAAGGTTTTTGAAAAATTTGCAAAGTGACTGATCACTACGTGAATACTTGCACCAAATTTAAAGATTTAAATGTTGACAAACGCTGGGAGCATGTAACTCAAAATAACCTGTGTATTTCGTGCCTTGGTAAAAACCATTTAACAGAAATAATTGTAAAGACAAATAATAATAGTAAAGACAAATCTCAAAACATACAATCATGCAAGTCTGAGGGTAGTGAACAGACAGTCTCAAGTAACACAGAAAAGAATTGCAACGTTAACTGGAATACAAACAAAGTTTTGTTAAAAGTGGTACATGTCACTCTTATGGGACCACAAAATACGATTGAAACATATGCTCTTCTTGATGAAGCGTCCACCATTTCCTTAGTTGATGAAAAGTTAGCTAACGATTTAGGTCTTGACGGTCCAACAAAGCCTTTGAAAATGCAATGGACTAACAATGAAACATATGAACAAGATAACTCTAAGGTAGTCAGCGTACGCATCAAAGGCAGTGGTTGTAATACTAAGACACACACGATGAGAAGGGTAAGGACTGTTTCTAGTCTCAATTTGCCGCTGCAAACCTTAAACATAGACGACATGACAGACAACTTTCAGTTTTTAAAGAACTTTACCCATTGCTCTTACAATCGGGCACATCCTAGAATTCTAATAGTACAAGACAACTGGTCTCTTATTGTATCACGCAAGTTGAAGTACGAATCCTTTGACGGTTCGGTTGCTAGCAGCACATGGTTAGGTTGGGTCGTGCATGGTTTAACACAACCTGAAAGACAGTCGAACGAGACAAATCATACTCTACATGTAACCAACCATTTTCCAGAAACTGACGATTTGGTGAGCTTCATAACCTAGTAAAGTCTTACTGGTCAATCGAAAACGAACTCTCAACTCAAAAAGACTTTCCAATGTCTGTAGACGACAAAAGATGCATAAGAATTGTTGATAATACTTTAAAACGAGTAGGTGACAGGTTTGAGTGCGGACTTTTCTGGAAGAAAGATAACCTACAGCTTCCTGAAAGCTATAATAACACTATGTCTAGGTTACTATCATGCGAACGTGAAATTGACTAGAACCCCGACTATGGACAAAAATATTCCGAAGTAATGGAATCTTATATTTCAAAAGGGTATTTGAAAAAGCTAAACTCGGCAGAAGCTAACATTAAAACACCACTGACTTACTATCTTCCGCATTTTGGTGTACAAAATATCAACAAACCAGGAAAACTGCGAATAGTGTTTGATGCCGCTTCTAAAAGCCACAACTATCGCTTGAATGATTTTGTACTACCTGGACCTGACCTTTATAATCAATTATCTTCCGTTCTTAAGAACTTCAGAGAAAAGAAAATAGTTTTCGTAGGAGACTTTAAATAAATGTTTCTGCAAATCCAAGTACCTGAGACAGATAGACATGCTCAAAGAATTCTATGGAGAGGGGATAGAAGACAGGGCCCTCCGGACGTTTATGAAATCCAAGTTATCTTTTTCGGAGCCAAATGCTTTCCGAGTATAGCTCAACAAGTAAGAAATCACAACGCGAATGATTTCCAACAGAAGTATCCCAAGGCCTGTCAAGACATTATAACCAAGCATTATATGGACAATTACTTAGGCGGAGCAGATGACATATACAGTGCTGTTCAACTGATCAAAGACAATTAATTTGTACATCAAAATGGTGGCTTCCAAATGTGTAATTGGATATCAAATTCAGCAGAGGTTCTGAATCAAATAAATACTGTCAATGGTCAAAATAAAGCTCAGGCTTCTCATAAAATCAAAACACTTACAGAATAACGTGTGCTAGGGATAATGTGGAATTACGAAACCGGCACATTCACCTTAAATCTTCAATTTACAAAATCACATCATGAAATAATTAATATGTCCAGGCGACCCACCAAGCGAGAGATTCTAAAGATTACAATGTCGATTTTTGATCCATTGGGTTTCCTCTCAAATATTCTTATAACTAACAAAATACTTTTGCAAGCTATATGGGATAGCGGTATCGGCTGGGACGACCAAATCATTGACAAACATTTTGTGATTTGGAAAACACTCTGCGATTCTTTTCGACAAATCCGAAACTTTGCAATCCCCAGACTTATGATAACATTGTCAATCACAGAATGCGACATTCAGTTGCACATATTTACTGACGCATCGAAATATGCATATGCAGCATGCCCATACATTCGACTTGAAAAAAATGAGACAATCGATTGCATGTTGATAACAGCGAAGTCACGAGTCGCTCCTCTTAAGCCTATGTGGATCCCAAGATTGGAATTACAGGGAGCTTTATTAGGTGCAAGAATGAGCAAAGCACTACTAGAAACATTAAATTTGAAAATAAATAATATATATTTGTAAACGGACTCTCAAATTATTTTGTACTGGCTAAGGTCTAGCAGTAAGAGATTTAAAACCTTCGTATCCCAGCGGTTAGGTGAAATTCAAAAACTAACCAACGTTCGTGATTGGAGATATGTTTCGTCAAAAATTAATCCCGCTAATGAAGCCACAAGGGTCGCAAAGGTAGATTTGGAAAAGAACAATTCGTGGATAAAAGGCCCAGAATTCTTGTATACCAATATTAAAAAGTGGCCAACAAGTCAAATAAATTCAAATAACGTCACAAACGAATACGTAAATGTAATATATGAAGCAAAACGTACATTTGTTTTACCTGATGTAAGCAGATTCTCCAGTTGAACAAGGTTTTTACGAACAACCGCTTGGCTACTTCGATTTGTGAAAAATCTCAAGAGCAGCAAAGAACTTCGCCTTTATGGCGAACTTACAGCTAATGAGTTAGTTGATGCCGAAAATGTAATTCACAGAAAAATTCAATTGGATTCCTTTCAAGCTGAAATTCAAAGTCTACAAAAAGGAGAGTCAATAGGGAACTCAATTCGCTTAAAAGCTTTGCCATTATATTTTACAACCGACGGACTACTCAGATTAAAAGGTAGTTTGGACAATTTGAATGACCATAACATGAACGCAAAGAATCCGATACTTCTTGGTAACAACCATCCAATCACTGCGCTGCTGATCTTTTTTTACCATAAACAAAATTGTCATATTTTTACTGAAACGGTCATTTCCAATCTTAGAATGAAATAGTGGATAATTAGATGTAGAAATACGGTGAAGAAAATAATTCGTGAGTGTCAATTTTGTAAGAATAGACGTGCTAAGCTACAGACAGCTCTAATTGGACAGCTTCCTAAATGCAGAATTGAACTAACAGAATGAGCTTTCCTAAAAGTTGGAATAGATTACTTCGGTCCCATCGAAGTATTGGTAAACAGAAGTCATGTAAAAAGGTATGGTGTAATTATACCCGTTACTCGGTGCCACGCCCCCTTTAACGCCCACAATCGCTTATATACGATTTTAAAAATTATTTCGGAAAAGTAAAAATGCAGTTTTATTGTGTTTATCAATACCTATCGAAATGTAGAAGAAATTTTTCAAATCGGACCATTCGTTAAAAAGTTATGCGTGATCAAAGTTTCTATCTCCATCTCCCTCGCACTCCCTTTACCTGAGTAACGGGTATCTGATAGTCGGGGCACCCGACTATAGCTTTCTCTCTTGTTTTTTCTTGTATGACCACTCGTGCAGTGCATTTATAAATAGCAGAGGAGTTGTCTTGTAATGCATTTATGCATGTGTTTCGTCATGTGTTTCGTGGCTTTCCAATAGAACTATACTCAGACAATGGGACCAATTTTAAGCGAGCAAGTAAGGATCTTAAGATAATAATTGACAATTGGTCAAATGACGAAATGACACAGTTCTTGGCACAACAAAATTGCACATGGTCGTTTAATTCCGCATTGTCGCCTCATATGGGAGGAGCCTGGAAGAGATTATTTCAATCTATTAAAAAATATTTATGTTTTTTACTTACAGAACGGTTCCCAAAAGAGTACACACTTAAAACGTTGTTTTGCGAAATTGAATTCACGATGAACAGTCGTCCACTCTTGTTTGTGTCATTTGATTTACCAGATGAAGAGCCTTTTACGCCAAATAATATATTAATTGGTCCAAATATCCGAGAATTGTTAAATATGTGGAAGGCTTCTCAGAGACTGGCTGATATTTTTTGGGTCAAGTGGAGAAAAGAATACAGGCAATATATCCTGTATAGCCGTAAATGGGTTAAAAAATTTGATAATTTAAAGGAAGGTGATATTGTGCTGGTTATGGATGCAGATTTACCAAGAAACGTTTGGCCAAAGAGATAACACTGTTCGAATTGTAGACGTTAAGATAAAAGGAAACATCTTCAAGAGACCCATTGTTAAGTTAATTAAATTAGATGTTAAGAAAACAATGTAAGAGCTTAAGTATTATTAATTATAATGCAATACTTGGGAGGAGAATGTTGAACATTTATATATTTTTAGTTCAAATATATAACAATGTTGAAGAATACATTATAATTTAGCCCTTTTAAAATAAGAATTTTTGTAAAAACCGAATTGGCAGCGCCGACAGAAGAGGCGACCACTTGCGAAATAAAGCGTCTATTTGAACGACGTACAAGTCTGAGACAGGCATTTTAAATTTGGTCTATCGATCGGATATTAACTATTGTAGACACGCTTTCTTCTCTTTTATTGAAATAGAAGTTAACGAATGCCTTTCCTGTCACGGTCGCCCGATGTGGATGCAGTTAAAAAATTCACCATTGAATTGTGAAAGCTTGTGTTTTTTTGGATACGACTAAGATACTTGTAATTGCTATAGTTCTTTATTTTCGTTGTAACTTTGTCTTATGTTTCGTATTATATGCCTCTTCCTAATTGGAACGGTATTCCTACATGTACGTTAAGCTTTCATCTGTCTAACTAAGAAAATTAACGCCTTCTATATTAAAATTAATGACCAGCATTCTTTACAGACAGCAAATTGTGAAGCAAATACGCCATTTTTGATGAGGCATAAAACACATTTAACTCGATTTCCCCAAAAAATTTTACTATACTCTTTATATGATATAGTCGTCCGACGTTTTTTTAATTTTTGTTAATTACGGTATTTTTATACCCTGCAGAGGCTATTATAATTTTGGTCAAAAGTGTGCATCGCAGTGAAGGAGACATCTCCGACCCTATAAAGTATATATATTCTTGATCAGAATCGCGTTCTGAGTTCATACAAGCATGTCCGTCTGTCTGTTTCTACGCAAACTAGTCTCTCAGTTTTAAAGATATCGAATTGAAACTTTGCACACACCCTTCTTTCCTTTGCTCGCAGTATATAAGTCGGAACGCCCAGGATCGGCCGACTATATCCTATAGCTGCCATATAACTGAACGATCGGAAATGCCACAACTTTGGTGTTTTTAAAGTTAGGAAGTTGGGAGTTTTTTTATGGGTTTTATTTTTGGCCAATCAATTCGGCCTATTAAATTTCATAAGGATCGGTCGACTATATCCTATAGCCGCCATATAACTGATTAATCGGAAACGCCACAACTTTGGTGTTTGTAAAGTTAGGAAGTTGTGATTTTTATTGGTTTTATTTTTGACCAACCAATTTAATTTACTGAACATCCTGCAAGGGTATATCAACTTCGGCTCCGCACGAAGATAGCTTTCCTTTCTTGTTATTTATCGAATCTTCTCTCTTTGAAACTAACGACAAGTATTCAAATCTTAGCCTAATACATACATTTAATTAGTTAAAATTAAGTTTTTTAGGAGAACGGCCCTAACTATTGTTGCTGGGTGGGGAGATCTCTTCGCCTAAGTCGTGAATGGTTAGTTTTTACTGTTACTTTAGTTGTTTGTGGAATATGAATGTTGTTCAGATATAGTGGGGCGCATATTTTTCTGTTTGGGGTACAGGTACTTTTGCTCGTTAACCTTTATGGGCCAATCTGCTAGCCACTTTTCTAGAAGCCCGATATGAGCTGATAACTGTTGCCTTGCTCTTATGGGGCACTTAGATCGACTTAGAACGGCAGTATCATCAGCAAATGTAGAGGTTGTTGTAAGATTGGTTGTCAGAAGGTCTGCTGTGTAAATTATATACAGCGTTGGTCCAAGCACGCTACCTTGAGGTACTCCAGCTTCAATTGGATGGTATTCGGAGAGGAAATCTTTACATCGCACTGCGAAACTTCTATGCCCAAGATATGACTCCAGTATTTTATGGGTGTTCTGTGGAAGCAAGGTTTTAATTATACCCGTTACTCGTAGAGTAAAAGGGTATATTGTATTCGTGCAAAAGTATGTAACAGGTAGAAGGAAGCGTTTCCGACCCTATAAAGTATATATATTCTTGTTCAGGATCACTAGCCGAGTCGATCTAGCCATGTCCGTCTGTCCGTCTGTCTGTCTGTCCGTATGAACGCTGAGATCTCGGAAACTATAAAAGCATTTTGCATGCAGATTCTAGGAGTTCCTACGCAGCGCAAGTTTGTTTCAAAAAGGTGCCACGCCCCCTTTAACGCCCACAATCGCTGGTATACGATTTTAAAAATTTAAATATTTCGGAAAAGTAAAAATGCAGTTTTATTGTGTTTATCAATACCTATCGAAATGTAGAAGAAATTTTTCAAATCGGACCATTCGTTAAAAAGTTATGCGTGATCAAAGTTTCTATCTCCATCTCCCTCGCACTCCCTTTACCTGAGTAACGGGTATCTGATAGTCTGGGCACCCGACTATAGCGTTCTCTCTTGTTTTATAAATTAAACCGTCCAGCCAAACGCGGTAGAAGGCCTGGCCGACATCCAGAAAGACTGCGGAACAATACTCTAGATTTTCAAATGTATTTCGTATCTCGGAGTTTATTCGGTTTACTTGTGCAATGGTTCCGTGTTTCTCGCGAAAACCAAATTGGTGGTTTGGAATGGCCTTATGGGACTGTAGGTGTTGCTTTATACGATTCAGGAGCAGCTTTTCAAATATCTTTGATAGGCACGGCAGGAGACTGATAAGCCTATATGATGAAGGCTTGGACTTGTCCTTTCCGGCTTTGTGGATCATAGTAATGACAGACTTTTTCCATTGTTGTGGATAATAGCCCAATTTCATCATGCTGTTGAATATTGTGTTGAGAAAATTTACTGCACAGTTCGGCAATTCTATAATCATTTTAGGGGAGATTAAATCGTGTCCTAGCGCTTTATTTTTTTCTTGAGCCCTTATCATTTTTATTACTTCTCTTGATTATGATATGTATGATAGGCAGGGTAGCCTCTGGAAAGATGTTTGTTGGGAGCACAAAGCTATTTGTTGGTGGGAGTGGCTTGAAAACGTTTTCTAGATGTGCGGCAAATACATTTGCCCTCTCTTCATTGCTGCGAGCCCATTCTCCTGTTTGTGTGCGTAATGGCGACTCACTTTCGATTGGTGGACATATACCTGATTTAGCTTTCCACAGTGGATATCGTTTGCTGTTTGGGGAGAGATGCTGCAAATAGGATAATTGAGATCGATTAAATTCATCCTCTAAGCTGTTTTAAGCCGCTCCTTCGAGGCAGGCGATCTATGGGCTTGCCACTCCCTCCGAAGCCTTCGCTTATTGCGTAGCAGTTCGTTAATATGTCCAGAAGCTCGACAGTTGTTATCAGGATTACAAGCCGTCGTAATAGGGGTGGAGTGTTGTGCAGCTAGTGACATAACAGACACTAGTTCTTTAACTGAGCTGTCAATCTCTTCTTTTTGGTACATGTTTTGGAAGCCATCAAAATAGGTGCTTACGTACTTTCTGTATTTAAGCTAATCTGTTTTACGGGAGGTTAGAACATATATGTAGAGAAAGGCTTCCGTTGTAATTAAGCTCAAAATCTGCAAGCCACTCAACAATATCTGGAGAACCATTTCCAGTGTATACAGAAAGCGAATCTTCAATATCTCTTAGTACTAGTAGAATTTGCCCTTACGTCGCCAGTTTCCTCGTACGCTGACTCCTCTGAACCTTCTGCGTTTTCCTGCTGCTCTATATTTTGCCCCTCAAAATAGGAGATGAGTCTTTCTTGTAATGCTGTTTTTAGGCCTGAACTTGGTAATCTTAATTCTTTTAACTTGTCTTTAAGCTCTGCCACAGAAAATCGTGTGATCTCTTCAACATTCATATTTTCTTAACTTACATAAGTTACATAACAAATATGTACTTTTTACTTTTCTTTGAACTTAATCAATAAAAACAATTTAAATGGGAATAAAATATTGTTTACGTTGCATAAACATTTTTTGTTTAACTTCAAATTCGGTATTGTAATTAAATTATACTTGCGAACCGCCTGCCGTCTCTCGTCTTTTGTTGGTCATCTCTGATATTTTCCACTACTTTTTAACTGCTTCTTCACTCTCGCCTTTAATGTCACCTTCAATCGTCTTCAATCGCTTCAATAGCGCCTTCAATCGTCTTCGACTCCAGTGGCATCACTTTGCCGCCTCGTCTCAATCACCTAATCTGGACCTCTGCTTCGTCGTGATCTCCTTCAGTTCTTCTCCTGGTCAAGTTGTCTCTTCAGACATTATTGTCGCTCTCTGCGACAACGGATTTTATAAACGCCTTTCGAGTCTTCCTTTCGGAATTGACACAGAGCAAATTTTGCAGCTTTGTAGTTTCCGAATTTTACCATATTTTGCAAAACTTGATGGAATTCCGCAACATGAAAATTCTCAGCTCATCTCTTCTCATAATCACTTAAGTTTTATAACTTCTTAGATTCTCCGCATAGTTTTGCTAATTAACTGCGATCGATGGATTTTTGGAACAAAAACTTAATGGATGTTTGGCCGCATGGCTCGGACGAGCCCCCAAAATTGTAGAGAAAGGCTTCCGTTGGCTTCGTTAATTTATTACTAATTATACAAGTTTTATTCTTTGTTAATTACAGTTCTTTTATACAGTTTTGTATTTGAGTTTACACATTAATATTAGTGAGACACACGCGACCTTCCTCTGCTGTAACGCTTTTTTCTTAACACTAAAGAAAACGTTATGTAACAGAACAACTGATCTGTTATAAATTAGTGCTGTCAAACCTACATATATGCGTTCTGAAAGCTGTGGATGATCGTAGAGATGAAGTAAAATTGGCGAGTGATCCGATGACAGATCTGTTAAGTGTTACACGTGGACATGATCTCTAGCCACTCTTCTTGTGACGGCAAAATCAATCAAGTCAGGCTTCTGATTAAGATCTGTTGGCCAATATATAGGCTTACCAGGAGAGATAAGACCCAGCTTGTTTCTTGGTGTTATTATAGCGTTGTACAGCTGTCTTCCTTTGTTGTTGGTGAGTCGAGAGCCCCAGTGGGTGTGTTCTGCATTGTTATCACCAGCCGCTAAAAAACGGTCACCTAATAGGTCAAAGAACTGTACAAATTCATCTTCGGAAATGGAAAAGCGTGGAGGGCAGTATACAGCGGATAAGTTTAAGAAACCGCTTCTGGTATCGATGTATCGATACAGGCGATTGCAAATGATGGCAACTCATAGTGCCTGATGCGTTTATTGATCAGTATGCCAGTACCGCCATGAGCCTTGCCATCAGGATGGTTTGTTTCATAAAATGTATAGCCATTAAGGTGAAAATAGTTTTTGTTTGTAAGGTGAGTCTCTGATATAAGCATGGCGTCAATGTCATACTTATCTAGGAACTGCGTGAGCTCGTATTTGTGCTGTGAAATTGGGTGAACTTCATTGTTTTTCAAGTGCATACTTTCCGGCTCCAACTCTACCTTGAACTTTGGCTGTGGAACTTTGTTTTTATACCCTTGCAGAGGGTATTGTAATTTTGGTCACTGCAACGCAGTGAAGGTGACATCTCCGACCCTATAAAGTATATATATTCTTTATCAGGATCACCTCCTGAGTTGATATAAGCATGTCCGTCTGTCTGTCCGTCTGTCTGTTTCTACGCAAACTAGTCTCTCAGTTTTAAGGATATCGAATTGAAACTTTGCACACACCCTTCTTTCCTTTGCACGCAGTATATAAGTCGGAACGGCCGGGATCGGCCGACTATATCCTATAGCTGTCATATAACTGATTGATCGGAAATGCCATAACTTTGGTGTTTCTTAAGTAAGGAAGTTGGGATTGGAAGAATGCATCATATACATAATTTTGAAGAATATAATTTACAGAATATTCTGCAAGGGTATTTCAACTTCGGCTCCGCCCGAAGTTAGCTTTCCTTTCTTGTTATACCCGTTACTCGTAGAGTAAAAGGGTATATTGTATTCGTGCAAAAGTATGTAACAGGTAGAAGGAAGCGTTTCCGACCCTATAAAGTATATATATTCTTGTTCAGGGCCACTAGCCCAGTCGATCTAGCCATGTCCGTCTGTCCGTCTGTCTGTCTGTCCGTATGAACGCTGAGATCTTGGAAACTATAAAAGCTTATAGATTATAGGAGTTCCTACGCAGCGCGTAGGTCGTAAGTCGGAACGGCCGGGATCGGCCGACTATATCCTATAGCTGCCATATAACTTAACGATCGGAAATGCCATAACTTTGGTGTTTTTAAAGTTAGGAAAATGGAATTGTCTATGGGTTTTATTTTTGACCAATCAATCTGACCTACCAAATTTCATAAGGATCGGCCGGCTATATCCTATAGCTTTGGTGTTTGGAAAGTGAGGAAGTTGGGATTTTTCATGGGTTTTATTTTTGGCCAATCAATCCGACCTAGCAATTTTCATAAGGATCGGCCGACTATATCCTATAGCTTCCATATAAATGAACGATTGAAAATGCCATAACTTTGGTGTTTGTTAAGTTACGAATTTGGAATTATCTATGGGTTTTATTTTTGGCCAATCAATCCGACCGACCAAATTTCATAAGGAACGGCCGTCTATATCCTATAGCTGCCTTATAACTGAACGATTGGAAATGCCATAACTTTGGTGTTTTTAAAGTTAGGATTTTGGGATTTTTTATGAGTATTACGAATGCATCATATGAATAATTTTACAGAATATTCTGCAAGGGTATATCAACTTCGGCTCCGCCCGAAGTTAGCTTTCCTTTCTTGTTATTTAATATATTCCTAACCTGTTTGACGTTAAAGCCCTTTTCTTTAAGTCCAGCTATATTCTCATAGATAGGCACTGTTGCTTCAATACCTTTGATAACTACTTGTAATCCTGTGCAACTTTTTAGTTGGTAGGTGTAGTAGTTTATTTTTCCGTTATCGAGGTGTTTGGCCACTGATCGGTAATCTTGCTCGTCGTTCACTTGTAATTTTGTTTCGTTGATGTTACCCCTTTTTATGGACTTTACATAGATCTTGTTTGCTCCAATTAGATCTATTATTATACCCTTGCAGAGGGTATTATAATTTTGGTCAAAAGTGTGCAACGCAGTGAAGGAGACATCTCCGACCCTATAAAGTATATATATTCTTGATCAGGATCACCTCCTGAGTTGATATAAGCATGTCCGTCTGTCTGTTTCTACGCAAACTAGTCTCTCAGTTTTAAAGATATCGAATTGAAACCTTGCACACACCCTTCTTTCCTTTGCACGCAGTATATGCTATTATGAAAATTTTAATTGATATGTATTGGTTTCGTCAATACCTATCGATTAGCCTAATACAAGTTTGCCACGCCCACTCTAACGCCCAAAAACCCATTAAACGCTTAAGCCTGGCTAGCGCCTACATTTCCGCCTTTCATGGCCCGTGGTACCAATGTCTTGGGGTAGATGGCGCAATACAATAGCGCCATCTAACGGATTACTTTGGAACAGCTGGCCAGGGTGCTCAACAGAGTCAACGTTAATTCTCGATAAGGATTTCTATTAAAGGAAATTGCGATGGTTTTCATTTGTCAATACCGAACTATATCCCAAGAACTATGCAAATCAAATCAAGTTAGCCAAATTGGAGGTCTGAGTCAAACAATGGCGTATGTGTAAGCATATACATATCTATGTATTTACATTGTACACAGTTGCAATTGACCGGCAAAGGTAACTCCTTTCAAAAAAAGCTATTCGCTATACCCGTTACTCGTGTTGTGCAAACATTTAAAATTTAATATACATAATACTATTTAAGAATGTATGTGTTTAGCCAATATAAGTATGTATGTTTAATATTTCTAGTCAATTTATTACGGGTAATCTAATTCAGCAGTTTCCCTGACGTACAAAAATTGGTGGTGGCCTTCATCATCTTTTGGATCACTAAGAATAGAAAATTGATTACTTGTCAGCGCATCGATCGATTCCTGTTTGTACTAATGATCCGTAAACATTTTTTGTATTTCTGGGTTAGGTAGGGGCTAGCTTGCCAGTAAGACCTGACGAAACAGAAACTGCAATTGATGTGGTTGTTGTGTTGGTTGTTGACGTCGTTAGTGTCGAAGTCACCGTTTTTAACGAGGGCATTGTGCTGGTCGTTGTTGTAATGAGCAGATCGTTGGTTATGTTGTAGGGGTCGGGGGACGGGCATTGGGCAATCCACGGCTGTTTTTGTGATGTGCCGCTTGGACATAATAAGCCGGGAGAGAGCGAGCGTGCTCTCTCCGTATTCGCTTGCAGTGTTGCAGTTGTTGCCGGTTCTGTTAGCTCTTTCCTTTTATGGAGAAGTAAGCGTTAAGCTATTGAATAGAGCCAACGTTCGTCTTGTTTTTGCTGCCTAGTCTTGCTCATTATGGCTTTTCGTTACAGAGCTTACGCTTTTACACTTTGCCTTTATTTGATTATCACTTATCTTAGTAATAAGAACACTTAGTAATTGATCATTTCCAAAGCACATGAGCACAAGTACCCATGCGTACACTCTGAGCGTCTTTTCGCGAAATAGAATTCGGCTATTTGTGGTGTATTTTTATTTTCGCGATGGAGCAATATAAAAACACGTCTGTTGTCATTGACAGTTGTGATGAATTCCGACTTTTATGAAAGTAAAATTGATAAAAATGAAACAACGAAGCTATAATGGTATTTCCCTTTTTTCGATTGTTCCTATGAGTATACCTGCAATAAAAAAAAGGCTTTTTGTATAGTTTTATGGTGATGCTGATCTAGAATATATATACTTTATATTACCCTTCAATAATACCCTGGACAAAGGTTAGAACTACGCAAAACAATGTCTTGTATGAAAGCTTACATATTTTCCTGGCCGGATAAAGGGGGAAAGTTCATCAGAACTCGCTGGTCAATTTAATAATAATCATAATCTGCTGATAATCATTTGTGAATTTTTGTTTACTGCTGTTTAACTATACTAAATATTCTTGATGATTTAATTTAATTTATTTAATTTAAATTTCATAAATGTATTTCTTCATGGTTTTTATGAAGGATGTCATATATAACTGCTGTCTTGGAGTTGCGTTTCACGAATTCCGATAGAGAGCGTTTCTGTTAAGATGTTAAAGCTGTTAAGCTGTTAATTATCAAAATGGTTGTTTTTTTGTGTGAGCCGGAATGGCCGGCAGTCCGCTCCGAATTTGTGAATTTTAGTTGCCCGGGAGAAGGCCAAGCAGTCTTGGCTGCAGACATCCCCAGTTTGGAATAGGGCCTTTAAAGGAGGATCCGACCATGAACGTTGCTTTCTTAAGGTTTTCTGTGACTATAATTTATCCTACAAGTTGCACATAAGATCTGCGGTGCCTGGGCCCACTGTTGCACACAGAGCTAGTTTTAGTCCTGGCCTCAGCCAGGCTGACTCTCGGTACGGTCCGACTCCGGGGGTGAGATGTTGAAGAGCCTGAAGAGCCTGCTGGTTGTCTGGGGCTGCTTATTAAATTGGTTTCCATCTGACTCAAACCACCTGAAATCCACAGCTAACCTTCTACGCTTTTTCGCTATCTACAACCTGCGACCTGCTCGGTTGCGTCAGCTAGTCGGCCCCTTAACCATTATTCGCAACAGGTAATACATATATATGTAATGTTTATTATAGAATATAGGTTTATTTATCATAAATAAATACGATTAGTATATAGCCGAACAGGTAAATGATATTAATTAAGATTCCAAATGATCGACCGAAATTCGCGACTACTTTTGAAAACTTTCAAGTTATTACGACTTCTGCGACTGGCTTCTTCGACTTGCTTCTGTGACTACTTCTTCGACTTCTTCTATTCTTCTTCTTATCTGTCCAAATTTAGCAAATTATCAATGGGTGGGAATGATGGGTGGTGTGTGTCAAGGATGGGTGTGTCAACTTGTTAGGTGATTGTACCGATACCACCTTACATATATTAAAAGTTTTTCATTTTAAAACCAATTGTAATGGACTTACCGCAATTTAAAAATCATTTTACACAACATGTGTGAAGGGTAGGGAAATTAACCAATCGTACGATCAGGTACTTGTAAAGCTTTTGGGGCAGTGAATCAAACGAAGGGATTACCATGAGCCCCGCCCACATACGATAAGCTCACGCCTGCTAGAGGGTGCTTAATCGTCTGAGCCTTCTACCTCAGCCCAAGTCCTTAGAACAGGGTCACTTTTATAATAATATAAAAAGGTGTTTTTTTAAATAGACCGATTAAGTTAGTATTACTTGAAGTCTCTATGGAAACAAAATAAGCATGAGAAATGCAATATTTCTCGCAGTCTTATTATTCCCTTGCAAAGGGTATTATAATTTCAGTCAAAAGTTTGCAACGCAGTGAGGGAGACCTTTTCGACCCTATAAAGTATATATAGATCAGCATTACCAGGAGAATCGATATAGCCGTGTCCGTCTGTCCGTCCGTCCGTACGGACACAATCTAGTCGCTCAGTTTAAAAGCTATCTGCTTGAAACTTTCCCAAAAGTTGGAACGAGCCGTATCGGGCGACTATATCATTTAGCTTTCATGGGAACAATCGGAAAAAAAAAACAGGAAAGGAAACCAACTTCGGCAAGCAGAAACTGCTTTTATACCCTTGCAGTTATTACAAATCGAATACATTTTGATAAAACAATGAAGCTATGTCGATTTTGCGCTGCATTTTGCCATCGTTTCTATGGCAGCTATATAATATTTTTGTCCGATTTAGACAGGACTAAATAATAACTATACCTCTAAAGAATATTTTGATAACTAGAAAAACAGCAAAATTAAATTGTTTTTAATTATTATATTTTTAATTTTTATATTTTTCTAAGGGAGGATCTATATATGAAGATGTCTGATTTACGAGGGTGGTCCGATAAGTACTTAGCCTCACCGCCCGATGGCGTCACTATCGCAAGAGAAATTTATTATCGTATAGTTCATTCTCTTAGACGGCTACTGTTGAAATTTCAGCCGAATCGGACTCGTAGTTTTGTTTTGACTGCGTGTGGAATCGGACGTGTCCGCGGATTTTAGAAAAATGGAGAAAGAGCAATGTCGGTCTCTGATTCGATTCTTGTTTTTGGAAGGGAAATCGCGCAGAGAAATCGAAGAGCGCTTGGATGCTGTGTACGGAAACTCTTCTCCATCGATGGCGACCGACAAAAATTGGATTAACGACTTTCAACGTGGTCGCACGTCGGTTTTTGATGAGCCACGCCCAGGTGCCCCGAAAACAGCTACCACAGAGGATAACGTGACAAAAATCCACGATCTCGTATTGGCAGACCGCCGATTGAAGATACGCGAGATAGCTGAGACAGTAGGCATGTCAAAAGACCGCGTGGGTCATATCCTGCATGAAATGTTCGGCATGAGAACGCTGTCGGCGCGATGGGTGCCGCGTTTGCTCACTCCGGATAACAAACGCAACCGTGAGACCACTTCAGAACAGTGTTTGACGCTGTTTAAGCGCAATCCGAAGGAGTTTCTGCATCGTTTCGTGACCGTCGACGAAACATGGATCCCCTGGTACACACCAGAGACCAAGGAACAGTCGCAACAGTGGACTTCACCCGGCGAACCTGCTCGGAAGAAGGCGAAGACTGTCCCATCGGCCGGAAAGGTGATGGCCACCGTTTTTTGGAATTCACAAGGTGTGATCTACATCGACTACCTGAAGAAGGTCAAAACGGAGGACTGTACTACGCCGAATCATTGGGCCGATTCGCCGACGAATTGCAGAAAATACGGCCCCATTTGGCGAAGAAAAAAGTGCTCTTCCTCCCTCGCCAAGGCCAAATTGGTCGAATTGGGCTACGAACTGCTACCCCATCCACCATATTCTCCAGATTTGGCCCCGTGTGACTTATTTTTGTTTCCAAACTTAAAAAAGTCACTCGCTGGGCAGAAATTGGCGTCGAATGAGGAGGTCGTCGCCGCCACAGAGGACTATTTTGCAGACCTCGATAAAACTTATTTCTGTAATTCCATAGTATTTAAATATTACCAAGTCCAATAGAACAAAAAAAACAATAAAGCTTATACTTTTTATACACTTGCAGAGGGTATTATACCTGCAGTCAAAAGTTTGCAACACAGTGAAGAAGACATTTCCGACCCTATAAAGTATATATATTGTTGATCAGCATCACCAGGAGAGTCGATCTAGCCATGTCCGTCTGTCCGTCCGTCCGTCCGTCCGTTTCTACGCATACTCGTCCCTCAGTTTTAAAGCTATCTGCTTGAAACTTTCCCAAAAGTTGTCTTGCTATTGCAGGTAGTATATAAGTCGAAACGAGCCGGATCGGGCGACTATATCATATAGCTCCCATAGGAACAATCGGGAAAAAAATGTAAAAGGGTATAACTTTGTTTTACATTTTTTTTTTGTTCTTTCGGATTTGGTTATATTTAAATACTACGGAACTACGGTTTTAAATAAATTAAAATAGGACATCTAAAAAATCAAAAAACTAGAAAAATAAATATTTTGCTGTTTTTCTATTTATCAAAAAATTCTTTTGAGATTATTTTATACTATATCAGAATAACGCTTTTAGATTTATCAAAATCGGACAACAATATCATTTAGCTGACATAGAAATTATGGCAAAATGCAGGCCAAAATCGACATAGCTTCATTGTTTTTAGTAATATAGGTATAGAAATCGAAATGTAGTCGTTTTGTAATAACTGCAAGGGTATATACACTTCGGGTTGCCGAAGTTTGCTTCTTGTTTTCTTCTTTGGGATTTAAATACTATGAAATTACGGTTTTAATTAAATTAAAATATATCAGAATAGAAGGTACGCTATTAGTTTTGTCAAAATCGGACAACAATATCATATAGCTGCCATAGAAACGCAAAATAGCTTCATTGTTATTAGTAATATACGCATAGAAATGGCAATGTAGTTGTTTTTTTAAAAACTGCAATGGTATATAAACTTCGGCTTGCTGAAGTTTGCTTCCTTCGTTGTTAACATTTTTTTTCCGATTGTTCCTATAGGAGCTCTAAGATATATTCGTTCCGACTTATAAAAAGTAGAACTTTGTTGTTTTTAATTTTTTTTGTTTATTGGGACTTGGTAATATTTAAATACTATGGAATCACAGGTTTTAATTAAATTAAATAGGACATATATATATCATAGCTCCTATAGGAAAATCCAAAGATTAAAAAAAAACAAGAAAGAAAAGCTAACTTTGGGCGGAGCCGAAGTTGATAAACCCTTGCAGAATATTCTGTAAATTATATTCTCCAAAATGATTCAAATTATGCATTCTTAATACTCATACAAAATCCCAACTTCCTAACTTTACAAACACCAAAGTTATGGCATTTCCGGTCAATCAGTTATATGGCGGCTATTGGATATAGTCGGCCGATCGTTATGAAATTTGGTAGGTCGGATTGATGGCCAAATATAAAACCTATAGAAAATCCCAACTTCCTAACTTTAAAAACATTAAAGTTATGACATTTCCGATCGTTCAGTTATATGGCAGCTATAAGATATAGTTCGCCGATCCCGGCCGTTCCGACTTATATACTGCGTGCAAAGGAAAGAAGGGTGTGTGCAAAAATTCAATTCGAAATCTTTAAAAATGAGAGACTAGTTCGCGTAGAAACAGACAGACGACCAGACAGACAAGCGACCATCCTTAAAGCAACTCAGGACGCGATCCTGATCAAGAATATATATACTTTATAGGGTCGGAGATGTCTCCTTCACTGCGTTGCACACTTTTGACCAAAATTATAATACCTTCTACAAGGGTATAATAATAATTAAAAACAATTTTATTTTGCTGTTTTTCTATTTATCAAAATATTTTTATACCCGTTACTCGTAGAGTAAAAGGGTATATTGTATTCGTGCAAAAGTATGTAACAGGTAGAAGGAAGCGTTTCCGACCCTATAAAGTATATATATTCTTGTTCAGGATCACTAGCCGAGTCGATCTAGCCATGTCCGTCTGTCCGTCTGTCCGTCTGTCTGTCTGTCCGTATGAACGCTGAGATCTCGGAAACTATAAAAGCTAGAAGATTGGCATTTTGCATGCAGATTCCACGCCCCCTTTAACGCCCACAATCGCTTATATACGATTTTAAAAATTTAAATATTTCGGAAAAGTAAAAATGCAGTTTTATTGTGTTTATCAATACCTATCGAAATCAAAGTTTCTATCTCCATCTCCCTCGCACTCCCTTTACCTGAGTAACGGGTATCTGATAGTCGGGGCACCCGACTATAGCGTTCTCTCTTGTTTTGAGATATACTTGTACATAGTTATTATTTACAATATCAGACTTACGCTTTTAGTTTTGACAAAATCGGACAACAAGATAATATAGCTGCCATAGAAACGATGGCAGAATCCAGCGCAAAATCGATATAGCTTAATTGTTTTTAGTAAAATGTATTCGATTTGTAACAACTGCTAGGGTATATAAACTTCTGTTTGCCGAAATTCGAATAAAAACAAAAAAATGTATATTGCTGTTTTTCTATCTATCAAAATATTCCTTTGAGATATAGTAATTGTTTACTATCAGAATTTCGCTTTTAGTTTTTATTAAAGTCGGACAACAATGTTATATAGCTGCCGTAGAAATGATGGCAAAATGCAGCGCAAAATCGACATAGCTTCATTGTTATACCCTTGCAGAGGGTAGTGTGCAACGCAGTGAAGGAGACATCTCCGACCCTATAAAGTATATATATATTCTTGATCAGGATCGCGTCCAGAGTTGATATAAGCATGTCCGTCTGTCCGCCTGTCCGTCTGTCTGTTTCTACGCAAACTAGTCTCTCTTAAAGATATCGAATTTAAACTTTGCACACAGCCTTCTTTCCTTTGCACGCAGTATAAAAGTCGGAACGGCCGGGATCGGCCGACTATATCCTATAGCTGCCATATAACTGATTGATCGGAAATGCCATTTGTAGAGTTAGGAAATTGGGATTTTCTATGGGTTTTATTTTTGGCCAATCAATCCGACCTAACAAATTCTATAAGGGCGACTATATCCTACAGCTGTCATATAACTGAACGATTGGAAATGCCATAACTTTGGTGTTTTTAAAGTTAGGAATATTCCGCAAGGGTATATCAACTTCGGCTCCGCCCGAAGTTAGCTTTTCTTTCTTGTTTTTAGTAATATATACATAGAAATCGAAATGTAGTTGATTTGTATTAACTGGGTATATAAACTTTGGCTAGCCGAGGTTTGCTTCCATTCTTGATAAATCTTTTTTGAAGCAACCAAATCTTTAAGATTTAATAAGCCTTTATGCGAATTTGAAGTTAAGCTCGTAATGCGGCTTTGCCAAAATTAGGCAAGTGACGCTGTTGGTTGTCATCAGGTGGCGCGTCAACCAGACGGGTTAAAGGGTTGGAGAAATCCGTGTTGAGCGCTATGGCGATAAAAGCAAAGCGAATAACAAATGTGATGGCGGTGCCGCTCGTAAAAAATTTAAATGTAACCGTCATCTTTCGCAATGTGCCTACAAGCACAGCCCTCGTCAAAACTTCGCCCCTTTATATCCAACCCCTCTACTCGCGCCTCGTTCAAGCGCCTTTAATGTCTCTCGTAAATTATAAATTAAATATTTACTCCAGATTGTGAAAATGCGTTTATTTATATTCTACGGCTTGGGCACCAAGGTAAGTGTTCACCTAGAAGGTGGCGGGCAGGGTCGGCCTGTAATTATATCTGAAGCTTAATTTGTCGCGCTTGACGTTGGCGCCTTAGTGCAATAATAATATTAACAATTTTTATTAAAACTCAAGTTGCGGGCAACAGCATGCACATCCTACCGAACTATACAGCCTATAGATTGAAAACAGGAAAGATATATCTGGAAATATTTAATTCTTTTAGAAGAATTCTCTTATAAAATTATGACACATTTATCTTTTTGATTTCAGGAAGTTAAGAAATATTTAATCTTTAAAAACCAAAACAGAAAAGTTTCCGTAATAAAAGATTTCCTTGCTAGTCCTGGAAGATTCAGTGCTTTTAAAAGCATGTGCTGAAACCCAACTTCGTTGGTAGGGTCCTTTAACTGAATATAATGTATTTGGACTATTGGAATGAAGCTGAATGTGTCTTGTAAAGAGATTTGACATTGAACCTTTATTTAAAAATTCAATTTCTGAAATTCTCCGTGTTACCTCCGGTGTCCCACAAGGGAGCCATCTGGGTCCGTTACTTTTTACATTATTTATTAACAATCTTCCCTCAATTATAAGTCATTCTCGCGTACTTATGTACGCAGATGATGTTAAGTTGTGCCTGCAGTATAAGGACATTTCCTGCCATTTAGACTTGCAATCCGATCTAGATAATTTTCAAAACTGGTGCCGAGATAATTTACTAAATTTAAACGGCTCCAAGTGCAAGCTGATGACTTTTTATCGGGCCAATCCGATATACGCGACTTACACGTTAAGTGGCAGCTCTTTGGATAGAATAACTCTTGTAAACGATCTTGGCGTTCTCTTGGACCCTAAACTAAAATTTTCTAATCACATTTCGTCCATGGTTAATAAAGCCAGAGGAGTGCTTGGATTTATTAAAAGGTGGTCGAAAGAATTCGATGATCCTTATTTGACTAAAACTTTATTTATTTCGCTAGTCCGTCCGATTCTGGAGTATGGGTCTCCCGTCTGGAGTCCACAATACGGAATACATATTGGTCGTATTGAATCTGTGCAAAAAACTTCCTTCTTTTTGCTTTACGGCGCCTAAACTGGGATGCAAATCTTATCTTACCTTCTTATTCTAGTAGACTTCTTTTGATTAATTTACCATCCCTAGCCAACCGTAGAACGATGCTTGGTACTATCTTTATTTATAACCTTATACATGGTGATATTGACTGCCCCGACTTGTTAAGTCGGCTAAACTTTTCTGTGCCAAGTAGATTAACTAGAAATTATATTCCCCTAATTTTAAATCATTTTAGATCTAACTATGCCTTGCATGAGCCTTTCAGAGTATTATGTTCTGACTATAATAGACTTTTTCCTGTAATATCAAATCTTGACTCTCTGCCGCTCCTAAAACGATTAATACTTGCTTCATTGGCACAAGATTGATCTAACTATTACTTTTTTCCCCGGACCTTTACCTTTATTTTCCTATCTCGCGTCTATCCTATCGCGAATCGTGCCGTACGATACACGGCTGCGCCATTCGGTCGGTTGGGCGGGTAAGTGGGCCGTGGGACTCCGCGCGAAAAAAAAAAAAAAAAAATATGCTGCTCTGGATTGCAATCCTTTACAACTTTGTGGAATCCAGAAAGGAGAAGTTTGTCCCAAGTACCGAAAATTCGATACTAGCCAGCAACGATCAGGCGGAATAAGTAACCAAATTTCTCATGAATTTTTAAGGCTCGGCCCGATTGTCTGCCAAGACTTAACCCTTTCGGGACTACTGGGACAATACGTCCCAGCAATTTTCAAACGTTCATCAATTTTAAAGCGATCGCTTATGTGAACTATCATAAACGCAGCTTTAAGTGTTTATTTCACAATGTATACAAAAAAATAACGGTAAACATATGCAAAATTGACGATGAATTTCACAACTTCGGTGAAATTTCGTCAGTTCGTTCGCAAAATTTGACAAAAACGCATGTGTAAGCTTCAAAGTGCACACTGTTTGCGGTTTTTCTGTGAGAAAAATAGTAAAAATAATCTAACTATATTTTGAAAGCGTTAAGCACTAATAAATTGTAAGTCATACATGATTTTATAAAAATGGGACTTATAATCCCATTGCGTTTTTTGGGTGGGATATATAATCCCAATCAACATTTCAGATGTCGAAAAGAAAACTAAATCTAGAGGATGTGAAGCGCATTGTGATCGAAGAATTAGACTCGGGTGACAATTTTGAAGATTCTGGAAGTGAATTTGTTTGTGATAGCTCTGAGGAAACAGATTCCGCTTCAGACAATGAGGTTGGTGACAAAATTACCCCTCACGATAATAAAAAAAACCACGACAAACCGCAAGGAGTAATAGTTCACTATGTAAACGTCACTTCTAAAAACCATCTAGACTTCAATCCAAAGTTTCAATTTCCATCTGAACGTAAAACAAAAGCTCTGTTGAACATTACTGATGACTGCACTGAGTTTCAGTGTTTAGCAAGCTCTTTCCATATAGTTTGCGTGTAAGAATTGCTGAATGTACGAATCAGAGATTAACTGCTACGAATCGTCGATTGGATTCAAACCGAGGGCTAACGGATGCTAATAAAATTTTAGTTTTTCTTGGAGTAACATTAATTATGTATTACAATATGGTGCCATCACTAAAGGACTATTGGAGCAAGAATGAGTCGATGGGTAATTCTGTTATCAAGAATTGTATGTCACGAGATCGCTTTTTATTACTAGCATCAAAAATATATTTTAATGACTGCAAAAAGAGCGAGAATGAAACTAAAGACTATTACATTGCTGATATTGTACGTTGTTTCAAATACACATTTGATGTCGCTCGTAGCGATAGTCCTTTTCACTCTGTTGATGAATATATGGTTAAATTCAAAGGCAGATCAAGCATGAAACAATATATGCCAATGAAGTCAACGATGTACATCGCTTGGGCAGGAAAAACGAACGAAATTGGTAATAATGCAGCCCGCTGCCATACACCTTTGTGTTTTGAATGCTTTGCTCCGTTTCACAAATTAAATGAAAAAATACAATACTTACAAATTATGGAATAAATACTAAAAAATTCAACTCAAATGCCTTTTCATTAAACCTAATATTCAAATTATTTTACACTTATTCGGATAATATGTCCCACCAAAAATACGTTTTGGGATTATATGTCCCAGGATAAAAGAACGATTTAAGGATTTTTAAGTATGCACCTTTTATAATATGCAAAAACATTTCCCACAATTATCTTGGATTTTAAAATAAAACTCCGTCCCGAAAGGGTTAACTTATGTTCTCCACAAACATGTCATGTATGTATTTTTGGGTCTGCAGGAGCTCCAAACACTACATCTGCATTCCGTCCAAAGATTCCTTATTGTCATTCTATCTAAACGACGTTTGCCTTGCCTGAAACCCAAATAAATTGATTTCACAATACTTGTCCGTAACATACTATATGTATACCAAGACTATCAGAACGCCTTAAAAACTCAGAATGTTACAATAAAAGAAAAATAAAATCAGCACATAAGCCCAACAACACCCTGCGACTAATATTCAACAAGACCAAGTCCAAAATACAAATGTTTGACAAAAACAATGAAAAATGTGATAGCATATATGTTGGAACAACTAAATCTAAACTTAAAACTCGATTATCCCAAAACAGATCAGACTTCAAATTAAGACACAGCCATGGCCCACTGTAAGACCAGCGGTCACCCAAATTTTGACGCAGAGACTATTTTGGAACATGAACAACATTACAGAAAACGCTTTACCATAGAAATGTTACATATAACAAACACACCCACAAACATATGACTGAACTACAAAACAGACGTTAAAAATTGCGCTCATATTTACAGACACTTACTTAAATAAAAACTAGTATTAATCTCCACGTCCGACGGTGCAGACGTTTAAAATTACGTAAAAATAATAGTTTTAAATTTTGTTTTTCGTTGTCTAAATTCATTTTATTTTTATGTGTTTTATGTAGTTTTTAGTTGCCCTGAAGACGGTTGCCGAAGTGCAACCGAAATATATTGGAAAAAAAAAAAAAAAATTTCTAAAATTTTGTTATGAATTTTTTCAATTGTTGACCTCGAGACGGAAAAACTTTCAAATAATCATCAAAGGTCGCTAACAAACTAAATTACAAAAAATTTATTATTAATAGAGATGAAAATCCCTAAAAATGTTAAAAGGCGAAAAAGCCTGAAATATAATTGTATGCGTGGTATCTAGAAATTTGTGTGAAATCCAGCAGTTTCCACCACCGATTATTCGGAAAGTATTTTGGATATATTGCTGTATAAACGAATAATTCTGGCGTAAAGGTTTCCGGAGAAAAAAAGGCAACAGAGCTATTTGTCAGGTCAAGAAAAATGTCGATGTCATGGTCAGAGAGAACTGAGATAGCTCCGACCGAGTCACACGCGCTACAATTTTTCTTTCAATTTTCGGCAGGCCTAGAGTGCAGTGGGTTGGTAAACCCGGTATCGCGAGTGAAAAAGTTTCGGAAGAGATCGAACAGAGAAGCAGTCGAATTTCAAAAAGGAAAGAAAACGACGGGAGGGCGACAACGAGTTGGGAACTTCCTCAGCATGCAAGACAAAGGGGGCCTTGAGGTCTTTAAACATTTTATTCCCTACCGGGAAAGGGCTGATATTCGTATTTGTATCTCGGGCTTCAATTTAGCCAGAGTTAAGGGTGGGCTAAAAACCAATCGAGCCAAAACTCCAGAAGGCTCGAGACAACTTCACTCAATCCCAAACAGATGGTGATTTAGACTGGAAGAATACTTATTCCCCTTTTTCTCTCTCGTCTCCCATCTCTCTAAGCCGTGAGTGTGGTTGAGTGGGAAAAAAAAATATGCAAGCGATCGGCCGGTTGAAATAAATAAATAATAGCAAATACTGAAAAACGCTCGCGAAGGAGAAGCGACGACGACAAATTATTAAAAATTAAGCGAATATACAATTGAACGTGAATCAGATGAGAATATGTGGTAGTGTAGTGTTAACAAGAGAGAACGCTATAGTCGGGTGCCCCGACTATCAGATACCCGTTACTCAGGTAAAGGGAGTGCGAGGGAGATGGAAGTAGAAACTTTGATCACGCATAACTTTTTAACGAATGGTCGGATTGGAAAAATTTCTTCTACATTTCGATAGGTATTGATAAACACAATAAAACTGCATTTTTACTTTTCCGAAATATTTAAATTTTTAAAATCGTATATTAGCGATTGTGGGCGTTAAAGGGGGCGTGGCACCTTTTTGAAACAAACTTGCGCTGCGTAGGAACTCCTAGAATCTGCATGCAATGCCAATCTTCTAGCTTTTATAGTTTCCGAGATCTCAGCGTTCATACGGACAGACAGACGGACAGACGGACAGACAGACGGACAGACGGATATGGCTAGATCGACTCGGCTAGTGATCCTGAACAAGAATATATATACTTTATAGGGTCGGAAACGCTTCCTTCTACCTGTTACATACTTTTGCACGAATACAATATACCCTTTTACTCTACGAGTAACGGGTATAAAAATATAAAAGTTAAAGAAAAAAGGAGCGGAGAGTCAGGAAAAATAATGCGTGTGAGATAAATAACGAAGTCCGGACCCCGTTAAAAAAATGTGATTTTAAGTCCGCTGTTGCAGTGAAAATTTGGTAAAGAAAAAAAAATAGCAAAAACGTGAGCAGAGGCGCAAGCTAGTTTGCATAGTGGTCATGTTAGTGGTTTGTTTTTGTTTTCTTTCTGTTATAAATTCCACAGGAAAACCTCAGCGCTTTCAGCGATGGATTTTCAACACGGTGGTGAGTGACATCACAAAAAACAAGAAAGGAAAGCTAACTTCGGGCGGAGCCGAAGTTGAAATACCCTTGCAGAATATTCTGTAAATTATATTCTCCAAAATTATTCATATGATGCAGTCTTAACACTCATAAAAAATCCCAACTTCTTAACTTTACAAACACCAAAGTTATGGCATTTCCGATCAATCAGTTATATGGCGGCTATAGGATATAGTCGGCCGATCCTTATGAAATTTGGTAGGTCAGATTAATTGGCCAAATATAAAACCCATAGGAAATCCCAACTTCTTGCATACTTTTTATACCCTTGCAGAGGGTATTATAATTTTGGTCAAAAGTGTGCTACGCAGTGAAGGAGTCATCTCCGACCCTATAAAGTATATATATTCTTGATCAGGGTCGCATCCTGAGTTGATATAAGCATGTCCGTCTGTCCGTCTGTCTGTTTCTACGCGAACTAGTCTCTCAGGTTTAAAGATATCGAATTGAAACTTTGCACACACCCTTTTTTCCTCTGCACGCAGTATATAAGTCGGAACAGCCGGTATCGGCCCACTATATCCTATAGCTGCCATATAACTGAACGATCGCAAATGCCATAACTTTAGTGTTTTTAAAGTTAGGAAGTTTGGATTTTCTATGGGTTTTATTTTTGACTTATCAATCCGACCTACCAAATTTCAAAAGGATCGGCCGACTATATCCTATAGCTGCCATATAACTGAAAGATTTAAATGCTATAACATTGGCGTTTGTAAAGTTAGGAAGTTGGGATTTTTTATGAGTGTTAAGAATGCATCATATGAATAATTTTGGAGAATATAATTTAGAGAATATTCTGCAAGGGTATATCAACTTCGGCTCCGCCCGAAGTTAGCCTTCCTTTCTTGTTTTGATTTTATTTGCCCAATTGAGGTCTAGCGGACTTCCCAGATCTTCTGTAAGTCTGGCCGTAGCCATAAAATTTGACTTATTTTAGATCTTGCATTAAATAATTTTGGAACAGTGGGGCAAGGGTGTAAGCCACTAGGTCTTTAAATCAATTATTACTTTGGGGAAAATTGTATATTTACACCTTTGCAGAGGGTATTATAATTTTGATCAAAAGTGTGCAACGCAGTGAAGGAGACATCTCCGACCCCATAAAGTATATATATTCTTGATCTGGATCACCTCCTGAGTTGATATAAGCATTTCCGTCTGTCCGTCTCTCAGTTTTAAAGATATCGAATTGAAACTTTGCACACACCCTTCTTTCCTTTGCTCGCAGTATATAAGTCGGAACGGCCGGGATCGGCCGACTATATCCTATAGCTGCCATATAACTGATTGATCGGAAATGCCATAACTTTGGGATTTGGGATTTTCTACGGGCTTTATATTTGGCCAATTTACTGACCTACCAAATTTTATAAGTTTTTAAAGTTTGGAAGTTGGGATTTTTATGGGTTTTATATTTTGCCAATCAATCCGACATACCACATTTTTTCAGGATCGGCCGACTATATCCTATAGCCGCCATATAACTGATTTATCGGAAATGCCGTTTTCAAAAACGTAAGAGATTGTAAGCGATTGTTCTAAGCCGTTATTGAAACAAACTGCTTTTGTAATAAATATATTCATAAATGGGCACTTCAAAATTTAAAAGGACGCTCTCGGAAAATCCTGCCCAAAGAAATGTTAAGATCAAGTTCATATATTCATTTCGTTAAATCTATAAGGGAATACAAAATTGTAATTCTCTTATTTTAGAGAAAATTTTACTTTAAGTGTACCATTGAACTTTACAATGTACAAATATAGAAGTAATTTCACTCTTTCCCACAGTACTGTGCATTCGTGCACAATCAGTTTGTGTCAATTTTCGCAACTGCCGCAACGAGTTCTTCAGAATGTTTTCTCTCTTATCGGCGCTTTGATAAGCAGTAACATTGTGCCCCACCCACGTTCCTCCTTTGAAACTTGCACTTAAAAACTTGTTTACTCTTTGTTTTCCGCTTGAATATCTGACGTGGTCCAAGACCCAAAAAAACTTAAATTAGAAAGCTGAATTGGTTATCTTGGTAGGCCGTCTGGAAATTTTTTTAGAATTGCAGTTGTTACGCCGGTTCAGACAAGTGCCAACTCTTCCGCGTTTACTTAGTTCAACAATCTCTCTGGCTCTTGGCCACAACAGTCAGTGGCTGCCACCCATATGTATGCAAGTAAAAGGTAAAAGGCAGTACCAAAAGCAAGGCCGCCCAGACGAGTCGACTCTATATTTCTGGTTAACAACACCACTCAAAGGTGCTCTTTCAACAGAGTCACTACCATCGAACAAAGAAAGCTCTTAAACTGAAAAATACGGCTTAAAATGTTTGCAAGCTCCCAGCATATAATTGTAGATTTTGGCTTTCTGATTTTTCTGAATTTATAGAGACAACTGTAGCAGAGGCTAAGGATCAAATGTTAGCTGTTGTTTTAGATTTTTTTGCCTGCAAAAAAGTGGTTTTAAAAATAGTGTGTAAAATTTCACGGCCTTAGTTATTTCTGAATTGCTAAAAGGTTTTGAAAATCACCATCGCGACGCAGATTCAGAAGCAATTCAGTCCCAGACTGGTTTTCAGACCGGCCCTAGCGCATCACTTTTCCTTTTCAATGGGAGTCAAGGTCAGAAAATTACGCTTGTAGCGGCCCCTTGGAGAATTGGTTAAAAAACGGTCGATCAAAACAAGTAACTGGTTTCTTATGTGGACCAGTATCAAGCAAGATCAAAGCGGTTGGTATTGTTAGGAAAAGAAATCATAAATATTTATATACTGTTGTTGGTTTAAAACTGGTGGCGACTCGGCATCGCCTAATTTTCTCATTTTAAACCGGTTTGCGTTTAGCAAGCGTTTTTGGGTGTGCGGATTTTTTACAGTATCTGGTCACTACTAAAATTTGCCACATTTTCCTTTAGTACGCTTACACAGTATCTTAATGGTTTTCTAGACGTTAGCACAAATACTATTTAATTTGAAAAAGATTTTTATAAAGCAACCGTGCACCCAAAACAAAAACGAAAGTGTAAAATTAATGTATAACGTATGTACATTAACGTTATAATTGTTCTGTGCTAAAGTCATCAACAATGTGATGTTGCGCAGTCGTAGTCAGAAGTATGTGCTTCGCTTACAGATGTGTATATACTTATTTATATGTTTTTATACCCTTGCAGAGGGTATTATAATGTTGGTCAAAAGTGTGCAACGCAGTAAAAGAGACATCTCCGACCCTATAGAGTATATATATTCTTGATCAGGATCGCGTCCTGAGTTGCTATAAGCATGTCCGTCTGTCCGAAGGTCTGTTTCTACTCGAACTAGTCTCTTAGTTTTAAAGATATCGAATTGAAACTTTGCACACACCCTTCCTTTCCTTGCATGCAGAATATAAGTCGGAACGACCGGGATCGGCCGGCTGTATCCTATAGCTGCCATGTAACGGTACGATCGGAAATGCCATAACTTTGGTGTTTTTAATGGGTTTTATATTTGGCCAATCAATCAGACCTACCAAATTTCATAAGGGTCGGCCGACTATATCCTATAGCCGCCATATAACTGATTGATCGGAAATGCCATAACTTTGTTGGTTGTTAAGTTAGGAAGTTGGGATTTTCAATGGGTTTTATTTTTGGCCAACCAATATAATTTACAGAATATTCTGCAAGGGTATATCAACTTCGGCTCCGCCCGAAGTTAGCTTTCCTTTCTTGTTATATATACGCCCTCCTAAATTACTTAAATGATAAAAAATTTTACCAGAAACAAGAAAGAAAAGCTAATTTCGGGCGGAGCCAATGTTGATATACCCTTGCAGAATATTCTGTAAATTATATTCTCCAAAACTATTCATATAATGGATTCTTAATACTTATAAAAAATCACAAAAAAAAAAAAAAATGGCATTTCCGATCGTTCAGTTATATGGCAGCTATAGGATATAGTCGCCCGATCCTTATGAAAAATAAAACCCATAGAGAATCCCAACTTCTTAACTTTACAAACACCAAAGTAATGGCATTTCCAATCGTTCAGTTATATGACACCTTTTTTATATCAAGTCCGGACGCGATCCTGATCAAGAATATATATACTTTGTAGGGTCGGAGATGTCTCCTTCACTACGTTGCACACTTTTGTCCAAAATTTTAATACCCTCTGCAAGGGTATAAAATTAGTACAATTATGTATATCGTTAAGATATAAAGGCTCATTTGAGTGTACTTACATATTGGGTCATCACTGAAAAAAATATATTGATTTCTATATTTACGTTTAAATTTCAACGACAAATTTAATTTCTTTCAGCTTTTCAAATACAATAGTAATTCTTTCTAGCTAAGTAAGAATAAAACAAGAAAGGAAAGCTAGCTTCGGGCGGACCCGAAGTTGATATACCCTTGCAGAATATTCTGTAAATTATATTCTCCAAAATCGGATCGGTTGGTCAAAAAGAAAACCCATCAAAAATCCATTAATTACATTAAAAACACCATAGTTATGGCATTTCCAAAAGTTGAGGTATATGGCAGCTATAGGATATAGTTGGCTGATCCTTATGAAATTTGGTCGGATTGATTGGCCAAAAATAAAATAGAAAATCCCAACTTCCTAACATTACAAACACCAAACTTATGGCATTTCCGATCAATCAGTTATATGGCGGCTATAGGATGTAGTGGGCCGATCCCGGCCGTTCCGAAAGGTGTGTGAAAAGTCTCAATTCGATATCTTTAAAACTGAGAGACTAGTTCGCGTAGAAACAGACAGACGGACAGACAGACGGGCATACGGACATGCTTATATCAACTCAGGACGCGATCCTGATCAAGAATATATATACTTTATAGGGTCGGAGATGTCTCCTTCACTGAGTTGCACACATTTGTCCAAAATTGTAATATCCCCTGCAAGGGTAAAATTATTTAAATACAATTATAAGAATAAATGTAAATTAAATTTAATAAAGGAATACAAATAAAGACAAATTTTAATAAAAGGCAATTATTAAAGATTTCTAACCCTTTATAAAATTACATTGGTGTCTTTATTATTAATTAATTTTTTTTGGAATACTAAGATACTTAAAGAAGTTTTTTCTTATTATGTTATCTGACACCATAACTAAATTGTACACAAAACTTACTAAATTTTAATTTTAAATTTATTTATTATTTATTTGTAATATTTAGTTTTTAAGTGGATAAGGTGGATTTTAGGTGGACAATAAAAAATTTTATGATCACAAAATCTAATACAAACCAATTCTTCAACACCATAAGGAAACTACCTTGTTATTACTTTTTAATTATTATCAAAATATTTAAAATTTTTTGGAAGAGCCGAAAGTTTATATGCGCCTTATGAAATCCAATGTTAGCACTCAACTTAAGCAATTCTCCTTGTTTTTTTGCAAAACATTTTTTTTTTGGAGAAATCGGACTCACTCTAACATTAGTAACTTACTTATATATAAGTTGTTGTTATATATTATTCAATAATTATTAACAAAAACCATAATTATTAAAAAAAACATTAAGATATTTTTGGATATGTTACCACTTTAATTGTACCTTCACAGACTGCATCATTCGTTAATGAATTGTCCTTAGGTTTAGGTCATGTTCCATCTAACGTACATAGGCCGATTAACTAGTTCGTTTCAGAATCAGGCTGCGTCGGTACAGCCTGGGTTAACCCAGGAATCTCTTCTAGCAAGAGAAGTCTTATCCCAACAGCGGTAGTTCAAATCAAAGATGGAAGTGTAAATGACATTTTGATCTGAATCGTAGATCCTTCAAATGTGTATTGGCAGCTGTGTAATAGATATTGTATTCAAGTCCAACCATCTTTTTAAGAAATCGTTTCACTTTTCTTTGAAAGCAAGGAGTACGATCGAATCGCAAGAAATGCGCTACGAACAGCAATTCGAAAATGCAGAAGTTGTAGGTGCCGATAATCGCAAAGCAGTTCAAAGCAGGCATTAAAGGAACCATAAGATCAATTTGGGTGCATTTGATGTTGAAACACATTCCTTTCAGCCACAGAGCCTAAACACCGAACTCTAAGTAAACTTTGTCAGGCATGGCGTTAAATAAAATACTTATGGTAGGTTCTACAATCCAACAGGACTTAATCCGGACTTTGTTTTCATTTCGACTCAATCGTTACTTACTATCAGGCGGACTAGGCAACCATCAGACGATTTATTTCTTTTCAATTCAAATTTGAATTCTTCTACTTGACTGACCGTTCTATCTGAAGTATCACGAATATTCGACCCATTTATATTAATTGCGCCTGTCGTTATGAATTGTAAAACATTCATTCAGGTTCCAGTAATAAGAAATCTGTCGTGGGATGATTCAATTCCCAACGACCTCCCTATCGTCTGGGATAACTTAAAACCTGATTTGTTTATTCATCACGCAAAACCAAAACTATCATCATGGATATGCAGTCGCTTGCAAGCGTGGACAGGGCTGCAGAGTTTACATTCGCAGCAAAATGTATGGCGTCGTAAAATACAGCTTGCTTGATGAAATTCTTATCGAAATTTCCAGGCTCAAGCATTAGATTGCAAGACTTACCTTTGGACCAACATCAAAACAGTGCTACAGTGGCCGGGAAAACAATAATTATACCCGTTACTCGTAGAGTAAAAGGGTATATTGTATTCGTGCAAAAGTATGTAACAGGTAGAAGGAAGCGTTTCCGACCCTATAAAGTATATATATTCTTGTTCAGGATCACTAGCCGAGTCGATCTAGCCATGTCCGTCTGTCCGTCTGTCTGTCCGTATGAACGCTGAGATCTCGGAAACTATAAAAGCTAGAAGATTGGCATTTTGCATGTATATTTTAGGAGTTCCTACGCAGCGCAAGTTTGTTTCAAAATGGTGCCACGCCCCCTCTGACGCCCACAAGCCACAAGCTGTGGCCACAGTTTTGATGCTATTATGAAAATTTTAATTGATATGTATTTGTTTCGTCAATACCTATCGATTGCCCTAATAAAAGTTTGCCACGCCCACTCTAACGCCCAAAAACCCATTAAACGCTTAAGCCTGGCTAGCGCCTACATTTCCGCCTTTCGTGGCCCGTGGTACCAATGTCTTGGGGTAGATGGCGCAATACAATAGCGCCATCTAACGGATGACTTTGGAACAGCTGGCCAAGGTGCTCAACAGAGTCAACGTTAATTCTCGATAAGGATTTCTATTAAATGAAATTGCGATGGTTTTCATATGTCAATACCGAACTATATCCCAAGAACTATGCAAATCAAATCAAGTTAGCCAAAAGTCAGCAGGACAAAAGCTGCCTGCGCTAAAGCAGCGATGGTGCTGATGCTCGTGCTGTAAAGCTGCCAGCTCTAAGAGATCGCCTAATTCAAATTGATAATTATAACTTTTTGTCCGTTTTTCCTGTGGTCACTCTAATTCACATTATGTTAATGCAAAATCTAAAGTTGTTTAGCTGAGTAACGGGTAGATAATAGTCGGAGCACTCGACTATAGCGTTCTCTCTTGTTTTAACTGCCAACGTTTGAAACCCACAGGATCTCTAAGCTACAGTCATACACACAAGACGTCGAATGGTGATTCGTATCTACAAGCACTTATCATCGTATGCAGAGGTTCTTCTTCTATACAGAGTATCTTCAATACAACATGTGGTTAACTGGTCTCGACTTTTTGAAAAGGTCGTAAAGCCGATTAGGTGCTGATCTAGGTTCAGCCCAAATCAATGTAGTTAGCCCATGCCCATGGAAAACAGAATTTCAAAATTCGCGCAATTATTTTTTTGAGAATTCAACCCAGAAATACAACTGTTCAAGATACAGAACAAGTCACACCTAACGAGCTATGGCAGACCTATTGGCGAATCGTAGCACAATTGCAGCCGATAGTCAGGAAGGCCAATTACTTAAAGAAAAGCCTTTGAAATCCATCTTTCAGGGACTCACTCCTTTTATTATTTGGTCAGAGTAGGGAAGAACTTCAACATACCACAAAACGCCAAATATCAAGCCACTTTGAATCCTCTACATGGTTTCTACTTCTATTACAAGCCACCAGATCGCCACCATCAGCCTTTATGAGATTTTCATTGAGTTTCATCCCGCCCAGAGCGCTGTTTAATTGGCCATGACGCTATTGCTTAAAAACGCTGTTAAAGCAAAGTTCACGAACGAAGAGCTCCTGACCTTCTGTCCTTAAAAAAGCGAAACACTTATGACACTACCCTAACAAAAGAGCTGTATTTTTGTTAGCCCATTTATAAGTGAGAATCCTTTATTGTCCGCGGCAGACGAATCTCTTCACAACTCAAAAGAGGGAACGCGTAATATTTATCAAGCAACAATTTTGGCACATGAAGCGAAGGGACTTCATCCATACGCTTCAAGCTCGCACCCAAGTGCGCCAAGCCAAACGTCAACATCCAGGTCGGTCAACATGTAATCGCAAGCGTTAATGGAGTCCTCGCTGGGCAAGAGAATTGATATATCTGCGTTCTTTCAACCAGGGGAGTAAGCCTAGCAAGGCTGTTGAATTGAAAAGTGCACTGACTTTGTTAAGCTACAAAATCCTTTTAATATAATTCCAAATTAAAGATTTTATAATAGAGTATATTTTTATACCCTTGCAGAGGGTATTATAATTTTGGTCAAAAGTGTGCAACGCAGTGAAGGAGACATCTCCGACCCTATAAAGTATATATATTATTGATCAGGATCACCTCCTGAGGTGAAACGCAAACTAGTCTCTCAGTTTTAAAGATATCGAATTGAAACTTTGCACACACGCTTCTTTCCTTTGCACGCAGTATATAAGTCGGAACGGCCGGGATCGGCCGACTATATCCTATAGCTGCCATATAACTGATTGATCGGAAATGCCATAGCTTTGTTGTTTGTAAAGTTGGGAAGTTGGTATTTCCTATGGGTTTTATATTTGGCCAATCAATCCGACCTACCAAATTTCATAAGGATCGGCCGACTATATCCTATAGCTACCATACAACTGATTGATCGGAAATGCCATAACTTTGTTGTTTGTAAAGTTAGGAAGTTGGGATTTTCTATGGGTTATATATTTGGCCATTCATCTGACCTACCAAATTTCATAAGGATCGGCCAACTATATCCTGAACGATTGGAATTGCCATAACATTTGTGTTTTTAAAGTTAGGATGTTGAGATTTTTTATGAGTGTTAAGAATGCATCATATGAATAATTTTGGAGAATATAATTTACAGAATATTCTGCAAGGGTATTTGACTTCGGCTCCGCCCGAAGCTAGCTTTCCTTTCTTTTTTGTGTTGAATTTGCACAATTTGTCAAGAAATACATCTATAAATTGTTTTTTGTCCACAAACTTTAATTTCATTAAATGCTTAGCGACGGTTAGCGACAGTTTTCTTAAGACATTATATGTCTTACAAAGAGCTTGAATGACTTCATCAAACCATGACATATTTATATTATTAACTAGATTTCCGGCTATTTCTCAAAGAAAGCTGAAAATAAATAAAAGTTAACTACACAGTTGAATTCAATTCTTTAGCTGTTGTTTCTGTGTTAAACATAAATCGCTTGTAAGATTTAGATTGTATATTCTCTAAATAGATTTCAAATAATCTTTTTTCATAATTTCTTTGTGTTTTTTTAAAAAAAATCAAGCATTATAAAAAAAAATACTTAGATGAAACTCTGTCTTCAAAGCTTCAATGATGTTATATCTATGTCTCATACTAAACTTATGGTTATACTATATGCTGATATTTTGCGCAGGTTAAAAGATAGATTATAGAAACTTTTCAAATTGTAATTTCTCGTGAGAAGCCGAAACTTTTTGAAAATCTACCATTGCAGATTGAAATAAAACTAAAAATGGAAAGGTATTTTAAAATAATCGACAATTTAACAACATTTAGAAAAACTCAACTGTGTTAAAGGACAAACTTTTTATTGACTATTTACACTCTTGTTAGGTTTTTATCAGAAAGAAGAATATTTTATTATAGGTGTTCAGTTAGAGTTGTTTTTAGATGCATTAAACAATATTTGGTGGAAATTACTATTATAATACTACTATACTATGTAACTGTAAAAAGTTGTCGCAGGCGAATGGTTTATCTTCGGTAAGTTCTCTTTTCAAGCTTAGTATTGAAAACTTTAATATTTAATTGCATAGCGTTTCCAGTCCGCTGAAATTAACTTTGGGTGAACGTTCGACAGGCCCTACCGAAATTAAATTACCAAATAAATATGAGCAATTAAAAGAAAACAGCTATTAAATTTAAATTATATTGTTTTGCTAAGTTGTTTGTATAGCGGCAGACATGTCTTGCTCAAGTAGCTGAGAATATCCTTTTAAGGCTCTTTCCCGCAAATTAGATTTTTGAATTTTAACTGCTTGTTTACAAGCCCAACTGATTGACAGTACTACCGTAGCACGCTCAATACTGATGAACTATCAAATATGCTGTCACACTAGATAGTTTAAAGTTTTTAGCCTTTGATGTTTAGGTTCACGAATTCGAAGATATGGCTTTAAAAATGTATTGGGATGATCGCCAAAAATTTATTTTCGCGAGATGGTCTCTCAAGTATGTTGCTTAAATATACGTTATCATTAGAAGTTGGCAAGTGTTCATAAATGCATTAAATAAAAGATTTAATGGCGAAGTAAATCGTGCTCTGTTGCATAAAGGGTTGCCCGAAAGAAAAATAAAAATCAGTAAAAATGTTCACGAATCTTTACTTCTCGAAGCACTCTGGATAAAAATGCACTGATGCAATACTGTGGCTGTAAGGATTCATATTTAAACGCATTCCAGTTAAAGATGAAATTTAAGCAGTTGTTAATCACAAGATAGTGATCAAGCCTTGTAAAGGGTGTGGTTTGACGATCAATGGGAAACAATTCTGATTCCTGATTTCTGATTTCTAGGCTTTCTTATTAAATATCAAAAGATAAGAATTTGCGAACAAAGACCAAAGCGATGACAAAGTTCCCACTGCCGATAATCCAGAAGTAAATAAAAAGCTTTATGAGTCTGGTTGGATATTTTTAAAAGTCTAAGCCTAGTACTCAGATCGAAAAACAAGTTCGCGAGCGGAAAAACTGTCTCCAGTGTTACAGCTTCTTTTGAGAGTTCGTTGTAATTCAATGTTCTGTGGTCGCACTGTCAATCGGCTGAGTGTGTTGACCAACAGTAAAAATTAACAAGAAAGGAAAGCTAACTTCGGGTGGAGCCGAAGTTGATATACCCTTGCAGAATATTCTGTAAATTATTTTGGTTGTCCAAAAATAAAACCCATAAAATATCCCAACTTCCTAACTTTAAAAACACCAAATTTATGGCATTTCCAATCGTTCAGTTATATGGCAGCTATAGGATAAAGTCGGCCGATCCTTATGAAATTTGGTATTATGGCCTACCAAATTCAAATCGATCGATACTAACTTTGGTGTTTGTAAAGTTAGAAAGTTGAGATTTTATATGGGTTTTACTTTTGGCCAAGCAATCCGCCCTACCAAATTTCAAAGGGATCGGCCGACTACATCCTATAATTAGTTCTATGACCGTTACTGTCACTCCCTTGCATTATAAAAGAGGCTGAAAAGGGTAGATATGTCAAATTCAAAAGAAGTTTGAGTAACTGTCATATAACTGAGCGATCGGAAATGCCATAACTTTGGTGTTTTTAAAGTTTGGAAGTTGAGGTTTTTTATGGGTTGTATTTTTGGCCAATCAATCCGATTTTGGAGAATATAATTTACAGAATACCACCAGGAGAGTCGATCTAGCCATGTCCGTCTGTCCGTCCGTCTGTCCGTTTCTACGCAAACTAGTCCCTCAGTTTTAAAGCTATGTGGTTGAAACTTTCCCAAAAGTTGGCTTTCTATTGCAGGTAGTATATAAGTCGTCTTTCCGTCTGTCCGTCTGTCCGTCTGTCTGTCCGTCGGTCTGTCCGTATGAACGCTGAGATCTCGGAAACTATAAAAGCTAGAAGATTGGCGTTTTGCATGTAGATTTTAGGAGTGCCTACGCAGCGCAAGTTTGTTATGGTGCCACGCCCCCTCTGACGCCCACAATCGCTTATATACGATTTTAAAAATTTAAATATTTCGGAAAAGTAAAAATGCAGTTTTATTGTGTTTATCAATACCTATCGAAATGTAGAAGAAATTTTTCAAATCGGACCATTCGTTAAAAAGTTATGCGTGATCAAAGTTTCTATCTCCATCTCCCTCGCACTCCCTTTAGCTGAGTAACGGGTATCTGATAGTCGGGGCACCCGACTATAGCGTTCTCTCTTGTTTTAAAGTTTGGAAGTTGAGATTTTTTATGAGTGTTAAGAATGCATCATATGAATATTTTTGGAGAATATATTTTACAGAATATTCTGCAAGGGTATTTCAACTTCGGCTCCGAACGAAGTTAGCTTTCCTTTCTTGTTATACCCTTGCAGAGGGTATTATAATTTTGGTCAAAAGTGTGCAGCAGTGAAGGAGACATCTCCGACCCTATAAAGTATATATATTCTTGATCAGGATCACCTCCTGAGTTGATATAAGCATGTCCGTCTGTCCGTCTGTCTGTCCGTCTGTCTGTCCGTCTTTCTGTCCGTCTGTCTGTTTCTACGCGAACTAGTCTCTCAGTTTTAAAGATATCGAATTGAAACTTTGCACACACGCTTCTTTCCTTTGCACGCAGTATATAAGTCGGAACGGCCGGGATCGGCCGACTATATCCTATAGCTGCCATATAACTGATTGATCGGAAATGCCATAACTTTAGTGTTTGTTAAGTTAGGAAGTTGGGATTTCCTATGGGTATTTTATTTGGCCAGTCAATCCGACCTACCAAATTTCATAAGGATCGGCCGACTATATCCTATAGCTGCCATATAACTGATTGATCGGTAATGCCATAACTTTGGGATTTGTAAAGTTAGGAAGTTGGGATTTTCTATGGCTTTTATATTTGGCCAATTAATCTGACCTACCAAATTTCATAAGGATCGGCTGACTATATCCTATAGCTGCTATATAACTGATTGATCGGTAATGCCATAACTTTGGGATTTGTAAAGTTAGGAAGTTGGGATTTTCTATGGGTTTTATATTTGGCCAATCAATCTGACCTACCAAATTTCATAGGGATCGGCCGACTATATTCTATAGCCGCCACTTAACTGAACGATTGGAAATGCCATAACTTTGGTGTTTTTAATGTTAGAAAGTTGGGATTTTTTATGAGTGTTAAGAATGCATCATATGAATAATTTTGGAGAATATAATTCGGAATATTCTGCAAGGGTATTTCAACTTCGGCTCCGCCCGAAGTTAGCTTTCCTTTCTTGTTATTTTATCAGACTATAACTAGCAAAAATTTTTTAAATTAATCTTGCCTATATACAACTTTTAAATCAAATGAGACTTGTAGAAGTCTTTGAAACACTGATTTTCAAGAAATTATCTACGTAAAAATTCGAAATAAAAATTAAAATCTCGGCGCTGCACATTTTAAATTGTCTTGGTAAGCATTTCAAATTCGATTTTATTTACTTAATTTAATTTGCAATATGTTTTGGTTAATTCAGTTTAGTTAACTTTTTATACATCCTTTTACGCTTTTCGTTGGAGTGGAACAACCTATGTTAGACCTCTACAATATCGACTTACTGGCCGTTGTTAAACTCGGTCAACTTGACCAAAATTTCCTTAAAAGACATTTATTACGAAGAGGAGAAGAGCATCCTGGCTCTGATTTAAAGCTATTTAGCCAAATATTCTGTTAATCCGTAAATTATTTAGTTCATTTATTCTTGGAATAAACACCTTTTTACAATGAGTCGTGTTTTTATACCCTTATAATTTTGGTCAAAATTGTTCAACGCAGTTAAGGAGACATCTTATATATTCTTGATCAGGAGTTGATATAAGCATGTCCGTCCGTCCGTCTGTCTGTCCGTTTCTACGCGAACTAGTCTCTCAGTTTTAAAGATATCAAATCGAAACTTTGCACACACCCTTCTTTCCTTTGCACACAGTATATAGGTCGGAACGGCCGGAATCGGCCGACTATATCCTATAGCCGCCATATAACTTATTGATCGGAAATGCCGTCTGTCCGTTTCTACGCAAACTAGTCCCTCAGTTTTAAAACTATGTGCTTGAAACTTTCCCAAAAGTTGTCTTTCTATTGCAGGTAGTATATATGTAAGTCGGAGCGAGCCGAATCGGGCGTTTCCCATAGGAACAATCGGAAAAAAAAATTCAAAAATATTATAACTTTTTTGTTTTTAATTATTTTTTTTTGTTCTTTGGGATTTGGTTTTATTTAATTATTATTGATTTACAGTTTTAATTACATTAAAATGGGACAACAATATCAAATAGCTGCCATAGAAACGATGTAGCGCAAAATCGACATAGCTTCATTGTTTTTAGTAATATAGGCATAGAAATCGAGAGGTGGTCGATTTGTAATAACTGCAAGGGTATATAAACTTCGGCTTGCCGAAGTTAACTTCCTTTCCTGTTATTATAAAAACTTCGGCTCTATCCCTTCATTTCATTGGTAATTTTCTTCTTTACTTTTTACTTCCTTTGCTTATTGGCAAGTATTATCAGCATAATGTTAAGTCGAATTACAAGGAATATTTGTTTTTTAACGGAAAAACGCTCTCAATTCGAAAATAATTAGTTCTCTATCAAGAACTTAGTTCTTATTTTGAGTTCAAATGAGTTTAATTCGTTTCTAAGCTATGACCAGTTTGTTCTCATTTTGAAAACAAAATGTTCTACAAACGGACTTTTGTACTCAATTTCTGTTGTTAAACATTAATATTTAATCTGAGAAACTCGAGAGAACTATTGATCTTGGTTTGTTTTGATTGCAATGTAGTTGATTAGTTCTTTATGTATACATATACGAATATTCTCCGATATATGGTGATTTTTTATTATTTCAGAGTTACGGTTTTTATACCCTTGCAGTCAAAAGTTTCAAAGTTTATAACGAAATTTGTATCAGAAAATCGACGTAGCTTCAAATCGAAATATAGTCTTTTATATATTTAATTTTTGTAATAGTTTCACGCGTCAAATAACTTCGGTTTGCATTTCTTGTTCAATTTATTACAAAACAGAACAAATTAAAAAAAATCGTGTTTGAACATAACTGGTTGGATTTGGACAATCATTACAAGATGCTACTGAAAATTGTTATACCTTTGCAGTGGGTATTTTAATTTCAGTCAAAAAAGTTTGCAAGCAGTGAAGGGCACCTTCATTCTTGATCAGTTTCTAAGCAAACTAGTCCCTCAGGGTAAATGCTATTTGCATGCAACTTTGTTAAAGTCTTATTTTCTTCTCTTTTCCTCTGACTGATTAACATTTCAAATGAATGTTTTTCCTCTTTGGCCCGAGTGACTTTTAGAACGTCGGTGCAAGCATTTTTGATGGCCTCGACATCTTTGTTGTTATACCCTTGCAGAGGGTATTATAATTTTGGTCAAAAGTGTGCAACGCAGTGAAGTAGTCATCTCCGACCCTAAAAAGTATATATATTCTTGATCAGGATCACCTCCTGAGTTGATATAAGCATGTCCGTCTGTCCGTCTGTCTGTCCGTCTGTCTGTCTGTTTCTACGCAAACTAGTCTCTCAGTTAAGATATCGAGTTGAAACTTTGCACACACCATTCTTTCCTTTGCACGCCGTATATAAGTCGGAACGGAAGGGATCAGCCGACTATATCCTAAAGCTGCCATATAACTGATTGATCGGAAATGCCATAACTTTGGTGTTTGTCAAGTTAGAAAGTTGGGATTTTCTTTGGGTTTTATGTTTGGCCAATCAATCCGACCTACCCAATTTTTTAAGGATCGGCCGACTATATCCCATAGCTGCCATAAAACTGATTGATCGGAAATGCCATAACTTTGGTGTTTGTAAAGTTAGGAAGTTGGGATTTTTTATGAGTGTTAAGAATGCATCATATGAATAATTTTGGAGAATATAATTTACAGAATGTTCTGCAAGGGTATTTCAACTTCGGCTCCGCCCGAAATTAGCTTTCCTTTCTTGTTTTTTTAAAATTTTTTTGTTGCTCCTTGGGATTTGGTAATATTTAAATACCATTGAATTACGGTTTTAATTAAATTAAATTCGGATATCTATTTCAAATAGCTCTAATAGAAATACCTAAAATGAATAAAAATAAAAATTAAAAATATTTTTATATTATGCTGTTTTCTATTTATCAAAATATTCCTTTGAGATATAGTTATTATTTACTATATCAGAACTACGCTTTTAGTTTTGTCAAAATCGGACCGCAATATAATATAGCTGCCATAGAAACGATGGCAAATTGCAGCGCAAAATCGAGATAGCTTCATTGTTATTAGTAAAATGTAGTCGATTTGTAATAACTGAAAGGGTATATAACATTCAGCTGGCCGAAATTTGCTTCCTTTCTTGTCTTAATTTTTTTCCGATTGTTCCGACTTATATACTCCCTGCAATAGAAAGACAAGTTTTGGGAAAGTTTCAAGCAGATATCTTTAAAAGTGAGTAACTAGTATGCGTAGAAACGGACGGACGGACAGAAGGACATGGCAAGATCGACTCTCCTGGAGATGCTGATCCAGAATATATATACCTTATAGGATCGAAAATGTCTCCTTCACTGCGTTGCAAACTTTTGACTGAAATTATAATGCAAGGGTATAAAAATCGATCAAAAGTCAATCCATGAGATGGCATTAGATAGTGCGCAACAAACGCAAACTTTCTTCTTCGCGAGCCTCTGTCCAAATTGGACGGAGCAAACTCCTATAACACCAACTTGAAATGACCCATGAATTTCTTGGCCGGGTGGAATGTGATCTTTGTGATAATGACCCTCGACCTTTGACTTTTCCAAATGTTATTTTTTGTGATTTGATATTCGTCGTTACTAACGTCTTCCCGACCGTCTTTGAAACTAGTATATCATTCGTACTTAGTGGTACGAGATGGACAATTAGGTAATCGTTAATATTAGCTCAATATTCAACACTCATTTTTGCACCGAATATAAAAACATATTATTAAATTAGAGGCTATAACTCCTTATCCACTGTTCCAAATGTATTGAAACTTGGGGGAAATGTCAACGAATAATGTATCGGTCAAATAACGTTTGGTTGCATTGCTGAAGTGAATTCGAGCTATGTATTTTTTTTAACAAATGTATTAGGCTGCTTTGTAGTCGGGACTGTTCATTTTTGATGATGTGACCTTAAAATCAAGAGCGGCTTTCAGGCAAACCACCCCCATACTATTACTAAATCCCCACCAAAGTTGGGCTTTAAAAACAAGCAGGATATTTCGGAAACATGTCCAGAGGTATTCGCAGCCATCATAACCATCAAGATTCCCTTTTTACTCATCTGAAAATATAATCCGTAAGCTAAAAAGTATTTTAAAAATTTATTTTCAAGGCGGGTTATTGACCTACCGTGTTCCAGTCGGTTCTGTTTATTTTTGATGATGAGAACTTTAAATCAAGAGTCGCCCACATTGTTCCTGAATCTCGACCAACATTGGGCCAAGAAAAAAATCTTTTTTCATCAAGATTGTACCTTTCCTCATCTGAAAAAATGATCTTTAAATTTAAAGGTATTTCAAAAAATTTTAAAGAATTGTAAGTAATTGACCTACCGTGCTCCAGTATTAAGTTACTTCGCTGAAAAATCGGTAATTTTTTACGAATTTTTATTGGCGATACGCATAGTTTCGGTTCAATTTTGGTTTTCAAACGAGATAATATATTATTTAAACAATATTTGTGAAAATTGGCTTCCAAAATATAGAAAAGTGAAAGAGATATAGGCAACCTCCGGCGCACCTTGGAAAAACGATGGTTTGCGGTGTACATCGTAACTGGTCACAGAAGCATCTAAATTGAAATCAAATTGCATTATTTAAAAGACAAATTTTCCCGGATAACGCTGTCTTTTTTTATTTTTAAATTATTTTTTTCTATTTTTAAATGCACTTGAAAATTAAAAGCCTTGATTTTCGCCATAAAATCCGAGTTATTTGATGATGTCACAAGAAAGGAAAGCTAACTTCGGGCGGAGTCGAAGTTGATATACCCTTGCACAATATTCTGTAAATTATATTCTCCAAAACAATTCATATGATGCATTCTTTATTCTCATAAAAAATCCCAACTTCCTAACTTTACAAACACCAAAGTTATGGCATTTCAGATCAATCAGTTGTATGGCAGCGTGCAAAGGAAAGAAGGGTGTGTGCAAAGTTTCAATTAGATATCTTTAAAACTGAGAGACTAGTTTGCGTAGAAACAGACAGACGGACAGACGGACATGCTTATATTAACTCAGGACGCGATCCTGATCATGAATATATATACTTTATAGGGTCGGAGATGTCTCCTTCGCTGCGTTGCACACTTTTGACCAAAATTATACACACTTTTGACCCTAAATATAAAAATGGTAAATTTTCCCAAAAAGAAAAAAAAAACTGAGAAATGTAGTAAAGAATGTAGTTTCAAAACGATTCGTCCAGTAGATTGTGCATGATCGTGTACACCGACTTTAAAAATGGCAACTTTTCAGGAGAGCGTTTTAAAGTTTTGGACACCCAAAAATGGAATATATAGTAAAACGCGCTAGCTTACCTACGGTCAAGTTCCCATAACTTCGGAAGTTTTACTCGGATCAATCTTAAATGGTTATTTTTACAATATTTATTCGGAAAAAAATGCAAAAAACATTTGAACACTATACCCCCTTTAAGCTAGTACATTAATAAAATAATTTTCTAGTTTCGTGTTAGGACTGCCTTATTAGTAATTTATAGGGTCAAAAATGTGTCCTTCACTACGTTAAAAACTTGGAACTACAAATTTTTTGCTATCTGCATTGGCATAAAAATGCTTTTACTCAAATCCCGGCACTACAATTTTTAGCCGACACAACTTTTTTTTTATTTTTGTATTAATAACTTTTTTATATTAATATTTTTCCAATGCGTTGGTTAAGTACACGAAAAATACAGAAAGGCAAAGAATGTGTAATAATATTTTGATTTTACAAAAGCATTCCTTAGGTATAACCAAAGCAATGCGAATTTCTTCTTATTTTTTATTTAGGTTGAAAATAAATTAAAAAATAAGCAAAATTATCTGATATAAATATAATTTTATATTATATTATTTTGAAAAATGTATATTGTTTGCACGATGTAAAAAATTAGTCGATTCTAACCAATTGATAAATGAATTAACCGAAAGGAACTGCGACAAACAGTAACTGTTGGGCATTACATTATTCATAGCGATTTTAATAACGTTACGTATAATTTGCTACAACAAGACACGATAATACGTACAAGTAACATTTGTTGTGGTTAGTTCAACCGTCAATAAAGTTCAAAAAATACACGGGACCATAACTTTTCAATAAATACTGTAAAAACTCGTTGATGCAAAAAACAACATTTTTTCTGTACGCCTCTATTGGAAACGGTTCCTTCAACCTGTAAAATACTTTTCAAGGAATACAATTTACACTTCTACTATACGACTATCTGGTAAAACGACCTATAAGCATGAACACTTATAATAAAGCTTTGGAATGTATCATCCGAAAGAGTAAAAATAAACTAAAAGGTTAGCGCATTCTACTTCACTGATTCCGAAATTATAATTTTCTAAACCCACCCAATTCTGCTGAACCGAACGATTTTTTAAAAATAAAAGAACCAAATATTACCTTTCGATCAATATGTTATTCGCATGTAATTCGGCACGCTTTCAGAGCAGATCCTTACAACATGGACTTACCTTTGTAGTGATATAGATGAGAAAACCGGTACTATAGTGTCGTAATCGCGATTTTCCGATTCTGAGACGGCTGAATAAGTGACTAAGCTTATTCAAGCCGAGGGGCAACAGTTGGGTGTTAACAAACTCAAAAGTGGTAAAATTGTAACTTTAAGAGTGTAGCTCGCATACAAAGAGCAACCACGCCGACGAGTTATCGCCGTAAGAGTTGGTAACCGACTTTGCACGCTCTCGCAGGGTGTGCGTGTGTTGAATGGGAGTTGGCAAGACTCTTTGACATTAACGATCGCTGTGGATCGGGCTATCGGCGGTGCTGGTGGCGCAGCAGCGGCCTATAAAACAGCCGTATTTAGTGCGCGCTGCTCTTTGAAGTGGCTTCAGTGTTATTTTAGCAGCGAAGTTGGCCAGTGCGAGTGCTGCCCAATCCGAACCAAATCCAGCCACAACCAGTTAGACAGCAAAACCCGGGGCACTGCAACCCACTGCACTGCGATAAGTAGCGAATCAAGTGAGTCTTAGTCAAGTGAAGAAAGTCGTTATATGCAAAAAACACAGGAGTAACAGCTGTGCGGTTAACAATGTTGGCCTTTCACAAAGGGATTCCATACTAAGTCCGCTGTCAAAAACATGGAACGCGACGTTGTGCGCATTTTAATTCGAATCAGTGGTTTCGGTGATATCGATGCCAGCGCGGCAATCTTAAATTAAATTTTTCAATAATAACATATCGGCAATAGCAATGCAGAGCAAACCTGCTCAAAACCCGAATTAGCGGTCAAAATTCGATTGTTCGTCTTACATAATATACCTGTTTGGGTACCCAAATTTTTTAGCTTTTGTTAGCTAACCAAGCCTGCTGGTGCAATAGGCTGCAAAAAATTATTTTTAATATACACTTTTATTTGACCCAGTGGATCAAGACCCAATTACTCCGATAAATTATATTGGCTCTGCCCCGAGGAAGTACACAACTGCCAAGCAAGCTGTGTAACCAAATGAAATTTGCGGCCTACGCCAACAGCATAGCTGGAATGGTTTTCCGACGACCAAAACAACTTGTTTACTTTTCTATCTTCGGTGAAAGGGTGGAAGTTTTTGAGAGGAGATCCCATTTGGGTGATCCATTATCCAGATGAACAAATACAAGAAAAATGTTTTACTTATAGTTTCTTAGCGCAATAAGTCATTGGTCACAAGCTAAGCTGATAACTGGCTAATTGTCACAAAATTCTTGATATTCTCACCTTATGATAACCTTATAAATTGATTTTTAGAACCACCACAATTTTTTTAGATTCATTACAATATAAATATATTTTCCCCAACAAATGTTATTTTATGCTACATGCACTACCTTTAGTCTCTAGATAAGGCTGTAAATCATGACTTGGCATTTTTTTCAAATAGTAATATTAATTTATGATAACATTAACTAAGAAAGCTAAAATTGAGTCGTTAATTGCCTGTCACTTAAGTGCCACTACGCAGTACAAGATTCCAGTCATAGTATAGTTTATTAATGCAAAGTGCTTTCTTTGTCAATTAGTTTCCTGTAGTGGGTAGAACTTCCCCGAAATGTTGCCTAGCTCACTATAAAAGTACAAGAGAGGAAGCCGTTTATTTGCCCACATGCTCTGATAAGGTGATAAGGCCGTGAACGGTTTTTGTGATGGCTCTCAACTACTGTCCGAATGAGTCACTGACGCTAGATTATTTTGTCTTAAAAATTGTAGGGGTCTAAAAGCAGGTAGCAGAAAATCGTTTATTTGAATTGCAGTTAAGCATAGGTCATAATTATTCTAGGCGGGCTTAGTCTTTTTATTACGCCGAACGCGTGAAAGCCAATTAAAATGCCAAACACACAACAGCAAAATGGTTAATGGACGAGGGAGTAGGATAAAGGGAGTTCGAAGTGGGAAAGTGGAATTATATTTCAGTTGTGTGGTAAGAACGTCAAGAGAAAGGTGTCAAAGGCGACTACGTGACGCACTCGAATTCCTTGTTTGTTCGTTACCCCGAGAAAGCACAGCCTATAGCTGTTAAAGCAATTTGTATTCTCTTAATTGCTGGATATTCTATATCTACAAATGTATATATATGTATATGTAGCCAAACTTTAAAATATCGTATCACTTTCAATTTCTCAAATTTTCTTGACTTGAATTAATTAAAATTTTATTAACATCCGGCTGCTATTATTTTTTCCCTTAAAAAAATCGGGACCAGAAATCATAGGGGTTAAAAATTCAAAAAATCCTCGGCCTTATTTGTAATCCTTTGTTTTTATACCCTTGCAGAGGGTATTATAATTTCAGTCAAAAGTTTGCAACGCAGTGCAGGAGACATTTCCGACCCTATAAAGTATATATATTCATGATCAGCATCACCAGGAGAGTCGATTTAGCCTTGTCCGTCCGTCCGTCTGTCCGTTTCTACGCAAACTAGTCCCTCAGTTTAAAGCTATATGCTTGAAACTTTCCCAAAAGTTGTCTTTCTATTGCAGGTAGTATATAAGTCGGAACGAGCCGGACCGGGCGACTATATCATATAGCTCCCATAGGAACAATCGGAAAAAAAAATTACAAGAAATTATAACTTTGTTGTTTTTAATATTAATATTATGGAATTACGGTTTTAATTAAGTTAAAATCGGACAACAATATCATATAGCTGCCATAGAAAGATGGCCAAATGCAGCGCAAAATCGTCATAGCTTCATTGTTTTTAGTAATATGGGCATATAAATCGAAATGTAGTCGTTTTGTAATAACTGCAAGGGTATATAAACTTCGGCTTCCTTTCTTGTTAGAAATATTATTAAACAAGTTAAGGCTTTATTTCACAGTAAGGTTTTAATAACCTATTATTTTATTAAAGAATTCAGAATATATAACTTGTAATTCTTGGCATATAAAAAACACTTATTCATTATGGAATAACACGTCCTTAAAGGCATAAGAACAAAGATGGTTTTCTATGAATATTATTAATAAATCGAGCTTTTAACGAACCCTTTTTTGTATTATATTATTTGGTGATAGGAAAACTTAATTTAAATTAATCTTTTAATATTTTTGATATTTATAAATCGAATATTTTTTGTTAATAAAATAAAGAATATGTGAATTCTTTAGAATTCCTTAGAAAATAATGTCTACAGAGCAATTGTAAGAATGTCTACAAACCAATTGTTAATACTTGAATAATTTAAAATTCTATTAAATATGGAGTTTTCACGAACGCCAGAAACTGCCACATTACATTTCTTGCAATCTTCCAAATATTCAGCTTGTGTTCTCAATTGGGAAGGCATATCTATTAAAAACAAGAGAGAACGCTATAGTCGAGTGCCTCGGCTATTAGATACCCGTTACTCAGCTAAAGTCATCCATCTACCCCAAGACATTGGTACCACGGGCCATGAAAGGCGGAAATGTAGGCGCTAGCCAGGCTTAAGCGTTTAATGGGTTTTTGGGCGTTAGAGTGGGCGTGGCAAACTTTTATTAGGCCAATCGATAGGTATTGACAAAACAAATACATAACAATTAAAATTTTCATAATAGCATAAAAACTGTGGCCACAGCTTGTGGCTTGTGGGCGTCAGAGGGGGCGTGGCACCACTTTGAAACAAACTTGCGCTGCGTAGGAACTCCTAAAATATACATGCAAAATGCCAATCTTCTAGCTTTTATAGTTTCCGAGATCTCAGCGTTCATACGGACGGACAGACAGACGGACATGGCTAGATCGACTCGGCTAGTGATCCTGAACAAGAATATATATACTTTATAGGGTCGGAAACGCTTCCTTCTACCTGTTACATACTTTTGCACGAATACAATATACCCTTTTACTCTACGAGTAACGGGTATAAAAATATTGTAAACGGTGACATATTTAAAAATCAGCAAAAATAGATGCTAGGAAACGATTTTAAAAATGGTCTCCTATTATAAAAATAATAAATATAGCGCAAATAAATACTTATAATTACCTTCTGTTGATATCATAAAAATAATAAATATAAATTCTAAAACTTTGTATTATTGCCTTTCCTATGATAATCATTTAAAACTTTAATTAACTTAAAAAACCCGCGATAGTTTTGGAATTCTTTCACTTGTTTTGTTTTAAATAAGGCGGCTTAAATATATATATTTTTATACCCTTGCAGGGAGTTTTATATTTTCAGTCAAAAGTTTGCAACGCAGTGAAGGAAACATTTCCGTCCCTAGACAGTACATACATATATTCTTGATCAGCATCACCAGGAGTGTCGATCTAGCCATGTCCGTCCGTTTCTACGCAAACTAGTCCCTCAGCTATCTGCTTGAAACTTTCTCAAAATTTGTCTTTATAGTAGTATATAATTATGACCTTTTTAGTATATATATCGGATCGAGCGGGATCCAGCCGGATCGACTCGGCGACTAAATCATATAGCTCAAATAGGAACAATCGGAAAAAAACAAATTCAACATGAGAGAACGCTATAGTCGAGTGCCTCGACTATTAGATACCCGTTACTCAGCTAAACAACTTAATATAAATATGCCTTCTTGTATGTTTTTCGCCGCTCGAATTAGCACCTTGGCCAGCTGTTCCAAAGTCATCCGTTAGATGGCGCCATACCCCAAGACATTGGTACCACGGGCCATGTAGGCGCTAGCCAGGCGTTTAATGGGTTTATGGGCGTTAGAGTGGGCGTGGCAAACTTTTATTAGGCCAATCGATCGGTATTGACGAAACAAATACATATCAATTAAAATGTTCATAATAGCATCAAAACTGTGGCCACAGCTTCTGGCTTGTGGGCGTCAGAGGGGGCGTGGCACCATTTTGAAACAAACTTGCGCTGTGTAGGAACTCCTAAAATCTACATGCAAAATGCCAATCTTCTAGCTTTTATAGTTTCCGAGATCTCAGCGTTCATACGGACGGACAGACAGACGGACAGACGGACATGGCTAGATCGACTCGGCTAGTGATCCTGAACAAGAATATATATACTTTATAGGGTCGGAAACGCTTCCTTCTACCTGTTACATACTTTTGCACGAATACAATATACCCTTTTACTCTACGAGTAATAAGTATAAAACTTTACTGTGTTAAATTAATTTTTGTTGTTCTTTTGGATTTGGTAATATTAAAATACCATTGAATTACGATTTTAATTAAGTTTAAATCGGACATCTATTTCATATAGCTCCCAAAGACAAATCTAAAAATTAAAAAAAATATAAACAAAAAAAAATGTATTTTGTTATATTTCTATTTAACAAAATATTTCTTTGAGATATGGGTATTATTTACTTTCTCGGAATTACGCTTTTAGTTTTGTCAAAATTGAACAACAATATCTTATAGCTGCCATAGAAACGATGGCAAAATACAGCGCAAAATCAACATAGCTTCATTGTTTTTAGTTGTATATCCATATATATCGAAATGTAGTCGTTTTGTAATAACTGCAAGGGTATGTAAACTTCGGGTCTACCGAAGTTTGCTTCCTTTCTTGTTATTGTATATGTATGTTGGAGCTGTTAGCAGGGCAAGTGGCATTGTGTCAATTTCTGACGGGTTGTTCGCTTCAAAATCATAAAAAACAAGAAAGAAAAGTTAACTTCGGGCGGAGCCGAAGCGATATACCCTTGCAGAATATTCTGTAAATTATATTCTCCAAAACTATTCATGTGATGCATTCTTAATACTCTTAAAAATCCCAACTTTCTAACTTTAAAAACAGCAACGTTATGGCATTTCCAATCGTTCAGTTATATGGCAGCTGTAGGATATAGTCGGCCGATCCTTATGAAATTTGGTAGGTCAGATTGATTGAATCCAAACTTCCTAACTTTAAAAACACTAAAAATATGGCATTTCCGATCGTTCAGTTATATGACAGCTATTGGATATAGGCGGCCGATCCTTATGAAATTTGGTAGGTCGGATTGATTGGCCAAAAATAAAACCCACAGACAGATAGACGGACAGACGGACATATATTCGGCTCCGCCCGAAGTTAGCTTTCCTTTCTTGATATTAATTTAAATACACTGAAACTTTCACACACTTATATAAGCTTTAACGACAGAACTCACCCTTAGTTAAAACCAATGAAGTTTGGCAACTCACGCTCTGCTTACATCACCGTAGATAGCTGATGAGAGTGAGGTGACGTGCAGACAAAACTAGCTAGTCCTATCATAGTCATGTTCACTCCCCAGTGAGTGCAAGTGTGATGAAATTTAGTGGAAAAAACGTTGTGTTTTAGCACAAAAGTTAACAGGAATTGTTTCAAAGATATACAAAACTTGATGTTGGACCCAAGTGCACTGGACTACAAGTAATATAAAATAATTATATTACTACATTTTTAATCTCGATTGGTAATTTAGCTGATCAGTTCTTATTTCATTATTTTGTAAACTTATACTAACAAAATCATTACTTACGTCAATTCATAATCAAATCTTTCATAATATCACTTATTAATTTTTATTATTTTCTCATTACAGTACCCTACCAAGAATATACTTCAAGTTAAATTCATTTCTAAAAAATGTGCGGTAAGTAAATGTGCGGTTATAAACGAAGTTTTAAGTGTATACATTTTTTTTTATAAATGGCTGTTCATATATTACGACATAATAATTTTGTCAATTTTTGCTGCCACCTTATCAATCACTTCGTCATTTCCTCACGTAATATATGGATCACCCCTAATTACTAACTTAAAGACCACAACAAATCGAGAGGGGAAGATCATTTTAATATTTTTAAAAAGTAGTGCAGCTTACCTTAATTTTAAAAGGTATTTTTAATAAATTGGTTTTGAAATTAGTTTTAAAGGTTTTTTTTTAACTTTTAGGCTTTATTGAGACAAAAATGGTGATAAATCGGTTATTCAAGGTATTGGCCATCGCTAACCACTACTTTTTCCTATCTTTCTGTCAATTTTCGGATACCAGCTCGGAAGAAGAGTTCGTCTTTTGATGCGATCCGTGTATCGATCCATTTTGTTGTTTCCTCGTAAGAGGTGAAGTGCTAATCAGCCAAGCCATGTGCCATCGATTGAAACAAATAGTAATCTGACCGGGCAATATCTGGTGAATAAGGCGGGTGCGGTGGAACATCCCATTTCAACGTTTCCAAGTACTTTTTGACGGGTTTTGCGACATGCCCGACTCAAACACATCAATTGTTTTCTCTAGAGGGCCCCGGGTTTCGCTCGGTTTGAGCAGCTCTCAATAAATGACGCCCAGCTGATCCCACCAAATACAAAGCATGAGATTGGATCTATGGATATTCGGTCTTGGCGGACTATGAGTGGCCGGGGTATCCATAAGATTTTTTATGTTTGGGGTAATCGGAGTGGATCTACTTTTCATCGCCAGTGAGGATGCGATCCAAAAACCTTTCCTTTTTGGACGTGCGAGCAGCTGTTCGCATTTATAAGCATTTCATTTCATTCTAAAAATATATTGATTTTTATGAGCGCATAGCCTGAGCCAGAATTTACCTATAAGAACACATATAAATGTTGCTGAGCTATTGACTTTATTTTAATTACAAGCTATATTGATATAGGTGCCCGATCCGGCTCCTTCCGAGTTATATACTACCTGCAATGGAAAGACAACTTTTGGAAAAGTTTCAACCAGATAGCTTTAAAACTGAGGGACTAGTTTGCGTAGAAACGGACGGACGGACAGACGGACAGACGGACGGACGGACAGACGGACATGGCTAGATCGACTCTCCTGATGATGCTAAAAAAGAATATATATACTTTATAGGGTCGGAAATGACTCCTTTACTGCGTTGCAAACTTTTGACTGAAATTATAATACCCTCGGCAAGGGTATAATAAATATTAAAAACATAATTCACTTTTAATGACATTTCTTACATAGACTAATAAGACAATTTTACTGCATAAAAACTATTAACTAAAAATAAATTTCAGTAGTCAATTTGTGTCCAAAAGCACTACAACCTATTTTTTATACCCGTTACTCGTAGAGTAAAAGGGTATATTGTATTCGTGCAAAAGTATGTAACAGGTAGAAGGAAGCGTTTCCGACCCTATAAAGTATATATATTCTTGTTCAGGATCACTAGCCGAGTCGATCTAGCCATGTCCGTCTGTCCGTCTGTCTGTCCGTCTGTCCGTCTGTCCGTCTGTCTGTCCGTCTGTCTGTCCGTATGAACGCTGAGATCTCGGAAACTATAAAAGCTAGAAGATTGGCGTTTTGCATGTAGATTTTAGGAGTTCCTACGCAGCGCAAGTTTGTTTCAAAATGGTGCCACGCCCCCTCTGACGCCCACAATCGCTAATATACGATTTTAAAAATTTTAATATTTCGGAAAAGTAAAAATGCAGTTTTATTGTGTTTATCAATACCTATCGAAATGTAGAAGAAATTTTCAAATCGGACCATTCGTTAAAAAGTTATGCGTGATCAAAGTTTCTATCTCCATCTCCCTCGCACTCCCTTTACCTGAGTAACGGGTATCTGATAGTCGGGGCACCCGACTATAGCGTTCTCTCTTGTTTGTTTATTGTTTTAGTACCTTTTTTCTGGGTGTTTAGTTCCATAAAAATTTTCAACTATAATCATTAGCCGAATCACCCATGGTGTACGTAATGTCCACTTTTTTCACACATTGATTTCACTCATGACATTTAGGTATTGTCATAAGACTCAAATTAAATCAATTTTAAACCACAAATTTTGGTTGTATCTCTGGCTTATGAAATTAAATGGACAATCTACTCCGAAGAAGAATGTTTGGTCTGGCCTGTTTTAATGAATATTTTATTTGCATTGCTTGTACAAGATAATGGTTTACTGTATTTCCTGGAAATTATGTAACAGGTAGAACGAAGTGCTTCTGACCCTACAAAGTATGTATATTCTTGATCAGGATGGAAGCTGTGTCGATTAGTATGAACGTAAAGATATCGGAAACTGCAAGAGCTATAGATTTGTGATTTAGCATAAATATTCTAGGCTTTTTTACACAGCTCAAAAAATAATAACACGCCGACTATAACGTTCTATACTCTTTAGAGACCTGGTATGACCAGTTAACGGGCGGTATAAAGACATTTCCAAAATTTTGTTTTCCAAATGCCACTATTACCTTAGAAGGTTTAGGGCATATTAAGTTTTAATTATGAAACTGGTAAAAACTACACTAGAAATTAAGGTTATTATTTTTACTGAAAGATGGAAATATAACAAGAAAGAAAAGCTAACTTCGGGCAGAGCCGAAGTTGATATACACTTGCAGAATATTATATGCGTATAACAATATAAAAAAGTCTTGCAAAAATGGGTATAAATTTATACTACTTTTACTTCATTGAATATTAAAAAACATTAATGTTATTTCCACGACAATTTAGCACTAGTATGTTTAAATACAATACGCCGACGTGTTTTTTATAAGCACATATTATTAAAACATTATGAATAATTGTAAAACAAAAATTTAAAATTGTTTACTTTTTTATTCAAAAAGCCGAAACATCTGACTTATCCACTTATCAGATCATACTTTGATGAACCAATTTATGTAAAACTGAAATTATATTTTACTAAAATTCTGGAAGGTATTACCACTATTATCAGAAACTTAATTTTTTAGTTAATACTCCAGATTGGCTATTTCAGCCTCTGAGTATTGGTCTTTCTGCAAATGCTGTCCCAAAATACTAAAAGTGGCATTCACATAGGAAAGCGAAGTTCATTCCGTCTTTAAATCCATCTCTAAACTGATTTCCTAGTAGTGTAAGCTCGAAAATTAAGCTTAGCTTTTACCAAATGTTTGAGGTCTACATTTTTTAAATGTCGTTGGCCACGAGAACGTGAAATTTAATCTCCACACATATTACAATTAAAGGAATCTTTGCCTATCTGAATTACTTGACGCCCAAGTCGCGCCAGGAGGTCCTTGACCTGCTAGTCACGGGCTTAAAGAGATTGGAATACCGCGGATACGACTCCACGGGCGTGGCTATCGACTCACCAGATAACAAAAACATCGTGATGGTGAAGCGTACCGGCAAGGTCAAAGTGCTTGAGGAGGCGATTCAAGAGCGTAAGTACTGTGGTCTATTTAAACTTATAGGGAACAAGCCACGGTGCATTTTTTTATCAGACTTCAGCGGAGGAGACTACAGCGAGCCCGTCCTTACCCACATCGGCATCGCCCACACCCGCTGGGCCACCCATGGCGTTCCTTGCGAAAGGAACTCTCACCCACACCGCTCTGACGAAGGAAACGGCTTTGTCGTGGTTCACAACGGTATCATCACCAATTACAACGACGTGAAGACCTTTCTGGCGAAGCGCGGCTACGAGTTCGAGTCGGACACTGACACGGAGGTTTTCGCGAAGCTGGTACACCATCTGTGGAAGACCCACCCCACATACTCGTTCCGCGAGCTGGTCGAGCAGGCCATCCTTCAAGTGGTAAGTTGCCTCTGGTCGCAGCTATGGGGCAACCCGCAACTAGTCACCTCCTAAAATGTAATAATCGTTGTGCAGGAAGGCGCCTTTGCCATTGCGGTAAAGTCCAAGCACTTTCCCGGAGAGTGTGTAGCCTCGCGGCGCAGCTCGCCCCTGTTGGTGGGAATCAAGACAAAGACGCGCCTGGCCACGGACCACATCCCAATTCTTTACGGAAAAGGTAAGTGGACCAGTGGGTCTCCGTCTATCGCTGCTCCCCCACTTGCAGTTGCTTCACCAGCTATGTCCTTTGTCTTCTATCTTTATGTAAATAACTGTCTGTGTTTCGTGTGCGCTCGCTACTGCGTATCTCCTGTTGTCACGCACCCTCCGACGGTCCTCCCCGACCTAACTGCTGCAACTGTGCCGCTCTTGGCGTCGATGTCGAACCGTAGATGACAAGAAGAAAAGCCTCGATCAAGGTAGTCACCTGACTAACCCGTTTGCTTTTCAAATCGTTAATTTGGGTCTGCGGGGCTTAATATAAGCTTAAATAATTTTGCTAAAGAAACCCTCTCGCCTTTTCTCGACTAACTAATACTGATCTTGGTTAAAACATTTATTAACGTGATACTCACACTTTGTTTCGTTCTTTCGCATTTGTTTAGATGCCGACTCTAGCAAACCTCAAGGTAAATACAACTTTATTTATTTTAATTATAAATGTACTGGCTTGCTTGGTTTTGGTCAGCCCATAGTGCCAGGAATCCTTTTATAGAAACTAGCACTTATACATAAATTTTTAATGAAAGCTGGTTTTGATTTACTGAAGCCCTTTACATTTTTATTTGGATAAGATAACATTGCCCTAAATATTGATAAGCATTTAAGAAGGATATTCATTTCTTTATCATCCGTAAAAGATCTATAACCATCAATTGTCTCGTATAGCCATAGTTGAAGAATGGCTAAACAATTTTATTTGTTGGTTGAATATTTTTTAATCCGGCCAACATTGGTAATAATTCCCAATGATGTACGATTTAAATTGCCTTTTACCGAATAAATTTTCATTTCATTATACTTTTTGCTGGTATTTCCAATTTGATGTGGGCACCTACACTCAAACCCCATTAACCCACACACATGCACCGGCTCCTTTACACATATGGTGCGATTGCATCGTCCTTTTCCGTTTCCTTTGCCACCGTGAAACTGAATCGGCACGCAATAACATCAATGCCACCGCTAAAATCGACAATGTATTTGCAACTGTACATCCAACCCAACGAAACATCAATGCCACGCAATCAAAATGAAAAATTAACCAAATAGAAATTCGCCCACATGGACAATCCCGTGAACTTCCAGTGCTGCCGCGTTCGGAGAGCACTTCTGAGTTCATGCCTTTGGAAGAGAAGGAGGTAGAATACTTCTTCGCATCAGATGCCTCTGCCGTTATTGAGCACACTAACCGAGTAATCTATTTGGAGGTAAGAAATTTTATTGGTTTCTATATTTTATACACATAATCCCCTATACTAATAAAATTTGATAATCTGTTTTCTTCCAAACTCTTTGGAATCAAGCCCAATTTAAGGTACATTTTACCTAAGGGTTTCTGGAATAAAGCTAGTAAAGCGATTAAGTATAATAGTTATTCTAATCAACAATATCAGAATCATTACCCGAGTCGATTTAGCCATATCCGTACGTACCATATAATGTTACAAATGTCGTACAATGTATAATAGATGCAAGTATAGAAAAAGCTTTTTGCATTCAAAAATGAACATTTACAAATTCCTAATTTTTGTTAAAGTACAATTTTTATTAGGGTTTCAAATATTCATTAAGGTTTATTAGGGTCTCAACTATATTTATAAAAAACATAAAGGCAGACAAACTTTTAAATAGTTTGATCCAGATAGCTTTGCGGACGGCCAGACAGATCGTCTGGTGATGCTGATAAAGAATGTATCTAAAAAATATATATACTCCAAAGGGTCGAAAAACTCTCCTTCACGGCAATTTGCAAGCTTTTGACTGAATTTAGAAATCCCTCGGCAGAGTATAGAATTTATTTGTTTCGATGATAAACTTGATTATACTTAAAAGAAATCGCTCCGTTCTGATCATCACAACGAATTTTTTTTTATGCGTCCATCGCCTTCGCACACTCCACCGGTGCGCATTGTTACTAAATGTACTACTGTCCAAAGTGATAATATATAAAAACTTTTTTTTAGGACGACGACGTGGCCGCAGTTCGTGATGGAACGCTTAGTATCCATCGCCTAAAGAAGAGCCTGGATGACCCCCATGCCCGCGAAATTACTACATTAAAGATGGAAATCCAACAGATCATGAAGGGGAACTACGACTACTTCATGCAGAAGGAAATCTTCGAGCAGCCCGACTCCGTGGTCAACACGATGCGCGGCCGCGTTCGCTTTGACGGTAACGCGATTGTGCTCGGCGGTATCAAGGACTACATTCCGGAGATTAAACGCTGTCGCCGTCTTATGCTGATTGGGTGTGGTACTTCTTACCACAGCGCCGTAGCCACCAGGCAGCTGCTCGAGGAACTAACTGAACTTCCTGTAATGGTCGAGCTGGCGTCCGACTTCCTGGACCGTAACACACCAATCTTCCGCGACGACGTCTGCTTCTTCATATCGCAGTCCGGTGAGACGGCCGACACCCTAATGGCTTTGCGCTACTGCAAGCAGCGGGGAGCCCTGATTGTGGGCATCACAAACACAGTGGGCAGCAGCATCTGCCGCGAATCGCACTGTGGAGTCCATATAAACGCTGGTCCGGAGATTGGAGTGGCCTCTACTAAGGCCTACACTTCGCAGTTCATTTCACTGGTGATGTTCGCGCTGGTTATGTCCGAAGATCGTCTCTCCCTGCAGCAGCGACGTCTGGAGATCCTGCAAGCGCTGTCCAAGCTCGCGGACCAGATCCGGGCCGTTCTCAAGCTGGACTCAAAAGTTCAAGAGCTGGCAAAGGACCTTTACCAACACAAGTCGCTACTGATCATGGGTCGCGGCTACAATTTCGCCACCTGTCTGGAAGGTGCCCTGGTAAGAAAGCATACCTTCCGCACAATGATTTTCTCTATCCCTGTCGAGACGCTTTTCAGAAAGTCAAGGAGCTGACCTACATGCACAGCGAGGGCATCATGGCCGGTGAACTGAAGCATGGGCCGCTGGCCCTCGTAGACGATTCCATGCCAGTTCTAATGATCGTTCTACGGGACCCCGTTTACATCAAGTGCATGAACGCCCTGCAGCAGGTCACATCTCGCAAGGGATGCCCGATTATCATCTGCGAGGAGGGAGACGAAGAGACCCAGGCTTTCTCCTCCCGGCACCTGGAGATCCCCCGCACCGTTGACTGTCTGCAGGGAATTCTCACCGTAATCCCCATGCAACTCCTATCCTATCATATTGCAGTACTGCGCGGGTGCGACGTTGACTGCCCCAGAAACCTGGCCAAGTCCGTGACGGTTGAGTAAAAAAACTGCAAATTCAGAACGCCAACTGGTCGGACTCCGCTTGACTCAATAAATGATAATCTCCATATAAAGCGGTTACAACCACACATTTTATACCAATATATTGATATATTTCCATTTTTACGCATACTCACCAAGAAAAACAGACACTTTATTAAAATTTAATTTCTTAAATGAATTAATAATAATTCGGTGCATATTCATTCAGGGCTTCTGATACTTAACTTTGAAGCCTCAAAAATATTTATTATACCTAAAAAGGTAATTCACAGGTTGCAAATTTAGTTATGAGATTGATAAATTAATAAGCCAAAAAGTAATTTACACGAAGGTAGAGGTATCGAAATATATTTTTTGTATGGGATTAGCTATTAACCCTGCAAAGTCCACTCACTCTCTAAACAGGCTGAACACATATCGCATTACACTGGGCGGTGTTCCCATCAAGCACTCTTCCTTGGGATTACCGCAGACAGGCCTGACTCACCTGGAAGCACCAAAATTTTAAAGCCCCTCACTATACACGAAACTCCACTATGTTTCGAGAATTAATCCTGTCTGTAAGTCTCACTTACAAACCTATTCAGACTAAAAAGGTTACACCCATCTGACAATTGGATACTTGGACGGCTCGCTATTGGGAGACTCATTCCTGACTCTTAGTCTGAAATGATTTCCAAAAGCACAGACCGGACTTTATTTTTGTAGCTTAACACTCAACTTGGCAATTCACTTACAAGAGAACCATGTCCGACCAAAGTTTACTGTACTTAGCGACATCGATTTCTTAAGAATTACAACAAGAAAAACAAGAAAGGAAGCAAACTTGGGCAAGCCGAAGTTTATATACCCTTGCAGTTATTTCAAATCGATTACATTTCGATTTCTATGCCTATATTATTCAAAACAATGAAGATACATATGTCTTTTTGCACTGCATTTTGCCATCGTTTTTATGGCAGCTATATGATATTGTTGTCCGAATTTAATTGAATTAAAACCGTAATTCTATAATATTTAAATATTACCAAATCCCAAAGAAAAAGAGAGAGAAAAAGATTCAAAACAACAAAGTTAGATTTATTTAAAAAATTTTTCCGAGTGTTCCAATGGGAACAATGATTTAGTCGCCAGTAACGGCTCGTACCGACTTATATACTGCAATAGAAAGACAACTTTTGGAAAAGTTTAAAAGCTTTAAAACTGAGGGACGGGCAGACGGACATACTACCTGCAATAGAAAGACAACATTTGGGAAAGTTTCAAGCAGATAGCTTTAAAACTGAGGGACTAGTTTGCGTAGAAACGGACGGACACCTGCGTTGCACACTTTTGACCAAAATTATAATACCCTCTGCAAGGGTATAAAAAGCTTAGGGATATCTGACAACTTAGATGTACCTCTATAACTACTGGCCTCAGAAAGTCTGCCTTCCAACAAAAATGTATTCGTTTGATGGTTTTTCTTGTGATTTTTCTTCTATCAAGGCACCCGTGTCGATTATCACTTTGTTGTAGGATGATATGGATCTACAAGTGGCGTGGGTGGTGCTATTCTGGACAGAAACAGGATTTAACAAAATACACAAGTCAAGTAGGCGAATTTCGAACATGGCTTACTTGAAATAAGCCCTTAACAAAATCCTGTTGTGCTATAGGTAGTAAGACACTCAATCCATCCTCTGTAGACCACGTAACTCCAGATATATTAAAATCTACTAGAACTACCAAATGATTCTTATCGGAATGATCAATTTGACCAAACTAAGCGTAATTCTGATAAAGTAAATAGTTACTATATCTCAATGGAATATTTTGATAAATAAACAAAAGAGAGAACGCTATAGTCGGGTGCCCCGACTATCAGATACCCGTTACTCAGGTAAAGGGAGTGCGAGGGAGATGGAGATGGAAACTTTGATCACGCATAACTTTTTAACGAATGGTCCGATTTGAAAAATTTCTTCTACATTTCGATAGGTATTGATGAACACAATAAAACTGCATTTTTACTTTTCCGAAATATTTAAATTTTTAAAATCGTATATTAGCGATTGTGGGCGTTAAAGGGGGCGTGGCACCCTTTTGAAACAAACTTGCACTGCGTAGGAACTCCTAGAATCTGCATGCAAAATGCCAATCTTCTAGCTTTTATAGTTTCCGAGATCTGAGCGTTCATACGGACAGACAGACAGACAGACGGACAAGGCTAGATCGACTCGGCTAGTGATCCTGAACAAGAATATATATACTTTATAGGGTCGGAAACGCTTCCTTCTTCCTGTTACATACTTTTGCACGAATACAATATACCCTTTTACTCTACGAGTAACGGGAATAAAATTAATAATTTTTTATATTAATTATATAGATGACCGATTTTAATTTAATTAAAACCCTAATTCTATAGTATTTAAATATTACAAAATCGCAAAGAACAAAAAAAAATTTTAAAGTTATCCTTTTAAAATTTTTTTTTGATTAATCTTATGGGAGCTATATGATAGCTCCCATAGTCTTCCGAGCTTCTTTTTTGGCGCTCTTGAATAATGTTTTATGATAATTTCGATGCGGCAATCAAGAATTTAAATAATGCAGTACAAATAATGCGGTTAAAGCAGAGATCACAATCTCAATTAAATTATTGGGAAATCAAATGAAATTAAATTGTATTTTTCATTAATAGATAAGCATGTTAGATATGTAAAAACTGTCTTAAATTTTGACAAGCCTTCTGTGCCCAATAATTAAGTTCGCCATTGTACACGAAAAAATAAAATCAGCTGTGATTGTCTGATCATAAAAATACCGGTTCTCAATCTGTTTTTACTAGATATCTAAGTGCTCGGTCAAGATTTACCGTGCTTAATGCTTATAATAGTTACTTAAACCGTTGTAAGGTCCAGTTCTCTCAGGACCCGAAACAGTTTTATAATTTTGTTAACACCAAGCGTAAATCTAATTCTTTTCCTTCCTCGCTGTCGTTCGAAAACATGACGGGAACCACAGATCAGGCAATAGCCGATATATTTGCCCAATTTTTTCAAACGACTTACTCTACTTTAGATTATTCATCTCAGCCTTATTCTTACACCATGCCCAAGTCAAACCTCATATTCTGTCCCACTTTAACAGAAAGCTCTCTTCTTTTGGATCTTCTTCGTATTAAGCCTGTTTATTCGCCAGGGCCCGATGGTATTCCTGGGTGCGTGCTTAGGTATTGCGCTAAGGCCCTGTGCAAACCTCTTCACAAGTTGTTTACCTTATCTCTAGAAACGTCCCAATTCCCAAATATTTGGAAGGAATCATTTGTTATTCCTCTTTTCAAAAAAGGTAACAAGTTAGAAGCCTGTAACTACAGAGGTATTTCTAAGTTGTCAGCTATTCCTAAGCTTTTTGAAAAATTATTACTCCTCATTTGCAGCACTTTTGCAGATCAAATATTTCTCCGTGTCAACACGGATTTATTAAACGTAGATCCACAATTACAAACCTTCTAGAGCTCACTACATTTGTGATAAAAGGCTTCAATAGTAGTTTTCAAACAGATGTCATTTACACTGACTTTAGTAAAGCATTTGACTCTGTAAATCACTTACTTCTTATTCATAAACTTGACCTTTTAGGTTTTCCAGTTGATCTGCTTAAATGGATTTCAAGTTATCTAAATGGCAGGTCACAAAGGGTCCTTTTTAAAAATTCAATTTCTGAAATTCTCCGTGTTACCTCCGGTGTCCCACAAGGGAGCCATCTGGGTCCGTTACTTTTTACATTATTTATTAACGATCTTCCCTCAATTATAAGTCATTCTCGCGTACTTATGTACGCAGATGATGTTAAGTTGTGCCTGCAGTATAAGGACATTTCCTGCCATTTAGACTTGCAATCCGATCTAGATAATTTTCAAAACTGGTGCCGAGATAATTTACTAAATTTAAACGGCTCCAAGTGCAAGCTGATGACTTTTTATCGGGCCAATCCGATATACGCGACTTACACGTTAAGTGGCAGCTCTTTGGATAGAATAACTCTTGTAAACGATCTTGGCGTTCTCTTGGACCCTAAACTAAAATTTTCTAATCACATTTCGTCCATGGTTAATAAAGCCAGAGGAGTGCTTGGATTTATTAAAAGGTGGTCAAAAGAATTCGATGATCCTTATTTGACTAAAACTTTATTTATTTCGCTAGTCCGTCCGATTCTGGAGTATGGGTCTCCCGTCTGGAGTCCACAATACGGAATACATATTGGTCTTATTGAATCCGTACAAAAAAACTTCCTTCTTTTTGCTTTACGGCGCCTAAACTGGGATGCAAATCTTATCTTACCTTCTTATTCTAGTAGACTTCTTTTGATTAATTTACCATCCCTAGCCAACCGTAGAACGATGCTTGGTACTATCTTTATTTATAACCTTATACATGGTGATATTGACTGCCCCGACTTGTTAAGTCGGCTAAACTTTTCTGTGCCAAGTAGATTAACTAGAAATTATATTCCTAATTTTAAATCATTGTAGATCTAACTATGCCTTGCATGAGCCTTTCAGAGTATTATGTTCTGACTATAATAGACTTTTTCCTGTAATATCAAATCTTGACTCTCTGCCGCTCCTAAAACGATTAATACTTGCTTCATTGGCACAAGATTGATCTAACTATTACTTTTTTCCCCGGACCTTTACCTTTATTTTCCTATCTCGCGTCTATCCTATCGCGAATCGTGCCGTACGATACACGGCTGCGCCCCTCGGTCGGTTGGGCGGGTAAGTGGGCCGTGGGACTCCGCGCGAAAAAAAAAAAAAAAAAAAAAAAAAATAACGAGTGATGCACCGATCGTTGTTTTAACTAAGAGTTGTGCATACCAATTTTTTAAGAAAATCAAATGGCTTAGATAAAAAGGTGAAAGTTAAAATTTCAAAAATTTTCTAAATACTATATAATATACTGATCCACCTCATGTCCTTTTAAAACATGAGGTCCTGGATCTGGTGAGGTTTAAAAGAACATTGCGTCGGAGACTTATGCGTTCTCGAGATCCTGCTGACAAAAGAGAATATCGTCGTGCTGAGGACAATCTAAAGAAACTTTTGCTTAGAACAAAGAGTGAATACTTTGCCAATATGCTCCGCAATGCTGATCCCACAAAGCCGTATTTTTCGGACGTTGATGCACTATGATCAGCGCAAGCAAGTGGCCCTTACAAGCAGTGCTTGTTACGCGCGGAGCCTAATAGGCGTAAATACGAGATCGCGAGAAGTTAAAAAGGACAATGTAGAAGAGGACAGACTAAGATTAGAAATACGTACGAGACTAATACTTATACTAATTTTGTGCTAAGTAAGATAAAATTAATGCTTTTAGGCTTGGCAAAGAGTCGGTAGTAGAAATAATATGGTATAGTCTATTATAGTCGTTACACAGTACTCTAAACGGTTCATGCATATCAAAGTTAGATCTACAAATATTTAAAGTAAGAGTAACATAGTTCCTGGTAATTCTATAAGGCACGGAGAAGCTTATGCGACCCAGTAACTCGCATTACACATCCCCGTGAATAAGTTTATAGATACAAGTTGTGCCAAGCATCGTTCTACGGTTTACTAAGGATGGTAGATTAATTAGGAAAAGTCTACTAGAGTAGGATGGTAAAATAAGGCTTGCATTCCAGTTAAGGCCCCGTAGAGCAAATAATAAAAAGTTCTTTTGCACAGACTCTATCCGATCTATATGTACACCATACTGAGGACTCCAAACTGCTGAACAGTACTCCAGGATTGGACGGACTAGTGAAATGAACAGAGTCTTTGTAACATAAGGATCATCGAATTCCTTTGACCACCTTTTAATAAATCCAAGTACTCCCCTGTCTTTATTTACCATAGAAGTAATATGGTCACAAAACTTAAGTTTTGGGTCAACATGCCAACATAAGTTTTGGCGTCCGCCAAGGTCATCAACATGCGTAATTCTAGACAACGCACAACCACCCGAAAATATGTCATTACTTTGCACTTAGCGCTATTTAAATCTAAAAGATTTTCACAACACCATGTTTGAAAAGCATTTAGGTCAGATTGTAATTCTGAACTGCTAGAAATTTCGTTAAATTGCAGGCATAACTTAACGTCATCTGCGTACATAAGGACACGCGACTTTGTCAACACTAGAGGGAGATCGTTTATAAATAAAGTAAAAAGAAGTGGGCCAAGGTGGCTTCCTTGTGGGACGCCTGAAGTAACTCGGATCAAATCAGAGACCGAGTTTTTAAAGAGGACTCGTTGAGTCCTACTACTTAGATAACTTGAGATCCATGTTAGAAGATCACATGGAAACCCTAATAAGTCTAGCTTTAATACAAGAAGCGAGTGATTTACTGAATCAAACTCTTTACTAAAATCAGTGTAAACTACGTCAGTCTGCATGTTCTTTCTAAAGCCATTTACAAAAGACGTTATCTCCAAGAGGTTTGTCGTCGTAGATCTTTTCCTTATACATCCATGTTGACATGGAGATATAATCGATCTACAAAGATGTTGCAAATGGGGTGTAATTGTGTTTTCGAAAAGCTTTGGGATGGCGGATAATTTGGATATGCCTCTGTAATTACTTGTATTGCATTTATATCCTTTCTTATGAAGGGGAATAACATATGACTCCTTCCAAATAAGTGGGAAATGAGATGTTTTTAAAGACAAGGTAAACAATTTGTACAGAGGTCTACACAGAGTTTCAGCACAGTATTTAAGCACGCAGCCTGGAACTCCGTCCGGACCCGGTGAATAGACTGGCTTAACTTTATGGAGATCCAAAAGAAGGGAGCTTTCGCTTAACCTCGGACAAAAAATCAAGTTCGACTTGGGTATGGCATTTGAATAAGACGGATTTGGACGGGATGAAACAGAATATGTTGTCTGGAAAAACTGGGCAAATAGATCGGCAATTGCCTGATCAGAATTTGCCGTAGAGTTTTCGAATGATAGCGTTGCAGGGTAACAGGCTAATTTACGCTTAGTGTTAACAAAATTATAAAACTGTTTTGGATCTTGTGAAAATTGGACCCTACAACGAGTTAAGAACGGTAAAATTTGACCGAGCCCTTAGTTACCGAGAGAAGGCAGATTGTGAACCGCACATTTTAAATTTATTGAAAAGTCTGGACTTAATATTTTTCAGGTGTGACAACTCTTTATTAAACCACGGAGGTTTATTTGAAATTGACGGATAGTATAACGGAACACACAGATAAAAGAAGGAATTCAATGCATTATAAAACATATTAACGGCCTCAGCCACATTAGTGCATGAATAAAATTCGGACCAGTCATAGCCGGATATAAAAGTATTTAAAAGATGAAAGTTTGCCTTACGAAAGCAGCGGATTCGTTTAACCGACTTTTCGGATTTTTTATTCAGCTCTGTTTTTGCGTCTACAGTCAGCTCTAGAGTTGGATGATAAGGATCTTCCGGTTGTGTAAGTGGTGATGTTCTTGATAGGCAAACGCCTTCTGAATTTGAAACAAAACACAAGTCCAGTAAACGTCCTAAGGAGTTCCTAACATGGTTCACTTGGGATAGCGCAATGTCAAGCAAGCCGTCAATAAAGTCATGCTGCGCTAAAGGAAGTAAAATGTTAGTGTTTTCGTCAGGAGACCATGTCGCACCAGGTATATTAAAATCACCCAATACATTAACTGATCTCGATCTGACAGTTTTTTGGAAATGGACTGAATAACGGAAAGGTGATTTGCGTAAATAGGGAAATCAGATGATGGTGGGATATATGAACAAGTAATATATACAAAACTACCGGGAAACGATAATTTTATACCTAGGAATTCGATGTCATAAAATTGTTCGAAAGTTAGTAATTCAGAGGAAAAGGTGGAGTCCACAACAATCAGAACTCCACCTCCCCGTCTGGACTGACGATCAAGCCTATAAATTGTGTACTTACCCGGGAGAATTTCGGAGCTAAGAATATCCGGCCTTAACCAGGTCTCTGTACATACCATAATATTATATGGGAATGAAAAACTATCCAAATGCAATTTAGTCAGCTTACTAAGTAAGCCTCTTGTATTCTGATAACTGCTGGAACACACAGATGCAAAAAGAGCACAAGGAATACCAACCTTAAATGATGATACTTTCCTAGCTTAAGAAAATTTAAATTGTTCGACCTTCAAATCATCAACTTGGATTTTGGTACGGATATAAGCCGTAATATCCAGTGATGAGAGGTCTGCGGCGAGCCGTGAAACAAATACATGTTTTAGCTGGGGCACCCGAACCCTTTTTGGTACTACAGAATTTGTATCTGTACTACCAGTATCGGCCGGTAATCCGGACGTTAAGTCTACATGAGGTGTTGGGGCCACTACTTTATTTTGATCGGACAGAGCGGAAGTACCTAGCGGCGCCACATCGGTTCCAGCAACTTCGGGTACCGATTCACTTTTTGCCCCCGATCTTAGTACCATTTGAGTGGCGGCTAAGATTGGCAGCTGAGCTGGAATCGTATTGCATTTATTTCCTTTCTTATGAAGGGGAATAACATATGACTCCTTCCAAATAAGTGGGAAATGAGATGTTTTTAAAGACAAGGTAAACAATTTGTACAGAGGTCTACACAGAGTTTCAGCACAGTATTTAAGCACGCAGCCTGGAACTCCGTCCGGACCCGGTGAATAGACTGGCCTAACTTTATGGAGATCCAAAAGAAGGGAGCTTTCGCTTAACCTCGGACAAAAAATCAAGTTCGACTTGGGTATGGCATTTGAATAAGACGGATTTGGACGGGATGAAACAGAATATGTTGTCTGGAAAAACTGGGCAAATAGATCGGCAATTGCCTGATCAGAATTTGCCGTAGAGTTTTCGAATGATAGCGTTGCAGGGTAACAGGCTAATTTACGCTTAGTGTTAACAAAATTATAAAACTGTTTTGGATCTTGTGAAAATTGGACCCTACAACGAGTTAAGAACGGTAAAATTTGACCGAGCCCTTAGTTACCGAGAGAAGGCAGATTGTGAACCGCACATTTTAAATTTATTGAAAAGTCTGGACTTAATATTTTTCAGGTGTGACAACTCTTTATTAAACCACGGAGGTTTATTTGAAATTGACGGATAGTATAACGGAACACACAGATAAAAGAAGGAATTCAATGCATTATAAAAGATATTAACGGCCTCAGCCACATTAGTGCATGAATAAAATTCGGACCAGTCATAGCCGGATATAAAAGTATTTAAAAGATGAAAGTTTGCCTTACGAAAGCAGCGGATTCGTTTAACCGACTTTTCGGATTTTTTATTCAGCTCTGTTTTTGCGTCTACAGTCAGCTCTAGAGTTGGATGATAAGGATCTTCCGGTTGTGTAAGTGGTGATGTTCTTGAAAGGCAAACGCCTTCTGAATTTAAAACAAAACACAAGTCCAGTAAACGTCCTAAGGAGTTCTTAACATGGTTCACTTGGGATAGCGCAATGTCAAGCAAGCCGTCAATAAAGTCATGCTGCGCTAAAGGAAGTAAAATGTTAGTGTTTTCGTCAGGAGACCATGTCGCACCAGGTATATTAAAATCACCCAATACTATTAACTGATCTCGATCTGACAGTTTTTTGGAAATGGACTGAATAACGGAAAGGTGATTTGCGTAAATAGGGAAATCAGATGATGGTGGGATATATGAACAAGTAATATATACAAAACTACCGGGAAACGATAATTTTATACCTAGGAATTCGATGTCATAAAATTGTTCGAAAGTTAGTAATTCAGAGGAAAAGGTGGAGTCGACAACAATCAGAACTCCACCTCCCCGTCTGGACTGACGATCAAGCCTATAAATTGTGTACTTACCCGGGAGAATTTCGGAGCTAAGAATATCCGGCCTTAACCAGGTCTCTGTACATACCATAATATTATATGGGAATGAAAAACTATCCAAATGCAATTTAGTCAGCTTACTAAGTAAGCCTCTTGTATTCTGATAACTGCTGGAACACACAGATGCAAAAAGAGCACAAGGAATACCAATCTTAAATGATGATACTTTCCTAGCTTAAGAAAATTTAAATTGTTCGACCTTCAAATCATCAACTTGGATTTTGGTACGGATATAAGCCGTAATATCCAGTGATGAGAGGTCTGCGGCGAGCCGTGAAACAAATACATGTTTTAGCTGGGGCACCCGAACCCTTTTTGGTACTACAGAATTTGTATCTGTACTACCAGTATCGGCCGGTAATCCGGACGTTAAGTCTACATGAGGTGTTGGGGCCACTACTTTATTTTGATCGGACAGAGCGGAAGTACCTAGCGGCGCCACATCGGTTCCAGCAACTTCGTGTACCGATTCACTTTTTGCCCCCGATCTTAGTACCATTTGAGTGGCGGCTAAGATTGGCAGCTGAGCTGGAATCGAATCGCGGGCAGCAGGTTGCACGGCACCTGCCATAGAATGCCCACCGACCGCGACTTTTTTTGCGCTTTGGGGAATCGGGCTCAGCTAGCATGCGACTAGTGAGCTGCGATTCAAGCGCCACGAGCAGGTCCGTATTTTTACGGCAGTTCCGGATTAATTCCGTAACACTGCTTTTTGTGAGCCGCCTAATAGATATTGCCTGGTTCTCGTATACGATGCATTCATCGCAGTAGTAGCGTAAGCCACTACTCTTATCGATGGCATCGCGAACCAGGCCAGAATAGCCAAGACACTTTGCGTGATAAATTTTATCACATGTATGGCAGGGAATACTTTGCTGTCCAGCCGAGATAACTTTCTTGCAATTTTTTAAAGAACAGAAAGCCATTATTACTGACCACGGACCACTGTGCACTATAGCGGACAAAAAAAATCGAACGCGCTCAAGAACTTTTTAATGAGAGAACAAAGGGAGCGACAGAGCGGAAGCGAAACACCGAATAACTTTGATGTTAGGCACCACGAAACGAGATAGAAACGAAAAGAGAGAGAGCGGGATTATTAACCGATTAACTCCGGTATAAAACACCTCTGAGAGATATTACCGTTGGAGTGCGTGCCGTTCCAACAGCGCTCAACGACAAAGAGAAAGACTTAAAAGAGGGGCAATAGGAAACAATAACAACAAACCAGCACCGAATTAAATTATGATAAAAACTTTTTATTTTCTAAACACACGTTAATCACGATGCACTCGCGAATCGAACGGAAAGTTGTTAGAAGACACTTAAAGGTGTAGAAACGTTAAACAGATTTAAGTAAACCCCGGTGGTTTCAATAAGAAGACGTTCGAATATCTTCAATGGATTCAATCTCTGGAGAGCAACAAGGAATATAAAACGACAGGCCACTCGCCGAATTCAAATAAATTGTGCCGACAACACATAGTGCAGATCAGACGGCGAAATTTTGACGGCCTTTGCTGAGGAATTGGAAGGGCGCTTTCATCCATTTCATTTTGCTAGGCCTGAAGACGTCGATGAAACCCTAGCATTCCTAAATGCACCCTCCTCGCCATCGAGCCTATCCCTCATGTGAGTCCGGAAGAGGTCTGTCTTCAAATTCGCAAGCTGCATCGCAATAAGGCTCCAGGATTCAACGGCATCGACAGCAGAACTTCCAAGGCGTTACTTAGAAAGGGTATACTATTTCTAGTTCTTATTTTCAACTCCATGTTACATATCCACCGTTTTCCCACTCCGTGGAAGAGTGCTGTGATATCGATGAAACCGAAGCCAGTAAAACCGGAAAACCTTGTTGCGACCTACCAGCCAATAAGTTTGCTGCCCACATTTTCAAAAATATTCGAAAGAAAATTCCTTAGTAGGATGATGACAGTAAGAAGTGTACAGGATGCCATTCCAGACCACCAGTTTGTCTTTAGAAGTCACCATAGTACCCCAGAGAAAGCCCATCGAGTAACACAGCACATTCTTGGAGCTTTCGAAAATAAGCAGTACAGTTTAGCAGTCTTCCTTGATGTCAAAGAAGCTTTTGATCGCGTTTGGCACGTTGGCTTGCTGTTTAAGTTGAAAACTCTTCCGCGAACTGCACAATATCTTCTCCTGAAATCGTATCTTTTCAAACGAAATTTTATGGTAGACGTGAGAGGCGAAAAGTCATCTATCAGATGCATTCGAGCTGGCGTACCTCAGGGTAGCGTACTTGGTCCGGTTTTATACACTATATTTACCGCTGACCTGCCGTACCCTAGGGAACCGGGTACCCTCTTGAATACATATGCTGATGATACAGCCTTTATTGCCAACTCCACGTGTCGAATGAAGCGACTCAAATCACTTAAAACTTTTTGGACCTGTATGGCGATAAAGAGTGCAAACGATGTTCCAATCTAGCGATCTTCACATCCCCACGGTGAGAGAGCAGATCAACATGCATTCTAGCCGTTACAATGACCGTCTACCCTCTCCAACCAACTAGCAGCATCCTTGGCCAATCCAACTACTAGAAGAAGACTGAAGCGTCGGCACCCTGACGATTTTTGGGCACGAGGACGTCATCAAACCCGTATCTTGAGACAATAGTGTCGTAGTAGTTAGTACTGTCTCTGTTATAAAATGTTTACTTTTTTTCATTTCTGTTATTATTATTATTATTATTATCCATTATTATTTATATGATGCATTCTTAATACTCATAAAAAATTCCAACTTCCTAACTTTAAAAACACCAAAGTTATGGCATTTCCGATCAATCAGTTTTATGGCAGCTATAGGATATAGTCGGCCGATCCCTTCCGTTCCGACTTATATACGGCGTGCAAAGGAAAGAAGGGTGTGTGCAAAGTTTCAACTCGATATCTTAACTGAGAGACTAGTTTGCGTAGAAACAGACAGACAGTCGGACAGACAGACGGACAGACAGACGGACAGACGGACATGCTTATATCAACTCAGGAGGTGATCCTGATCAAGAATATATATACTTTTTAGGGTCGGAGATGACTACTTCACTGCGTTGCACACTTTTGACCAAAATTATAATACCCTCTGCAAGGGTATAACAACAAAGATGTCGAGGCCATCAAAAATGCTTGCACCGACGTTCTAAAAGTCACTCGGGCCAAAGAGGAAAAACATTCATTTGAAATGTTAATCAGTCAGAGGAAAAGAGAAGAAAAGAAGACTTTAACAAAGTTGCATGCAAATAGCATTTACCCTGAGGGACTAGTTTGCTTAGAAACTGATCAAGAATGAAGGTGCCCTTCACTGCTTGCAAACTTTTTTGACTGAAATTAAAATACCCACTGCAAAGGTATAACAATTTTCAGTAGCATCTTGTAATGATTGTCCAAATCCAACCAGTTATGTTCAAACACGATTTTTTTTTAATTTGTTCTGTTTTGTAATAAATTGAACAAGAAATGCAAACCGAAGTTATTTGACGCGTGAAACTATTACAAAAATTAAATATATAAAAGACTATATTTCGATTTGAAGCTACGTCGATTTTCTGATACAAATTTCGTTATAAACTTTGAAACTTTTGACTGTTATGAAGTTATGAAGTTATTGAAGTTATATGGCAGCTATAGGATATAGTCGGCCGATCCTTATGAAATTTGGTAGGTCGGATTGATTGGCCAAAAATAAAACCCGTAGAAAATCCCAACTTCCTAAATTAACAAACACCAAAGTTATAGCATTTCCGATCAATCAGTTATATGGCAGATATAGGATATAGTTGTCCGATCCCTTCCGTTCTTAACTTAACAAACACGAAAGTTATGGCATTTCCGATCAATCAGTTATATGGCAGCTATAGGATATAGTCGGCCGATCCTTATGAAATTCTGTAGGTCGGATTGACTGGCCAAATAAAATACCCATAGGAAATCCCAACTTCCTAAATTAACAAACACCAAAGTTATAGCATTTCCGATCAATCAGTTATATGGCAGCTATAGGATATAGTTGTCCGATCCCTTCCGTTCTGACTTATATACTGCGTGCAAAGGAAAGAAGGGTGTGTGCAAAGTTTCAATTCGATAGCTTTAAAACTGAGAGACTAGTTTGCGTAGAAACAGACAGACGGACAGACGGACATGGCTATATCAACTCAGGAGGTGATCCTGATCAAGAATATAGATTCTTTATAGGGTCGCAGATGTCTCTTTCACTGCGTTGCACACTTTTGACCAAAATTATAATACCAGACAGATGGACATGCTTATATCAACTCAGGCCGCGATCCTGATCAAGAATATATATAGTTTATATGGTAGGAGATGACTCCTTCACTGCGTTGCACACTTTTGACCAAAATTATTATACACTATTCAGGGGTATAAAAACATTAAGGGCATCTGACTTATTATTGCAAGAGTAAAGATCAGACCAATTAAATCCAGAAACAAGAAAGGAAAGTTAACTTCGGGCGGAGCCGAAGTTGATATACCCTTGCAGAATACTCTGTAAATTATATTCTCCAAAATTATTCATGTGATGCATTCTTAATACTCATAAAAAATCCCATCTTCCTAACTTCAAAAACACCAAAGTTATGGCATTTCCAATCGTTCAGTTACATGGCAGCTATAGGATATTGTCGGCTGATCCTTATGAAATTTTGGAGGTCAGACTAGTTCACGTAGAAACAGACAGACGGACAGACAGACGGACATGCTTGTATCAACTCAGGCCGCGATCCTGATCAAGAATATTATAGTTTATATGGTAGGAGATGTCTCCTTCACTGCGTTGCACACTTTTGACCAAAATTATAATACACTATTCAAAGGTATAATGAACAAGAAAGAAAAGCTAACTTCGGGCGGAACCGAAGTTGAAATACCCTTGCAGAATATTCTGTAAATTATATTCTCCAAAATTATTATTATATTAGATTTCGGGGAAAAGTTCACAAGATATGATTTAACTTAATTAAGAACAGAAGAACTTCGATTTTCGCACTAAATGGAGAACACACGTCTTCCTCGGCAAAATTCATAAGACTCGTCCCCACACTTAAATCACCTTTATCGAAGTAATATGTCGAAGTGCAATTCTGATATTCGCATCTTCTGAAATGCCTTAATAAGTACTTTCAACCGCCTCATACTGCTAGCTTGCTAAAGTAAAGGCTGTTTTGGCTGAGAGTCTGGAATAGATCAATTAGCTTTAACAATTCCAATAATGCACACTCGAGTTACAATTCAATCTTATTTTTCTGCCATTGCCAAGATGACAACCTTACCCCGAATTAATCGAGTACTGCGTGCTTTAACGATATCTAATCCGGAAAATCTCGCTTCCTACGACTAAAAAGGTTAGCCGCTCCGCAGTTGCTTAGCAAAAATGAAAACTTACAACTGACTCCACTCATTCCACTGTTAATGTACATTCTTTAATTCACTGATTAATTTTTGGTGAATTATTCCCCAAATATTGTGACACACTTTCTTCTACATCTTTCAATGTAAGCCATGAACTGAAAAAAAGGCGACATATCAAAATCGGAAGAGAACGATAAATAAATTTAGGAAGAGATTCTAGAGGATAAGAGAGTTTGAGAAAAAATCTGTAAAAGCGATGCCACAGATGTTGTTGTGGTCGTGGAATGTCCACTATGATCACCACCATTGAGCATGGCTCTGGTGACCCCTTAGTCCATCTACGCCGGCGGAATTATCCGTGAAGTCAATTCTTTAAAATTTAAGCTTTCATGTCCACTATATTTTGTTTATCAGAAGTGACTCCATACATTGTCAATTAAATTTAATTCATTCATTCATTTTCATTTGGCTATACATTTTATCTTAAATTACTTTTACTTACGCGAGCGCTAGTCACTATTAATCATATTTTTCAAAGCGCCTAACATTTACTTCTTGGTGTCCCTGTTGTGTTCGACTGAGCGCAAGAAAAGATGGAGAAAAGAATGTATCATCGTCTGGCCTTGTTCCAGCATTTTTGTAATAAATCGTTTTTAAGGAAATCAAAATTTAAACTGGGAGGTACTCGTTGGTATTGTTTTTTTCTTTAGTTTTTTTTTAGTGCATCATTTAATTATTTAAAATTAGCATATGTTTTAATTATTTTTTGTTTGTTTGATGTTTTGGTAATTTAGTGCTCTAATAATATAAAAAATTTCGTCGAATAATATTTCTTACAGCGTAACAACATACTCGGCATTCTCCTTGGCGAAGAGGTCGACCACTTGGCGCTGGTAGGCTGTGAAGGGAGCAGGGTGGGTTACCCATAAATTTAAAAAAAAACAATCTAGATTATTGAGCTTTTTTAAAATTATTTTAAACATAATTTCATTGTTTTTTCTTTTACTATTTCATTATTTTTTCCACCACACTGTACTCTTTTACTCCAGTTTTCTACACAATAAATAAAAAAAATCCACGGATGTGTACAACAAATAAATTTTAACAGCACCGTGATTATTTCAGTGTAGATTCTTCGATAACCACTTTCTTTTTCTCGGTCAGCGCACTTTGAAACTATTTTTCTCTCAGTGTACAACTTTTCTTTTCATTTTTTTACATCTTCTCTTTTTGACCTGTCGGTGTTTACACAAACTTCTTTTTCTTTTATCGTCTGTTTTGCGCTTGCAAAAACAACAAAACGCACTTGACTTTTCTTCACTTCATTGAATTAATTTCAATATGTACAGAGCCGAGATTTTTTTTTTCCATTTAGCACTTCATTTAGTTTTCCTTATTTCTATATTTACCTTTTTTATCGTTTATTTTATTTTTATTTTATTTTATTTTATTTTATTTTATTTTATGATTTTTGGTATCTGTCAAATTTCTCTCAGTGTTGTGTTGGTTTTTTTTTATCTGATCTTTGCGTTTCTGCTTTGTTTATTCCAGAGCGTCGAAAGGCGCTATCGTTGTTTCCTTTGTCCTCTCCCTTTCTCTATCTTCTTCTGTTGGACGCGATGGAAAATGTTCAACCTGTACTTGGTTTGGAATGTTGATGAGGTTATGTACCCAAACTTGGAGCTCTTAGAGAGTATGATTATCCAGACACTTTAGATGGGTCGCAGGAGCTCTTCTGTGTAGCCTTTTTGGGAATTGCTGGCCGCCGACGCTTCCGCATAGAAATGCTCCGCGAGGCGTCTGGCGATGGGCGTGGCGGACATCCGTCGAGGTGCTCCTTTGTGCTGCAGAGGCGGTGGCCGCAGGCGTGGCGGACTGTCAGGAGGTGATCTTCAGTCGAGAGTGCTCCTTGGCGCAGCCGCCTTTGGACTTCTGGCAGTGGGGTGCTCCTCGAGCCGCTGGCTCTTGAACAAAATGACGAGAAACCGCGACTCAAGGCTGAGTGCAATCGGGTTCGACCAAACTGTGGACAAAGTCCTTTCGTGGGCGGTCGTCGAAATAGACCAAGTGCTCCTTGGGGCTAGTGCTGCCGTGCAAAAAGGTAGGGTAACTGCCGCAGTTCTTGGCGAATCGTGGCAGCGGCTACGGTTGTAAAACACGACTCACGCGCTGAGCGCGATCTAGTTTGACGAAGCGGTGGGAAAATCTTTTCCTTTACCTCACGTTTCCGCGGACGACTTAGTGGCGAGAAATACGTCTTGATCACTCGAAGGTTTTCCAAAGAAGAACGTTCTAGAATTCAAGCCACGTCGCGTCGTTTTTTCCGAAATACCAAGCAGGTGAAGAGGCAGCTTTCCAGTACAACCCTGAATCAGCCGTTTGACCTAAGGCAACCAAGATTTAAAATGGGTGGCAAGGCTTAGTTCATCACGTTAAATATAGCATACTTGGAGGCTAAGCTTTCTGTTAGTGGCTACAGGCGCCGTTACATTTTCTGCCACGTGCAGTGCTAAAGCCTAGTACTCAGATCAAAAAAAGGAGTTTGCTAGCGGAAAAACTTTAATCTTTCCAGTGTGACTGCCTTTTCGAGAGTTCATCAAAATAAAGCGTGTTACAGTCGTACTGCCAATTAGCTGGGTTTGTTGACAAGCACTTAAAATTCAAAAATCGTATTTGCGGGAAAGAGCCTTTAAAAGATATTTTCAACTACCTTGAGCCTAGTACTCAGATCGACAAACGAGTTCGCTAGCGTAAGAACTTTAATCTTTCCAGTGTGATCAAAATTTCGAGAGTTCATCCGAACTGATCGTACTACGGTCTTACCAAAGACCAATATAATCTCTAAGATGCGTAACGCCCATACATTGGTTTTGCAATATGCAGCTCGTTTTTTGGTGGCGACGAAAATTCCGCTCTCTCCCCTCTCACAAAGTTGAGAGCGTAAAAATCTAAAAATAGAATTGCACGAATAAAGAAGTGCGTATGCGTGCGTATTTGTTCGAGAAGACGATTTTCGTCCAGAAATCATTTCTGGATTAAGAAACTAATTGTGTGTCAAAAGAACTTCTATGATTGAATATTATTGAAAATATTTCAATAAAGTTTAATATATTTAAATATACTATGATTGTTAAACAAAAACAAAGCGAAATATATTTACATTGAATATATTTAAAGGATATTTAATTAAATATATTTCGCTTTATTTTTTATCCATGGCTGTTTTTTATTAACTTTAAAATGGAAATATTAAATTTAAGTTTTATTCACATATATATTAAACTTTGATTTAATGACTTAAAATATTTAAAGTAAATACGAGTAACATCATATCTAATGTTATCAACCTGCATTTAAATATTTTCATATTAAATCAAGCAGTTTTATATGTTTTGTGTTAAAAGGTATGTTTTTAAATTTAATTTAAAAATATAAAACGAAACATTTTATTTAATATGCAGATATTATTTTTTTTATCCATTTTTTTTGTATACCTAATAAATATTTAATCCTATTTATATTTAATATTACGTACATACATACATATTTATAACTTTTTTCCAAGTTGTTGAACGCGTTTTGTTATATTTTTCAGAATGTTTTTTCGATGACATTTTTTTTGAATTTTTTCAGTTAAATATTATTTATTTTTCACCCAAAAGCGCACGACTTGCAAATCAAATTAAAAGGCACAAAATCATTAAACCAAATTTCATTTTCATAAGAAATACTAAAAATGGGTAATATCTAAATAACTAAAGTAGTTAATATACAAATACTTACATATATAAATTTAATTTATATTATGATAATAATTTTATGTTATGTTTTGTTATTATGTTTTTATGTTATTATAATCCGTATAATATAAAAATACCACATATTTTTAAATCCATATATTTAAAAGACAATAAATATCAAAATATTCATCCAGTTCAATCGCAAAATTTCTGAGGCCCCTAAAAATCGTTCACACGTCGGTCGCTGAATACCCTAATGACAATTATTCCAATTTGAAGTCATGTATGTAATAAATTATGTATCTTTATATACGTAGATTTGGTCATTACTAAAAAATATTCTACATTTGAATAATTATCATATAAAGGCAATACAAAGTAAGTATTTTTAATAATGTTAGAATTTTAAAATAAAGAGTGTATTTCGACAGCGCGCTGCAGCGAATTTCTTCGCTTGTGAATACAACTGGCTTTTCGCTCTCTTGCCCAAAAGCCAGCGAGAGAGCGCTCTAGAGCCAGTCGCTCTCTCGCTGGAAAGAGAGCGAAAAGCCAGTTGAAAAGCCAGCACAAAAAATTTGTGTGCAAAAAAATCGTATGGCGTTACGCATCTTAGAGATTATATTGGTCTTTGGTCTTACTGTCAATCAGCTGGGTTTTTTGACAAAAGCCTAGTCCTCACATCGACGAAAACCGTACGCTAGTCATGAGAAAGATCGAGAGGCAAACAGCTGGCGTTCACTTTTCGTCAACGTTCTTTTTCACCTCGTTCCTCAGATCGACGAAAAAAATTGCGTAGCGTTGCCAGTCTGCGGAAATGAACTTCGGGTGATCCCTAGCGAAAAGATTAAAAAATTTGATCTTTTGGAGTGCGCTTCTCACTGAACATAGGTCTCACTTAGGTCAAAAATGAACTAAAAAACACAATAAAAGTGCAGCTATGAACTTTAAATTAGCAAATAATTTTCAGTAAATTAAAAAAAAACAACTGTTAAATTAAAATTGTATTGTTTTTTAATTTCTTTGTACAGTGGCAGTTGATAATATCTTTTAAAGGCTCTTTCGCGCAAATACGATATTTGAATTTTAACTGTTGTCAACAAACCCAGCTGATTGACAGTACGACCGTAGCACGCTTAAATCTGATGAACTCTCGAAATTTTGGTCACACTGGAAAGATTAAAGTTTTTACACTAGCGTACTCGTTTGTCGATCTGAGTACTAGGCTAAACAAAAAACCAAACAAAGTTAAATTAAACGAAAATGTCGAAGAGGACAGCGGCGGAAATATTGGGTGAGCCCATATCTGCAGGAAAGAGCCCTTAAAGGCCGATATTCTTCCGACGTAAGTAATAATGTTCAATAGTGTATTAATATTCGTGCACTAAAAAATATTTTCTTATTATTTTAAAGTTCCAAAACTTGTTGCAGACTTCCTCGATGTTTTTCGAAAACTTTCATATGCCTCAGAAGAGTTTTAACTCTATTTTTGGAATGGTGGAGCAGTACCTTGTACCGAAACGGAACACTCGCCCAGATGCTATACCTATAAAAGCCAAGTTAGCCATTGTTTTAGAGTAATTGAATTTTAAATATTTAGTCTTAGTTAACAATATATTTATATTTTGGATCCTTTTATTTGAATTTCTTGCCTCTGGAGACCTGCAACGCCACAGTGAGTGATTCTCCTCTAGGTGTCTATTGCCATTTGGACTGCTTTGCGGGATGAATTCCCCAAGTGGACGACGGGCAATATGCTGATGTGGGTTAAAGGCTTTGAAGACGAATGGAACTTTCCAAATTGTATTGGAGCAGTCGACGGAAAGCATGTGGCGATAAAAGCCCCGCCAAATAGCGGAAGCCTTTCTTACAATTATAAGGTAAGTACTTTTTAAATGCCAATAGAATTTAATAACAAAATCGTTTGTAATGTAGGGCTTTCATTCGATTGTGCTTATGGCAATCAGCAAACGCTCACTATCGCTTCACCTACATTGATGTGGGGGCTGTTGGTAGCGAGGGAGACATGAATGCCTTCTCCTATAGCGATCTTGGCAACCAGTTGCTCTTAGACCAGCTGCCCTTTCCGGAGGACAATGTTATAAACGGCCATCGAACCCCTTATTACATTGTTGGAAATGATGCATTCCCCCTTCATAAGCGCATCATGAAGCCGTATAGTGGCAAGGATCTGCATAGGGAGGAGCGGATTTTTAACTACAGGCTAAGTCGTGCTCGTCGTTGCATTGAGAACGCATTTGGACTTCAGTAAGGAGGTTCGAAAGAACCTTAAAGAATATTTAAACGGAAGTGCTGGATATTTTCAAGTACCTTGGCAAGACGAGTCTGCCGGTATACAAAGAAATTAAAAAAACAATAAAAGTTATATTGCTATGTTTAAATTTTTTCTTTTATTGACGAATTATTGGCTGGCGTCTTTCTCCTCCAACAGAAGCTTGGTCATCTCCTTCTCGACTTCAGCAGCACGTTCCGGAGAAAACGTACTTAATATCGTTTCCCAGTAAGCATATATCGGCCTTGAAGGAGTGTGAAGGGGAGCCTTTTGTTGTTGCTCCAGGTAGTTGCCCAACATGTCGCAACCTACTGCCTCTGCGTGGATAAGTCCGGCAGGAAGCCCATGTAGGGGGCGAAATCCCACTCTGCAGCACCTGTTGGCTTCTCCAGTGGGTCTCCTCCAGCACTTCCACTCTTTGGTTGCTTACATTTATGGTATTTATAGCTGTCCCGCAGAGACTTCCACGCCAGCTTGCAACTATTATCTAAACATAAATATTGTATATGTCCACGTTAACAAATATTTAATAATGTACAATTATAACTTACCATCTTTATCCATTTTCCAGGCGATTTCCTCCCACGTTCTTTTTATAAATGTTTTATTAAAATGCTTTTTATTTGATAAGTCCCACAATTCTGGTCGCATCGTATCAATGTAATTTTTTCCTCACTATCGAACTCCAGCAACCGACTTTTGCGGGTTTTTTGAGTTTTTCCCTCCATTTTTTTAAATATTCGATGAGAAGCGCACGCCAAAAGATTACATTTTTTATTTTTTCTGCTAGGGTTCACACAAAGTTAATTTCCGCAGACTGGCAACGCTATGCAATTTTCTGGTATTTTTTTCGTCGATCTGAGGACCGAGGTCAAAAAAAAAGCTTCACGAAAAGTGAACGCCAGCTGTTTGCCTCTCGCTCTTTCTCATGACTGGCGTACGGTTTTCGTCGATCTGAGTACTAGGCTTTGGCAAGACAAGTCTGCTGCTGTACAAAGAAATTAAAAAACAGTACAATTTAAATTTAACGCCATCAACTATTATCTAAACATAAATATTGTTTATGTCCACGTTAACAAATATTTAATAATGTATAATTATGACTTACTATCTTTATCCATTTCCCAGGCTATTTCCTCCGACGCTCTTTATACCCGTTACTCGTAGAGTAAAAGGGTATATTGTATTCGTGCAAAAGTATGTAACAGGTAGAAGGAAGCGTTTCCGACCCTATAAAGTATATATATTCTTGTTCAGGATCACTAGCCGAGTCGATCTAGCCATGTCCGTCTGTCCGTCTGTCCGTCTGTCTGTCTGTCTGTCTGTCCGTATGAACGCTGGAGATCTCGGAAACTATAAAAGCTAGAAGATTGGCATTTTGCATGCAGATTCTAGGAGTTCCTACGCAGCGCAAGTTTGTTTCAAAAAGGTGCCACGCCCCCTTTAACGCCCACAATCGCTTATATACGATTTTAAAAATTTAAATATTTCGGAAAAGTAAAAATGCAGTTTTATTGTGTTTATCAATACCTATCGAAATGTGGAAGAAATTTTTCAAATCGGACCATTCGTTAAAAAGTTATGCGTGATCAAAGTTTCTATCTCCATCTCCCTCGCACTCCCTTTAGCTGAGTAACGGGTATCTGATAGTCGGGGCACCCGACTATAGCGTTCTCTCTTGTTTTATAATGGTTGCAATAAAATGTTTTTTAATTGACAAGTTACACAATTCTGGGCGGGACTGCACAGATCGTATTAATGTTATTTTGTCCTCACCAGTAAATTTTTTAAAATGTTCAGTGTGAAGCGCACGCCAATGGAATACATTTTGTATTCCTTTCGCTAGGGTTCACCCAATGTTCATTTAAGCAGACTGGCAACGCTATGAAATTTTATGGTATTTTTCCGTCGATCTGAGTACCGAGGTGAAAAACAAGCCTGACGAAAAATGTACTCCAGCTGTTTGCCTCTCTTTTTCTCTCATGACTGACGAACAGTTTTTGTCGATCTAAGTACTAGCACTAACCATACAACATATAGACTGCAATACAAGCAATATGGACAACTTTTATATTGTTTTAGTTTTCGATTGAAATTTAAATATATTAAAAATCGTTAAAAACTCACTTCTTGATTTAAAATTGAAATACAAATTTCAGAAAATCAATTCGAATATTTTTGTCTGTACTTTATAGTGATTAAACAATTTGTTATTTTCCAATATTAAAATTATACAATTATTATATGTATGTATGTATGTATGTATATTTATCGGTAACTAATCCGAGCGGCGACTTTCAAGAATAAGCATACATACAAATGTACATAAAAATATAAAAACTACCCTGCGAATCAAAAAAAAAAAATCAACCAAAGCTCATTAAACATAATATACAAAACAAGTGTCCTAAAAAATGTAAACAAAACAAAAGCCAAACAGCCGTTCTTGTTTCTGTCCGCCCTAAACTTCAGTCGTCGGTAGGGTATGCAGGCACCTTCCGCTTGCAGAACAACAACAAAAGCTGATTTAGCCTAGTATCCAGATCGACGAAAACCGTACGCCAGTCATGAGAGAGAGCGAGAGGCAAACAGCTGGCGTTCACTTTTCGTCGGGCCTTTTTTTCACGTCGGTCCCCTGATCGACGAAAAAAATACCAGAAAATTCCATAGCGTTGCCAGTCTGTCTTTGGGTGAACCCTAGCGAAAAGATTAAAAAATTTAATCTTTTGGCGTGCGCTTCTCACTGAACATTATAAGAAATGGAGGGAAAAACTCAAAAAACTCACAAAAGTCGATTGCAGGTGTTTACATGTGAGGACAAAATAACATTAATACTATCTGGGGTGCCTCTTGTCAGAGCAAAATGTTTTTTAGGTCCAGAATGTACGAAAAAAACACAATAAAAGTGCAGCTATGAACTTTAAATTGGCAAATAATTATCAGTAAATTAAAAAAAACAACTGTTAAATTTAAATTGTATTGATTTTTAATATCTTTGTACAGCGGCAGACTTGTCTTGCCAAGGTATTTGGTAATATCATTTAAAGGCTCTTTCCCGCAAATACGATATTTGAATTTTAACTGCTTGTCAACAAACCCAGCTGATTGACAGTACGACCGTAGCACGCTTAAATCTGTTGAACTCTCGAAACTTTGGTCACACTGGAAAGATTAAAGTTTTTACGCTAGCATAATCGTTTGTCGATCTCGATACTAGGCTTTTGGTTTGAAGTTTTCTCAACCACTAAGCGCAGACACCGACTGCGATGTGCCCTGTTCCTATCTCATTAAATTGATTTATATTAATTGGTGTACATATATGCAAAACATTTTTCTGCTACCCCTGATTTGAATTTTTAAACCAAATTATACTATAACATATAATATTCTTATTTTTATCATTAAAGCCTAGTATCCAGATCGACGAAAACCGTACGCCAGTCATGAGAGAGAGCGAGAGGCAAACAGCTGGCGTTCACTTTTCGTCGGGCCTTTTTTCACTTCGGTCCCCTGATCGACGAAAAAAATACCAGAAAATTCCATAGCGTTGCCAGTCTGCGGAAATTAACTTTGGGTGAACCCTTGTAGTGGCGCTTGTCACTTCAGGTTTATAAAAGTAGGCAAAATAAATCTGCCCAAGAATATTTTATAAATATCCCTATCCTATTTTATATCGTGACTCACCGAAGTGGCCACCTTGTACTATCGGTCAAGCCACCTAGTGTGCAGATTTTGCACTAGTCGATTGCGTGGGGAAATGCAATCGTAAGGCCAAGCTTACCCACGTTCTCTTTTCTTCCGGATTGTCAAACGATACAGACGTGTTTAAGTGCAGCTCAAAGTTTTAATAAAATCAACCCAGCGAGGTTAAGTTGTTTAGAGTGCCTTAAAATACCCATCCGCCAGCCATCCATACGAAGAAAGGAGAAATATTAATCCAGTATTCGTGCCAGGCCTTTGTGGGTAATTATTTTTACAAAAAAAAAAGGGCATTTTCAATAGTTTCCCTAATTTTTACGTTTTTTGTATGTAGATCTGGCACCAGGTTTTATGTTGCCAAAAATAACATTACCAGTCCGTGCTTAATTGAGTAAAAACTCAATAAAAGGCCCACCCAAGTCATCAGTCGATCTTAAAAGATCAGCCGCCGCTGTAGCCAACTTGCTCAGCCCATCATACATCGACAAAACAACCTGTAGCAGCCGAAAAGTTTTCCGTATGAGCGAGCCTCATCCCCAAAAACTACAGTGCCCGAAAAAGTAGAAAAATCGGTTCCCAAAAAGAGCGGATGCAGTGAGCGAAAAAAAAAAAACGTGTTGGCATCGCCAGAGAAGCTTTGAAAAAAAAAATAACCACGCGGTTTTAACATAACTTTATTTTTTCCTGTGCATGAACAAAGAAAAACCACGTGCATCTCAGCTCCGCTCTACAGTGCGAGAAATCTGTCATCTTTATATTATATTGTTCCTGAGTTATTTTAGGTTTATTGTTTTTCCTTATTTTTTATTTTTGTTAATTTTCAAATTTATTATTTTGTATTTTTGTTAATTTTTAAATTTATTATTTTGTATTTTTGTTAATTTTCTTTCTTATTATTATTTTTTATTATTTTGCGTTTTCTTTTGAGTTCATCTTATTCTTCCATTTATTATTTTATAATTTTTTTTCTTCTCTGAACCCAATATTCAAGTGCAAGATGGTGGATGCAAAGACATTTTTTTTGAGTGTGTAAAAGATAAGTCGAGGTAAATAAAGTTCAGCTTAACCAAAAGCAATGACTAGCAATAACCACAACAATAGAGATGTGAACAAGTGAAAATAAAAACAAACAAAACCAATGCAAACACAATTTTGGATCCCATACAGGTCGGCGAAAGATCTTTCACCGATGGAACCATAATAAAAGTAAGTGTCAACCAAAAACAATTTCTGTGAATATGCATAGGTACTGTTCTAGCCTCTCAACTGTTCCTAATTTTTAAATTTTGCCCCCGTGCATTTTTGCCAGTGTAGCCTATGAGAGCCAAATAGCCGTCTCTGGCCTATGTGCCCTTATCTACCAGCGCACCGATCGACGCTGTACTTGTGTTTTCTTTTGTTTTGCTCATCCTTCCGATCAGAGCTTTGCTGACCTACCTTAATGTATACCGAATTTACATTCACACAGTGCAGGGGACTTAACTAGGTATACTGAACAATTAATTTTATTTTTGATTTTCATAAAACAAAATAACCTTATACAATGGAAGGCACATTATTAGATACGCCTTTTATTTACTTTACTTTAATTGTCATAAACATTTCATACTTTAATTTAATACTCTATAAAAAAATATTTTATTTTTTTTTTGAGAATGAATATTTACATTTATAATTAAAAATTATTAATATTATATTTTCCTTTTTATATTCATTTATCCTTTATATATATATTTTCTAACCCCTTTACAGCCACATCTTAAATCTTTTGAATGTTAGGAAACTGAAAACTGAGAAACTGAATATGTTCAAAAAGTGAATAAGCATTGAATTAATAAAATGAAGAAAGAACGCAATTAGATAATGAAATAATAATTAAAATTAAATGCATTAAAGTAACGGTAAAATTCTTTTAGGCTAAATAAATAAAACTTAAATATGTTAACTATCTACAACTACAAATATGTTTAAAATAAATGTTTATAATATGAAATATAACTAAACCTCGAGAATTCCGGAAATCATGGGATACAGAAGTGTAGCAATGAGAATCATTTAATTAATTTAGCGACCACAAGGGATCACTACCAAAAATGGAGTTATAGCAATATAGTGATCATGGTAGGGTGGGGTAAAAGGCCACTAGCAAACATCTTAGTGTGTCACAAGGTCGCTAAAGGAATTTCCCTATCCGTCCTTTTCTAATCCCTCTATTCCTATTTCTCTTCTTCTTCTTCTTTCGAGGCTAGTTTGAAGGCTTTTTCTTTTATTTCTCTTTCCAAATACAGCACGCGAAAATTATTTATTACTAGCATACTATCGTGAGCACGTAAAAGAGTATTTTTCCTTGACCCTCACCCATAATGCCGACGAAGATGAGCCGGAACAAGCGCGTGTTTCCCAACTCAGTTTACACTAACATCTGCTCATACGCATAATCAATTTTTAAACGTTATATGCTACAGTAATAATTATGGCGCCCAACGTGGGGCCCGAGGCAGCTCGGGGATGTCCGAAGTTATCCGAAGCTTTTCCGAGACTTTCCGATTTTCCGGCAAGGCCCCAGAAAAATATTAAACCCATATCTTCAGTCATCAACATCTGACTTTAAATCAACTAGCCTTACCCTTTTCCAATTCCCATAACTTTTCTAATAGGAAGCCTGTGGATAAAACAAAGTTAATGTTATTTACAAAAAGTTATTGCCAAGGTTATCCAAAACATTAGAAAATCCCCTCTCAGATCAGTACTAGTTGGAAATGTTTATATTCTGACTATATTTACAGCCGCTAGCAATCTACTTGAGACACAAATTTATTTTGGTTGTGAAATTTTCTGGATTAACGATACGTGGAGTAATTCTGCGACGTACCGAAAACTAGTAACACTATCCGCTGTCACAACTATCCCTTTTCCCGTAATGGTTTTCTTGGTCAACGGAGGTTGATAGTTTTCTGGATTTCTGATCGTTGGAATAATTCTACGACTTACCGAAAACTAGTAGCAACCCCAGCTGATAAAACTGTTTTCTTATTTTTTCTCTATTTTTTTTTTGTTCTGTAATTGGATTGTTAAGTTTTTTTTGGAGTTCTGATACTTGGAGAAATCTACGACTTACCGAAAAATATTCTAGCAGCAATTCAGTGATCGCAACTATTTATTTTTTTTTGTTCTCACCATACCCTTATTTTTTATTCTTTATTCTTCCCTATCGATTTTGAACGTTAGGAATACACCTGGAGAAGGCTTTTAGTTAATTCTGTTGAATGACTTTTGCACCGGTTATTCTGGCAAACGTTTTGAAAAAGATATTTACTAAAATCTCACGAATTATCGATAGTGTATCCCCGCTTTTATTCAGGACTATAAAGTGGAATTCACTTGCCCTGCTTTATACCGATAAATAGTTGGAATCGACAGAGAGAGAAATCGTTGAGTATTTTAGTAAAATTCCTTTATACTTTCCAATTCCTTTAAAAGAGATCATTAGGTGATCATTGTTCATGGAAGTTATTCATGGTTTCCGGATAAAATTTATATTTGAAGAACTATCTGTCTTTACAAAACTCTCTAACCTTTACATAATACAATAATGGCTGAGCCACTAAGCAACATAGAATTAGCAGGAAATTATGAATGTTTTCTTTGTCTCAAAGAAATTGCATATACCGCACAACTGTTGTCTACTAATTGTAATCATACTTTTCATTGGGCTTGTTTTAATACTAAGGTAGCCAATAGGGAATTCTGTCCTGTCTGCAGGTCTCCATTACAGACTGCTTTGATGAGTTTGACCGTCAACACAGATTTAAATCAGAGTGGACAAACCGCACCCAGACATTCAGTCGGAAGAAGCAATCCAAATATTCATGAGGCTTTGGAAAACGAAGATCAGGAAAACCTAATGGAGAGTATAGAAAGTCCATCCGAATCTTTGAAAACAATGCAAGAAGCTTTGACCAAAGCCATGACTGAGGCATCATTACGACAAGCTGAGATTTTCTCGCAGACCTTGCAAGCGCAATTTAAGAATCTTATGTCCGCACTGTCTCCTAAAGATAGCCAGAAAGGGAACTCAGGTACTCAGGATCGTTTCGTACCTAGTGGTCCCAATACACTTCAATGTGACAAGGAACCTGCTACCCAGAGTGGCTCTAATGCACGTGAAAGTCGTCTGCTTAACCAATCTAGGTCTTCCTTCTCAGGCACGGATCTGCGACCTGAGCGCGTCAGTCAAATTATAGGAAATTGGAAGCTTAAATTTACAGGAAGATCAGGTATGAGCGTAGAAAGCTTTCTATATCGCATTGAAGCCCTAACCAATCAAACCTTAGATGGAAATTTTGAGTTATTGACGGGGCAAATAAGTACTGTGTTTGAAGGTACTGCAAATGAGTGGTATTGGCGATATCACAAAAGCGTGGAAAAAGTAGAGTGGTCGTCTTTATGCCAAGCGTTGCGTATACAATTTAAGGAGGATCAAACGGATCTTAGTATTCGAGGGTCTATAGATCGTCGCAAGCAAAGAGTTGGAGAATCGTTCGACGAATTTTACGAGTCCATCCTTAGATTGTCTGATAAGTTAACTGTTCCATTGACCGATTCAGCCATGTTAGAGTCCGTCCGTTCAAACTTACTTCCCGAAATACAGCACGAGTTACTGTATCAACAAATATTCAGCACTGCGCAACTTCGTCACATAGTTCGTACTCGCGAGTCGTTTATGCAGTCCGTGACAAAACAAGATGTTTTTAAACCACGACCAGCTCCTCGTCGACATGTTCACGAAGTTCAAACTGAAACCCAAGAATCTGAGGAATCCGAATGTGATGAACCAGAAATTTCGGCAATGAATGGGACGTGCTGGAACTGTGGCAAAGGTGGACATACGCATAAACAATGTCAAGAAGAAAGTCGTCTCTTTTGCTGGGGCTGTGGTCTAGTAAACGTCTACAGAACGGCGTGCCCAAAATGTAGTCAAGCAAAAAACTACTCAGCCCGTGCACCACCGAAAGGTGCACGCAGACAAGTGGCGTCGAAAGCGACGAATACAGATTAAAGTCCACAATTATATCTTCATCAAGTATCCCAGACTTTTCACATATCCCTGACATTCCTTTACACGAACGTTCTTTCAGGGTAACACCTGTCATTAGTCGGCCAAATAAAAGAAAAGTTCGGTCAAAGTTACGAATCAAAGAATTCTACCATAAATGTAGGATGGAAAACCAGGCGTTGATATCAGCTATTGTCGCGCCTGATCAGCGTCCATATGCCAAAGTAATTCTTTTGGGTAGAACTGTGACCGGTCTAATGGACACAGGTGCGTCCGTTAGCTGCATTGGTGGAAACCTAGCAGCAGACTTGATCAAGTACCGTTTAAAAACTTTTCTTGCTCCGTTCGAACTGCAGATGGTAATAAGCAAAATATCATCGGAAAAGTAAGCACAAATGTTCACTTTGATGGACATACAAGGCCCATAACATTTTATATTATTCCATCATTAATACAGTCATTGTACCTGGGCATTGATTTTTGGACGAAGTTCGAGCTACTTCCATCTAAGCTAGCTCCAGCTAATAATGTTACTAATATTGAAGAGTTAGACAGTAGTGATCTTAGAGCTCTTTCAGATACACAGAAGAGGGTATTAAAAGAAGTAATTTGTATGTTCCCTTCCTTCACTGAAAAAGGACTAGGCAAAACCCATCTTCTATCCCATAAAATCGAGGTTGGCAATGCCACACCCATAAAGCAACGTCACTATGCCGTGTCTCCAGCTATTGAAAAGTTATTGTTTGATGAGTTGGACCGCATGATTTCACTCGGTGTGATTGAAGAATCTGAAAGTTCTTGGTCTTCTCCGGTTGTGCTCGTCCGCAAACCTGGCAAGGTGCGTCTATGCATAGATTGTCGAAAAGTGAACGAGGTGACCAAAAAGGACGCCTATCCGATGCCTCTCATCGATAGTATTCTTAGCCGACTACCGAAGGCCGAGTTCATAACGAGTCTCGACTTAAAAGACGCATACTGGCAAATACCATTGGATCCCTGTTTCCGCGACAAGACGGCCTTTACCGTGCCTGGCCGGTCTCTGTATCAATTTACAGTAATGCCTTTTGGTCTGACTAATGCCCCTGCGACGATGTCCAAGTTAATGGACCGGGTTATTCCGATTTCTTTAAAGAACGAAGTCTTTGTATACTTAGATGACCTTTTAATAGTTTCTGAGACTTTTGAAAGACATGTGGAAGTGCTAAAAGATATTTCGGTTGCGCTGTCTAAAGCCGGTTTAACTATAAATGTGGGAAAAAGTCATTTCTGTGTAAAAGAAGTTAGTTATTTGGGTCATGTAGTAGGTAACGGAAAAATAACTATGGATGCCGATAAAATTACTGCCATTGTTAATTATCCAGCACCTCGTTCTGTTAAACAGTTACGTCGATTCCTGGGAATGACGGGATGGTATCAAAAATTCATCCGTAACTTTGCTTCTATCGCCACTCCGTTAACAGATGCTCTTCGTCAAAATCGTAAGTTCGAATGGACACAAGAAGCTGAGGATGCCTTCCAGTTACTTAAAAACGAAATGTGCAAGGCTCCAGCACTTCACACTCCAAATTTCAATGAGCCCTTTTACTTGCATTGTGATGCAAGTCACACCGGAGTTGGGGGAGTTCTGATGCAAATTGATCCTGAAGGTAATGAGGTTTCTGTAGCGTACATGTCCCGTAAGCTTAATCGGTGCCAAAGAAATTACTCTGTTACCGAGAAAGAGTGCCTGGCAGCCGTGTTGAGTATTAAGAAATTTCGTGCTTATATCGAAGGTCATGCTTTCACCGTGATAACTGACCATGCGTCATTGAAATGGCTTATGTCACAATCTGACCTTAGTAGTCGACTAGCTAGATGGGCTTTAAAATTACAGGGTTACCAGTTTACTATTCAGCATCGTAAGGGTAGTAAGAATATCGTTCCAGATGCTTTATCGCGAACATATACAGAAGATTTATCAGAACTAGACAGTAACAAGTTTATCGATATACAGTCTTCACATTTCCAATCTGAGGCATACAGAGGCCTGCAGGATAAAATTAAGAAAAATTCCGATCGTATTCCTGATGTCAAAGTCATCGATGGCTACATATATCGTCGAACAGAGCATGCTTCTGGTGACCGGATAGCCGATGACCTTGTGTGGAAACTGTGGCTTCCCCTGGAGTTAGTGGCCGTAGCTTTGCGAATTGCTCATGATGACCCATTATCGTCACACTGTGGCATAAACAAAACCTTAGAACGACTTCGCCGTTTTTACTATTGGCCTAACTTAGTAAAGGACGTAAGAGATTATATAAATCGCTGTGAAATTTGTAAGTGCACAAAAAGTTCAAACAAACCGTTAAGACCTCCCTTACAGAAGTCAGAGGAAAGTGATCGTTTCTTTCAGACACTATATGTTGACTTTTTGGGCCCCTACCCGCGGTCAAAAGCTGGCAACATAGGAATCTTTATAGTTTTAGATAATTGTACGAAATTTCCTTTCCTAAAAGCTGTAAAAAAATTTACAGTTGATGCTATTTTGCCATTTTTGGAACAGGACCTTTTTCATTGCTTCGGTGTACCGGAAAAGTTGATTTCCGATAACGGAGTTCAATTTAGATCCCATGCGTTTAATAATCTCTTGCAAAACTATGGAGTATCTCACGCCTATACTGCCGCCTATGCCCCACAAGGAAATTCCTCTGAACGTGTGAACAGGTCGGTTATCTCAGGAATTAAAGCGTATATCCATCCAAACCAAACCAATTGGGATGAACATTTAAGTAAAATTTGTTGTTCCTTGCGATCTAGTCTACACACTGCCTTAAATTCTACCCCATACCGATTAGTTTTTGGTCAGCATATGATAACGGATGGTTCGTCGTACAAGTTGTTGAGAAATTTAAATCTTCTGGAGGATCGTACCATTCAACTTAGTAAAGATGACTCTTTGGATTTTATGCGAGCAAAAGCTAAACAGGGCATTCAAACCCAACACGATCGAAACGAAAAAACTTATAATTTACGGAGTCGTGAGGTGTCCTTTAAAGTAGGTCAGGAGGTGTTCCGCCGAAACTTTCAACAGAGCAATTTCGTCAAAGGATTTAACGCAAAATTAGCCCCTACATTCGTAAAATCACGGATTAGGCGAGTGTTGGGAAACACTTATTACGAGTTGGAAGATCTTCAGGGTAATATTGTTGGCAAATACCACGCCAAAGATATCAAACAATAGATCCTTCGTGACAGCGTGTATCCCACTTGTCTTCAAGGCCAAGTGTGATTTTGGCCGGGAGGTTTTGTAGTGGCGCTTGTCACTTCAGGTTTATAAAAGTGGGCAAAATAAATCTGCCCAAGAATATTTTATAAATATCCCTATCCTATTTTATATCGTGACTCACCGAAGTGGCCACCTTGTACTATCGGTCAAGCCACCTAGTGTGCAGATTTTGCACTAATGCAGATCTACAGTCATACTTAAAACTAGTCGATTGCGTGGGGAAATGCAATGCTATGCCATCGCTAAGGGTTACGTCCGTAAGGCCAAGCTTACCCACGTTCTCTTTTCTTCCGGATTATCAAACGATACAGACGTGTTTAAGTGCAGCTCAAAGTTTTAATAAAATCAACCCAGCGAGGTTAAGTTGTTTAGAGTGCCTTAAAATACCCATCCGCCAGCCATCCATACGAAGAAAGGAGAAATATTAATCCAGTATTCGTGCCAGGCCTTTGTGGGTAATTATTTTTACAAAAAAAATGGCATTTTCAATAGTTTCCCTAATTTTTACGTTTTTTGTATGTAGATCTGGCACCAGGTATTATGTTGCCAAAAATAACATTACCAGTCCGTGCTTAATTGAGTAAAAACTCAATAAAAAGGCCCACCCAAGTCATCAGTCGATCTTAAAAGATCAGCCGCCGCTGTAGCCAATTTGCTCAGCCCATCATACATCGACAAAACAACCTGTAGCAGCCGAAAAGTTTTCCGTATGAGCGAGCCTCATCCCCAAAAACTACAGTGCCCGAAAAAGTAGAAAAATCGGTTCCCAAAAATAGCGGATGCAGTGAGCGAAAAAAAAAAAAAAAACGTGTTGGCATCGCCAGAGAAGCTTTGAAAAAAAAATAACCACGCGGTTTTAACATAACTTTATTTTTTCCCGTGCATGAACAAAGAAAAACCACGTGCATCTCAGCTCCGCTCTACAGTGCGAGAAATCTGTCATCTTTATATTATATTGTTCCTGAGTTATTTTAGGTTTATTGTTATACCCTTGCAGAGGGTATTATAATTTTGGTCAGAAGTTTGTAACGCAGCGAAGGAGACGTTTCCGACCCCATAAAGTATATATATTCTTGATCAGGATCAATAGGGAAGTCGATATAGCCATGTCCGTCTGTCCGTCTGTCCGTCTGTCCGTCCGTCCGTCTGTCCGTCTGTCCGTCTGTTTCAATACCGTTTGCGAGCTCAGTTTAAAAGCTAGCGATCTGAAACTTTCACACTCGTCCTAAAACATGTGTACGCAGCTCAAGTTTGAAAATCGCCCCGATCGGACGTCTATATCCTATAGCTTCCATAGGAACAATCGGATATATCTTGCAAGAATTGATGATATTTCGGGCAGTGTAAGAGCTATTGACATGAATCTTTCCAAATCGTAATTTTTTATGCATACCTTGATCAATGTTAAATTGCGTGCCGATCGGACGTCTATATCCTATAGCTTCCATAGGAACAATCGGATATACCTTGCAAGAATTTATTATATTTCGGGCAGTGTAAAAGCTATTGACATGAATCTTTCCAAATCGTATTTTTGTATGCATACCTTGATCAAGGTAAAAGCGCGTGCTGATCGGATGTCAATATATTAAAGCTCCCATAGGAACAATAGGGTAAAATCGGTCCAAATTTGATGTTTTTCAGAATATTTCGCGCAGTGTAAAAGCTATTGACATACATTTTTTCAAGTCTAATTTATTTACGCATATCTTGATCAGGGTATAAGCGCTTGCCGATCGGACATCTATATCTTATAGCTTCCGTAGGAAAAATTGTTAAAGGCTCCGAAAATATCCCTTTTTTCTTTTTTATATGACATTTTTGCAGTATAAAAGTTATTGACAGGACATAAATCTAGTTTATTTATGTATACATTATTCCTTTCGCTACCTTTTCAATTTTAGCAATTTCGGCAAAGTCTGCAAGGGTATTAAAACTTCGGCTTGCCGAAGTTAGCTTCCGTCCTCGTTTTTCCTTATTTTTTATTTTTGTTAATTTTCAAATTTATTATTTTGTATTTTTGTTAATTTTTAAATTTATTATTTTGTATTTTTGTTAATTTTCTTTCTTATTATTATTTTTTATTATTTTGCTTTTTCTTTTGAGTTCATCTTATTCTTCCATTTATTATTTTATAATTTTTTTTCTCTGAACCCAATATTCAAGTGCAAGATGGTGGATGCAAAGACATTTTTTTTTGAGTGTGTAAAAGATAAGTCGAGGTAAATAAAGTTCAGCTTAACCAAAAGCAATGACTAGCAATAACCACAACAATAGAGATGTGAACAAGTGAAAATAAAAACAAACAAAACCAATGCAAACACAATTTTGGATCCCATACAGGTCGGCGAAAGATCTTTCACCGATGGAACCATAATAAAAGTAAAACAATTTCTGTGAATATGCATAGGTACCGTTCTAGCCTCTCACCTGTTCCTAATTTTTAAATTTTGCCCTCGTACATTTTTGCCAGTGTAGCCTATGAGAGCCAAATAGCCCGTCTCTCTCTGGCCCATGTGCCCTTATCTACCAGCGCACCGATCGAAGATGTGCTTGTGTTTTCTTTTGTTTTGCTCATCCTTCCGATCAGAGCTTTGCTGACCTACCTCAATGTATACCGAATTTACATTCACACAGTGCAGGGCACTTAACTAGGTATACTGAACAATTAATTTTATTTTTGATTTTCATAAAACAAAATAACCTTATACAATGGAAGGCACATTATTAGATACGCCTTTTATTTACTTTACTTTAATTGTCATAAACATTTCATACTTTAATTTAATACTCTATAAAAAAATATTTTATTTTTTTTTGAGAATGAATATTTACATTTATAATTAAAAATTATTAATATTATATATTCCTTTTTATATTCATTTATCCTTTATATATATATTTTCTAACCCCTTTACAGCCACATCTTAAATCTTTTGAATGTTAGGAAACTGAAAACTGAGAAACTGAATATGTTCAAAAAGTGAATAAGCATTGAATTAATAAAATGAAGAAAGAACGCAATTAGATAATGAAATAATAATTAAAATTAAATGCATTAAAGTAACGGTAAAATTCTTTTAGGCTAAATAAATAAAACTTAAATATGTTAACTATCTACAACTACAAATATGTTTAAAATAAATGTTTATAATATGAAATCGAACTAAACCTTGAGTATTCCGGAAATCATGGGATACAGAAGTGTAGCAATGAGAATCATTTAATTAATTTAGCGACCACAAGGGATCACTAACAAAAATGGAGTTATACTGCAATATAGTGATCATGGTAGGGTGGGGTAAAAGGCCACTAGCAAACATCTTAGTGCGTCTTAAGGTCGCTAAAGGAATTTCTCTATCCGTCCTGTCCTAATCCCTCTATTCCTATTTCTCTTCTTCTTCTTCTTTCGAGGCTAGTTTGAAGGCTTTTTCTTTTATTTCTCTTTCCAAATACAGCACGCGAAAATTATTTATTACTAGCATACTATCGTGAGCACGTAAAAGAGTATTTTTCCTTGACCCTCACCCATAATGCCGACGAAGATGAGCCGGAACAAGCGCGTGTTTCCCAACTCAGTTTACACTAACATCTGCTCATACGCATAATCAATTTTTAAACGTTATATGCTACACCTAGCGAAAAGATTAAAAAATTTAATCTTTTGGCGTGAAAAAAAGGCCCGACGAAAAGTGAACGCCAGCTGTTTGCCTCTCGCTCTCTCTCATGACTGGCGTACGGTTTTCGTCGATCTGGATACTAGGCTTTAAACAAAATTAGCAATTCTTTTTGTTTTTTCTTGCTGCCAATTTCAGACATCTAAAGTCGACAGAAATCGTGTCTCGCCTACTTGTCACTCACCAAGATTGCATCAGCCAAAACTTCAAGGCAGCACACAAATATTGCTTTGTATTCTTCTTGTTGCTGCACCGATGCAGCTGGACTTCTCATTGCTCACCCGCAATCGGTTCTTCTCCAGATCTTCCTGACCTTTGAGCACCGATCTCCACGATCTTCTTTTGCTTTGATCAGCAACATCTGCGCTTCCTCTCCAATTTCTTTGCGGTATTAAAAATCGAATTTCTTTTTCACACGCAATTTATCTTTGTAAGTTCTTCGTCTTTTTCTATTGCGTACCAAATTTTATTTTTTTAGTGGCGTATCTTCCATTGCATTACAAAAAGTTAAATTCAGTTTTTTGAACAGTTTAATGTATGTATAACGTTTGTAATCGATCCAAATTATTCCGGCTAGCCCCCAAAATCATAGCCCCAGGAATTCCGCAGTGATGCATTATCTATGTACTATTATAAATTTGTATACCCTTGCAGAGGGTATTATAATTTTGGTCAGAAGTTTGTAACGCAATGAAGGAGACCTTTCCGACCCCATAAAGTATATGTATATATTCTTGATCAGGATCAATAGGGGAGTCGATATAGCCATGTCCGTCTGTTCGTCCGTCCGTCTGTCCGTCTGTTTCAATACCGTTTGCGAGCTCAGTTTAAAAGCTAGCGATCTGAAACCGCCCCGATCGGACGTCTATATCCTATAGCTCCCAAAGGAACAATCGGATATACCTTGCAAGAATTGATGATATTTCGCTCAGTGTAAAAGCTATTGACATTAATCTTTTCAAATCGTATTTTTATACCCGTTACTCGTAGAGTAAAAGGGTATATTGTATTCGTGCAAAAGTATGTAACAGGTAGAAGGAAGCGTTTCCGACCCTATAAAGTATATATATTCTTGTTCAGGATCACTAGCCGAGTCGATCTAGCCATGTCCGTCTGTCCGTCTGTCCGTCTGTCTGTCCGTCTGTCTGTCTGTCTGTCCGTATGAACGCTGAGATCTCGGAAACTATAAAAGCTAGAAGATTGGCATTTTGCATGCAGATTCTAGGAGTTCCTACGCAGCGCAAGTTTGTTTCAAAAAGGTGCCACGCCCCCTTTAACGCCCACAATCGCATATATACGATTTTAAAAATTTAAATATTTCGGAAAAGTAAAAATGCAGTTTTATTGTGTTTATCAATACCTATCGAAATGTAGAAGAAATTTTTCAAATCGGACCATTCGTTAAAAAGTTATGCGTGATCAAAGTTTCTATCTCCATCTCCCTCGCACTCCCTTAACCTGAGTAACGGGTATCTGATAGTCGGGGCACCCGACCATAGCGTTCTCTCTTGTTTTTTATGCATACCTTGATCAGGGTAAAAGCGCGTGCCGATCGGACGTCTATATCTGATAGCTTCCGTAGGAAAATTTTTTTAAGGCTGCGAAAATATCCCTTTTTTTCCAATTTGTATACCCTTGCAGAGGGTATTATAATTTTGGTCAAAAGTGTGCAACGCAGTGAAGGAGACATCTGCGACCCTATAAAGAATATATATTCTTGATCAGGATCACCTCCTGAGTTGATATAAGCATGTCCGTCTGTTTGTTTCTACCCAAACTTGTCTCTTAGCTTTAAAGATATCGAATTGAAACTTTGCACACACCCTTCTTTCCCTTGCACGCAGTATATAAGTCGGAACGGCCAGGATCGGTCGACTATATCCTACAGCTGCCATATAACTGAACGATTGGAAATGCCATAACTTTGGTGTTTTTAAAGTTAGGAAGTTAGGATTTTGTATGAGTATTAAGAATGCATCATATTAATACTTTTGGAGAATATAATTTACAAAATATTCTGTAAGGGTATATCAACTTCGGTTCCGCCCGAAGTTAGCGTTCCTTTCTTGTTTTTAGTAATATAGGCATAGAAATAGAAATGTGGTCGATCTGTAATAACTTCAATGGTAAATAAACTTCGGCTTGCCGATCAATCCGACCTATAAAATTGCATAATGATCGGCCGACTATATCCTATAGCCGTCATATAATTGATTGATCGGAAATGCCATAACTTAGGTTTTTGTAAAGTTAGGATGTTGGGATTTTCTATGGGTCTTAGTTTTGGGCAATCAATCCAACCTACCTACTAGCTGTTCTGGTTTATTCCTGATTCCTAAAGGTAAGTGCTATGGGCTTGATACGTTTGTCGAAGACTTTTCTTTTTGCATAGCATTTCTTTAATACGCCTTGCGGCCCGACTGCTATAAAAAGGTTTATTAGTATTTTAATTGGGGTGGCTATAACGGAAAATTTTTTTATTTCTTGGCAGCTTATATTGTTGTCCGATTTTGACAAAACTAAAAGCGTAATTCTAATATAGAAAATAATTTCTATATCTTAAAAAAATTTTTTGATAAATAGAAAAACATCAAAATAAATATTTTTTTCATGTTTATATGATAAAGATGTCCGATTCTTATTTAATTAAAATCTAATTTCACAGTATTTAAATATTACCAAATCCCAAATAACACAAACGAAAATTAATAACAACAAAAATTTACATTTTTATTCAAATTGTTCCTAAGGGAGCTATATGATATAGTCGCCCGATCCGCACACACCCTTCCTTTCTTTGCACGCAGTATATGTGTAAGTCGGAACGGGCGGGATCGTCCGATTATATCCTAAGGCCGCCATAGAACTTATCGGAAATGCCTTAACTTTGGTGTTTGTAAAGTTAGGAATTTGGGATTTTCTACGGGTTTTGTTTTTGGGCAATCAATCCGACCCACCAAGGATCGCCCGACTATATCCTATTGCTGCCATATAACTGAAGGATTGAAATAATTTCAGTCTAAAGTTTGCAACGCAGTGAAAGAAACATTTCCGACCCTATAAAGTATATATATTCTTGATCAGGATCGCCTCCTGAGTTGATATGAGCATATCCGACTGTCCGTCTGTCTGTTTATACGCAAACTAGTCTCTCAGTTTAAAATATATCGAGTTGAAGCTTTGCACACACCCTTCTCTTCTATGCAGGCAGTTTATAAGTCGGAACGGCCGCGATCGACCGACTATATCCTATAGCTGGAATACAACTGATTGATCGGAAATGCCATAACTTTGGTGTTTGTAAAGTTAGGAAGTTGGGATCTTCTATGGGTTTTAAATTTGCCCAATCAATCCGACATACCAAATTTCATAAGGATCGGCCGACTATAACCTATAGCCGCTATATAACTGATTGATCGGAAATGTCATAACTTTAGTGTTTGTAAAGTTAGGAAGTTTTCATATATCAAATCAGCTAAGAACAAGAAAGGAAAGCTAAATTCGGGCGGAGCCGAAGTTGATATACCCTTGCAGAATACTCTGTAAATTATATTCTCCAAAATTATTCATATGATGCATTCTTAATACTCATAAAAAATCCCATCTTCCTAACTTCAAAAACACCAAAGTTATGGCATTTCCAATCGTTCAGTTACATGGCAGCTATAGGATATTGTCGGCTGATCCTTATGAAATTTTGGAGGTCAGACTAGTTCGCGTAGAAACAGACAGACGGACAGACAGACGGACATGCTTGTATCAACTCAGGCCGCGATCCTGATCAAGAATATTATAGTTTATATGGTAGGAGATGTCTCCTTCACTGCGTTGCACACTTTTGACCAAAATTATAATACACTATTCAAAGGTATAATGAACAAGAAAGAAAAGCTAACTTCGGGCGGAACCGAAGTTGAAATACCCTTGCAGAATATTCTGTAAATTATATTCTCCAAAATTATTATTATATTAGATTTCGGGAAAAGTTCACAAGATATGATTTAACTTAATTAAGAACAGAAGAACTTCGATTTTCGCACTAAATGGAGAACACACGTCTTCCTCGGCAAAATTCATAAGACTCGTCCCCACACTTAAATCACCTTTATCGAAGTAATATGTCGAAGTGCAATTCTGATATTCGCATCTTCTGAAATGCCTTAATAAGTACTTTCAACCGCCTCATACTGCTAGCTTGCTAAAGTAAAGGCTGTTTTGGCTGAGAGTCTGGAATAGATCAATTAGCTTTAACAATTCCAATAATGCACACTCGAGTTACAATTCAATCTTATTTTTCTGCCATTGCCAAGATGACAACCTTACCCCGAATTAATCGAGTACTGCGTGCTTTAACGATATCTAATCCGGAAAATCTCGCTTCCTACGACTAAAAAGGTTAGCCGCTCCGCAGTTGCTTAGCAAAAATGAAAACTTACAACTGACTCCACTCATTCCACTGTTAATGTACATTCAATCCGACCTACCAAATTTCATAAGGATCGGCTAACTATATCTTATAGCTGCCATATAACTGAACGATTGGAAATGCCATAACTTTGGTGTTTTTAAAGTTAGGAAGTTGGGATTTTTTATGAGTATTAAGAATGCATCATATGAATAATTTTGGAGAATATAATTTACAGAATATTCTGCAAGGGTATATCAACTTCGGCCCCGCCCGAAGTTAGCTTTCCTTTCTTGTTATTAGTCATTTTTGCAGTATATAATATAAGCTATTAACATGAAACTATGCAAATCTAATTTATTTATGTATACCTTGCTCAGGGTAAAAGTTCTTGCCAATCAGACAACTATATACTACAGCTGACATTTAAAAATTAAATTGGTTACATATAGGTAATTTTTATTTTATACAATTACATAAGATTTAATTTATATTTTGCGTAGTGTATAAGCTGCAAGGTATCTAAACTTCGGATTGCCGAAGTTAGCTTCCATCCTCGTTTGATATGAAAGCTATTAATCTGTTTTTTGTAAGAGTCATCGTTTTTAAAGGCATAAAGTTGTTAAGACAAATTTCTCGTTAAGGTTTGGAAATAGTCAAATTACATCTTAGGATATAAATGTGTTTTTATACCATTGTTGTACCAAATTGATTTCTACCGGAACCGGCCCTTGGCTGGCCATTTCAAATGTGGTATTGCCGAAGCAGCTAAAAATGAGTTTTTGAGCTCGGCACAGGAAATATGTCTATAGTTGTTTTTTAAATAACCCAAAAAGGTTTCTGCATTCAGTTTGTGAGTTACGAAACATCATGCACACTTCCAGTAAAATACCCATATCAAAAGGGAACTTCCATGGAAGTTTCTTGATACGCGGACATTTTTATACCCGTTACTCGTAGAGTAAAAGGGTATATTGTATTCGTGCAAAAGTATGTAACAGGTAGAAGGAAGCGTTTCCGACCCTATAAAGTATATATATTCTTGTTCAGGATCACTAGCCGAGACGATCTAGCCATGTCCGTCTGTCCGTCTGTCCGTCTGTCCGTCTGTCTGTCTGTCCGTATGAACGCTGAGATCTCGGAAACTATAAAAGCTAGAAGATTGGCATTTTGCATGCAGATTCTAGGAGTTCCTACGCAGCGCAAGTTTGTTTCAAAAAGGTGCCACGCCCTCTTTAACGCCCACAATCGCATATATACGATTTTAAAAATTTAAATATTTCGGAAAAGTAAAGATGCAGTTTTATTGTTTTTAGCAATACCTATCGAAATGTAGAAGAAATTTTTCAAATCGGACCATTCGTTAAAAAGTTATGCGTGATCAAAGTTTCTATCTCCATCTCCCTCGCACTCCCTTTACCTGAGTAACGGGTATCTGATAGTCGGGGCACCCGACTATAGCGTTCTCTCTTGTTTGGACTATGATTATCGCGAGTACAATATGGATAGCCATCTGGGTTAAATAAATTGACCTCATGTTTTGTGTCTTCCCATTAGCTCGGGCAATATTAGGTTTTTCTCATAAGAAACAATTTCAGATTTTTTATACCCGTTACTCGTAGAGTAAAAGGGTATATTGTATTCGTGCAAAAGTATGTAACAGGTAGAAGGAAGCGTTTCCGACCCTATAAAGTATATATATTCTTGTTCAGGATCACTAGCCGAGTCGATCTAGCTATGTCCGTCTGTCCGTCTGTCTGTCCGTATGAACGCTGAGATCTCGGAAACTATAAAAGCTGGAAGATTGGCATTTTGCATGCAGATTCTAGGAGTTCCTACGCAGCGCAAGTTTGTTTCAAAAAGGTGCCACGCGCCCTTTAACGCCCACAATCGCTTATTTTAAAAATTTAAATATTTCGGAAAAGTAAAAATGCAGTTTTATTGTGTTTATCAATACCTATCGAAATGTAGAAGAAATTTTTCAAATCGGACCATTCGTTAAAAAGTTATGCGTGATCAAAGTTTCTATCTCCATCTCCCTCGCACTCCCTTTACCTGAGTAACGGGTATCTGATAGTCGGGGCACCCGACTATAGCGTTCTCTCTTGTTTTAGCTTACTATCTTACTACTAATCTACCACGTTTGTAGAAGCGATCCCTGCAACTGTAAATTTTTTCTTTCGTAAAGTTCAAACACATTAAATGTTGTAAATAAAATAACCACTGTTCTTAATACTTTTTTTTGATACCTTATAATTATAAACCCAAATTTGAAAACATTCCATGTCATGTAACTTGCATAATAAACTAAACAAATTGTTATCCTAAAAAATAAATTAGGTTTGAAATAAATTTAAAAATCATAATAATTCATTGCAAGTTTACTCAATTTGAAGCGTTTTAAAAAAAAATCTTGATATATTAAGACCTAAAAACCGACTTAACCTAGAAATCTTTTAAAAAACAAGTTAAAATGGGTAATTTTGGCGCCAAAGAATGGAAACCCCTTTCATATTAGCATCCGAGTTTAGCCGTAAACCAAAAAATTTTTTGTACTGATTCAATGCGACCAATAAGAGATTAATAATCGGACAGTCTAGCGAAATAAATAATAAATAATTTAAAAAAAAGCGGACAAAGATGGCAAATAAGGATAAAACATAACAGGTCGAGTTTCCGAACGAGAACTAAGTGATTTACAGAGTCAAATGCTTACTACTAAATTCAGTATAAATAACGTCTGTTTGAAACCTACTTTTAAAGCCGTTTATCACAAATGAAGTGAGCTCCAAAAGGTTAGTGGTTGTGGATCTACGTTTGATAAATCCGTATTGACACGGAGATACAATTGAACTACAAAGGTGCTGCAAATGAGGAGTAATAACCTTTTCAAAAAGCTTAGATATCTGACAACTTAGATGTACCTCTATAATTACTGGCCTCTAAATTGTTACCTTTCTTGTGAAAAGGAATTACAAATGGTTCCTTCCAAATATTTCGAAACTGGGAAGCTTCTAGAGATAAGGAAAATAATTTGTGAAGGTGTTTATACTAAGCTTAAATATCTAGCAAAATCAGATTGAAAACCGGTATTTATACCCGTTACTCGTAGAGTAAAAGGGTATATTGTATTCGTGCAAAAGTATGTAACAGGTAGAAGGAAGCGTTTCCGACCCTATAAAGTATATATATTCTTGTTCAGGATCACTAGCCGAGTCGATCTAGCCATGTCCGTCTGTCCGTCTGTCCGTCTGTCCGTCTGTCCGTCTGTCTGTCTGTCCGTCTGTCCGTCCGTATGAACGCTGAGATCTCGGAAACTATAAAAGCTAGAAGATTGGCATTTTGCATGCAGATTCTAGGAGTTCCTACGCAGCGCAAGTTTATTTCAAAAGGGTGCCACGCCCCCTTTAACGCTCACAATCGCATATATACGATTTTAAAAATTTAAATATTTCGGAAAAGTAAAAATGCAGTTTTATTGTGTTTATCAATACCTATCGAAATGAAGAAGAAATTTTTCAAATCGAACCATTCGTTAAAAAGTTATGGGTGATCAAAGTTTCTATCTCCATCTCCCTCGCACTCCCTTTACCTGAGTAACGGGTATCTGATAGTCGGGGCACCCGACTATAGCGTTCTCTCTTGTTTTATATTTCTTATAGTCTGGTTTTTACATTTCTTAAGCGTGTCTACTCTTTGCCAAGGTGATTTATTGGAGTTTGACGGATAGTACCACAAAACAGGAATTAAAAAATGAGTTTATTGCAGTGTAAACAAGAAAGAAAAGCTAACTTCGGGCGGAGCCGAAGTTGATATACCCTTGCAGAATATTCTGTAAATTATATTGGTTGGCCAAAAATAAAACCCATAAAAAATCCAAAAGTTAAGGCATTGCCAATCGTTCAGTTATATGGCAGCCATAGGTTGTAGTCGGCCGATCCTTTTGAAATGGGATATTTGGTAGGTCGGATTGATTGGCCAAAAATAAAACCCATAGAAAATCCCAACTTCCTAACTTTATAACTTAGTTGTTTTCAATTTTTTTTTGTTATTGGATTTGGTATTATTTAAATATTATGGAATTACGGTTTATATTAGATTAAATCGTACAACAATATCATATAGCTGCCACGACGGAAAAATGCAGCGCAAAGTCGAAAGACTAGCCGGCACAATTATTTTGACGAAAAACAAATGATGCATTTTTTATGTAACTTTATAATGGTTAATATAACTTAATGATTTTTTGTTTCTGTTTTACTTAGTGCTAATACAAACTTAAAAATAATGAAATCAACATTTTTATACCCTTGCAGAGGGTATTATAATTTCAGTCAAAAGTTTGCAACGCAGTGAAGGAGACATTTCCGACCCTATAAAGTATATATATTCTTGATCAGCATCACCAGGAGAGTCGATCTAGCCATGTCCGTCTGTCCGTCCGTCTGTCCGTCCGTCTGTCCGTCCGTCCGTTTCTACGCAAACTAGTCCCTCAGTTATAAAGCTATCTGCTTAAAACTTTCCCAAAAGTTGTCTTTCTATTGCAGGTAGTATATAAGTCGGAACGAGCCGGATCGGGCGACTATATCATATAGCTGCCATATAACTGAACGATCGGAAAAGCCATAACGTTGGTGTTTTTAAAGTTAGGAAGTTGGGATTTTCTATGAGTTTTATTTTTGGCCAATCAATCCGACCTACCGAATTTCATAAGGATCGGACGACTATATCCTATAGCCGCCATATAACTGATTGTTTGGAAATGCCATAACTTTGGTGTTTTTAAAGTTAGGAAGTTGGGATTTTCTATGGGTTTTATTTTTGGCCAATCAATCCGACCTAACAAATTTCATAAGGATCGGCCGACTATATCCTATAGCTGCCATATAACTGAACGATTGGAAATGCCATAACTTTTGTGTTTTTAAAGTTAGGAAGTTGGGATTTTTTATGAGTATTAAGAATGCATAACATGAATAATTTTGGAGAATATAATTTACAGAGTATTCTGCAAGGGTATATCAACTTCGGCTCCGCCCGAAGTTAGCTTTCCTTTCTTGTTTGATTTCTTTTACAATTTTTTTAAATATTAAAACTTTAAATTTGGAGAGAGCGTCTGAACGTAGAGAAGGCAATAAAAAAGACTCCCAAAAAACTTGAAGTCGTGGGCATCGTTTCGGAAAATACGGTTTCGAGAAAAACGAGTTTATACTTTCGTCCACGGGCAGTAAGTTCGTAATTTTAAAATATACGGCACTCGCAGAAGAAAAGCATTCGTTAATATTTCACGAGCAACTTGCATCCAGGCCAAAGAAAACCATCTTGGCTAAATTACTTACCATCCTGTTCCTCGACTATTCTAAGGTGGCCTACGTGGGTTTGGCCTATCGATCCCCAGGTTTTCGTTTTATTTAAATTCTTTTTTGCAACTCGGAAACTTAATGTTAAAGTCTAGTACTCAGATCGAAATTCGTTCGTCAGCTATAATAGAGAGCAAGACGCGTTTTATTGTTTAATGAGTACACTTAAGTAGTCTATACTTTTTTATACCCTTGCAGAGGGTATTATAATTTTGGTCAAAAGTGTGCAACGCAGTGAAGGAGACTTCTCCGACCCTATAAAGTATATATATTCTTGATCAGGGTCGCGTAAAGATATCGAATTGAAACTTTGCACACAGCCTTCGATCCTTTGCACGCAGTATATAAGTCGGAACGGAACTTTAGTGTTTGTTAAGTTAGGAAGTTGGGATTTCCTATGGGTATTTTATTTGGCCAGTCAATCCGACCTACCCAATTTCATAAGGATCGGCCGACTATATCCTATAGCTGCTATATAACTGATTGATCGGTAATGCCATAACTTTGGGATTTGTAAAGTTAGGAAGTTGGGATTTTCTATGGCTTTTATATTTGGCCAATCAATCTGACCTACCAAATTTCATAAGGATCGGCTGACTATATCCTATAGCTGCTATATAACTGATTGATCCGTAATGCCATAACTTTGGGATTTGTAAAGTTAGGAAGTTGGGATTTTCTATGGGTTTTATATTTGGCCAATCAATCTGACCTACCAAATTTCATAGGGATCGGCCGACTATATCCTATAGCCGCTACTTAACTGAACGATTGGAAATGCCATAACTTTGGTGTTTTTAAAGTTAGAAAGTTGGGTTTTTTTATGAGTGTTAAGAATGCATCAAATTTATTTATTTTAATAACAACATATAATTTTGTGCTCAAAAATGTGAAAATATTTCTATAAAGATGCTGTCAAAATACTTATGCCATTCAAAAAGCCGTTGTCTGCATGCATTCTTATCAGCAGAAAGAGAATGCAAATGGTAAATGAAACAAAATTGGGAATGCACATAGCTAAAAATATATTCTTTGCTTTGCACTTACTTTTTAAACCGTTATTTGACGATTTTAAGTAACGCTAAGTTCAATAGTCTAAAAGAGGTTTCGTCAAAATAATTATGCCGACTAGTGTAGGCATAGAAATCGAAATGTGGTCGATTTGTAATAACTGCAAGGGTATATAAACTTCGGCTTGCCGAAGTTTGCTTCCTTTCTTGTTTTGGGTGATATCTAAAAATGTAAAGTACACACAAATTGTTGAACTATTTCCCTGGTAAGAATTGTTATCACTCAAGTACATACTTCTATCTACGTTGGTCCCCATACAAACTTGAAAGTCGCTATTACCGGATTCTACTGTATATAATTTTAAAACACCTGCATAATTTCTGTCAAAAAGTATAACGTATATACTATGATCTAACCAAGTCTTTTAGATTTAAGGCTATATATTTATAAGTCTCTCCGAAAGTTTATATTGCAGGTAGTAAATAATTCGGAATGCGAAAGAACAGGCAACTATATCATTATATATCCCTTAGCAACAATCGAAAAAAATAAATTATAAAAAAGTTATAAATTCGTTGTTTTGTATTCCCCTGCAATGAGTATTATAATTTTGGTCAGAAGTTTGCAACGCAGTGAAGGAGACATTTCCGACCCTGTAAGGTATATATATTCTTGATCAGCATTACCAGGAGAGACAATTTAGCCATGTCCGTCTGTCCGTCTAGCCGTCCGTCTGTCTGTCTGTTTCAATACCGTTTGCGAGCTCAGTTTAAAAGCTAGCGATCTGAAAGTCGGGTGTCTATATCCTAAAGCTCCCATAAGAACAATCGGATTTAACTTGCAAGAACTGAAGAAATGTCGCGCAGTGTACAAGCTGTTGACATGCATCTTTCCAAATCGTATCTTATGCATACCTTGATCAGGGTAAAAGCTCGTGCCGATCGGACGTCTATATCCTACAGCTCCCATAGAAACAATAGGGTGAAATCACTTAAAAGTTTATACTTTTCAGGCTATTTCGCGCAGTATACAAGCTATTGACATAAATCTTTCCAAATCTAATTTTTGTATGCATACCTTGATCAGGGTAAAAGGGCGTTCCGATCAGACGTCTATATATCGTATCCTATAGCTCCCATAGGAATAATAGGGTGAAATCGGTTCAAATTTGATGTTTTTCAGGACATTTCGGTCAGTATATAAGCTATTGACATCAATTTTTCCATGACTTATTTATTTACGCATACCCTGATCAGTTTAAAAGCGCTTGCCGAACGGACGTCTTTATATTATAGCTTCCTTGGGAATAATTGTTAAAAGCAGTGAAAATAAACTTTTTTTCCATTTTTATACCCTTGCAGAGGGTATTATAATTTTGGTCAAAAGTGTGCAACGCAGTGAAGGAGACATCTGCGACCCTATAAAGAATATATATTCTTGATCAGGATCGCGTCCTGAGTTGTTATAAGCATGTCCGTCTGTCCGTCTGTCTGTTTCTACGCGAAATGGTCTCTCAGTTTTAAAGATATCGATTTGAAACTTTGCACACACCCATCTTTCCTTTGCACGCAGTATATAAGTCGGAACGGCCGGGATCGTCCGACTATATCCATATAACTGATTGATCGAAAATGCCATAACTTTGGTGTTGGTAAAGTTAGGAAGTTGGAATTTTCTAAGGTCAATCAATCCGACCTACCAAATTTCATAGAGATCGGCCGACTATATCCTATAGCTGCCACATAACTGAACGATTGGAAATGCCATAACTTTGGTGTTTTTGAAGTTAGTTTTTTATGAGTATTAAGAATGCATCATATGAATAATTTTGGAGAATATAATTTACAGAATATTCTGCAAGGGTATATCAACTTCGGCCCCGCCCGAAGTTAGCTTTCCTTTCTTGTTATTGTTCATTTTTGCAGTATATAATATAAGCTATTAACATGAAACTATGCAAATCTAATTTATTTATGTATACCTTGCTCAGGGTAAAAGTTCTTGCCAATCAGACAACTATATACTACAGCTGACATTTAAAAATTAAATTGGTTACATATAGGTAATTTTTATTTTATATAATTACATAAGATTTAATTTATATTTTGCGTAGTGTATAAGCTGCAAGGTATCTAAACTTCGGATTGCCGAAGTTAGCTTCCATCCTCGTTTGATATGAAAGCTATTAATCTGTTTTTTGTAAGAGTCATCGTTTTTAAAGGCATAAAGTTGTTAAGACAAATTTCTCGTTAAGGTTTGGAAATAGTCAAATTACATCTTAGGATATAAATGTGTTTTTATACCATTGCAGAGGGAATTATAATTTCAGTCAAAAGTTTGCAACACAGTGAAGAAGACAGTTTCGACTCTACAAAGTTTATATACTCTTGATCAGCATCACTAGGAAAGTCGATCTAGCCACGTCCGTCTGTCCGTCCGTCTGTCTATCTGTCCTTTTCAACGCAAACTAGTCTCTAAGTTTTAAAGCTATCTGCTTGAAACTTTCCCAAAAGTTGCCTTTCTATTGCAGGTAGTATATATGTCGAAACGAGCCTGATCGGGCGACTATATCATATAGCTCCCATAGGAACAATCGGAAAAAAATGTAAAAAAGTATAATTTTGTTGTTTTTAATTTTTTGTTTTCTTTGTTCTTTGGGATTTGGTAATATTTTAATATTATGGAATTACGGTTTTAATTAAATTAAAATCGGACAACAATATCATATAGCTGCTATAGAAACAATGGCAAAATGCAGCGCAAAATCGACAATCGTTATATAGGCATAGAAATCGAAATGTAGTCGATTTGTAATAACTGGAAGGGTATATAAACTTCGGCTTGCCGAAGTTTGCTTGATTTCTTGTTTCAATATATTAAAAGCCTGCATAGCTGAAAGCCGAAGAAAGCCTACTCAGATAAGCTCTTTTTGAAATTCGCAAGTCCTCAGCTATAAGTATAATTATAGCATTGCCAAGATAAATATTCTATAGTATCCTGATAGCCCAATGAAAGATCTTAATTCCTTAACGTATATTTGACAAGGGTAGTTAGCGATTGCTTCTACTTATGCTGGGTTAAATCTCTTCTCTCGTCTGAATCTTAAGGATTCCACTTTATTTTTTAAGATCTCACATTTATCAAGTTGGCATTTGATATTTGGGTTATTTTAAGAATTTTTTCTAAGTTTTTCGAATGGGAAAAATAATTAAGTCGTTAATGTAATTGTAAGAAATTTTCCAAATATGTTCTCTAAGTATGTCATCCTAAGCTCGCTGACATATGGAAAGTTTTTCATGTCACTTTTCTGTAGCGAAATTTGGTGGATTCCACTTTGGAGATATAAAAGTACAACATTTTATTATTTTCAAGTTGCGCAAAAACTCCATGAATATCTGGACTGCTAATGTCACACTGTTACCGTACTGAATTTTTATACCCTTGCAGAGGGTATTATAATTTTGGTCAAAAGTGTGCAACGTAGTGAAAGAGACATCTCCGACCCTATAAAATATATATTCTTGATCAGGATTAGGACCTGAGTTGATATAAGCATGTCCGTCTGTCCGGGCAAACAGAGGACAGACGGACATGGAGGAGGTGATCCCGATCAAGAATATATATACTTTATAGGGTCGGAGATGTCTCCTTCACTGCGTTGCACACTTTTGACCAAAATTATAATACCCTCTGCAAGGGTATAAAAATATGGTATCCATCTACTTGAAAAAAGCCATACAAATTTTTGTGATACAAATATATAACGACGACATCGAACAACGGCTGCCATTGACTCATTCCTATTATTATTATACGATACGATAGTGGAGAATTTCTGCGACAGCTTTTGTAATGTCCTTCCTTTTAATAAATTATATATACCTATATGTATACCTAACCATGCAGAAATGGGAAAGTGCTCTGACTGCCGTTCTAGTCGAAAACAATATACCCTTTAACACTACAAGAACCGTCTACCAAAAGCAATATTTCACCATGGTCAAAGATTTAATGATTTAATTTACATCCATTTTACAAAAACAGGGAAATTTTTACAAATGCAACGATATTTTTTTTTATTCAGGGATTTTAGTTTTATAGAATACTTAAGGTATGGCATACAATTGGTTAACACTTTTATGAAGTATATTTGTTTAGTCGAATGCTTAATCATTTTTCTTCGCTAAATTTGATATCAGAAATGTTGTAATGTTAAAAGCGGGGTCGTCTCAACTTTTCTACCTCGTTAAAAAGTTTTTTTGCTCTTTGTTTTAGAGAAATTTGTATTCTTGAATAATATGAATTTATAAGGTGCGTGCATAAGCATATTGAGCTACATAGGCGCAAGCACTCCTTTCAAAGGGTTGGAAAAATTCAAAATCACAGCATTGCAAACATTTGACTTGATTTAACGGGGTAGTAGTTAATCATGGTTTCAGATGAAAACCTAAAAGTAGTAGCAAAAAATTGCGATTCCATGATTGCTTACTTATCACTTACCTCATAATGACAGCAGGGGCATTATCCAGGGGCACCTAAATCATGTATGCTAACCACTCGAGATCAATCGTCGGAAAGAAGCGCTCGCTCAACAAAGCTTTGCGATCAGCGATCATCAAATGACAACAAAAACAGCTTAACCATCTTCCAACGACCGGTATAAAAGTGCGCGTCGATTCACGGCGGCCAGTCATAACTTCGAGCCCAACACCATGCTCAGAACTATTTCGATTTTGGTTCTGCTCGTTTGCAGTGCAGCCAACATGGCAGAATCAAAGCCTATCTTTTTAAAGGTTTTGGCACCCATCGATGGTATACCTACTATCGGTTGATAGTTAATCCCACAGTTTAATGTTGTACGTTCCTCTCCAGCCTACACCAGTGGGAGTTACCGGAGTACCGTGTCGACCGCGCCCGTTAACAACCAGCTGATCTCGAGCCTCATCTCTTCCAAAATTCAGCTGCTGAACAGCGTGCTGCAGGCCAAGTCTTCGGCGGGGGGTTTCAGTATCGGCTTCAACAAGATTGTCACTTTCTCCAGCACAACCACGACAGAAAAGCCGGTGACCCACCACACTACCGAGGTAAACACCGACTTTACTCCGGATGATTCATCTATTAGCACTACTCAACTCATCTACACGACAACCACAGAAGGTGCTGTCGAAACGCCGAGCCCCACAATTCGTCCCGAGCCCCCATTCTCTACCAGCACAACTGCAGTGATTCCAATCAAGAGCACTACAGTAGTTCCTGAAGTCACCACCACAACGACAGCAAACTCCGGCTACTCATATCGCACTCCCACTTCCGGCCCTGCCACTAGTTCAGTGGACCTCCATTATGTACCCGCTCCCCCTGCCCAAGGCCCATTATAAGCCAGCATAGCAGCTCAGTTAAAATAGCTTAGTCTTAGCCATAGTCCGAATTCAGTAAAATAAAGTACCTTCAGATTTGCTTCTTATACTGGCCGTGCTTTAATTTTCGCGGAAGCGATTTATACATAGTCACTTATTACTTGTTTAACAATGGCTAGCTTTGTGCAACTATCTGCCTAGAGGGAATTTTATTAGCATAGAAACTGGTTTTTTAAAGAATGATCTGGTCTACAAAGCAAATATTAAATATTTCAAACACTGCTTACTCAGATTGGTAGACAGAGTCTAACACGTGCGTACGCTAGAAAGAACCTAGATTTTCAAGGTAAGCCACAAGGCTTAGGTAACAATCTAATACACACTTTGACTTCTGTTTTTATACCCTTGCAGAGGGTATTATAATTTCAGTCAAAAGTTTGCAACGCAGTGAAGGAGACATTTCCGACCCTATAAGGTATATATATTCTTGATCAGCTTGAAACTTTCCAAAAAGTTGTCTTTCTATTGCCGGATCGGCCGACTATATCATATAGCTCCCATAGGAACAATCGGAAAACAAATTCAAAAAAATTATAACTTTGTTGTTTTTCATTATTTTTGTACTTTGGGATTTGGTATTATTTAAATATTATTGAAATACGTTTTTAATTAAATGAAAATCGGAGAACAATACCATAAGCTGCCATAGAAATTATTCCAAAATGCAGTGCAAAATCGACATAGCTTCATTGTTTTTAATAATATAGGCATAGAAATCGAAATGTAGTCATTTGTAATAACTGCAAGGGTATATAAACTTCGGCTTGCCGAAGTTTGCTTCCTTTCTTGTTATGTATCAAACTGAAATCTTTTATTTTGTATAAAATATTACTCATTTATTATAGTCTGATTTTTCAGATGAGTTTGTATATGCTTATGTGGTTATATATCTTATATATATGAAATGGCTATTAAGCACTTTAAAGGTAAACATATAAACATACCAATAACAAGAATGCCAGCCAGCCTAAGTTTAAAAACCCTTAAGCCATAACGAAAATGCGTATGTGTTTAAACCCAGTGATGTTGTCGGTTTTCAAGTATTATTGTTGATTGTTTCTATGCCCGCTAGATTATAAAGTCAATCGATTTGTGTAAAATTTAAAGTGTATTCCTAAAATTTTAAAAAACATTTGTTAGAAGTTATAAATGTTAAAAAGCAACGAAAGGTAGTAAATTTTCCTATTATTTACCTATTCATATTTTTCCAAAATCGACTTACCTATGTAACACAGCCGTTCGATTCTCATTATGTTGCCAACTTTTAACTTAATATATGTTCAGTTCGAGTAGATCAAACCGATACTAAGACTGAACAAAAAAATGTTCTTTTCCAACGATTCTGTGCTTAATTTTAATTATTCGATTGATCCTATGGCAGCTATATAAAATTGTCGTCCTATTATAAAATTAAAACCGTAATTCGGAAAATATTTTAAATTACTTTACCTCGGAATCTTTTAGTATGTATTAACGAGGACAGAACCTAACTACGGCAAGCCGAAGTTTTGATACCCTTGCAGACTTTGATGTCAATGGCTTATACACTTCGCAAAATATAAACTAAATGTAATGTAATTATATAAAAAAAAGATTACCTATATGTAACCAATTTAATTTAAAAATGACAGCTGTAGTATATAGTTCCCTGATTGGCAAGAACTTTTACCCAGAGCAAGGTATACATAAATAAACAAGAGAGAACGCTATAGTCGAGTGCCTCGACTATTAGATACCCGTTACTCAGCTAAACAACTTAATATAAATATGCCTTCTTGTATGTTTTTCGCCGCTCGAATTAGCTCCCGATTTTTATGTTAAAATCGGTACCCAGGGAACACCACGTGGAGGCCGTTGCACTATGGGGCCAACGACCACTTTTGTTGGCCAAAACCCATTTTTGAAAAGTCGTTAAATCCAAAAAAGTTGTTTTAGGATGCATTAACAGAAGACCAATCTGCAATGTTACGTTTCAGGAATTCCGATAGAGGGCGCTTCTGTTAAGAAAACAGCTGTTAAATTATATGTTTAAGACGCAAGCCTCATATATTGCAGTTTAAAAGTGTTTAAAAAAACAGTTTAAAAGCGTCACAAAAAATTTTTGTGAAATAATTTCGATGAATGGTTGTGTATACTAAGTGTTTATGTGTTTAAACGGTTGTTTTTGTACTTAAGTGTTGAAGTGAGTTGTCTAAAACTCGTTTTTTAATTAGAAAACTAACTTTTAAGTAGAGCAACAACTCCAGCGGAGTCCACTTCTGAAACTTATTGAGATTTGTAGAGTATTAAATTCTTGTTAAAATGTATATTGTTAGAATCGCCACTTATTGCCACTTTTTCCGTAATTTAATATTTAAGTACATAACCTCAAATTTTGCAACTTTCACAGTAGTTTCGATGAAAATAAGAATCGTTTTGATTTTCCGTGCAATATTGGACTTGAATTCGAAGAGCATGAGTTTTAATAACATGTGCCTTTTATATACTTATCAATACAACTTGTTTAATCCGATTTTTGTGCATTTACATTGCACCTTTGTGGAACGAAGAACATTTTTTTTGCATTTTTAATTCCATTCAAAGGCAGATATAAAAAATATAAAAAAACGAGGACGGAAGCTAACTTCGGCAAGCCGAAGTTTTAATACCCTTGCAGACTTTGCCGAAATTGCTAAAATTGAAAAGGTAGCGAAAGGTATAAGGTATACATAAATAAACTAGATTTATGTCCTGTCAATAACTTTTATACTGCAAAAATGTCATATAAAAAAAGAAAAAATGGATATTTTCGGAGCCTTTAACAATTTTTCCTACGGAAGCTATAAGATATAGACGTCCGATCGGCAAGCGCTTATACCCTGATCAAGATATGCGTAAATAAATTAGACTTGAAAAAATTTATGTCAATAGCTTTTACACTGCGCGAAATATTCTGAAAAACATCAAATTTGGACCGATTTTACCCTATTGTTCCTATGGGAGCTATAATATATTGACATCCGATCAGCACGCGCTTTTACCTTGATCAAGGTATGCATAAAAAAATACGCTTTGGAAAGATTCATGTCAATAGCTTTTACACTGCCCGAAATATCATAAATTCTTGCAAGGTATATCCGATTGTTCCTATGGAAGCTATAGGATATAGACGTCCGATCGGCACGCGATTTTACATTGATCAAGGTATGCATAAAAAATTACGATTTGGAAAGATTCATGTCAATAGCTCTTACACTGCCCGAAATATCATCAATTCTTGCAAGATACTTCCGATTGTTCCTAGGGGAGCTATAGGATATAGACGTCCGATCGGGGCGATTTTCAAACTTGATCTGCGTACACATGTTTTAGGACGAGTGTGAAAGTTTCAGATCGCTAGCTTTTAAACTGAGCTCGCAAACGGTATTGAAACAGACGGACAGACGGACAGACGGACGGACGGACAGACGGACAGACGGACAGACGGACAGACGGACATGGCTAAATCGACTCCCCTATTGATCCTGATCAAGAATATATATACTTTATGGGGTCGGAAACGTCTCCTTCGCTGCGTTACAAACTTCTGACCAAAATTATAATACCCTCTGCAAGGGTATAAAAATATATTAAAAATGTAATTATAAAGAATATATTAAAACAAAAAAAAATTGTTCGATAATCTTAAAAAAAAAACAAAGTTGAAAAAATCGATCGTATGGCAGCTATGGGATATATTCGTTCGATCATATTCTTTTAAACATATATGTTGCCTAAGGATACCAAAAAACGATTGGTAAAGTTTTATTTCGATATCTTGAAAATTGAGCGAGTTATTAATATTGGCCAACAAAAGTGGTCGTTGATTTGCAACGGGGTCTTTCAATTGCAACTGTGTACAATGTAAATACATACATATGTATATGCTTACATACATACACACATACGCCATTGTTTGACTTAGACCTCCAATTTGGCTAACTTGATTTTATTTGCATAGTTCTTGGGATGTAGTTCGGTATTGACAAATGAAAACCATCGCAATTTCGTTTAATAGAAATCCTTATCGAGAATTAACGTTGACTCTGTTAAGCACCTTGGCCAGCTGTTCCAAAGTCATCCGTTAGATGGCGCTATTGTATTGCGCCATCTACCCCAAGACGAGAAGCGGATATGTAGGCGCTAGCCAGGCTTAAGCGTTTAATGGGTTTTTGGGCGTTAGAGTGGGCGTGGCAAACTTTTATTAGGCCAATCGATAGGTATTGACGAAACAAATACATATCAATTAAAATTTTCATAATAGCATCAAAACTGTGGCCACAGCTTGTAGCTTGTGGGCGTCAGAGGGGGCGTGGCACCATTTTGAAACAAACTTTCGCTGCGTAGGAACTCCTAAACTCTACATGCAAAAAGTCAATCTTCTAGCTTTTACAGTTTTCGAGATCTCAGCGTTCATACGGACAGACAGACAGACGGACAGACGGACATGGCTAGATCGACTCGGCTAGTAATCCTGAACAAGAATATATATACTTTATAGGGTCGGAAATGCTTCCTTCCTACCTGTTACATACTTTTGCACGAATACAATATACCCTTTTACTCTACGAGTAACGGGTATAATTAGATGCATAAATTCATGTTAATAGCTTTTATACTCCAAAAACAAGAAAGGAAAGCTAACTTCGGGCGGAGCCGAAGTTGATATACCCTTGCAGAATAGTCTGTAAATTATATTCTCCAAAATTATTCATATGATGCATTCTTAATACTCATTAAAATCCCAACTTCCTAACTTTAAAAACACCAAAGTTATGGCATTTCAATTCGTTCAGTTATATGGCAGCTATAGGATATAGTCGGCCGATCCTTATGAAATTTGGTAGGTCGGATTGATTGGTCAAATATAAAACTTATAGAAAATCCCAACTTCCTAACTTAACAAACACCAAAGTTAGGACATTTCCGATCAATCAGTTATATGGCAGCTATAGGATATAGTCGGCCGATCCCGGCCGTTCCGACTTATATACTGCATGCAAAGGATCGAAGGCTGTGTGCAAAGTTTCAATTCGATATCTTTAAAACTGAGAGACTAGTTCGGGTAGAAACAGACAGACGGAAAGACAGACGGACAGACAGACGGACAGACAGACGGACAGACAGACAGACGGACAGACAGACGGACAGACAGACGGACAGACGGGCATGGCTATATCAACTCAGGAGGTGATCCTGATAAAGAATATATATACTTTATAGGGTCGGAGATGTCTCCGTTGCACACTTTTGACCAAAATTATAATACCCTCTGCAAGGGTATAATGAAAACAAGAAAGGAAAGCTAACTTCGGGCGGAGCCGAAGTTGAAATACCCTTGCAGAATATTCTGTAAATTATATTCTCCAAAATTATTCATATTATGCATTCTAAACACTCATAAAAATCCCAACTTTCTAACTTTACAAACACCAAAGTTATGGCATTTCCGATCAATCAGTAATATGGCGGCTATAGGATATAGTCGGCCGATCCTTATGAAATTTGGTAGGTCAGATTGATTGGCCAAATATAAAACCCATAGAAAATCCCAACTTCCTAACTTTACAAAAACCAAAGTTATGGCATTTCTGATCAATCAGTTATATGGCAGCTATAGGATATAGTCGGCCGATCCTTTTGAAATTTGGTAGGTCAGATTGATTGGCCAAATATAAAACCCATAGAAAATCCCAACTTTCTAACTTAACAAACACCAAAGTTATGGCATTTCCGATCAATCAGTTATATGGCAGCTATAGGATATAGTCGGCCGATCCCGGCCGTTCCGACTTATATACTGCGTGCAAAGGAAAGAAGGGTGTGTGCAAAGTTTCAACTCGATATCTTTAAAACTGAGAGACTAGTTTGCGTAGAAACAGACAGACGGACAGATGGACAGACAGACGGACAGACGGACATGCTTATATCAACTCAGGAGGTGATCCTGATCAAGAATATATATACTTTATAGGGTCGGAGATGTCTCCTTCACTGCGTTGCACACTTTTGACCAAAATTATAATACCCTCTGCAAGGGTATAAAAAGGATATTTTCACAGCTTTTAACAATTATTCCTAAGGAAGCTATAAGATGTAGACGTCCGATTGGCAAGCGCTTTTATCCTGATCAAGGTATGCATAAAAAAATAAGATGTGCAAAGATTCATGTCAATAGCTTGTATACTGCGCGAAATATCCTGAAAAGTATAAAATTTTAAGCGATTTTACCCGATTGTTTCTATGTGAGCTATATGATATAGGATAGGTATGCATAAAAATTACGATTTGGAAAGATGCACGTTAAATTCTTGCAAATTATATCCGATTGTTCCCATGAACGTCCGATCGGGGCGCTTTTCAAACTTGATCTGCGTACACATGGCTAGATCGACTCTCCTGGTGTTGTGATGCTGATCAAGAATATATATACTTTATAAGTTCGGAAATGTCTCATTCACTGCGTTGCAAACTTTTGACAAATATTATAAAACCCTCTGAAAGGGTATAAAAAGAAAAGCTATGTGACGGCAAAAAGGAAACTTTTTCAATATCATATCCGAACAAGAAAGGAAAGCTAACTTCGGGCGGAGCCGAAGTTGAAATACCCTTGCAGAATATTCTGTGAATTATATTCTCTAAAATTATTCATATGATGCATTCTCAACACTCATAAAAAATCCCAACTTCCTAACTTTAAAACCACCAAAGTTATGGCATTCCAATCGTTCAGTTATATAATTATATATAATTATATAATTATAAAATTTGGTAGGTCAGATTGATTGGCCAAAAAAAAACCCATTGAAAATCAAAACTTCCTAACTTTAAAGACACCAAAGTTATGGCATTTCCGATCGTTCAGTTATATGGCAGCTATAGGATATAGTCGGCCAATCCCGGCCGTTCCGACTTATATACTGCGTGCAAAGGAAAGAAGGGTGTGTGCAAAGTTTCAATTCGATATCTTTAAAACTGAGAGACTAGTTCGCGTAGAAACAGACGGACAGAAAGACGGACAGACAGACGGACATGCTTATATCAACTCAGGACGCGACCCTGATCAAGAATATATATACTTTATAGGGTCGGAGAAGTCTCCTTCACTGCGTTGCACACTTTTGACCAAAATTATAATACCCTCTGCAAGGGTATAAAAAAGTATAGACTACTTAAGTGTACTCATTAAACAATAAAACGCGTCTTGCTCTCTATTATAGCTGACGAACGAATTTCGATCTGAGTACTAGACTTTAACATTAAGTTTCCGAGTTGCAAACAAGAATTTAACTAAAACGAAAACCTGGGGATCGATAGGCCAAACCCACGTAGGCCACCTTAGAAAAGTCGAGGAACAGGATGGTAAGTAATTTAGCCAAGATGGTTTTCGTTGGCCTGGGTGCAAGTTGCACGTGAAATATTAACGAATGCTTTTCTTCTGCGAGTGCCGTATATTTTAAAATTACGAACTTACTGCCCGTGGACGAAAGTATAAACTCGTTTTTCTCGAAACCGTATTTTCCGAAACGATGCCCACGACTTCAAGTTTTTTGGGAGTCTTTTTTATTGCCTTCTCTATGTTCAGACGCTCTCTCCAAATTTAAAGTTTTAATATTTAAAAAAAATTGTAAAAGAAATCAAAAAAGATGAATAACAAATCTTTGGTCAGCAGGTAAAACATGTGAACAACTAACCAACTGACCGAAAGAACAAAGATTACTTAAGTAATTGAACAACTGGGAAACCGAGCAAATGAACAACTTACTGAAAAACTTAACAAATAGCAATTGTTCAAAAACAAGGCAGATTTAAAATAGATATCCGCTGTGTATTGGACAAATAGAGTTGGCCCCGTGCGCTGCCTTTTTTACTCCAGTCGTTGGTTAAGTCTTTGCTACGTCAGCCTGTTGGGTTGCTGGATTCTTTCGGGCATTTGCAGAAGATTTGTGGTCCATTGATCTTTTTTAAGCTGATGAATTCGATGTTAAAAACTTGTTAAGCAAATCCAAATCGAAATATTATATTAGAAATATTATATTTATTTTTACGTTTTTATTTTATTTTTACTAATCGAGTCATAACAAATCTTAGCTTAGTACATACGTACATATATGGGTCAGTTTTTTTTTTTGAATGGAAATCCTAGATCAAGGCTGCTTCGACATGTCCTTGTGTTGTCTCAATAATGTTAAATTTGTGGAGATAAATAAGAATGGTCTGTTGTTTTCTTATGACAAGACATATGGACTTCAACAGGTTGCCTTATACACGGAAAACGTTTTGAGTTCAGATATTAACTGCCGGTAACCTCACCCTGAGGTACCGTTCATCATTTTTTTATCGATAAATCACCACCAAATAATTAATCACTGGTTAAAATAATTCTATGAAATTCCATTCTCCCGGCTTAAAATCGCTTTTTGTATGTTACTATTAAGGATCTCAAATGAAAATTTTACTTGATTATCCACTGCTGACAGGGGAAATTTGTTGCACCACTTTTAATGATTTAGCCCAATGTTTAAAAGTCATATTGTACGTAAATATCGTTGGGTTAAGAAAATCTACCATATTTATTTCGTTTCGTTTTATTTAATAGATACTAAAATTGTAACATATTCTTCATAACATTTGTATACGCTACCGAAATTTTAAAATAATTTCGGTCATAAGTTTGCAATGCAGTGAAGGAGAAATTTCCGAATATAAAGTATATAAGGTGTACGAAATTAGTAAGTAGGACATTTATGTTTATGACTTTTTTGTCCACAAAAACCAATTTCCGGAATTTTTTTTTTCTACGAATTGTTTATTGAACTATGTGTGAGACATAAGCAAAGAGAATCTAAAAAGTACAGTAGAATTTTCGCATTAGGTTTATTCTTATCAAAATAATTTTGCTTCAGCGAACGAAATAATTAAGTGGGACAGCTCTTTTTGTGTTCGTTTCAGTAAAGCTGATGACGTCGAACTAAATTATTTAAATTGCAGTGATTGCTAACAAGTACAAAAAATCAAATTTAGTGAGTTTCCTGGAAAAATAATAGTTTTTAAGTTTTAATATTTTTTGTTCAGATATGCCGACTTTCACTCATTTGAGCGATTTAGAGCGAGCAAGAATATTGATATTCCGAGAAATCAATAATGTCAATACGTAAAATTGCTGAAAAATGTGGGAGGAGTAAGCGGAAGGTGGAAAACCTTTTAAAGGACGCAGAAAATCATGGTAAGAAACCATGTTCTGGGCGCCCACCCCTAGTTGACGAGAGGGACACGCGACGAATTAAATTTCTAGCAATTAATGAAAACATCAGTGCATCCCAAATACAACGTAATTTGTCTCTGCATATCCACCCGACGGGTCCAAAAAAATTTTGAAGGATCTGAAAATGTTTCATATGAAAAAAAAATGCTTAAACCTGAACTACTGCCCAGGCACAAAGTAGACCATATGCAGTTTTCCAATTATGTAATACAAATTTTGGGATATACATAGAGTGGAAAAATGTAACATTTAGCGATGAGTAAAAGTATAATTTGGATTAAACTGAGATTATATAGCTATTATAATTGCGATATAAGAAGTCCCAAAAAAGTCCACGTCTCCAGAAACTTTCACGGCGGGTCTCTCATGGTATGGGCAGCCTTTGGGTATAATGGAAAGTCTCCTATATGCTTTATATCTCAAATGAATGCACAAAGATATGTAGAGCTCTTAGACGAAGTTCTAGTCCAATTTGGAGAAAATTATTTTGGTAAGGAATATACTTTTCAACAGGATAATGCACCTATCCACTGTGCAAATTATAAAAAGAGCTTCTTTTCATCATCGCAAATCCCAATTTTCGAATTGCCAATTCCAATTTTGGATTTAAATCCAATTGAAAATCTTTGGGGTATATTATCTCAAAAGGTTTATGCTAATGGAAAACAATTCAGTAGTCTTAAAGAATTAAAAGAAGCTATTAAACAAGAATGACAGAAAATCGACATAGAAATACTGAAAAACTTAATTAATTCATTGCCAGGACGAGTTCTCAAGGTATTAGACAACAAAGGGTGCACTATTTAAATGTATATACCTTTTCCTACTAAATTTATCCTAAAATTACCATACAACAAGAGAGAACGCTATAGTCGGGTGCCCCGACTATCAGATACCCGTTACTCAGGTAAAGGGAGTGCGAGGGAGATGGAGATAGAAACTTTGATCACGCATAACTTTTTAACGAATGGTCCGATTTGAAAAATTTCTTTTACATTTCGATAGGTATTGATAAACACAATAAAACTGCATTTTTACTTTTCCTAAACATTTAAATTTTTAAAATCGTATATAAGCGATTGTGGGCGTTAAAGGGGGCGTGGCACCTTTTTGAAACAAACTTGCGCTGCGTAGGAACTCCTAAAATCTACATGCAAAACGCCAATCTTCTAGCTTTTATAGTTTCCGAGATCTCAGCGTTCATACGGACAGACAGACGGACAGACGGACAGACAGACGGACAGACGGACATGGCTAGATCGACTCGGCTAGTGATCCTGAACAAGAATATATATACTTTATAGGGTCGGAAACGCTTCCTTCTACCTGTTACATACTTTTGCACGAATACAATATACCCTTTTACTCTACGAGTAACGGGTATAATAACCATTAAGCTTAATATTTTGACTTTGTCCTACTTACTTATTTCGTTTGAAAGTTTTTTGATTTATTTTTTATACTATTTTGTGAAGTTTAATTATATTTCTATAACTTGAAAAATGTTACAAATTTAATAAAGAATAATTAAAAATTGTTTTTTTTTTTTAATATTCAATCGTTTTTTGTTAAACAATAAAATTAGGTGTCTTACATACTTATTATATGGCATTACGGCCGATCTAGCCACACTAATACAAAAATTGACACTAACAAGAAAGGAAGCGAACTTCGGCAAGCCGAAGTTTATATACCCTTGCAGTTATTACAAATCGACTACATTTCGATTTCTATGCCTATATTACTAAAAACAATGAAGCTGTGTCGACTTTGCGCTTCATTTTGCCATCGTTTCTATGGCAGCTATATGATATTGTTGTCCGATTTTAATTTAATATAAGCCGTAATTCCATAATATTTAAATATTAACAAAACTCAAAGAACACAAAAAAAATTAAAAATAACAAAGTTATAATTTTTTAAATTTATTTTTCCGATTGTTCCTATGGGAGCTTTTTGGTCGCCCGATCCGGCTCGTTACGACTTATATACTACCTGCAATAGAAAGACAACTTTTGGGAAAGTTTCATGCAGATAGCTTTAAAACTGAGGGACTAGTTTGCGTAGAAACGGACGGACGGACAGACAGACGGACAGACGGACGGACAGACGGACATGGCTAGATCGACTCTCCTGGTGGTGCTGATCAAGAATACATATGCTTTATAGGGTCGGAAATATCTCCTTCACTGCGTTGCAAGCTTTTGACTGAAATTATAATATCCTCTGCAAGGGTGTAATTTTGGCATCCTTATGCCCCAAAAGCGGGGCGTACCCAAAAATGACTCATGCAGAAGCTGGATGGACGAGGAGGAAGAGGAAACGGAACAACAAATATCCTGCCTGGCTCCATGCTGAAATATCAACAGTGTCTGATTTGTATAATTGTATAAGGTATTCTGCTACTGAATTTAAAAACAAATAAATGTATCGTGTAACAATTTGTTTGGATCGATTTTTTAAGTTTTATTCGGGCCTTAAGGCGAAATCACGAACAATATACATAGATGCCATGGGAACGTTTATAAAAATATATACAAAAATAGAAAAAGCTTCATTGCTTTTAAGCATATACGCATACAAATCGAAATATAGAATATTTAATTTTTTTAACAGCCGGCGAAATCTGCTTCCTTACTCGTTTTCACCTTAATTTAATTTGGGATATTACAGCACATACGATTGTTTGTATTTGATTTTGAAATATCTGAAACAGTTTAAGATAAACCTTTGCAATACAAGAAGGAATGTCGGCTGTCTCAAAAAATGGATGTCCTTTACTCACCTAACTAATTATACCCGTTACTCGTAGAGTAAAAGGGTATATTGTATTCGTGCAAAAGTATGTTTCCGACCCTATAAAGTATATATATTCTTGTTCAGGATCACTAGCCGAGTCGATCTAGCCATGTCCGTCTGTCCGTCTGTCTGTCCGTCTGTCTGTCTGTCCGTATGAACGCTGAGATCTCGGAAACTATAAAAGCTAGAAGATTGGCATTTTGCATGCAGATTCTAGGAGTTCCTACGCAGCGCAAGTTTGTTTCAAAAATTTAAATACTTCGGAAAAGTAAAAATACAGTTTTATTGTGTTTATCAATACCTATCGAAATGTAGAAGAAATTTTTCAAATCGGACCATTCGTTAAAAAGTTATGCGTGATCAAAGTTTCTATCTCCATCTCCCTTGCACTCCCTTTACCTGAGTAACGGGTATCTGATAGTCGCGGCACCCGACTATAGCGTTCTCTCTTGTTTTAAAATAGCAGCACCCCGCTTCCTGCTAACTGTTATTCCGCTCTCTTAAATCAATGAGCCCCAATGTTTAAAAATACAGTGACGTCCTGATAGCTCCAAAAATAATGTATATTGACCAAGTAAGCATAAACTTCCCAAGTCCTGGCCTCTACCATGTCTCAGAGTGGCATGACAGGACTTCGGAATTTGTGGGCGAGTCCACCAATTACTTTTTAAAGAATATAATGTACCATTTTACTCAACAAATTGTTATCATTGCTACGCTTTTATGTAAGTTCCATATTGCCCACAGTTTCGCAAGGAATTCGATTTTATAAAAATCGTTAAATTCAGTTTAGGTGTTCAGCCATCAAAAGAAAAGTGGTCCTTCATTCCTCTTCACTTCATCGTTTTTAAGTTTAAGCCATATACGCTCAAAAAATTGTGTTTAGTCGTTTTATAGAAAAATTAATTTTGTTTTGCAAGGTTATACAAACTTTTTTTTTAAGTAAAAGGGACATTATATTAAAACAAAAAAAAATTGTTCGATAATCTTAAAAAACAACAAAGTTGAAAAAATCGATCGTATGGCAGCTATGGGATATATTCGTTCGATCATATTCTTTTAAGCATATATGTATGTTGCCTAAGGATACCAAAAAACGATTGGTAAAGTTTTATCTCGATATCTTGAAAATTGAGCGAGTTATTAATATTGGCCCACAAAAGTGGTCGTTGGCCCCATAGTGCGTTGATTTGCAACGGGGTCTTTCAATTGCAACTGTGTACAATGTAAATACATACATATGTATATGCTTACATACATACACACATACGCCATTGTTTGACTTAGACCTCCAATTTGGCTAACTTGATTTTATTTGCATAGTTCTTGGGATATAGTTCCGTATTGACAAATGAAAACCATCGCAATTTCGTTTAATAGAAATCCTTATCGAGAATTAACGTTGACTCTGTTAAGCACCTTGGCCAGCTGTTCCAAAGTCATCCGTTAGATGGCGCTATTGTATTGCGCCATCTACCCCAAGACGAAAAGCGGATATGTAGGCGCTAGCCAGGCTTAAGCGTTTAATGGGTTTTTGGGCGTTAGAGTGGGCGTGGCAAACTTTTATTAGGCCAATCGATAGGTATTGACGAAACAAATACATATCAATTAAAATTTTCATAATAGCATCAAAACTGTGGCCACAGCTTGTAGCTTGTGGGCGTCAGAGGGGGCGTGGCACAATTTTGAAACAAACTTTCGCTGCGTAGGAACTCCTATAATCTACATGCAAAAAGTCAATCTTCTAGCTTTTACAGTTTTCGAGATCTCAGCGTTCATACGGACAGACAGACAGACGGACAGACGGACATGGCTAGATCGACTCGGCTAGTAATCCTGAACAAGAATATATATACTTTATAGGGTCGGAAATGCTTCCTTCTACCTGTTACATACTTTTGCACGAATACAATATACCCTTTTACTCTACGAGTAACGGGTATAATTAGATGCATAAATTCATGTTAATAGCTTTTATACTCCAAAAATGTCATATAAAAACAAATAGGAAAGCTAACTTCGGGCGGAGCCGAAGTTGATATACCCTTGCAGAATAGTCTGTAAATTATATTCTCCAAAATTATTCATATGATGCATTCTTAATACTCATAAAAAATCCCAACTTCCTAACTTTAACAAGAGAGAACGCTATAGTCGGGTGCCCCGACTATCAGATACCCGTTACTCAGGTAAAGGAAGTGCGAGGGAGATGAAGATAGAAACTTTGATCACGCATAACTTTTTAACGAATGGTCCGATTTGAAAAATTTCTTCTACATTTCGATAGGTATTGATAAACACAATAAAATCGCATTTTTACTTTTCCGAAATATTTAAATTTTTAAAATCGTATATTAGTGATTGTGGGCGTTAAAGGGGGCGTGTCACCTTTTTGAAACAAACTTGCGCTGCGTAGGAACTCCTAGAATCTGCATGCAAAATGACAATCTTCTAGCTTTTATAGTTTCCGAGATCTCAGCGTTCATACGGACAGACAGACAGACAGACAGACGGACAGACAGACGGACAGACGGACAGACGGACATGGCTAGATCGACTCGGCTAGTGATCCTGAACAAGAATATATATACTTTATAGGGTCGGAAACGCTTCCTTCTACCTGTTACATACTTTTGCACGAATACAATATACCCTTTTACTCTACGAGTAACGGGTATAAAAACACCAAAGTGATGGCATTTCCATTCGATCAGTTATATGGCAGCCGATCCATATGAAATTTGGTAGGTCGGATTGATTGGTCAAATATAAAACCCATAGAAAATCCCAACTTCCTAACTTAACAAACACCAAAGTTATGGCATTTTCGATCAATCAGTTATATGGCAGCTATAGGATATAGTCTGCCGATCCCGGCCGTTCCGACTTATATACTGCATGCAAAGGATCGAAGGCTGTGTGCAAAGTTTTAATTCGATATCTTTAAAACTGAGAGACTAGTTCGGGTAGAAACAGACAGACGGACAGACAGACGGACATGGCTATATCAACTCAGGAGGTGATCCTGATAAAGAATATATATACTTTATAGGGTCGGAGATGTCTCCGATGCACACTTTTGACCAAAATTATAATACCCTCTGCAAGGGTATAATGAAAACAAGAAAGGAAAGCTAACTTCGGGCGGAGCCGAAGTTGAAATACCCTTGCAGAATATTCTGTAAATTATATTCTCCAAAATTATTCATATTATGCATTCTAAACACTCATAAAAAATCCCAACTTCCTAACTTTACAAACACCAAAGTTATGGCATTTCCGATCAATCAGTAATATGGCGGCTATAGGATATAGTCGGCCGATCCTTATGAAATTTGGTAGGTCAGATTGATTGGCCAAATATAAAACCCATAGAAAATCCCAACTTCCTAACTTTACAAAAACCAAAGTTATGGCATTTCTGATCAATCAGTTATATGGCAGCTATAGGATATAGTCGGCCGATCCTTTTGAAATTTGGTTGGTCAGATTGATTGGCCAAATATAAAACCCATAGAAAATCCCAACTTCCCAACCTTACAAACTCCAAAGTTATGGCATTTCCGATCAATCAGTTATATGGCAGCTATAGGATATAGTCGGCCGATCCCGGCCGTTCCGACTTATATACTGCGTGCAAAGGAAAGAAGGGTGTGTGCAAAGTTTCAACTTGATATCTTTAAAACTGAGAGACTAGTTTGCGTAGAAACAGACAGACGGACAGACGGACAGACAGACGGACAGACGGACATGCTTATATCAACTCAGGAGGTGATCCTGATCAAGAATATATATACTTTATAGGGTCGGAGATGTCTCCTTCACTGCGTTGCACACTTTTGACCAATATTATAATACCCCCTGCAAGGGTATAAAAAGGATATTTTCACAGCTCTTAACAATTATTCCTAAGGAAGCTATAAGATGTAGACGTCCGATCGGCAAGCGCTTTTATCCTGATCAAGGTATGCATAAAAAAATAAGATGTGCAAAGATTCATGTCAATAGCTTGTATACTGCGCGAAATATCCTGAAAAGTATAAAATTTTAAGCGATTTTACCCGATTGTTTCTATGTGAGCTATATGATATAGGATAGGTATGCATAAAAATTACGATTTGGAAAGATGCACGTTAAATTCTTGCAAATTATATCCGATTGTTCCCATGAACGTCCGATCGGGGCGCTTTTCAAACTTGATCTGCGTACACATGGCTAGATCGACTCTCCTGGTGTTGTGATGCTGATCAAGAATATATATACTTTATAGGTTCGGAAATGTCTCATTCACTGCGTTGCAAACTTTTGACAAATATTATAAAACCCTCTGAAAGGGTATAAAAAGAAAAGCTATGTGACGGCAAAAAGGAAACTTTTTCAATATCATATCCGAAAAATCTCTTAGAGGATATCTTTATGGCGCCCCATAGTGAAAATTTACACTGAACACAAAGGATCAGCGATCAAAAGATGGAAATAGAGTGACCAGACTTGCATGCCATTCTCGTTTAGGAGTGTTTGGAAAATATGATTGACGAAACGGCGCCAAATTTAAGCAAGTCGAGTAAGTCAGCTCAACAGATTGTATTTCACTAAAAGAGAATAATTGTGTTATTAAATGAATTACATTTATGGGTCGTATACAAGTACATATATGAGTAAACCCAAAAAAAATTTAAATGATATATGCGAGTGTTAAAACAAGAAAGGAAAGCTAATTTCGGCGGAGCCGAAGTTGATATACCCTTGCAGAATATTTTGTAAATTATATTCTCCAAAATTATTCATATGATGCATTCTTAATACTCATAAAAAATCCCAACTTCCTAACTTTAAAACCACCAAAGTTATGGCATTCCAATCGTTCAGTTATATAATTATATATAATTATATATATAATTATCTAAACTACTATATAAAAGTCTTCGAATAAAAAATGGGTCAGTGGTAAATTCCTACCAGAGCGGATTGACATAAAAATCTAGAAAAATCAGCATAATTCAGAAATAATTAGGAGACGTGTGTGAGGTACAAATTAAAACAATAAACGACCCCAAAGTGCCCCAAAATTCGATTCGTTTTTTTAAATTCTTTCTTTAGCCATTTTTCTGTTATAAATGTTGTTAAAATGGCTTAAAAAAATTATGATCATAATCTTATGGCATAGCCGCAACTAACCGCATTTAAATTTTTTGGAAATTCAGCCTCCTTAACCAAGTCCCCAATATTTTCCAATTCTCTTATGCGTGACGTCACGGCCTCCACATATGTTTGTATGTATGTTCTGCTGGCGCACTTTGCATTAAGTCGTAAATGAGTGTATGTAGCATTTTAAGTTTGACCGCGCAGGGGAAAAAATGAAAATACCAGTCACAAAAAATTTAAAATGCGCGGTTAAAAAATCGATTATATCGCAAATCTTTTCATTTGTTTTCAAATGTTGAGTTATCTACAAACTTTGGATTTGTAAAAACAAAAATAAACAATGATTCGCTCTGCTATGTACACACACACGCACGAAATATGTATATCCAAAAAATCAAGATAATACTGATATCCTTTTGCTAAAAGAATATTTAATTTACATTTCCACAACAGATTTAAGACATTTTGTAACCGATTTTTGTCATTTAAAATTCAAATCGCATTGATAATATTAAAAGAACATTAAATATTCAAACCAATTGATTCTCACGCTCTTTATTACACGTGCCTCATATTGTTTAAACAAATGCAAATGTTTAAACAATTTGATTCACGGCGTCCCCCACCTTTCTTTATCTAAACTACTATATAAAAGTCTTCGAATAAAAAATGGGTCAGTGGTAAATTCCTACCAGAGCGGATTGACATAAAAATCTAGAAAAATCAGCATAATTCAGAAATAATTAGGAGACGTGTGTGAGGTACAAATTAAAACAATAAACGACCCCAAAGTGCCCCAAAATTCGATTCGTTTTTTTTAAATTCTTTCTTTTGCCATTTTTCTGTTATAAATGTTGTTAAAATGGCTTAAAAAAATTATGATCATAATCTTATGGCATAGCCGCAACTAACTGCATTTAAATTTTTTGGAAATTCAGCCTCCTTAACCAAGTCCCCAATATTTTCCAATTCTCTTATGCGTGACGTCACGGCCTCCACATATGTTTGTATGTATGTTCTGCTGGCGCACTTTGCATTAAGTCGTAAATGAGTGTATGTAGCATTTTAAGTTTGACCGCGCAGGGGAAAAAATGAAAATACCAGTCACAAAAAATTTAAAATGCGCGGTTAAAAAATCGATTATATCGCAAATCTTTTCATTTGTTTTCAAATGTTGAGTTATCTACAAACTTTGGATTTGTAAAAAACAAAAATAAACAATGATTCGCTCTGCTATGTACACACACACGCACGAAATATGTATATCCAAAAAATCAAGATAATACTGATATCCTTTTGCTAAAAGAATATTTAATTTACATTTCCACAACAGATTTAAGACATTTTGTAACCGATTTTTGTCATTTAAAATTCAAATCGCATTGATAATATTAAAAGAACATTAAATATTCAAACCAATTGATTCTCACGCTCTTTATTACACGTGCCTCATATTGTTTAAACAAATGCAAATGTTTAAACAATTTGATTCACGGCGTCCCCCACCTGTCTTTATCTAAACTACTATATAAAAGTCTTCGAATAAAAAATGGGTCAGTGGTAAATTCCTACCAGAGCGGATTGACATAAAAATCTAGAAAAATCAGCATAATTCAGAAATAATTAGGAGACGTGTGTGAGGTACAAATTAAGACAATAAACGACCCCAAAGTGCCCCAAAATTCGATTCGTTTTTTTTTAAATTCTTTCTTTTGCCATTTTTCTGTTATAAATGTTGTTAAAATGGCTTAAAAAAATTATGATCATAATCTTATGGCATAGCCGCAACTAACTGCATTTAAATTTTTTGGAAATTCAGCCTCCTTAACCAAGTCCCCAATATTTTCCAATTCTCTTATGCGTGACGTCACGGCCTCCACATATGTTTGTATGTATGTTCTGCTGGCGCACTTTGCATTAAGTCGTAAATGAGTGTATGTAGCATTTTAAGTTTGACCGCGCAGGGGAAAAAAATGAAAATACCAGTCAAAAAAAATTTAAAATGCGCGGTTAAAAAATCGATTATATCGCAAATCTTTTCATTTGTTTTCAAATGTTGAGTTATCTACAAACTTTGGATTTGTAAAAAACAAAAATAAACAATGATTCGCTCTGCTATGTACACACACACGCACGAAATATGTATATCCAAAAAATCAAGATAATACTGATATCCTTTTGCTAAAAGAATATTTAATTTACATTTCCACAACAGATTTAAGACATTTTGTAACCGATTTTTGTCATTTAAAATTCAAATCGCATTGATAATATTAAAAGAACATTAAATATTCAAACCAATTGAAACAATTCAAACAAATGCAAATGTTTAAACAATTTGATTCACGGCGTCCCCCACCTGTCTTTATTATTAATATAATCTTTTTCTTTTGCATACTTCTTTATGGGGCTTACCAGAAAATATAATAATTGTTTTCAAATGACTTCATTTGGTGCGACAAAAGTTATTAATGAAGGTTATATGCCCACATTTAAAGTACAGGGGCAAGTTTACCACTTAGTTGGTAGCGTTTTGCCAGCTTCTAAAGAAGAAGCTCAGTTTCTCCAAATTTATTTTATTGGTGAGGACAATGTAGAAGCCGATTTCAGGTGTAAAAACAGTCCTGGAGTTAAAAATGCGTTAGTTAAATCACTACAGTTGATGCTGCATGAAAGTAATCCATATGTTAAGGATTTTAAAACTGCTCTTAAAAGAGTTCCGAAGAATTGTAGCCAATTTAAAATGGTTATTCACGCCAATAAAAAGCCTGTTAGGGCTCATAGAGGTCGTTATAACGCACCCCAAGCAAATGAGGTCGCTTTGGTATTAGTTGACCAACAATTTGAAAAAAGGGACATTATTATTGAGGGTTATAATAATCAGTTAAAAAGAATCAGTGAACTTCACCGATCTTATGACGCCCTACAATATCCATTAATGTTTTGTCATGGAGAAGATGGTTACACTATAGATATACCCAAAATTGACCCCGTTTCAAAAAAAAACTTTAAGAAAACAGTCTCAGCGTTAGATTTTTACAGTTTCCGAATAATGCTTAGAGAAAATGTATGGAATCACCTGCACTATTTTAGAGCTCTCTTTAGTCAATTTTTGGTTGATATGTATGCTAAAATAGAAACAGAAAGGCTTCATTTTATTCGGCTAAATCAAAAAAAGCTGAGAGCAGAAAGCTACATACATCTTCAAGATGCTATAGGTAGGAATGATGTAGATTTAGCACAGTTTGGACAGATGGTAATTTTACCTTCATCCTTTACTGGCTCGCCACGGTACATGCACGAAAAAACTCAAGATGCCATGACATATGTTCGTTATTATGGTCGTCCTGATCTTTTTATTACATTTACCTGTAATCCTAAATGGAAAGAAATTAAAAGTGCACTATTTTTAGGGCAGAAGCCTCACGATCGGCATGATATCATTGCTCGAGTCTTTCATTTAAAGGTCAAAGCTATAATGTCTTTAATTAATAGTCATAGTTTGTTTGGGGAAGTGCAATGCTTTATGTATACGATAGAGTGGCAGAAACGTGATCACGCCTCAACAAATTGATTCAATTATATGTGCAGAAATTCCAGATTCTGAAAAGGATCCTCTCCTATATGAGATTGTTAAGGCTAATATGATTCATGGACCATGTGGCCGCTTAAACCTAAAATCGCCCTGTATGAACGAGGGTAATTGTTCCAAAAAGTTTCCGCGATCGTTGCTTAATGAAACTGTTACTGGAAAAGATGGTTACCCTAAATATAGGCGAAGAGCACCTGAAGATGGTGGCTTCACCATGGAAATTAATGGAAACATAATTGACAATAGGTGGGTAGTGCCCTATAATTGTGTTCTCCTGCGGACCTTTGAGGCTCATATTAATGTAGAGCTCTGTAGTTCAATTAAATCCATTAAATACGTTTGCAAATACATCAATAAGGGCAGTGATCAAGCTACATTTACTGTGGAAAGCCCTACTAATGAGGTTCAACTATATCAAAGCGGTCGATATATCAGTAGTTCTGAAGCAGTGTGGAGAATTCTTGCATTCCCCATACACGAAAGGTATCCGGCAATTGTACATTTGGCCGTGCATTTGGAAAATGGTCAACGGATATATTTTGATCCTAATAATCAAAATCAATTAGTTAACCAGTTAACCAACGCTTCAATAACGACACTGACTGGGTTTTTCGAACTTTGTAAAACGGATTCATTTGCAAGGACCCCATACCCTTCCCTCATGCCAACCTGCTTAGCCACGGTCACCAGTACAGTGACGTCACTAGCAACTGCAACGGCAACTTCTACAACAACTACAATAGTATCGACTGCTCGCGCAATACCATCTACTGTAACAACGAAATCTGCTGTGCAAGCAAATAATGCAGCACCTTACACCAGCGCGCTCTCTTCAAAACAAAGTTCGGCCGTACAGACAGGTATGGATCGGTATATACAAATAAAACGTAAGCTCAGCCCGCAGAACTCTAGACTTGGTAATTCTGCTAAAATAACTCGCGGCACCTCAAAACAATCTACAATAGAGAAGCCCATAGAAGCAAACAGATTTGCTATTTTGGCAGATAAATCCGATGATATACCTCCTGAATACATCGTAGGGGACAATAAAAAGCCTAAGCCGCCGCCGATTTACATTCGAGAGAAAAGTTCTAATGCCCTCGTAAACTCGATACTGAATCTAATCGGACCAGACAATTTCCACATAATTCCTTTAACAAAGGGAAATATTCACGAAACAAAAGTTCAGACTAATACGGAAGTAAACTACAAAATTTTGTCGAAGTACCTAAACGACAACAATAAAAACTTCTACACGTACCAATTAAAAAGCAGTAAAGGCCAGCAGGTAGTACTTAAAGGTATTGAACCGGAAGTAACACCAGCTGAAGTTACAGGCGCACTGAAGGAGAAAGGTTTTAATGTAAAAAATGTTATTAACATTTTGAATAGAGAAAGAAAGCCTCAACCTCTTTTCAAGGTAGAACTTGAACCCGAAACCAAATCCAAGCCTCTGAAAAAAAATGAAGTGCATCCAATTTTTACTCTCCAGTTCCTACTACACCGCAGAATAACCGTAGAAGAGCCGCATAAAAGAAATGGGCCGGTGCAGTGTAACAATTGTCAGGAATATGGCCACACAAGGTCTTATTGCACGCTTCGTCCAGTATGCGTTGCTTGTGGAGACCTTCATGACTCTCACAAATGCCCAAAAAATAAAGAGGATCCCCGCAGCAAAAAGTGTGGAAACTGTGGAGGTAACCATACGGCTAATTACAGGGGCTGTCCAGTCTACAAGGAACTAAAAAGTCGTACACACCAAAGAGTGACCACTGCTCGCCCACATATAACACCTATGAAATCTACGCGTGATGTCTTCCCCCTACAGCCGTGAAATCTTCAACAAACAATGAGTTCACCGACAAACCCGAAAGCTTTGCAAATGCTCTAAAAATGGGTCTGAAAAGTACCGCTCCCACCAAGCCACGATCATCAGTTTCCCCTCATCAACCAGGAGAACAGTCTACGAACAAAATTGAAACAATGATATGTAATCTTCAACAAAGTATGATGGATTTCATGTCATTCATGCAGACAACTATGCAAGATCTTATGCGTAACCAGAACGTTCTGATTGAGCTGCTTGTTGCTCAAAAACAGACTAAGTAATCAATGGCTCCACTCCGTATATCACTGTGGAACGCCAACGGCGTCTCACAGCGCAAACTCGAGTTAACTCAATTCCTAAATAATAACCATATCGATGTAATGCTACTCGCAGAAACTCATCTTACAAATAAATACAATTTTCAAATTCGAGACTACTTCTTCTATAACACGAATCACCCAGACGGGAAAGCACATGGAGGCACTGGGATTCTGATTAGAAATCGCATTAAGCACTGCTTCCACAATAGCTTCGCCACTAACTACATGCAAGCTACATCTATAGATGTACAGATGGATCACCGTTCTTTAAATCTTGCCGCCGTATACTGTCCTCCTCGGTTTACAATATCCGAATCCCAATTCACGGACTATTTCAACTCTCTGAGCGAACAATTTATAGTAGCAGGAGACTTTAATGCCAAGCATACGCACTGGGGATCTCGACTTGTTACTCCAAAGGGAAGGCAGTTGTACAATGCAATAATAAAAGCAAGCAACAAGCTAGACTGTGTGTCATCTGGGACACCTACATATTGGCCAACAGATCCCAGAAAACTGCCAGACTTGATAGATTTTGCAGTCACAAAAAACATTCCACGCAACCTGATAAGCGCCAACTCCTTATCAGATCTATCGTCTGATCACTCGCCTGTACTCCTTCAACTAAATCTACATCCAGTTGCGGTAGATAAGCCATTTAGACTAACAACGAATAAAACCAATTGGCTTAAGTACAAAAAATATGTAAGTTCGCATATTGAGTTGAACCCACGTTTGAATGACGAAGCTGATATCAACTTATCCACAAACACTCTTGAATCCGTCTTGGTCGCAGCAGCTCGTATGTCAACTCCACAAACGCAAAAAACAGCGTACAATCATAGATACACGAACGTTGAAATAGAACAGCTTGTTCTAGCAAAGCGACGCTCACGGCGAGACTGGCAATCCAACAGATCACCATCTGCAAAACAAAAGTTAAAAGATGCTACACGGAGGCTCTCAGTTGCATTACGTCATGAAGAAGAAAGGTCCCAAAAACATTACATTGAGCAGTTATCCCCAATGAGCTCAAAGTTCCCACTTTGGAGAGCACACTCATCACTCAGTGCACCATTAGAATCTGCAATGCCAATAAGGACATCCACAGGCAACTGGGCGCGCAGCGACGGAGAAAGAGCCGACAGATTTGCAGAACATCTTCAAAATGTATTTCAGCCCAATACAGCATCAAACGGGATCTCACTGCCAGCAACATCAGATATCGACACATCTACGTATGAACCAATTGTATTTAGACCACATGAGTTACTCAAAGTCATAAATGAACAACTCAACCCAAAAAAATCTCCAGGATGCGACCTAATATCACCAAAAATGATTATTGAACTTCCTCTCTGTGCAGTTCGAGCTATTTGCCAACTCTTCAATGCAATAACGAGACACGGACACTTCCCAGAGAGATGGAAAAAGTCGATAATCATAATGATACCAAAACCGGGCAAAGACCGCACAATTGCTTCATCATATAGACCAATTAGTTTACTAACGTGCCTATCAAAACTTTTCGAAAAATGCTTCTTGGCACATATTACCCCATATCTCAGAACACACAACAAAATCCCGACTCATCAATTCGGTTTTCGAGAAAAACATGGAACCATCGAGCAAGTCAACCGCATAACTTCAGAAATCCGAAATGCATTCGAACAAAGGGAGTACTGCACTGCGATATTTCTGGACGTATCACAAGCTTTTGACCGAGTATGGTTAGAAGGTTTAATGCACAAAATAACAGAAATGCTCCCAACCAACACTCACAAACTTCTGAAGTCATACCTTTACAACAGGAAATTCTCAGTAAGATGTAATGCTGCCATGTCAGATGATTACAACATCAGGGCCGGAGTTCCTCAGGGCAGCGTGTTAGGACCAACACTCTACCTTATCTACACTGCGGACATCCCAACGAGCATGAGACTAACAACATCCACTTTTGCTGATGACACAGCGATCCTAAGCCGCTCGAGATGTCCCAAGCAAGCAACGGCGCAACTCGCTAAACACCTAGTGGCAGTGGAGAAATGGCTATCCGACTGGCGAATCAAAGTTAACGAACAAAAATGCAAACACGTAACGTTCACACTTAACAGGCAAGACTGCCCTCCACTTACTCTAAACAACACAGTGGTTCCGACAGCAAATGAAGTAACATATCTTGGCGTACACCTCGATAGACGTCTTACTTGGCGCAGCCACATTGAAGCCAAAAGAACACATTTAAAGCTCAAAGCCAACAGCCTCCACTGGCTTATCAATAGCCGCTCGCCCCTTAGCCTGGACTATAAGGTACTTTTATACAACACCGTTTTAAAACCAATCTGGATGTACGGCTCTCAGTTGTGGGGGAATGCCAGTAACAGCAGTGTGGATATAATGCAAAGAACTCAATCGAAAATTCTCAGAACCATCACCGGGGCACCGTGGTACGTTCGGAATGTAAACATTCACAGGGACCTCCACATATCACTCGTCAGAGAAGAGATAGCACAAATCACAACAAAGTACTACAACAGGCTATCAGTACATCCAAATCATCTCGCGAGAGCCCTCACGCGAGTTACCAGCACTTCTCGTCTTCGCCGCAACGACCATCCAATCCAACGCTAATGATTAGGACCATGTAGTCTCTATTCAGTTAAAATTAAACTGTTAGATAAGGTATTATTTTAAGATTTGCAAACTTATTGTTAGACTCATAAAGAGAAGATCCAATATATAAAACCAAGCTTTAATAAAAAAAAAAAATTTGCAAGGACCCTTCTTTATGTTGAAGTACCTTCCTATTTCACGTGGAACAATAAAAAGTTCCAAAGGAGAAAGAGAGGTAATATTGAACCTGGTTTTCCTGGAATTAGAATGGATGATGTTTTAGGTCGAGTGTATACCATACACCCTAAAAATAGTGAATGCTATTACCTAAGACTACTTCTTCATGAAGTGCGGGGACCAACCTCATTCTTATTTCTTAAAACAGTTAATAACATTACGTATGCTACATTTCAATTGGCATGTAAGGCTTTGGGCTTACTAGAAGATGACACACACTGGGAATATACCCTAAAGGAAGCAGCTTTATGTAAATCGCCAATTCAATTACGTGATTTATTTGCGGTGATGTTAGTAAATTGTCAAATGGCTGATGCCGCACATCTTTGGGAAATGTATAAAGAAAGCTTTTCAGAAGACATTTTGTACGAGTTTTCTCTAATAGTGGCAGAAGTCAATCAAGATCTACTGGATAGAGTGTTTAATAAATGTCTTATTTTAATCGAAGATATAACACTGTCCATTGGAGGTACGTGTCTATTAGACTATGGTTTGCCCGAACCGATTAGAGTTAGTAGACCACTTCAAAATAGGGAATATTTAAACGAAATAAATTACAATATTAATGAATTCGAATTAAGTAAAGACGAAAATTCCCTTAACGATGAGCAAAGAATGGCATTTCAAAAAATATTACAAAGTGTTCAAAATGAAAACGGTGAAATATTTTTTTGGATGCCCCCGGTGGCACAGGCAAGACATTTTTATTGAATTTGTTGTTAGCAAAATTACGACATAATAATAATGTAGCATTGGCTGTTGCTTCTTCAGGTATAGCTGCTACGCTGTTAAATGGGGGACGCACAGCCCACTCTGTGTTTAAACTCCCATTGGATTTAATAAATGTAGAAACACCATGTTGCTCAATATCTAAACGGTGTAATATGGCATTGGTTTTTCAAGAATGTAGACTTATTGTTTGGGATGAATGCACAATGGCTCATAAGAGTGCTTTTGAAGCGTTGGATAGAATGTTGAAAGATATTCGTGGTAATGATTTTCTAATGGGAGGTATGACGGTTTTATTATCTGGAGATTTTCGTCAAACGCTTCCTGTAGTTCCTCGAGGAACAAGGGCAGATGAAATACAAGCCGGCTTAAAATCATCATTTCTTTGGCCTACTATTCAAAAATTGTGCCTAACAAAAAACATGCGTGTGCATTTAAAAGGCGATACAACTGCTGGAATTTTTGCACATACATTATTGAGAATTGGAGACGGTCTTTTTCCAACTGTCGAAGGAAAAATAATTATTCCTTCAGGTTTAGGAACTGTTGTAACTTCCCTTGAGGAGCTCACATCAAATATATTTCCGGAAATTTCAAAAATCTCAACCAAATCATTAGATTGGTTTTCGGAGAGAGCAATATTAACTGCTAGAAATGATAGAGCTGTGGTAATAAATAACATACTGTTAAAATCATTTGATGGTATTGAAGTTACGTATAAGTCTATTGATTCAGTCACTGAAGTTGATGAAGCAGTTCATTTTCCGGTTGAATTTCTCAACCAACAAAATCCACCTGGACTTCCCTTACACATTCTAAAGCTTAAGATTGGTGCACCAATTATGCTGTTGAGAAATTTAAGACCTCCAAAACTATGTAACGGTACAAGATTGCAAGTAAAAGCTCTTCATAACAATTTAATCGAAGCTGTGGTTTTTACTGGCTGTGCCAAAGGAGAAATTGTTTTTATACCACGAATACCCCTAATACCATCAAATCTACCGTTTCAGTTTAAAAGACTTCAGTTCCCTGTAAAAGTTTGCTTTGCAATAACGATAAATAAATCGCAAGGTCAGACCTTAAAACTAGCTGGACTAGATTTAAGGGACGATTGCTTCTCTCATGGTCAGTTTTATGTGGCCTGTTCAAGAGTTAGCTCCTCTGAGTCTTTAATTATTTTAGCGCCAGAAGGAAAATCAAAAAATATCGTTTATAGAGAAGTCTTGCAAAAATGTTAAACATTTCTAATTAAAATGCACTGTGGAATAGGCCTCATGGGGAAACCAAAAAAAAAAAAAAACGCCAAAACCTCTATCTCTATGGTGGTGTCGAAATGTGGAATGGTTTTAGTTTAAATAAAGTAGCAAAGAAAAAAGTTAATCAAAAGTATAGTTTTAAGCGATATAGTTAGGAAATTGCTAATCTTAATTTCCGCAGGCGAAGCTGCGGGCTACCTTGCTAGTATAATTATAAAATTTGGTAGGTCAGATTGATTGGCCAAAAAAAAACCCATTGAAAATCAAAACTTCCTAACTTTAAAGACACCAAAGGTATGGCATTTCCGATCGTTCAGTTATACGGCAGCTATAGGATATAGTCGGCCGATCCCGGCCGTTCCGACTTATATACTGCGTGCAAAGGAAAGAAGGGTGTGTGCAAAGTTTCAATTCGATATCTTTAAAACTGAGAGACTAGTTCGCGTAGAAACAGACGGACAGACAGACGAACAGACAGACGGACATGCTTATATCAACTCAGGACGCGACCCTGATCAAGAATATATATACTTTATAGGGTCGGAGAAGTCTCCTTCACTGCGTTGCACACTTTTGACCAAAATTATAATACCCTCTGCAAGGGTATAAAAAAGTATAGACTACTTAAGTGTACTCATTAAACAATAAATCGCGTCTTGCTCTCTATTATAGCTGACGAACGAATTTCGATCTGAGTACTAGACTTTAACATTAAGTTTCCGAGTTGCAAAAAAGAATTTAACTAAAACGAAAACCTGGGGATCGAAAGGCCAAACCCACGTAGGCCACCTTAGAATAGTCGAGGAACACGATGGTAAGTAATTTAGCCAAGATGGTTTTCGTTGCCCTGGGTGCAAGTTGCACGTGAAATATTAACGAATGCTTTTCTTCTGCGAGTGCCGTATATTTTAAAATTAAACTCGTTTTTCTCGAAACCGTATTTTCCGAAACGATGCCCACGACTTCAAGTTTTTTGGGAGTCTTTTTTATTGCCTTCTCTATGTTCAGACGCTCTCTCCAAATTTAAAGTTTTAATATTTAAAAAAATTGTAAAAGAAATCAAAAAAGATGAATAACAATTTTTTTCAACCACTCGCCATTTTGTGAAAAAAGTTTCTTTGATTTTTCCGTAGTTCCGGACATTGCGACATTACTTTAGTTAAAAAATTTTGTCAGGCGCCAAATTTTTTCGGGACGCCCACTTCATCAGCTGCTAATTTGAATTAGATAAGCAAGGAGCCATAGAGGGTCATGATAACTTGATGGAAACGGAAACTGGTCCAAATGATCTTTTAGACAAGTACGACAACATTTTTAAAGAGATTTTTAAAAACGCATCTTATAACTGTTTCGCAGAGCTAAAGCTAAAGGGGTAGTATTCAAAACTTTGGTCAGCAGGTAAAACATGTGAACAACTAACCAACTGACCGAAAGAACAAAGATTACTTAAGTAATTGAACAACTGGGAAACCGAGCAAATGAACAACTTACTGAAAAACTTAACAAATAGCAATTGTTCAAAAACAAGGCAGATTTAAAATAGATATCCGCTGTGTATTGGACAAATAGAGTTGGCCCCGTGCGCTGCCTTTTTTACTCCAGTCGTTGGTTAAGTCTTTGCTACGTCAGCCTGTTGGGTTGCTGGATTCTTTCGGGCATTTGCAGAAGATTTGTGGTCCATTGATCTTTTTTAAGCTGATGAATTCGATGTTAAAAACTTGTTAAGCAAATCCAAATCGAAATATTATATTAGAAATATTATATTTATTTTTACGTTTTTATTTTATTTTTACTAATCGAGTCATAACAAATCTTAGCTTAGTACATACGTACATATATGGGTCAGTTTTTTTTTTTGAATGGAAATCCTAGATCAAGGCTGCTTCGACATGTCCTTGTGTTGTCTCAATAATGTTAAATTTGTGGAGATAAATAAGAATGGTCTGTTGTTTTCTTATGACAAGACATATGGACTTCAACAGGTTGCCTTATACACGGAAAACGTTTTGAGTTCAGATATTAACTGCCGGTAACCTCACCCTGAGGTACCGTTCATCATTTTTTATCGATAAATCACCACCAAATAATTAATCACTGGTTAAAATAATTCTATGAAATTCCATTTTCCCGGCTTAAAATCGCTTTTTGTATGTTACTATTAAGGATCTCAAATGAAAATTTTACTTGATTATCCACTGCTGACAGGGGAAATTTGTTGCACCACTTTTAATGATTTAGCCCAATGTTTAAAAGTCATATTGTACGTAAATATCGTTGGGTTAAGAAAATCTACCATATTTATTTCGTTTCGTTTTATTTAATAGATACTAAAATTGTAACATATTCTTCATAACATTTGTATACGCTACCGAAATTTTAAAATAATTTCGGTCATAAGTTTGCAATGCAGTGAAGGAGAAATTTCCGAATATAAAGTATATAAGGTGTACGAAATTAGTAAGTAGGACATTTATGTTTATGACTTTTTTGTCCACAAAAACCAATTTCCGGAATTTTTTTTTCTACGAATTGTTTATTGAACTATGTGTGAGACATAAGCAAAGAGAATCTAAAAAGTACAGTAGAATTTTCGCATTAGGTTTATTCTTATCAAAATAATTTTGCTTCAGCGAACGAAATAATTAAGTGGGACAGCTCTTTTTGTGTTCGTTTCAGTAAAGCTGATGACGTCGAACTAAATTATTTAAATTGCAGTGATTGCTAACAAGTACAAAAAATCAAATTTAGTGAGTTTCCTGGAAAAATAATAGTTTTTAAGTTTTAATATTTTTTGTTCAGATATGCCGACTTTCACTCATTTGAGCGATTTAGAGCGAGCAAGAATATTGATATTCCGAGAAATCAATAATGTCAATACGCAAAATTGCTGAAAAATGTGGGAGGAGTAAGCGGAAGAAAGAAACCATGTTCTGGGCGCCCACCCCTAGTTGACGAGAGGGACACGCGACGAATTAAATTTCTAGCAATTAATGAAAACATCAGTGCATCCCAAATACAACGTAATTTGTCTCTGCATATCCACCCGACGGGTCCAAAAAAATTTTGAAGGATCTGAAAATGTTTCATATGAAAAAAAAATGCTTAAACCTGAACTACTGCGCAGGCACAAAGTAGACCATATGCAGTTTGCCAATTATGTAATACAAATTTTGGGATATACATAGAGTGGAAAAATGTAATATTTAGCGATGAGTAAAAGTACAATTTGGATTAAACTGAGATTATATAGCTATTATAATTGCGATATAAGAAGTCCCAAAAAAGTCCACGTCTCCAGAAACTTTCACGGCGGGTCTCTCATGGTATGGGCAGCCTTTGGGTATAATGGAAAGTCTCCTATATGCTTTATATCTCAAATGAATGCACAAAGATATGTAGAGCTCTTAGACGAAGTTCTAGTCCAATTTGGAGAAAATTATTTTGGTAAAGAATATACTTTTCAACAGGATAATGCACCTATCCACTGTGCAAATTATAAAAAGAGCTTCTTTTCATCATCGCAAATCCCAATTTTCGAATTGCCAATTCCAATTTTGGATTTAAATCCAATTGAAAATCTTTGGGGTATATTATCTCAAAAGGTTTATGCTAATGGAAAACAATTCAGTAGTCTTAAAGAATTAAAAGAAGCTATTAAACAAGAATGACAGAAAATCGACATAGAAATACTGAAAAACTTAATTAATTCATTGCCAGGACGAGTTCTCAAGGTATTAGACAACAAAGGGTGCACTATTTAAATGTTTATACCTTTTCCTACTAAATTTATCCTAAAATTACCATACAATAACCATTAAGCTTAATATTTTGACTTTGTCCTACTTACTTATTTCGTTTGAAAGTTTTTTGATTTATTTTTTATACTATTTTGTGAAGTTTAATTATATTTCTATAACTTGAAAAATGTTACAAATTTAATAAAGAATAATTAAAAATTGTTTTTTTTTTTTTAATATTAAATCGTTTTTTGTTAAACAATAAAATTAGGTGTCTTACATACTTATTATATGGCATTACGGCCGATCTAGCCACACTAATACAAAAATTGACACTAACAAGAAAGGAAGCGAACTTCGGCAAGCCGAAGTTTATATACCCTTGCAGTTATTACAAATCGACTACATTTCGATTTCTATGCCTATATTACTAAAAACAATGAAGCTGTGTCGACTTTGCGCTTCATTTTGCCATCGTTTCTATGGCAGCTATATGATATTGTTGTCCGATTTTAATTTAATATAAGCCGTAATTCCATAATATTTAAATATTAACAAAACTCAAAGAACACAAAAAAAAATTAAAAACAACAAAGTTATAATTTTGTTAAATTTTTTTTCCGATTGTTCCTATGGGAGCTTTTTGATATAGTCGCCCGATCCGGCTCGTTACGACTTATATACTACCTGCAATAGAAAGACAACTTTTGGGAAAGTTTCATGCAGATAGCTTTAAAACTGAGGGACTAGTTTGCGTAGAAACGGACGGACGGACAGACGGACGGACAGACGGACATGGCTAGATCGACTCTCCTGGTGGTGCTGATCAAGAATACATATGCTTTATAGGGTCGGAAATATCTCCTTCACTGCGTTGACTGAAATTATAATATTCTCTGCAAGGGTGTAATGATGGCATCCTTATGCCCCAAAAGCGGGGCGTACCCAAAAATGACTCATGCAGAAGCTGGATGGACGAGGAGGAAGAGGAAACGGAACAACAAATATCCTGCCTGGCTCCATGCTGAAAGATCAACAGTGTCTGATTTGTATAATTGTATAAGGTATTCTGCTACTGAATTTAAAAACAAATAAATGTATCGTGTAACAATTTGTTTGGATCGATTTTTTAAGTTTTATTCGGGCCTTAAGGCGAAATCACGAACAATATACATAGATGCCATGGGAACGTTTATAAAAATATATACAAAAATAGAAAAAGCTTCATTGCTTTTAAGCATATACGCATACAAATCGAAATATAGAATATTTAATTTTTTTAACAGCCGGCGAAATCTGCTTCCTTACTCGTTTTCACCTTAATTTAATTTGGGATATTAAAGCACATACGATTGTTTGTATTTGATTTTGAAATATCTGAAACAGTTTAAGATAAACCTTTGCAATACAAGAAGGAATGTCGGCTGTCTCAAAAAATGGATGTCCTTTACTCACCTAACTAATTATACCCGTTACTCGTAGAGTAAAAGGGTATATTGTATTCGTGCAAAAGTATGTTTCCGACCCTATAAAGTATATATATTCTTGTTCAGGATCACTAGCCGAGTCGATCTAGCCATGTCCGTCTGTCTGTCCGTCTGTCTGTCTGTCCGTATGAACGCTGAGATCTCGGAAACTATAAAAGCTAGAAGATTGGCATTTTGCATGCAGATTCTAGAAGTTCCTACGCAGCGCAAGTTTGTTTCAAAAATTTAAATACTTCGGAAAAGTAAAAATACAGTTTTATTGTGTTTATCAATACCTATCGAAATGTAGAAGAAATTTTTCAAATCGGACCATTCGTTAAAAAGTTATGCGTGATCAAAGTTTCTATCTCCATCTCCCTTGCACTCCCTTTACCTGAGTAACGGGTATCTGATAGTCGGGGCACCCGACTATAGCGTTCTCTCTTGTTTTAAAATAGCAGCACCCCGCTTCCTGCTAACTGTTATTCCGCTCTCTTAAATCAATGAGCCCCAATGTTTAAAAATACAGTGACGTCCTGATAGCTCCAAAAATAATGTATATTGACCAAGTAAGCATAAACTTCCCAAGTCCTGGCCTCTACCATGTCTCAGAGTGGCATGACAGGACTTCGGAATTTGTGGGCGAGTCCACCAATTACTTTTTAAAGAATATAATGTACCATTTTACTCAACAAATTGTTTTCATTGCTACGCTTTTATGTAAGTTCCATATACGCATATAACTCGAGATATAGCGTCCAGTTCTAGTGCCCACAGTTTCGCAAGGAATTCGATTTTATAAAAATCGTTAAATTCAGTTTAGGTGTTCAGCCATCAAAAGAAAAGTGGTCCTTCATTCCTCTTCACTTCATCGTTTTTAAGTTTAAGCCATATACGCTCAAAAAATTGTGTTTAGTCGTTTTATAGAAAAATTAATTTTGTTTTGCAAGGTTATACAAACTTTTTTTTTAAAGTAAAAGGGACATTCTTAAACCTTTCATTCACTTAAAAATTGCTTAGAAGCTGGTTAATACTGAGTAAAAAACGCTAACAAACTTTTATCCCGCAGCTCCCACGGTTAAATGATTGATATATAAATGGTTTTTGTTATAAAACACTCCTACATTCAAGAAAAGTTATTTTTAGAAAAAAAAAATTCAAGGTGCAATCGTGTCATGAATTTCAAACCTCGCTAAAGAATGCTTTTGCTTGATATTAGCTTAACAAAAATTAAAGAGTTCAAAAATAATTTTTACTTGTTTTTCTTCTCTTAAAAGAAAAGTGTTTCCTTATCAAACACAGCTTAGTTTCGTAAGGGCCAATTAATTGTTTTCATCTTCAACCATGATTGTCAGCACTTACTTTGGACTTCAATCCTCTTTTGGTTCCCCCGAACACCCAAAAATCTTCTGTCTTGGCGCACTGATTAGCAAACCATGATGATTAAAAATACGCCGAAATTACAAAGTGGACTCCGTTCGACCGTTTTCCGCTTTATGGTTTATTCGCTGCCAGCTCCTTTCTTTCCGCAAGTCGCACTCAAATTCTGAAATTAATACCAAGGCACGTTCTGCATTTTGATTAGTCGGAATTTTTCATAATTAGAAGTCAGTCAAATGTCGTGAATTGCAAATTGGAAACTAATTGAAATTCCACACCGCTCAACTGGGGGTGCGATTGAAAATTCGTGGCAGGTTGAAGCCAATAAAAAAGAAAGCTTTTTCTTAATTTTTAAAGATTAAAACGGTGACTGGTTAATTTTCCGGCAATTTTCTTTCGAATCGTCCCGCAATTTAACAGTGTGTACGCAATGAAAGGAAATTAATGAAATAGGGCCGCAGATATATTTCAGTAGATGTTTCGCACAAGTCAAAGTCGCGCTTCAGTTTCTTAATTTATTTATTTCTTGATAACAAAATTGTTCACAGTATACTTGAGTGGCGTTAAACATTTATTGTTTGAAGTCTATGAAAAATAAATCAATTGTTATACTTCGCTGCCGGTATTTCTTTGCTATTGTTGGGTTTGGTAGGAAATAGCTTTGTTATCACTTTATGCCCAGGACTTTGTTGGGGTAATACAAGTTCTTGTGTGATGAATACGCAATCCGCAATATATATTGTGTAGCGTCGGAAACGGTCCGCAGGACTTCCGTAAATCCTTATTTTCGTGAAGTCTCCGTTTGATTTTCTAAAAAATTTCATAAGGGTTTTCTGTCATTGATCTTACCAACATTGACCTCCAATGCTGCTATCAATAAATATTGCATTTAACAAGTGGCTAGATTAGGAACAGCGATTAAAATCCAATATCTGTTTCGGCTACTGTTACCAGTATAAATTTATTTTAATTAATGTTCTGGTTTTGGTAAAAATGTTTATTTCGGTCCATTCAAGCTCATCCGTATCTACTTCGACTCATATTATTACATTCCCCAAATTCGCTTTGTAAAGTCAGCATTTGGAAACACATTTTTGTTAGTATCTTAATACATAGTTCTTTCTGAAAATTATTTTTGAATGTAGAACTTGAAACTTAGCCAGATGGATTAAGGGCCACCAAAATAAATAATAGTAAGGTGTGCGTCGCGCATCTGACACCTATAAAAGAAAGACAAATTATGAATTTTATAGAAAATATAAAAAATTTCGGGCAGACCTAACTTAAAAGTTGTTATTATTTTAAATTTAGTTAATAAGAAATTTTCAGTGAGATGTATGTTTTATGTAGGACTCAATCGTCGGAGTGATAAGCTTCTTTTAGCTTTTCCTTAGCTGATAACCACATCCACGAGTGTGCTTTTTATGTGGCGAGCCATAATCACGCGAAGTATAAACAGATTATATGTTAAGAAAAACTGTATTTGTGCATAAATACATCACTATGGACATGTAGTGACGATCCGCTCCAAGAAAATGAGCATAGCCTACTGCTTTTGAAATGTATATCCGCAGAATAGAAAACCTGTTTTGATGGTTCGATCACAGCGAGTAATACACCAATTAAAAGGTAGTTTTCAAATGAAAATGTTTCGGCTTTTGTCGGTTGCAAAAAATTTCAAGGACTCATTTTAGAATCATTGAATAATGCTGGGATGCTTGTTAGAAAAAAAGTTTGTGCGAATAATTTTTGAATCTTTGAATAATGCTGGGATGCTTGTTAGAAAAAAAGTTTGTTGACTAATTTTTGAAAAACTAGCGAGTTTAGCGGGAAATCAGGAAGAAAATTCTGAATTTTATTACGCCTATGGCCTTAATTGCGTTAAAAATGTATTTCGAAAAGCTAATCACGACGCGTTTACCTAATTTGTTTCAATAAAATAGTTTCAAAATTATAGCAAGAGTTTTATTTTTAATTATTTTTCCTTGACACTTTTTGTCAATATTCTCAATAACGGCTCTAACGATCTCGCAACTTGTGACACATAACTCATGCATATAAAAACATGCTATCGAAAGTTATTATGTTATTAAGCAACAGAAATTGCTATGTTTATCAGTTCAGAACAGCGGTCTGGTCATGAATTTTTGGTGATTTGGGAGAAAAAATAATTAGAATAATTATTTATTATAAGCAAATTTGTATGAAATAAACGTATTTTGCAAAAGAACAGCAAGGCTTACGTAAAGCCCAAAATGGTTTGAAAACATAAATATATTAAAAGCAACCAAGTTTTGAAAAAGATTCGTTCTAGTGGAGTAGATGTACTCGTAAATTTGTAATACAGCTTTAAATCAGTCAAGTAAGTTAACTTTGTAATGTGCCAATAGTAACAGTTGTTAAATTTTGACAACATCCGAAACATCCTGATTTAAATGTTATTTTATTCAATTCTATGTCATCAAAAGGATACAGGAGTTGATTTTTAGCGCGTTATACTAATAAAAAAACAAGACCTTAACTAAGTAAAAAAAAACCTGACGATAGCACAATATTTAACATCAAATTGTTTGTCGAAAAATAATTAAACATTCGACTTAATACACTGTTTTTTGCCATTCGGAATATAAAAAGTCTGTGGAGAAAAACATTTTTCATTAATAAATAATTTTAAAATGTTTATATAAACAATTATATATATGTAAGATTTATTATAGGATATAGGTTTATTTATTAAAAAAAGATTAAGTATATAGCCGAACAGGTAAATGATATTAATTAAAATTCCAAATGACCGACAGAAATTCGCGACTACTTTTGACAGCTTTCAACTTATTACGACTTCTGCGACTGGCTTCTTCGACTTGCTTCCGTGACCACTTCGTTCGCATCGTTTGCCCAAAAATAAAACCACATAAAAATCCCAACTTCCTAACTTTAAAAACACCAAAGTTATGGCATTTCCGATCGTTCAGTTATATGGCAGCTATAGGATATAGTCGGCCGATCCCGGCCGTTCCGACTTATAAACTGAGTGCAAAGGAACGAAGGCTGTGTGGAAGGTTTCAATTGGATATCTTTAAAGTTGAGAGACTAGTTCGCGTAAAAACAGACAGACGGACAGACAGACAGACGGACAGACAGACAGACGGACAGACAGACGGACAGACAGACGGACAGACAGACGGACAGACAGATGGACAGACGGACATGCTTATATCAACTCAGGACGCGATCCTGATCAAGATACCCTCTGCAAGTGTAAAATGATTTAAAACAAGAAAGGACAGCTTACTTCGGGCGGAGCCGAAGTTGCAATACCCTTACAGAGTATTTTGTAAATTTTATTCTCGAAAATTATTCATATGATGCATTCTTAATACTCATACTTCTTTTGAATTTGACATATCTACCCTTTTTAGCCTTTTTTTTAATGCAATGAAGTGACAGTAACGGGTAGAAACGGTCATAGAATAATTTATATAGAATATAGTCTGCCGATCCTTATGAATTTTGATGGGTCGAATTGATTGGCCAAAAATGAAGCCCATAGAAAATCACAACTTCCTAACTTTACAAACACCAAAGGTATGGCATTTTCTATTAATCAGTTATATGGCGGCTATAGGATATAGTCGTCCGATCCTGGCCGTTCCGACTTATATACTGCGTGCAAAGGAAAGATGGGTGTGTGCAAAGTTTCAATTCGATATCTTGAAAACTGAAAGACTAGTTCGCGTAGAAACAGACAGACGGACAGACGGACATGATTATATCAACTCAGGACGCGATCCTGATCAAAAATATACATACTTTATAGGGTCGGAGATGTGTCCTTCACTGCGTTGCACACTTTTGACCAAAATTATAATACCCTCTGCAAGGGTATAAAAATATAAAGCCCCGTCCTTGCTTCGGCGTATTAGTGCCCAATCCACAGGCCAAAGAAGTTGCGTCCTGGTTAGGCACGCTTGGTAGCGGCTAAGCTCGCCTTATTTGGGGTATGTTCTCCCTCCTGTACATAACGAGAAAAAATGTATCGTGCCTTAAGAAAAATGAATAGCATTAGTTGGCAGAACTTAAATTAATCGTACTCTTCAACTTGTCGGAAAGCTCACGCTTAAAAAACGGGCCGCGGGTCGCGGGTTGATGGCCAGAATGCGCTCTCAAACAGACAGCCTCGGCCATCCGTTAGACCCTCGTATCCTGACTGTGCACACCTGACAGTGACGCTGACTCGCTGACTGACATTAAATACGAGCAACTGTCAGTTTGCACATTCATTCCAGATGTAAAAATTCTCATAGAAAGCCGCCATTTTACATAACTTCTGTTTGTTCAAAAACATCAAATGGTGCTGATGTGGGTGGCCGGCAGTGTGTTGCTCCTCTGGAATGTATTTGAACTTTTACTAAAACTGGCGAGTGAGTCATTCGACTGCCGGCTAGCAGAGGACAGCTAAATGCAATTCTCAACAGAGGTCATTACATTGCCAATAAGTTTGTTAAGTGTTTTTGACCGGAAGTGGTCTATATCTGCTCACAGGCAGGCAGCGTTTCGCTAAACATACTTTGATTAATTCCTTTTAAGGATTTTCTACATGTTTACAATCACATCGTTGAAAGGGAAACCTGCTCTTAAAATTGACTTACCTGTTGGATAAAGTTAAAACTTGTCTGAAAACGCCAAGGTAAGATGCGAACAATGGTGTGAGTAAAGTCTGAGCCTTGCCTGTCGACTTCTCATTTCGACTCAATCACGCGCGATACTTTCATTGATTATGCCAGAGAAAAAGTTTCCTTAAGAAAATTATTGGCACCATTCAGAGCAACTAAAAGCCAAATTGTCAAAATGTTCAAAAGCACTTAAAACTTTTACGCAGTTTGTTTTCTTTTTTGTAGTTGAGGCATCAGAAATTATTCCACTACATTGGCAGCGACCAAGTCTGTTCATAGTCACTGTTGCTACCAGAGTCCTTGGAAAGTGCTAATGGCCCTCATGGCTGTAGTGGCCGCCTGGTGTGCTAATTTCGCACTTTCCTTTTTTCAGGATTCTCTAAAAAAAACATAAGTTTCTGCGCAAGTGCCAAGGGGGGCATGAATGAAGACAGCAGAAACAAGAGAGAACGCTATAGTCGGGTGCCCCGACTATCAGATACCCGTTACTCAGGTAAAGGGAGTGCGAGGGAGATGGAGATAGAAACTTTGATCACGCATAACTTTTTAACGAATGGTCCGATTTGAAAAATTTCTTCTACATTTCGATAGGTATTGATAAACACAATAAAACTGCATTTTTACTTTTCCGAAATATTTAAATTTTTAAAATCGTATACCAGCGATTGTGGGCGTTAAAGGGGGCGTGGCACCTTTTTGAAACAAACTTGCGCTGCGTAGGAACTCCTAGAATCTGCATGCAAAATGCCAATCTTCTAGCTTTTATAGTTTCCGAGATCTCAGCGTTCATACGGACGGACAGACAGACGGACAGACAGACGGACAGACGGACAGACGGACATGGCTAGATCGACTCGGCTAGTGATCCTGAACATGAATATATATACTTTATAGGGTCGGAAACGCTTCCTTTTACCTGTTACATACTTTTGCACGAATACAATATACCCTTTTACTCTACGAGTAACGGGTATAAAAATACCGCGAAGGCACAAGCCCGGTGCCAAGAACTGTCACATCCTACTCTCCAACTCCTTGGGCACGCGGCCGTCCGTCTGACAGAAAAAACTTAATTGCGCATTGCTTTTTGAGTAGAAAGGGTATTTTGTGTTCGTGCAAAATAATGTAGGTACCAGGATGAAGTTCAGCTCAAAAAGTACAAGTACTTATATATTTTAGTAATTCTTAGCATAGCATTGTATACCCCAAAATCTAACGGAAATTATCATAGCAAAATTAACTTTATTTTTTCTAAGTCCTAGAATAAATTTATATTTTCAAGGAATTTTTTTCTGAAAACAAGAACTTTTCTTTTCTTAAATGTAAACTAAATGGTAAATTACATAAATTACATAAACTAAATGGTACTTGTTTTTAGAAATTGTTTTCTTAAAATTGGGAATTCTGCTCTAAAAAATAATTTAACCTAAAAATGAGAAAAATGTTTTCAAATTAAATTAGATTACCCTAAAAAAATATTTTCTTAAATAAAGAAATGTTTTCTTAAATATAAAAATATTTTCCTTAATATAGAAATATTTTCTACAACATTTTTAAAATATCAAAATATCACCCTGACCATAAAATTGTTTTAACCCTAAAAACAAGAAATATTTATGTTATCGGCTGTCCGTAAGCGTAGCTTAGCGGTTAGAACGTCTGACCAGAAATCTTAGCACCCCAAGTTAAATTTCAATTGCCGCCGGGCCATACATTTTTAATTTTCTTCTTTTCTTTTTTTACTTGTGTTAAAAAAGTTTTACCTTTATTGAAAAGTAATTAAAATATTTTTTGTTCCTTAAGATTTGGTAATATTTAAATTACTGTTTTAATTAAATTAAAATATCATAGGAAAATCAAATATCCCATATATACCATAGGAAAATCAAAAATATAAAAAAAATTAATATAAAAAAAAATGTATTTCCTTGTGTCTCTATTTATCTTAATATTTCTTTGAGATATAGTAATTATTTACTATATCAGAATTATGCTTTAGTTTTGTCAAAATCGGACAACTATCATATATCTACCATAGAAACGATAGCAAAATGCCGAGCTGTCGATGCTGCGCTTTAGCTTCATTGTTTTTAGTAATATACAGGGTTGCCCATATTCGACGGACCCATGTTTTTTTTTAAAATCAAAGAAAAAAATAAAAATTTGGCGGTTGGCAATCTTAATCATTTAATTTGTTCCAAGTAGATTTGTTTACATCAATTTTTGAATATGATATCTTTCAAATGGCCGCCTCTGGCATTGATGGCGTATTGTGCCCTTTTTGCAGCATTTTCCATCGTTTTCGCCAACATTTCGGCCGGAATAGCGGCTATTTCTTCACGAATGTTGTCCTTGAGCTCTTCTAGGGTCCTTGGCTTGTTAACGTAAACCTTTGACTTCAAATATCCCCACAAGAAGAAGTCAGGCGGCGTCAAATCGGGCGAACGCGGTGGCCAGTCCAAATCACCACTTTTCGACATCAAACGGCCCGGAAACAATTTCTTGAGTTTTCACAATTGACTTGTTCTGTTGAATGTAAATTTCAACTATTTCAGAGCGCTCGCGTGGCGTGTATTGTTCCATGGTAAAAATCTGCTTGGACTGACGCTTCAAACGCGGTATGTCATTAAGCGATCTGGCATCTCTGTCAAAAGTTATGGCGTCGTCAGATGGGTCCGTCGAATATGGGCAACCCTGTAGAAATATAAATAGAAATATAGTCGTTTTAGTTATATTCCCTTGCAGTTATTACAAAACGATAATGATACATTTCGATTTCTATGCCTATTTAAGTAAAAACAATGTAGCTATGTTGATTTTGCGCTGTATTAAGCCATCATTTCTATGGCAAAAGATTGACAAAACTTAAAGGAATATTTTGATAAATAGAAAAATTTTAATTTTTTGATTTTCCTTCGAGAGCTATATGATATAGATGTCAGATTTTAATTTAATTAAAACCGTAATTTCATAATATTAAAATAATACCAAATCACAAAGAACAAAGAACAATCCCATGGGAGCTATATGATATAGTCGCCCGATCCGGCTCATGGAGTTGGTCCCTTGGTATTAATCGATGGAATAATGCGAAAGGATCAATATTTGAGCATTTTACAAGAAAATATTCCAGAAGTCATCAGGAATATGGGTCATTCTGCTGAAAAATGCATTTTTTAGCAAGATAATGACCCAAAGCATTCGTCCCTTTTGGTCAAAAATTTAGATTTAAAACTAAAATTTCAGTCCATGAAGTGGCTACCACAATCCGGATATGAATCCAATTGAAAATTTATGGAGTCATGTGAAATCGCAATTGGCGAAATATGCAGTTCCTCCAAATGGAATGAAGGAGCCGTGGGAAAGGAAAAAGGGCGTATGGTATGCTATTCCCCCAGAATTGGTGCAACGCCACACCCAAACTATGCCAAATCGCGTAGGAGAACTTAAAAAGTTAAAAGAGCTCCAGCATTTTTTACTACTATTATTAAATGGCTTAACATTCTCTAAAAACGTAAAGTATGAACATACCAACAAAACAAGACAAAGATTTTAGATTTTAGAACAGAATATAACAGACTTTTGAAGTTCAGTGTATGCTTGCACTTGATAGCCCTACTATTTTCGGTTATGTAAATGTATCTATTATTTTTTACTATGCAAACTAAAAATAAACAAAAGGTGCGTCACTGCACGGCGTCCAAGCCTCCATGAACTCCAATTCCGTTTTGCATGCTGACTTTGTCTTTTGATGACATTTTGCCTGTGTTTTTGGTTGATTGTGTCCTAACTTAACTGTACGCTATTTTTGGGCAATTGAGGCCGCTTCGAACAGGCATACTCTACTCTGGATGGCCGATGGCTTGGTGCCGGGTCATCTGAATAGTGCATTTAAGTGTTCCCATTTAGTTTCACTATTTTCCTTTTTCCTTATTCAATGACCACCTTCTGGGTTCTGCTGAGGTGTATTTTGGGGTTTCATATTCGTTTCTTGTGCCCCAGGGCACACTGCATAGGCCAACTGTTGTTTTTCGCCAGCTGCGAGACTTACACTCATACCAAAATTTACCTAAACAAGAAAGGAAAGCTAACTTCGGGCGGAACCGAAGTTCCGAAACACTCATAAAAAATCCCAACTTCCTAACCTTAAAAACACCAATGTTATGGCATTTCCAATCGTTCAGTTATATGGCAGCTTTAGGATATAGTCGGCCGATCCTTATGAAATTTGGTAGGTCAGATTGATTGGCCAAATATAAAACTCAGAGAAAATCCCAACTTCCTAACTTTACAAACACCAAAGTTATGGCATTTCCGATCAATTAGTTATATGGCGGCTATAGAATATAGTCGGCCAATCCTTATGAAATTTGGTAGGTCGGATTAATTGGCCAAATATAAAACCCAAAGGAAATCCAAACTTCTTAACTTAACAAACACCTAAGTTATGGCATTTCCGATCAATCAGTTATATGGCAGCTATAGGATATAGTCGACTGATCCTGGCCGTTCCGACTCATATACTGCGTGCAAAGGAAAGATGGGTGTGTGCAAAGTTTTAATTCGATATCTTTAAAACTGAGAGACTAGTTGGCGTAGAAACAGACAGACGGACAGACGGACATGCTTATATCAACTCAGGAGGTGATCCTGATCAAGAATATATATACTTTATAGGGTCGGAGATGTCTCCTTCACTGCGTTGCACACTTTTGACCAAAATTATAATACCCTCTGCAAGGGTATAACAAGAAAGAAAGAAAACTTCGGCAATCTGAAGATTATATATCCTTGCAGTTATTACAAATCGACTACATTTTGATTTCTATGCCAATATTACTAAAAACAAAAAAGGAAGCTAACTTCGGACGGAGCCGAAGTTGATATACCCTTGCAGAATATTCTGTAAATTATATTATATATTATTATATTATATTATAGCTTTAAAACTGAGGGACTAGTTTTCGTAGAAACGGACGGACGGACAGACGGACAGACGGACAGACGGACAGACGGACGGACGGACGGACGGACGGACGGACGGACGGACGGACGGACAGACGGACGGACAGACGGACATGGATAGATCGACTCTCCTGGTGATGCTGATCAATAATATATATACTTTATAGGGTCGGAAATGTTTCCTTCACTGCGTTGCAAACTTTTGACTTAAATTATAATACCCTCTGCAAGGGTATAACAATGAGGATATGTCGATTTTGCCCTTTTTTTTGCCATCGTTTCCATGGTAGCTATATGATATTGATGTCCGATTTTGACCAAATTAAAACCGTAATGCTGATATAGTAAAACTGTCTGTCTGTCCATCTGTCTGTTTCTACGCAAACTAGTCTCTCAGTTTTAAAGATATCGAATTGAAACTTTGCACACACCCTTCTTTCCTTTGCACGCGGTATATAAGTCGGAACGGCCGGGATCGGCCGACTATATCCTATAGCTGCCATATAACTGATTGATCGGAAATGCCATAACTTTGGTGTTTGTAAGGTAAGGAAGTTGGGATTTTCTATGGGTTTTATTTTTGGCCAATCAATCCGACCTACCAAATTTCATAAGGATCGGCCTACTATATCCTATAGCCGCAATATGACTGATTGATCGGAAATGCCATAACTTTGGTGTTTTTAAAGTTAGGAAGTTGATATTTTTTATGAGTATTAAGAATGCATCATATGAATAGTTTTCGAGATTATAATTTACAGAAAATTCTGCAAAGGTATATCAACTTCGGCTCCGCCCGAAGTTAGCTTTTAGTGGTATATTATAGCTTGTTTTATTACCTGTTAATAAATTAGAACTTAAAACATCCATAAAAATGTCTTGGAATTTTCGTTACTTCAAAAAATAAAACCGAATATTAATGTGATCTACTGTAACTATCACCTTAGCCACTATAAGAGTTTGCAGAGGAACTCTTCAAGGAGGCGTTCACTCCTCTCAACTGTGGGTGAAAATGGTAAACCAAGAACAATTACTCAGAGAAGGGCGAGGCGACAAAGCCGTAGGTTATCCCAATTATGTAGTAATGCAAATTAAGGTTAAGTTTAACTGGTCCCGCTTACTGGGAAATACAAAATACCAGAACTAATCCCACTCATTCCTCACCAAACATGACTAACTTTTAAGATACTGAACGGGGAAAAAAAAGTTGTTTCTCCTAAGCCAACTGATTTTCTCGAATCGTTGGTATGCAAACGATAACTTTCGATCATTACAGCAGATTTTCAATTCTGCTGCTATATATAATATTAGTAGTCTGTAAGGGCGAGCTGTCACTATGTGTACTTGCAATTAGGTAAATCTAAAAGGCCTAAATTGGCTTCGAAAACGATTTCTTACTTAAGAGCCTAGGTCGAAGTCTACTTACCAAATCCAATTACGTATGCAGAATACGTTTAGGTCCATATGTGTAACCGTAACAGGTACATTAAGGTAAGTATGAAATAACAGACAGATATTGACCAATGGGCGCCACAGGAACATACATTACATACACATCCTCATTTGTACTTTTCCAAGATTTTTCGGCGATTTGAGTCTTATAGAAAATTAAGTTTCATCACCCACAGGTTCTGCGGTGCAGCTCAGAATTATAAAATTCGAAATTTTTGGATCCAATGAATAAGCAGAATTACCAAATTGTTTTCTTAAATTATAAATAAAATTCAATTTCCTGGTACTTATTTGACAGTCTGAGTACCGGTAGAAAAAAGGACCCGATAAAAAGTGTCCGACAGCTGCTTGCTCTCATAGCTGACGAACGGATTTCGTCGATCTGAGTCTACTTAAAATAAAATGTAGCCTAAAAACAACAAATACAAGGTGTGTGTCAAAAGTTTCCGAACTTTTCAAAAAGAAAAAAAACTACAAAATAGTTTGGAATGAAACTTTGCATTTATTCAAAATAGTCTCCCTCCGACTCAATACAACGATTTGCACGATTTAAAAGTGATTCGAATGAGTGTTTTAGCTCGTCAACCGGGATGGCCTTGAGTATGTCGGTCGTCGCCTTTTCAATGGACTTTATGTCATCAAAATATCTTCCTTTCATTGCCAATTTTAATTTTCCGAATAGGAAAAAGTCACACGGAGCTAAATCAGGTGAATATGGTGAGTGGTTGACGGTAAGAATGTGATTTTTTGTTAAAAAATCGGTCACAAGCGTTGATCGATGAGACGGCGCATTATCATGCAACAAGCGCCAACTGCCGTTTTCGCGATATTCTGGGCGTATACGACGAATACGACCGAGCAAACGTTTCATGACACCAAGATAAAATGCTCCAGTGATGGTTTGGCCCGTTGGAACGAATTCCCGATGAACAATTCCCTTCGAATCGTAGAAACAAATCAAGTGAGACTTGATTTTTGACTTTTCGCGGCGTGTTTTTTTGGGTTTCGGCTCATCTGGCTCCTTCCATTCCGCACTCTGACGCTTAGTTTCGGGTTCATATTGAAAACACCACGTCTCGTCACCAGTCACGATGTTGAAAAGAAAATTTGGATCTTTTCGTGCTTCAATAACGACGTCTTTCGAATGCTGAATGCGAAGCGCCTTTTCGTGCTCTTTGAGTGTGTGTGGAACAAACCGTGCAAAAACCTTCCGCATACCCAAATGCTCAATCAAAATGCGATGAATAGACTTATAGGATATCTCCAACTCCATTTCCATGAATCTCAACGAAGATTTTGGTTCTTTTTTGACAAAATCACGAACAATTTGAATGTTTTCATCAATAACAGCACTTTTCGGACGGCCCGAACGTTCGTCGTCTTCCAGGCTTTCACGACCATTTTTAAAACGATTAAACCACTCGTAAGTTGAGGTACGGGATAGACAATCATCACCATAAACTTGTTTCATCAATTTATGAGTCTCGGTGAAAGTTTTACCGAGTTTAAAACAAAACTTAACAAGAGAGAACGCTATAGTCGGGTGCCCCGACTATCAGATACCCGTTACTCAGGTAAAGGGAGTGCGAGGGAGATGGAGATAGAAACTTTGATCACGCATAACTTTTTAACGAATGGTCCGATTTGAAAAATTTCTTCTACATTTCGATAGGTATTGATAAACACAATAAAACTGCATTTTTACTTTTCCGAAAAATTAAAATTTTTAAAATCGTAAGCGATTGTGGGCGTTAAAGGGGGCGTGGCACCTTTTTGAAACAAACTTGCGCTGCGTAGGAACTCCTAGAATCTGCATGCAAAATGCCAATCTTCTAGCTTTTATAGTTTCCGAGATCTCAGCGTTCATACGGACAGACAGACGGACAGACGGACATGGCTAGATCGACTCGGCTTGTGATCCTGAACAAGAATATATATACTTTATAGGGTCGGAAACGCTTCCTCCTACCTGTTACATACTTTTGCACGAATACAATATACCCTTTTACTCTACGAGTAACGGGTATAATAACCGCTCTTTGCTCCATGATTTTTCGTCGACCAACTAACACAAGGTACTGTCACTTAAAACGCAATAATTCTAATTCCACTGTTCCAAATGTCTTGAAATTTGGAGGGAAAATCGGTGAATAATGTATCTTTCAAACGCATATACTCACACAAAGATGGCGGCACCAGAAAATGCCCTGCCAGAAAAGTTCGGAAACTTTTGACACACACCTGTATAATGTATATTGATGATTTGCGCATTTCGATTTCAACTGAAACATCGGGAGGAGGCAAATGTGGATAAATATGATTCATTTTAATTCTTACAAGTACATTGTATATATTTTATTTTATAAGCCGGTCGGATTTAAACTCAGGTCTCCCGGGCATGAACTCGATTTCTTCACATTGCACTATGGTTGCGTGTAAAGAATGAGCGACAAAACTAAAGTATGTTTGTAGCTGCGTCAGCCAACTGCACTGTTGTGTTTTTAGACTTCTTTTTCAGTCACAGAAATACGAATAAATGGTGCAGACAGTCGAATTAGTCGACTCACATCTGCTTGGATGACTATAATTTTTTAACAAGACAAAACAAAATTTGTTTCAATTTAAAAAAGAGAATTTAAAAGTTGTAAGGAACGGCAGTGGAAATTAAACTTGCGCTGCTTAGATTTCTGATCAGAACTTCTAACTCCCAAGGACTATGGGGACAGCCGGCAACAAATTGTGGGTTTCCACTTTCCACGCGTTTTTTAAAAAGGGGTTTTCATATTATAGATGTATTTCTATTTTTAGGGTAAGTATCTTTTTAGGGCAACCTTATCCTAAAGAAAATAGTTTATGTCTGATGTTGGTCAGTTGCATTGAATAATATGCGATAAATATAAAAAATAAATTCTTTATATTTTAGAGTTATTTTGGGCTTACAATAATTCAAAAGTATTATAATGAAAAGTAATTAAATAAGATCAATGAAGTGGGTTATGTTACCTATAGTGCGTGTAATTGGCCTTACATATGTATCTCTCCAGCTCAAGTTTTCTAGTTTTTCTTTAACAATTCCTTCCGCTAATATCGGTTCGATCTATTTTTGGGGTGAAGTCTGTAGACATTTTTTGATAATTTTAATTTGAATGGCCATTAAAAGCTTGCAAACTCTTAAATTTCCGTAGCACAAGAAGCAGTCGTTTTTTTAATATTTATACCCTTGCAGAGGGTATTATATTTCAGTCAAAAGTTTGCAACGTCTGTCCGTCCGTCCGTCCGCCAGTCCGTCCGTCCATTTCAACGCAAACTAGTCCCTCAGTTTTAAAGCTATCTGCTTGAAACTTTCCCAAAAGTTGTCTTTCTATTGCAGGTAGTATTTAAAGCGAAACGAGCCAGATTTGGCGACCATATCATATAGCTCCCATAGGAACAGTCAGAAAAACAAATCCAAAAAAATTATAACTTTGTTCTTTTTAATTGTTGTTGTTCTTTGGGATTTAGTAATATTTAAATATTATGGAATTACGGTTTTAATTAAATTAAAATCGGACAACAATATCATATAGCTGCCATAGAAACGATGGCAAAATGCAGCTCAAAATCGACATAGCCTCATGGTGTTTAGTAATATAGGCATATAAATCGAAATGTAGTAGATTTGTCACAACTGCAACGGTATATAAACTTCGGCTTGCCAAAGTTTTCTCTTGTTTAGATTAAAAAATATATATTCGAGGCCCGTAACTCGCTTTTAAAACATATTTCAAAAGCAGATGGAACTGCGCCGAGTAAATAAAGCAACTGTAAAAACAGAATTCCACCCTTCGCGACTTTGTTTCCTTTCTAAATGCAAACTCACATTGACCGCAAAATAGTAATGAAATGATTAATGTTGGTAAGGCAGCAAAGGTAGACTTCGCTTTGTCCTTCCCGTCAGCAGGGCGGCGACCTGAACCAGTCAGACCACACCATTATCACCGGTTTTCTTGCTTGGGACCAAAATCCTGGCTAGGAATTTTCACTGAGAATGCTGTGGGATTGAACACGCAACCGTAACAAGTCGCAGGACAATGATTCGGATTTCTACGCTTTCCTCTTCACTCCCATCCGCTTCAATGGCCTTGGGGACAACAAAAGGTAAAGGCGAACGACCAAATAAAATAAGGGCAGTAAAAAGAAATGAGGGCGGAAAAGTTAGACAAGTTACGCTGGCCTGGCCTCTGTCTGCAGAAAAGTTAAAACAAGAAAGGAAAATTAACTTCGGGCGGAGCCGAAGTTGATATACCCTTGCAGAATATTCTGTAAATTATATTCTCCAAATTATTCATATGATGCATTCTTAATACTCATAAAAAATTCCAACTTCCTAACTTTAAGAACACCAAAGTTATGGCATTTCCAATCGTTCAGTTATATGGCAGCTATAGGATATAGTCGGCCGATCCTTATGAAATTTGGTAAGTCGGATTGATTGGCCAAAAATAAAACCCATAAAACTTTACAAACACCAAAGTTATGGCATTTTCGATCAATCAGTTATATGGCGGCTAGAGGTTATAGTCGGCCAATCCCGGCCGTTCCGACTTATATACTGCGTGCAAGGGAACGAAGGGTGTGTGCAAAGTTTCAATTCGATATCTTTAAAACTAGACTAGTTCGCGTAGAAACAGACAGACGGACAGACGGACATGCTTATATCAACTCAGGACGTGACCCTGATCAAGAATATATATACTTTATAGGGTGAAGGCGTTGCACACTTTTGACCAAAATTATAATACCCTCTGCAAGGGTATAATAAACGCAGCGCCAACCAAACTTACAGAAGCTGTAGCGGTAAGCAAGGCAATGAAGGCTGTCAAAGATTTGGAGACGGCAGTGCAGCTGAATAAAATATGAACCAAGTTTTCGAAATGCCTTTTAGCTCTGCTAGGAGACGACCTGTGGGTCCAGAGGAAATGTCGAAGAAAGAAGATCCCATTTTGTTTACAAGCTCAAAAAAAATAACTTTTAAGGTGGATTTGCTAGGTATTAAATAATTTAACTAAGCTGTTAAGCCGTTACGCTAAAACAACAAATAAGTAATTTAACAATTTAATTGTTAAAACTTCCCCAACTATAAAATTAGAAATTGTTCTTAAAAGTTGGAATTTACCTCACAAATTGTAATTCAACTATTTAAGACGTGTTATAAAGATAAATCTCTTTTATAAATAGGAAACCAATTTTTTCAACTTTTAACTTACAAAGTTTGAAAAAAACTAAGATTCTTAATTTGTTTTCTTTTAAATTAAATATAAAAACAAATACTGTTGGGATTTTCTCCCTAACGCAGGTGCATGAGTATCCGTTTTAATAAGTAGACAATAGCCGTTGATGATTATATAAAGTTTATTTAATATTCTTCGGACTTATCCGGATAACCAAACGCGAGCTCGACCGTTCTCTTTGAATACATAAATGCGAGTATAGAGTAAAACGAAAAAGTGTGGAGAAAGATGTGTCTGAAGATGCCTGAAATTAATGTTACCAGATTGATACTTTGACTAAGCCGCTTAATTTGAACATACCCCCTCAAAGAAGCAATCGTATACTTATATACTTGTTACGCCTAAACAAGAGATACAATCATTATTTTTGCTACTGCTTAATCCTTTGGTGAGGACATCAGCGGGCATCTTCTCAGTTGGCATGTATACAACCGTGATATCACCACTCTTCTCCTTCTCCTCGATAAAGTGGTGGCGCACATCGATGTGTTTCGTTCGAGGATGAAAACCGAAACCTTTTACCAGCTGTTGTGCGCTTTGGTTGTCGTTGAAGATTCGGACCGATCCACAAGTCGATCCGATCCGGTTAAGAAGAGCTTTGAGGTACAGCGCCTCTTTCACTGCTTCCGACATCGCCAAGTACTCTGATTCGGTACTCGATAATGCAACGGTACGTTGCTTACGCGCCTCCCAAGATATAGAAGCGCCAGCCAGGATGAATGCTTGCCCCGAATAAGAGCGTCGGTCCGATAGATTGGACCCCCAGTCTGCATCCACGACACCATAAATGTCATCTACAGTTTTCTTGAAGAGTAACCCAAGTGTCTTCGTACCTTTTAAGTAGCGTAGGATACGCTTCGATGCCTTCCAGTGCTCATCTGAGTAGTTAGAGTTAAACTGACTCAAGAAATTCACCGCGATGTCTGGTCGCGTAGAAACTGCAAGAAACATTAAAGAACCAATTAAGCTTTGATAAGGATACCGTTTATACCTCCTCGTCTGGGTTCTCTGGTCGCTTTAGTGCTGACTTTGCCTCGATCGGCGTGATAGCCATCTGGCAGTCTTCCATTCCGTACTTCCGAAGAATGGCGTCGATGTACTTCTCTTGGCCCATGAAAACTGTCTGCTTCGCTTGTCCTGTTTGAATTCGATGCCCAAGCATGTATTGACTGGTCCAAAATCTTTCATCTTGAATGCTGCGCCCAGATGGGTTTTGGTCTCTTGCAACCAATAGGGATGATTTGACGCCAAAAGCAAATCATCTACATATATAGTGGCCAGTAGAAGTTTTCCTTTTCCCTGTTTGACGAAAAAGCATGGATCTTGCTCGGTTGGATTAAGTCCGATTTCCTTAAGCTTCTCTGTAAGCTTGCAATACCAACGAAGCCCCGATTGCCTTTCGTAGTAAGCATACTGGATCCTTCAATTGTTTTAGGGATTTTCGCCAAAAAACTGCTGCCTTTCTGTACTCTTTAGATGCTAGCTCCTGCTTCGATCCGATTTGGGCACCCGATTCCAGTTTTGCCATGAATTCGCTAAAATTCTCTGGAATGTCCATAAATACATTTTCTTCAAGCTCACCATTTAGGTAGGCGGTAACGACGTCCATTTGATGTATTTCCATGTGATATTCTGCTGATAGTGCTGCCAAAATCGTACTGACGTGAATCGCGCTACAGGTGAGTAGGACTCAAAGAAATCTTCTCCAGGTTTCTGAGCATAACCCTTGGCAACCAAACGGGCCTTCTTTTTTCCCAACGAGCTGCCGTCATCCTTTGTTTGGAAGACCACCTTGTTTCCAATTACCTTGCGATTCTCCGGTCGTTCTGTTATCTCCCAAGTTTTGTTGAGAACTTGAGCCATAAACTCGTCTTCCAGTGTCCAGTGTACTGCCTCTTCAGATTGCAATGCTTCAGTTAAAGTTAGAGGATCGCCTGTAGCCGCTAAGAATGCCATTTCACATTCCTCAAATGCGTCCTCAATTGACGTTTCAGGATCTCTGTTAGTGGTTGCACCTTCCTGCTCTTTTTGGTATACTTTTCGTGGCCTTCCACGCTGCCCGGTTCTCAGCAATTTTGGGCGTCCTTTGCCCCGTCTCTCTGCAACAGGAATCTCCTCTTCAATTTCGCTGCTGCTTGAGGATTCATCTACTTGTTCGTCCGGTAAGTTATTTGTCATCTGAATGCTTACTTCTCCTTCAGGTTCGTTCTCGTAAAATTCTTCATAATGACTTTTTAATCCAGATTTCTTCAGAAACTTTACGTCATTACTCACCACTATGGATCTCCTTTTTGGGGAGTATAATCGATAGGCCCTCGATTCTGCAGCATAACCAACTAATATGCATTCCTCTGATCTTGACTCGAACTTATTTGTCCCTTTTATTAATGCATACGCCTTTGTTCCAAACGTGCGTAAATACATAACAGTAGGAATTTTACCTGTCCAATAAGTGTAAGGCAGCTCTCCAAATAGAGCCTTTGTTGGGCACCTGTTCCGTAGGTAGCAAGCTGTGCTGATACACCTGGCCATTTCTACCAGTGTACGGTTCTGCCGCTCTGCCACGCCGTTTTGTTGTGGAGTATGAGGGGCAGACAGACGTCGACTAATCCGATTTAATCGCAAGAAATTGTCGGATTCTTTATTTCGGAACTCTGTTCCATTATCGCTTTGTAACTGTTTGATTTTATTTCCGGTTACATTTTAAGCTAATGCTTTAAACGATTTAAACGCTTCTAACACTTCTGATTTTTGCTTTAAAAAATAGACCGAACTATATCGCGAATAGTCATCTATAAATGTAACAAGGTACTTGCAGCCACTTATGGACTGTGTGCGCATTGGTCCACACACGTCACTGTGCACAATTTCTAGAGTTTTCTGCGATCTCTTTTCCGTAGAACTTTTATAAGTATTTGCCGTTTGCTTTTCGCTGATGCAAATTTCACACTGCGATAGTTTTTAATTTTCTTTATGTTCATTCCGTGAACTTTTCCGCATATCGACATCTTCCTTAAATCCTTTCATTTAGATGGCCAAATCGACGATGCCATGTTTCTATTTCGCCTTGTTCTTCGTTTACTTTGTTTGCTTGGTTTCTTTCGGTACTCAAGTAATACAAATTTCCGTATTTCTTCGCTCGAAGCCAAACTTCATTATTTTTCTTCATAATTAAAGCGTCATCTTTACGAAAACGCACTTCGTAGCCCTTTTCCGTTATTTTAGAAACGGAAAGTAAATTCTGGCGAAGGTCCGACACAAACAAAACGTCTTTAAGAGTAATCTCTTCATTTCTCTTTCCTTGTATGTCAATTTTCACATCACCGACACCGTAAACCTTTGTTGTATTACTATAGGCCAAATGCAATGTTTTTTCAACACATATTATTTCCTTGAACATTTTCTTATTGGAACTCATGTGTGCCGAACAACCGCTGTCCAGGCACCACATATCATTATGCCCTTCGGATATGTATGCGTGTTCATTTACGTTCATTGTCATCTCTTTTTTGAACCGATTTCCGTTGTTTTCGCGTTCCTCGATTTTCGCACTAGCGTTCTCTTTCGGTTTCACTCGGCAATTTCGTGCAACATGTCCGACTTTGTTACACACAAAACATTTTCTGGTCTCCTTATGAGCTTTGTTCTCTTTGCCGATTCCCTTTCGGTTTGCGTACAGTGCACTCTGTTCCTCACGATTACTCTTCGTTTTTCGCACTTCCGATTCTTCCAATATTTTAACACGAACCACATCTGGACTTGGTAAGTCGTCTCGGGTCTCGATCGCACATCTAAATGAATCGGGTAAACTGTACAATAAGAGAATCGCGAGCAAATCATCGCCAATGGCTACTCCGATCTCTTTCAACTTCTTTACCGCATCGAAAAAACCGTTGATATGGAGGCGCGCGTCGTCTCCTTCACTCATTCGCGACAATGCTACCCGTTTTAACAAGCTGGCCTTTCGCACCGGCCCCTTAGATTGAAATGTTCTTTGTAATTTCAACCAATATTCACTTGAAGTGGTACAATCCTCGATTAGTCCTAACTCAGATGTACTTATCGACAGAAGTATATCTGCACGAGCTTTTTCGTCTTTTATGGTCCATTCTGCCAGATCTTCTTCATCACTGGGGCACTTTTTCGTACCATTCACGTATGGCCATAAATCGTTTTTTACAAGTATGGCACACATTTGCAACTTCCATGTATCGTAGTTATCTGGGTTTAGCGGCTCGATCCGCATATATGTACCCGCCATTTTTCACAGCTTCTATTTTCGTTTCTCTTTTAATCAGCTTCGCACTTATTTAATTTTGTCTCTTTGATACTACACGTCCTGGGCCCATAACCTGTTGGGATTTTCTCCCTAACGCAGGTGCATGAGTATCCGTTTTAATAAGTAGACAATAGCCGTTGATGATTATATAAAGTTTATTTAATATTCTTCGGACTTATCCGGATAACCAAACGCGAGCTCGACCGTTCTCTTTGAATACATAAATGCGAGTATAGAGTAAAACGAAAAAGTGTAGAGAAAGATGTGTCTGAAGATGCCTGAAATTAATGTTACCAGATTGATACTTTGACTAAACCGCTTAATTTGAACAAATACAAAAAAAACAATTACAACTGAAAGAAACAAAAATTATTTGTTCGTTCATTTTGTTTGCAGCTATTACAAAAATTTATGATTTTAAACGCTTTAAAACAAGGAAGTTATGATTTTCCGATTAGTATTCCGATCGTGCTATTTTAATTAGTGGTCCGATTTTTGTAAGATGAAAACATAATTCTGAAAGTTTTATACCCTTGCAGCTATTGCAAGAAATTTAATATTTTAAACGATAACCTATGTCGATAAGATGAGTATTAAATAAATAACTTCGATAGTATTTAAATACAATACATACATTTTATATTATTTCGTATACAACTATGGTATTGGCTGAGAGCTGCATTACATTTTACACCTTGTCCACAAAAGAAATCCTAATTTATTGTATCGACCGCATGTCTCATTTCCTCTATCCAATGCCAACACCTCCATATATGCACAAATCACAACTGCTCTTGCAAAACAAGTTGCAACAACATGAAAATCCCTAACGTCACACTATTAAAAATCTTAGGAATAACAATGAATAACAAATATAAATGGAACACTCACATAAATATACTCGTATTTTTGACAACACTCCACAACCAACTAAACATAATAAAATTCCTATCCAGCTTTCAATTTAATTGCAACATTACCTAACGATTCGAAAGCAACAATCATAGCCAAATTGAATTAAGGTTTATTCCTATACGTCCGTAAAAAGCTTACTGAACAAGTTAAGAACGCCATTCAACACCGCAATCCATCTAGACCTCGGAGCCTAACAAAAAACAACATACTCTACACAGCAAATATTTCCCCAATAGAACTGAAACGAAACCTACAAACGGTTAAACTCTCTAAAAATCGGATTTATTCTAAAAACGAGGATATCGCACATCTGTGACTATTCTAAACAATCCCACCAAAATTGGATCGACTCGACCAAACCAAAATAATACGACTGCGTCTAGAACACACAAACCAAAATTTAATAACATCTTGCCCTTTATAAATTCATCAAACTCATGCCCATACTTTCTTCAAATCAAACAGACCAAATTTAAAAACAATTACATATACAAAAAATCCCATCTCCATATATATATATATTATATATATATATAATTAAATATTTTCCTTTTAGTTTGTTTACAAAAAGTATAACTTGCAGAGGGTACTATAATTTCAGTCAAAAATTAGCAAGGCGGTATATATATTCTTGATCAGCATCACCTGGAGAGTCGATGTCCGTCTGTCCGTCAGTCTGTCCGCCCTCAGTTTTGAAGCTTAAAACTGTCCCCATAGTTGTCTCTCTAGTAGCTAGTATTTAAGTCGGAACGAGCCGGATCGGGCGACTATATCATATAGCTCCCATAGGAACAATCGCAAGAAAATAAATTAAAACAAGAGAGAACGCTATAGTCGGGTGCCCCGACTATCAGATACCCGTTACTCAGGTAAAGGGAGTGCGAGGGAGATGGAGATAGAAACTTTGATCACGCATAACTTTTTAACGAATGGTCCGATTTGAAAAATTTCTTCTACATTTCGATAGGTATTGATAAACACAATAAAACTGCATTTTTACTTTTCCGAAATATTTAAATTTTTGAAACAAACTTGCGCTGCGTAGGAACTCCTAGAATCTGCATGCAAAATGCCAATCTTCTAGCTTTTATAGTTTCCGAGATCTCAGCGTTCATACGGACAGACAGACAGACAGACGGACAGACAGACGGACAGACGGACATGGCTAGATCGACTCGGCTAGTGATCCTGAACAAGAATATATATACTTTATAGGGTCGGAAACGCTTCCTTCTACCTGTTACATACTTTTGCACGAATACAATATACCCTTTTACTCTACGAGTAACGGGTATAAAAAGTATAACTTTCTCGTTTTAAATTTTTTTTCTTTGGGATATCTACGTGGAACGCTAACGGCGTCTCACAGCATAAACTTGAGTTATCTCAATTCCTACTCGACAATCATATCGACGTAATGCTGCTCTCAAAAACACACCTTACAAACAAATACAATTTTCAACTACGAGGTTATTCATTCTACGGAACAAATCATCCAGATGGTAAAGCACATGGTGGGGCTGGAATTCTAATCAGAAGCCGTATTAAGCACCACTATCAAAACAAATTTGCTAAAAATTACCTACAGGCCACATCTATAAATATACAAATAAATACTGGCAACCAACTTACACTAGCCGCCGTATACTGCACCCTCGCTTCACTATAGCTGAAGATGAGTTTATGCAGTTTTTCAACTCACTAGGAGACCACTTCATAGCAGCAGGGGACTACAATGCTAAGCACACACACTGGGGATAACGTGTGGAAAACAGCTCTATAATGAAGTTATAGAAGCCAAGAACAAGCTGGACTATGTTTCTCCTGGCAGACCAACATACTGGCCGGCAGACCCAAAGAAACTACCCGCTTTAATAGACTTTGCAATTTCCAAAATATTCTTAAAAATCGGATAAGCCCCGAATGCTTCTCTGATCTTTCATCTGATCACTCGCCTGACTTGTTTATTCTACTCCGACATCCAGGCGCATTGGAGCAATCGTTTAAATTGACATCACAGAAAACCAATTGGGTTAAGTACAAGAAATACATTAGCTTACACATTGAGCTATGTCCTCATCTCAACGATGAAGCCGACGTAGACAGCTATGTTAATAGCTGTACTCGTCTCTGCAGCTCGAGTTTCAACACCTCAAACTACAAGTACACAATGCAACCAAAAGAAGACAAATCTACAAATAGAAGAGCTCGTCCTCGAAAAGCGACGCTTACGTCGAGAGTGGCAACTCCACAGATCGCCATCTGCTAGGCAACGCTTAAAACATGCCTCACGTCAACTCACAAAAGCTTTACAGCAAGAAGAAGCACATGTCCACCGACGCTACATAGAGCAATTGTCAACATGTAGTACAAAACTCTCACTATGGAGAGCTCACCCAACTCTAAACTCACCGAAAGTAACCGTGATGCCTATTAGAAATCCCACAGGTGGCTGGGCACTCAGCGATGCAGACAGAGCCAGCACGTTTGCCAACCACCTTAATAATGTCTTCCGACCAAATCCTGCCGCTAGTGCGTTCACTTTGCCGACTTTACCATATGAGCCTCAGCTTCAACATGAGCCAATTGAGTTTCACATAAACGAAATCGTTAACATCATCAAAAATCAGCTGAATCCGAAAAAATCCCCGGGCTGCGACCTCATAACTCCCAAAATGATCATTGAGCTCCCATATTGCGCCGTTTGCACTATCAACCAGATTTTTAATGCCATCGCAAAACTTGGCCACTTTCCAGTGAGATGGAAAAAGTCGATTATAATAATGATAGCAAAGCCGGGAACAGACCACACAATTCCCACGTCGTATAGACCTATAAGCCTACTTTCATGCTTATTTAAGCTCTTTGAAAAATGCGTATTGATTTCCGCATGGGGAAATCTGCAGACTCGTTTCGAAAACAAGCGACTGCTCGTCAACAGCCAGCTAAAGATCCTGTTTAATCTCCCCACTGTTTCCCAAGAGTGTGGCAATTCCCTTAAGCACCTGGAGAGCACAGTCCAAGGTTGTTTGAAAAGCCCTGAAAATAGCAAAAGTAGACATAACAAATTGGGACTGTCTTCTCGTCTTCCTGTGTTCCTCAAAGCTGCCGAAGCTGACGTTGGCTCTGTGGGAACAGTCCCTCCTCAACCCACCTGAAAATCCAGGGTGGGAAGAATTCAAGACCTTCTTACAAGGTCGTCATCGAACCTTGGGGGCAATTGAAGAATTGAAACCTACTTTGACCACTCAATCCAGAGCCCCACGTCCTGAAGGTGGGCCGCAGATTATCCATAACTATGAAAATAGGGTCACCGTAAATCCACAGTCGTGTAAACTTTGTCCAAGGAAGAACCATCCCATCCGTCTGTGTCCCCAGTTTCTAAATATGTCGGTTGCCGACAGGGAACAGTGTATTAAACAACAGAAACTCTGTCTGAACTGTTTTGCAAGAACCCACATGTTGAGAGACTGCACACGTACGCACAATTGCTACACGTGCAAAGGTCGCCGCAATCCTCTCCTCCATCGCGGCGACCCTCCACAACTCCAGTCAGCATCCGTTCCTGACCTCCAGCCAGAAATACAGTCCACTCCGTCGAACGTCCAAACGTACCTCGCCGGGAACACGCAAGGGGTTCTCCTGAGTACGGCGCTCATAGAGATCTGCCACTTGGGCATTAGGTACTCAGCACATGCCTTAAATGACTCCGGATCCGAGGCGACCTTTATTTCAGAACGTTTATTCAACCTATTTAAATTCCCCTATGAATCCATACAAGCTCAAGTTTCGGGAGTAAATCAAACTGTTGCTGCTCAACCACGTAAGCGCTGCCAATTCCATATAGGCTCCCCCATTAAGCCACAAAACCAAATCGAAGCGTCTGCATATGTGCTACCACATTTAGCCGGAAATCTTCCATCCTATACGATACCCGAAGGGTCGTTGAGGGACCTCCCTCCCGTCCAATTAGCAGATCCGAAATTCTAAAATTCGATCATTTTAGGCGGCTTCCATTCAAATGTTTGCGGAACACTCCTTGGCCAAGAGACCATATTAGGGTGGATTCTTTGCGGCCCAATCACGAAGAATCCCACTAAAAGAATATCTTCCTTCTCAGCACGGTTGTCTGTCAACGAATCTCAACTAGACGGCATCCTCACCAAGTTCTGGGAGGTGGAGGATGTTCCAGTGAAGCCGGGTAAGGAATCCAGCTCGGTGTGTGAAAATAATTTCCAGCACAAGAGGTAAAGAAGGAAGGTATGTTGTTTCTTTGCCCTTTAAAGAACCTAACAAAATAAACCTGGGGCATTCACGTTTCATCGCACTGGCGAATTTCCTTAGGAATGAAGTACGGCTGAGTAAAAACACTCCTATGACTCAGTTATTCAGGAATATTTAGATTTAGGTCATATGCACATAGTCTCTTCAAATGAGGACTCCAGCAATTTTTACTTGCCGCACCACGCGGTTTTCAAGCCAGACAGTACCACCACAAAGGTTTGCGTGGTGTTTAACGCCTCCAATAAATTACCAAACGGGTACAGCCTAAATGATATCCTTCATACAGGTCCGGTACTGCAATCTGATTTGACCACCCAGATCCTCAAATGGCGTTTCTTTGAACACGTCTTCAATGCTGACATCACTAAGATGTATCGGCAGATTCTCGTCCATTCCGATCATACACGTTTCCAATGAATCCTGTTCCGCGATAAAGAGGGAAAACTCTGTGATTATGAGCTCAACACTGTCACTTTAGGCGTTAACTGTGCCCCTTTTTTGGCCATACGCGTGCTTCAACAACTGGCCCACGATGTACGTGACCAATATTCTTTGGCAAGTGTCATAATTTCTAGATTTATGTATGTCGATGATGTTTTAGCCGGCACCCACACGCAGCAGTCCGCTGTTTCAGCCATCAAAGAGCTCCGCGGTTCCATAGAGAGTGCGGGCTTTCCACTGCGCAAGTGGACCTCAACCTCGGGTTGAGGCTGGGACCAGCCTCTTCCGACTGATCTTGTCACAAAGTGGCTTAATTTTCTTGAGGGGTATCACACTTTAAAAGAAGTGCTCATCCCAAGATGGGTAAGATTTCATCCAGCAGCAAAACTGCAGTACCACTGGTTTTGCGATGCATCGCAGAGCGCCTATGGTGCTGCCATCTTTGTTCGCGTCGAAACGACTGATAGCTGCTTCACCCACTTGCTTTTGTCCAAAGCAGTAAAAGTCCCTTTCCATACCGCGATTAGAGCTGTGCGGTGCGGTGCTTCTCTCCGAAATCGCCGCAGCAGTTCTCTTTTTTTTTTTTTTTTTACGCGCGGAGTCCCACGGCTTAACCGACCGAGGGGCGCAGCCGTGTATCGTACGGCACGATTCGCGATAAGATAGACGCGAGATAAGAAAATATAGGTAAAGGTCCGGGGAAAAAAGTAATAGTAATAGCAAGTATTAATCGTTTTAGGAGCGGCAGAGAGTCAAGATTTGAGATTACAGGAAAACATCTATTATAGCCAGAATATAATACTCTGAAAGGCTCATGCAAGGCATAGTTAGATCTACAATGATTTAAAACAAGAGAGAACGCTATAGTCGGGTGCCCCGACTATCAGATACCCGTTACTCAGGTAAAGGGAGTGCGAGGGAGATGGAGATAGAAACTTTGATCACGCATAACTTTTTAACGAATGGTCCGATTTCAAAAATTTCTTCTACATTTCGATAGGTATTGATAAACACAATAAAACTGCATTTTTTTCCGAAATATTTAAATTTTTAAAATCGTATATAAGCGATTGTGGGTGTTAGAGAGGGCGTGGCACCTTTTTGAAACAAACTTGCGCTGCGTAGGAACTCCTAGAATCTGCATGCAAAATGCAAATCTTGTAGCTTTTATAGTTTCCGAGATCTCAGCGTTCATACGGACGGACAGACGGACAGACGGACAGACAGACAGACGGACAGACGGACAGACGGACAGACGGACATGGCTAGATCGACTCGGCTAGTGATCCTGAAAAAGAATATATATAATTTATAGGGTCGGAAACGCTTCCTTCTACCTGTTACATACTTTTGCACGAATACAATATACCCTTTTACTCTACGAGTAACGGGTATAATTAGGGGAATATAATTTATAGTTAATCTACTTGGCACAGAAAAGTTTAGCCGACTTAACAAGTCGGGGCGGTCAATATCACCATCTTTATTTATAACCTTATATAAATAAAGATAGTACCAAGCATCGTTCTACGGTTGGCTAGGGAGGGTAAATTAATCAAAAAAAGTTTACTAGAATAAGAAGGTAAGTTAAGATTTGCATCCCAGTTTAGGCGCCGTATATCAAAAAGAAGGAATTTTTTTTGTACAGATTCAATACGACCAATATGTATTCCGTATTGTGGACTCCAGACGGGAGACCCATACTCCAGAATCGGACGGACTAGCGAAATAAATAAAGTTTTAGTCAAATAAGGATCATCGAATTCTTTTGACCACCTTTTAATAAATCCAAGCAGAGGAGCTCTGGCTTTACTAACCATGGACGAAATGTGATTAGAAAATTTTAGTTTAGGGTCCAAGAGAACGCCAAGATTTACAAGAGTTATTCTATCCAAAGAGCTGCTACTTAACGTGTTAGTCGCGTATGTAAGTCTTAGTGGCAGGAAATATCCTTATACTGCAGGCATAACTTAACATCATCTGCGTACATAAGTACGCAAGAATGACTTATAATTGATGGAAGATCGTTAATAAATAATGTAAAAAGTAACGGACCCAAATGACTCCCTTGTGGGACACCAAAAGCCTCCTACTCAGTATGATACATATTATTGGACAGACTCCACGATAGTGCTTGCATGGCTAAGCAAGCCAGCATGCACTTGGACTACATTCGTGGCCAACAGAGTCGCGAAAGTTGATTATGTGAAATCGGAAGATAACCCAGCTGATCTGGCAAGCAGGGGCGTCTCAGTCCATGAGCTCAAGGACAGCAACCTCTGGTGGCATGGGCCACAACCAGGACCAGTGGCCACTCAATTCGTCGGTCCCGCTCAAAACCGAGCTCGAACAGCTCCCAATAAGGTGTAACGTCGCCACAGCGCTCCCGAAAAATGACATTCTGGAGCGTTTTTCAGCATTCGAGAGGGCTTTACGCGTTCTCGCTTACGTATTCCGGTTTGCAAGAATGTGTCGCAAGCAAGACGTTATCATAAAGGCAGAACTCACTGCCGCAGAGTTGTCTGACGTCCAAGAGAGGCTGATTGTGCTCACCCAACTCAATGAGTATCCAATAGAATGCACGGCCTTAGGCAAAAAGCAACATATTCCAGTCTCCAGCACGATCTCCAATCTAAGCCCCTTTGTCGACAGTCACGGTGTCTTAAGAGCCAGCGGTCGTCTACGAGCATCTGAGATGCTAAGCTATGATGAGAAAAATCCAATCAACATTCCGGCCAGGTGCACTTTTGCCAAACTTTTGGCCCTCTTTACCCATCGCATATCCTTGCACGGGGGTAATCAATTGATGATCCGACTGATTCGGTCCAAGTATTGGATACCTAAGCTGAGAAATCTTGTAATAGACACCATTCATTCCTTTCGAGTGTGTACCATTCACAAACAGAAGCTGCAAACTCTGCTGATAGGAGACTTGCCCTGCGCAAGATCTACATTTTCCAGGGCTTTTACCCACACGGGCGTTGACTTTGCAGGATCATTTGATACAAAAAACTCTGTCGGTCGGGAGAGTAAGATAACTAAGGGGTATGTCTGCGTTTTTGTGTGTTTTAGTACCCGAGCCATCCATCTAGAAGCTACATGAGACTTGACCACTGAGAAGTTTCTGGCAGCCTTCTCACGTTTCTCCGCACGACGTGGCTGTCCGCACCACATACATTCTGACAACGGGAAAACCTTTGTTGGAGCCTCCACGTCCTTATTCCAGGACTTCATTGAAGCTACGAGGTCTTTGATCCTGTCCAAGTACAGTCTTCAAAATGTGACATGGCACTTCAACACTCCTGGCGCGCCTCATATGGGAGGGCCATGGGAGGCTGGTATCAAAAGCTTTAAGACACACTTCTACAAGCAAACAGCTGGCGGGAAGTACACACCCTCCAATCGAAAATTGAGGGCTGTTTAAACTCGAGGCCTATTTCTTCAATGTCCGAAGACCCCACTGACCTCGTAGCTCTTAGCCCCGGACACTTCCTAGTCGGTGGACCACTCCTTTCCGTGATTGAGCCCGAGATTAAAGAAAACCCGATTTCCATTTTCAACCGATGGCAGCGGCTAAAGGCCCTGCATCAGCAATTTTGCTTACGTTGGAAAGAAGAGTACCTAAAGGAGCTCCATAAAAGGACTAAATGGCAGTTTCCAACGCGAGACACTCAGACGGGGGACATGGTACTGCTAAAAGAGGAGAATTTACCACCAAATGAATGGCGGCTTGGGCGGATCCAACTGGTGTGCCCAGGCGCGGATGGCAAGACCCGAGTGGCAGGTGTTCATACCGCACGTGGCATTATCCGACGACCAATCGCGAAGATGATCCGCCTTCCGATGGAGGCCTCCAACTCTGAGTGATTCTGCCTTTTCCTTTTTTTTTTGAGTTAGCGACTAACGGCCAATCCTACTAGTCCTAAACTCATGTCATCCTGTGTCGTCAGTCCTCATACATGTCACGATCATTCGCATCATCCATAACCCCTAACCTTTGTTTACTCGCTTCCACAGATTGTTCACGATGGCGCCAACTACAATCCAGCACGCTCGGCCACGCATAACCAACGGGTACAGGTGCCGAGGGGTGCACGCGCTGAGGAAATGCCAACGGTTCCTCCGGCTCCCGGCGGTTTTATGGGTTTTATTTTTGGCCAACCAATATAATTTACAGAATATTCGGCAAGGGTATATCAACTTCGGCTCCGCCCGAAGTTAGCTTTCCTTTCTTGTTTGTTTATACTTTTAATCTAATAACTGGATCCTGAGAGTAACGAACTAAAAATTTGTATGGGACTTTAATTGACGAGGACTGTTATGAAAACGAAATGAAAATTATTAAAGCTGATTTGAAATGGTGCAGGGGCCGTCACGTGCAGCTTAACCGCCGGTAAGACTGCGCGTTTCGTCACACCCTGGTCAATATTTATATTTATTTATTGATTCGTGCTCCTGTGATTATCTATTCACGTTCGCAAGCAAAAAAACACCAAAAACTGCAGGCAGCGATTGTCAATAAGAGACCACAAGCTCGCTACACTTTTTTTTTGTAGTATTTCCTTCCATTTATTTATTGAATTTTCTCCTTTCGGATACTAACAATAAGTGTATCAAATCTTATAGTAATCTAACTAACAGTCACATGCCTGGTACTGAGTTATGGGGCCCTGAAAATTCTTGCTGGGTTGGAAGGTCGTTGCGTTGTAGGCGGGATTTGCTGGAAACGCGAGTCAAGCTTCTTGCGAGATGATTTGGGTGCACGGAGAGTTTTTCTTTGTAGGTCGATTTTTGTTTGTTTTTTTCATCTCTTTCTGCAAGAATGCCGAGGTCTCTGCGGATGTTTTGGTTGCGAATTTACCATGGTGATCGAATGTTTAATATCCAGTGGAATCTGCTGGCTTTTAGTTTTTTTACCAGGTAAGTCGTCTGTTGAGGTGGACGCCAAGATACGTTACTTCGTTGACTTGGGGAATCGGCGAACTATTCAATGATAGAGAAGGTTTGCCTGTTGAGACTAAATGTTAGGTGTTTAAATTTTTGTTAATTTATTCAAATACGCCTATCAGATAGCCACCTCTCAACTACGATGAGGTTATTGGCTAATTGCGATGGTGATCGGTGTGGGCACCTCGAGCGACTTAGGATTGCAGTGTCGTCAGCGAACCTAGATGTTGCTAGCTGGTCGTTCGTAGGAATATCCGCTGTATATAGGACGAACAAAGTAGGCCCAAGTGCGCTTTCTTACGGGAATCAATCTTCGATAATGTAGTCGTCAGATGTTGTTGTGTTGCACCTACTGCAAAGACTCTGTTGTAGAGATACGACAAGTAGCTTATGAGGGTATGTAGGCAATTGTGTTTTGATTTTATGCCAGAGGCCATCGAGCCAGACTCGATCGAAAGCTTGAGATACATCGAGGAATATTGCGCTGGAATATTCCCGATGCTCGAAGGCAGTGCGTGTTTCTGATCTTATTCTGTTAACTTGTTCGATTGTCCTATGGCTTTGACGGAAGCCAAATTGATGTGCCGGGATAACATTGTGTGCTTCCAGATATGGTATTATGCGTGTAAGGAGGCATTTTTCGAACAAATTAGACATTTGAAAATTTTTTTTTTCATTATAAACTTTGCTTTTATTTATTGAATCTTCTCTTCATTTTGAGTCTAACAATAAGTTTACGAATCTTAACATTAAAATTAATAAGACTGCATTCTGGTTGCGCGTCCCTCAAGTCGGTCGCTGGGTGGGTAAGTCATTGCGACGAAGGCGTGATTGGTTGATCAACCTTGTAAGACCTCTCGCCAGGTGGTTAGGGTGCAACGATAGCTTGGTAAAGTACTTTTCCTTCTGTTCTGCGATCATTTCTTTGACTGGTAGAATGTTTAAGTCGCGATGTATGTTTTCGTTGCGACATAAGCTTCTTATAAGCTCGCTGGACTATGTCAATATTGCTGTTGCTAGCTATTCCCCATAACTGAGAGCCGTACATCCATATAGGTTTTAGTACCGAGTTATACAGCAGGGCTTTATATTCAAGGCTAAGGGGAAACCGAGCTTTTAGCATTAGGTGTGTTCTTTTGGCTTCAATGTGCCGGCGCCATGTGAGTCTTCTGTCGAGGTGTACTCCTAGATATGTCACTTCGTTTGCTTGCGGGAGTAGAGTATGGTTTAACATGCGCGGCGGGCAGTTTTGCCTGTTCAGGGTGAACGTAACGTGCTTGCATTTTTGTTCGTTCACTGTAATTCGCCAATCTGATAGCCACTTTTTAACATCGCCCAGATGAAGAGCTAGCTGCGCAGTTGCTTGCATCGGGCATTTTGAGCGGCTGAGAATAGCTGTATCATTAGCAAACGTAGATGTTGTTAGTCGTGTGCTTCTTGGGATGTCTGCTGTGTAAAGGACATATAATGTTGGCCCAAGCACGCTACCTTGAGGAACTCCAGCTCCAATAGTGAACTCGTCAGTTATATCAGTGTTGCATCTCACAGCAAATTTTCTGTCGTAGAGGTAAGACTCTAAAAGCTTTTGGGTATTGTAGGGGAGCATTGTCTTGATCTTGTACATTAGACCTTCTAGCCAAACTCTATCAAATGCTTGAGAGACATCTAAAAATGTGGCAGTACAGTACTTTCGTTTTTCGAACGAGTTCCGAATTTCTGATGTTATCCGGTTGACCTGTTCAATTGTTCCGTGCTTTTCACGAAACCCAAATTGATGTGACGGAATTCCTTCCTGGATTCTTAGGATTGTGTTTAACCGAATCAATACGCATTTTTCAAAGAGCTTAAATAAGCATGAAAGTAGGCTTATAGGTCTATACGACGTGGGAATTGTGTGGTCTGTTCCCGGCTTTGCTATCATTATTATAATCGACTTTTTCCATCTCACTGGAAAGTGGCCAAGTTTTGCGATGGCATTAAAAATCTGGTTGATAGTGCAAACGGCGCAATATGGGAGCTCAATGATCATTTTGGGAGTTATGAGGTCGCAGCCCGGGGATTTTTTCGGATTCAGCTGATTTTTGATGATGTTAACGATTTCGTTTATGTGAAACTCAATTGGCTCATGTTGAAGCTGAGGCTCATATGGTAAAGTCGGCAAAGTGAACGCACTAGTGGCAGGATTTGGTCGGAAGACATTATTAAGGTGGTTGGCAAACGTGCTAGCTCTGTCTGCATCGCTGCGCGCCCAGCCGCCTGTGGGATTTCCAATAGGCATCACGGTTACTTTCGGTGAGTTTAGAGTTGGGTGAGCTCTCCATAGTGAGAGTTTTGTACTACATGTTGACAATTGCTCTATGTAGCGTCGGTGGACATGTGCTTCTTCTTGCTGTAAAGCTTTTGTGAGTTGACGTGAGGCATGTTTTAAGCGTTGCCTAGCAGATGGCGATCTGTGGAGTTGCCACTCTCGACGTAAGCGTCGCTTTTCGTGGACGAGCTGTTCTATTTGTAGATTTGTCTTCTTTTGGTTGCATTGTGTACTTGTAGTTTGAGGTGTTGAAACTCGAGCTGCAGAGACGAGTACAGACTCTAGTGTATTAACATAGCTGTCTACGTTGGCTTCATCGTTGAGATGAGGACATAGCTCAATGTGTGAGCTAATGTATTTATTGTACTTAACCCAATTGGTTTTCTGTGATGTCAATTTAAACGATTGCTCCAAATCGCCTGGATGTCGGAGTAGAATAAACAAGTCAGACGAGTGATCAGATGAAAAATCCGAGAGGCATATAACTGCAATATAGATTTGTTTTCATTTTGGAGTCACGAGACATGATCCCCAGTGTGTGTGCTTGACATTGTAGTCTCCTGCTGCTATAAAGTGGTCTCCTAGTGAGTTGAAAAACTGCATAAACTCATCTTCAGCTATAGTGAAGCGAGGGGGCAGTATGCGGCGGCTAGTATAAGTTGGTTGCCAGTATTTATTTGTATATTTATAGATGTGGCCTGTAGGTAATTTTTACCAAATTTGTTTTGATAGAATTTCAGTCCCACCATGTGCTTTACCATCTGGATGATTTGTTCCGTAGAATGAAAAGCCTCGTAGTTGAAAATTGTATTTGTTTGTAAGGTGTGTTTTTGAGAGCAGCATTACGTCGATATGATTGTCGAGTAGGAATTGAGCTAACTCAAGTTTATGCTGTGAGACGCCGTTAGCGTTCCACCTAGATATCCTTTAGGAAGTCATTATTTGGATTGTTGTGAAGCCAGCATTTGAATCAATAGATTTTGTTTTCGAATTAAATCTTGCATAGTTGTGCGCATAAACGACTTAAACTCCGTAAGGCTTTGTTGCAGGCTGCATATCATAGCTTCAAAGTTGCTTTTTGGCTGCTCCGGCGATTGTTGCTGCTTAGCCGTGTTCGGTTCTTGGTATGCGGATTGCAGAAATTAACTTTTTGAGTTAGCTTGTCCTGATTTTAAAGCACTTGCGTATATCTTATTTTTATTAGAGTTTATGGGTCCTAGTGATTATCTGGCTGCAGTCGAGAAGAAGACTTCAGGGTTTGATCTGGTAGCTGTCATCTGTTTATTTTGGGTGCGGGCACTAGTTCCTCTCTGGTGGATGCGACTTTTCCAATTTGCGACCTATTAACTGGGCCGCCTCTGTAGTTAGCAGTGTGATTGCCACCGCAGTTGCCGCGCTTCTTCGAGTTGCAGTCATCTTTGCTCGCTGGGCAGTGTGCGGAGTCATATGATCTCCAAAAACTACACACACCGGGCGCAGCTTACAGTATGACCTTGTATGGCCATATTCTTGGGAGTTCGCACTTCGTATTTCTTTAAGGGCTTATTTTCTGGTTCAAGCTCAACCTTAAAGAGTGGTTGAAATTATCTTCGGACTTCATTTGAACCTTTGTCTCTTGGATGTTGCCTTTTACTAGAGGTATTATGTGAAAGTCCTTTCTAATAAGCTCGATAATTTTGTTGACAAGAACATTCATTCCTTTTCTCGACTTCAGTAGATTCGGACGCCTCGACGTCATAGGCGTCTGCCAAGATTTTAATCGGTTTGAGTTCATGGGCGTTTCTATAGCAGCTAGGCTAGCATTGTTACGGGTTATTTTGCGTTGATAATTTAGAGGGCTCAGCTTCCTTTTGATTTGGGTGTAGCGATCCATACCAGTCTGCACAGCCGGCTTAACACATTCATTGTTTTTGTTCTGCTTTTCGAGCGCAGCGGAAAACGTATTAATATTTACGCTGCTAGCTGATGATGTCATTAAACGCGCAGTCGATACAGTTTCGGTTGTTGTTGTAGTTACAGACGGAGGTCTTTGGTTAAAATCCGTTGCAGGCAAGTGGGCGAAATGTCCAACTCTTGAGCACGGTGCTGAGTTGACGTCGACGGATTGTCATTGCCACTTTCGGCCACCACAGCGATATTTTCGACCGACCGAACTGGACGAGCACGTAAACGTGATGTTTTATCCATCAACGATCCAGTCTCACGCACACGCTTCACAAAACCATTCACAAACTGCCTGGAAGGCGCTTTATTTTTTCCGAATTTTGACCGCAATTTTCTTGCAGTTTCGGTTGAAGACTCTCCACTTTGGAAGAAAGTTTTTAATATTTCCTAATTTTCTTCGAGCGTAAACTAAACCATTTCGTAAACCGCAAACCTTCTACTAAATATCTGACACATTGATAATGACATTCGAAATGTCAAAGTCTAGGTTATCGATAGTTCAAAAAGCAAACGCTATATGGGCCACCCTGTACTACCTGCAATAGAAAGACAACTTTTGTAAAAGTTTAAAGCAGATAGCTTTAAAACTGAGGGACTCTCTATATACTTTATAGGGTCGGAGATTTCTCCTTCACTGCGTTGGAAACTTTTGACTGAAATTATTATACCCTCTACAAGGGTATAAAAATACACATTAAAAAAGTTATTTTATTAACCCAACACAAATTTCTATTGTGTATTATTCTTTAAAAATTACATTTAATTCGATGAATCAAAATTTTTGAAAAAAAACATTTTATTCGAACACCATGAATGAGTAGTAGAGGTGCATTAAAATTGTAATGCTTAAAACTACAAAATAATTTAGTCTCAAAATGTCTTTTTGTTGAAAAAAACATAACGAATCTGTGATCTAGCTTTCTTTGCATAGGTCACATTCAATGTGACACATTGGCCTTAAATATTTAACCGCAAGATATAGTTGGAATGAAAGTTCTTCCGCATCTTGATCAATTGTTAGGTTTGTTGAACGGGGGCCTTCCCCAGGGGCCAAAGCAATACGTTCGAGCTCAGTATTGTTATACCCTAGCAGAGAGTATTATAATTTCAGTCAAAAGTTTGCAACGCAGTGAAGGAGACATTTCCGACCATATAAAGTATATATATTCTTGATCAGCATCACCAGGAGAGTCGATCTAGCCATGTCCGTCCGTCCGTCCGTCTGTCCGTCTGTCCGTCTGTCCGTCCGTCCGTCCGTTTCCACGCAAACTAGTCCCTCAGTTTTAAAGCTATCTGCTTAAAACTTTCCCAAAAGTTGTCTTTCTATTGCAGGTAGTATATAAGTCGGAACGAGCCGGATCGGGCGACTATATCATATAGCTGCCATATAACTGAACGATCGGAAAAGCCATAACGTTGGTGTTTTTAAAGTTAGGAAGTTGGGATTTTTTATGAGTATTAAGAATGCATCATATGAATAATTTTGGAGAATATAATTTACAGAGTATTCTGCAAGGGTATATCAACTTCGGCTCCGCCCGAAGTTAGCTTTCCTTTCTTGTTATTTTCTAATAAAGTTTCATGACCGCCTGGATTTAGCTCTTCTTCTTGTTGACGGATTTGTTGAGAATAAAGCTGATGTCGGAATAGTTGTTCTACTTATTCTCGGTCAGATTCATCTGCGATTAATTCTTCCCTATCGGCCACTTGGTTAAGCCAGTCATTATCATAAATTATATTGTGTTTTCTGTACAGTTCAGTGTTAACTAAGTACCGTACAGCTTCAAGGACCCGAGCGGGTCGAATAGTTTCCGTCATAAAGTTATAGAAGAATTCCAGTTTCCTTTTAAGGTGAACTTGGATTACATGTGTGGAATTAAAGGAGCGGGAAGCGCACTTACAGTGCCTGGTACGGAACATTTACCACCGCTACTCTTATTCCGCATTCCCTTTCATATCCTAGGGAGATAATGCGCATAAACGGAATTCTAGGAGAAATAAAGCGCTGTTCCAGACACGTTAAGTTTTTAAGGCACTCCGGAATTTCTGGGAAGTCTAAGCCATTGGAAAGACAAAGAGATTATAGTCTACCTTTGCCAACAGCTTTACGGCATGTACTGCAGAATAGATGTATACCGGACGGACTCGGAAATTTCCTACTTAAATAAAATGAGTTGCCTACGTTCATGTTGGAAATTTGTTCAAACCACTTACCTGGGATGGAAACCATGTTCCTCATGTACTTATTTTTGTTAGTCCGTCCTTAATGTTTCGAAGATATTGTTCCTGCGCAGTGTTTCGGCTCCTCCGGCGCTGTAGTTCCCGTTGATCCTCGCTTTCACCTGCGGAAAGTTCAGCTCTAGCAGCAATATTTCGCTGCGAATGCCTTAAGGATTCCGCCTGACGATTTTGGGTACTGCTCCCATATGTGAATAGTCTTTCCGCGGCCATTTCCTGTATTCGTTGCTCTCGAAGTCTCCGCTGTAGTCGTGTCTCCCGACTACGCTATGTTATATTGCTGTTGATGCGCCCGAGTTATGGGGTTATTCCTAACGATCCTAGAGCATCAGCGTCTCGTACGCGCTCTGGCCTGCGATTTTCCTCATCCGCCCTCCAGGTAGCGCGATTAGCAGTATTTTATCGACTGCTGTCGTTGGCGCTCCTCAGAGTTAGCCCTGGCAAGAGCGTGCGCTGCAGTGTTCAGTGCGCGTTCCCTAGCTCGAATTAGGTCACTACGCCTTCTGACAAAGCGTGGTGCCGTATTTCGCGAGTGTGCTTCCTCAGCTACTTCCAAATTACCTTCGGCAATATGTAGAGCATTGCAGGTCCTGATCTGCGGTGATTTTGACGATATTCAGCTCGGCTACGCCTTAGAGCGACTTGGCGGCGTTGTTCCTGAGATAAAGTGGTTACGTCGTATAAATAAAAATAAAAATAAAATATACGTGTTTTTTATTTAAAAGTTATCAGGGAACTTGGAAATTGTGTCTAATACTATTATAAATTTATGTACGTTTTCAATCTTAAGCCCCGTAATTTGGTTTAAAGTTGATACATACATAATTTTATAATGTTGTGATAAATTTACAACGAATACAACTTTGACAAATAAACGGAAACTTATCAAATCAATTGTAGAAGATATCACTTAACGCTTTTGGGCGATAATTTTTCACTATTTTAAATAAAACAAGAGAGAACGCTATAGTCGGGTGCCCCGACTACCAGATACCCGTTACTCAGGTAAAGGGAGTGCGAGGGAGATGGAGATAGAAACTTTGGTCACGCATAACTTTTTAACGAATGGTCCGATTTGAAAAATTTCTTCTACATTTCGATAGGTATTGATAAACACAATAAAACTGCATTTTTACTTTTCCGAAATATTTAAATTTTTAAAATCGTATATAAGCGATTGTGGGCGTTAAAGGGGGCGTGGCACCTTTTTGAAACAAACTTGCGCTGCGTAGAAACTCCTAGAATCTGCATGCAAAATGCCAATCTTCTAGCTTTTATAGTTTCCGAGATCTCAGCGTTCATACGGACAGACAGACAGACGGACAGACGGACATGGCTAGATCGATTCGGCTAGTGATCCTGAACAAGAATATATATACTTTATAGGGTCGGAAACGCTTCCTTCTACCTGTTACATACTTTTGCACGAATACAATATACCCTTTTACTCTACGAGTAACGGGGTATAAATACACAATAAAAGTAAAACATGCTTACACAGATACACGTTGTTTAACGGCGACTGTTATTTACAGACTAATCCATGGATTAGGCATACGTGTCAATATAAAGGCTGGTATTTTACCTGTAGACAACACAAAGGTCGGAGCTATAGGATATAGACGTCCAATAGGCACGCGCTTTTACCTTGATCAAGGTATGCATAAAAAATACGATTTGGAAAGATTCATGTCAATAACTTATTTAGTGCGCAAAATATCCTGAAAATTATTAAATTTTAAACAATTTAACCCTATTGTTCCAATGGGACCTATAGGATATACACGTCCGATCGGCACGCGCTTTTACCATTATCAAGGTATGCGTAGAAAAATACGATTTGGAAAGATTCATGTCAATAACTTATATAGTGCGCGAAATAACCTGAAAAACATTAAATTCTAACCGATTTCACCCTATTGTTCCTATGGGAGCTATAGGATATAGACGTCCGATCGGCACGCGCTTTTACCCTGATTAAGGTATGCATTTAAAAAATAATTCAGAAAGATTCGTGTCAATAGCTTTTACACTGCGCGAAATATCATCAATTCTTTTAAGGTATATCCGATTGCTTCTATTGGAGCTATAGGATATATACGTCCGATCGGGGCGCTTTTCAAACTTGATATGCGTACACATGTTTTAGGACGACTGATCGCTAGCATTTAAACTTTGCTCGCAAACGGTATTGAAACAGATGGACAGATGGACATGGCTATATCGAATCCCCTATTGATCCTGATCAAGAATATATATACTTTATGGGGTCGGAAACGTCTCCTTCACTGCGTTACAAACTTCTGACCAAAATTATAAAACCCTCTGCAAGGGTATAAAAATTACTGAAACCGTGAGTTGCAATCTGCGAATCTGTTGAAAAGCTACGATGAAGTCAATATACATATGCCAATCTTATCTGCGAGATCTATATAATTCGTCTACAAAAATAAAATAAATGATTTCTCCAAAAATGTCACTCAATGTTTCAATACGCTCAAGTTGGGTTGAATTGGCTGTTATTTTGTGATCTTTTCTAGAAATCTATATGATATAGTCTTAAAATTTGTATAAAACTAAAACTGTAATATTTTAGGAAAAAAAAAATTATAGTTCGGAACTTTAAGTACCCTTTGCGAGTGAATAACAATGAAGCTAGGTCGATTTTAAGCTAAAGTTTTCGATCGTTTCTATGGCAGCTATATGATATTGTTGTCCGATTTCAATAAAAATTAAAACGTACGTCTGAAATATTTAAGAATTATTATATCTTAAAATAAATTTAAATAAATTTATAAACAAGAAAGTTATAATTTTTGTTTGTGATTTATTTCATATATTATTCCGATTGTTCCTATTGGAGCTATATTTTATAGATGTCCGATTTCAATTTAATAAAGACCGTAATTCCGTAGTATTTAAATATTAGCAAATCACAAAGGACAACAAAAAAAATTAAAAACGACAACGTTTGATTTTTTCGATTGTTCCCATATGATATAGTCGTCCGATCCGGCTCGCTCCGACTTATAAACTACCTGCAATAGAAAGACAACTTTTGGAAAGTTTTAAGCAGATAGCTTTTAAGCTGAGGGACTAGTTTGCGTAGAAACGAACGGACGGACAGACGGACAGACGGACGGACAGACGGACATGGCTAGATCGACTCTCCTGGTGATGCTGATCAACAATATATATACTTAATAGGGTCGAAAATGTCTCCTTCACTGCGTTGCAAACTTTTGACTGAAATTATAATACCCTCTGCAAAGAAGTAAACTTCGGCAAGCCGAAGTTTATATACCGTTTCAGTTATTACGAATCGACCACATTTCGATTTCTATGCCTATACTTATTATTAAAAACAATAAAAACAATTTCCAAATTTTCTATGAAAGCATATGAATTCAATTTAATTAAAACCGTAATTTCCACTTTCTTTAACTTTTCGCTGAGTTTGCGCAAAACACGTCCGCTCTCTTCGGCCAAATTAATATCTTGCTTCATATGACTCAGTGAAAATGGCTTTGTTTTTTCTTCCAAAATTAACAGTGTTTGGGTAAAATAGTAACAGCAGCTTGTTAATCCAAACAACCAACCATTCCGCTCAGAATATACGCGATTATATAGCCGCTAAATTTAATTCATGAACAATTTTGAAATAAGGTAGCAGTATTCACCGACAACGCTCAGAGGCATGTAAGTTGTTGCAGAAAATAAAAACTATTTTTTATTTTTAATTGAAGTGATTTTTCATTAAAAATTTTTTGAGAAAACTACCTTTTGTAGTCGCTGCTATGTCGCTTTCGATAAACTGTCTTCATCACTTCTGTTTATCCCAAATAGCCAGTGGGTCTAAATGGTTGGTTTTCGATTAGCGTCGGTTCACAGGACATGTTTTAGTGTAACGTGCATACAGTACAAGTACTTGTAACCGTGGGACTGCGAATAATTTTTGTATGTTGCCCAAATAAGGATCTGAAAACACAGCGACAGTCTCTGATGATTGCGATGGTCGGTGAGCAGCAGATCTTGTTGGTAATGAGACTGATTTTATTGTATAAACTTAACAGTATTTATGGGTACTTATTATTGGTAGGCATTATTGGTACAGTTATTGCCCTAAAAACGAAATCTTGGTGTCAGCTGACGTTTTGGCTGACTGACGATCTAGCTGTTTGATTATCTTGACAGCAAGTGTATTAGATTCTTGGTTTACGTTTGGGTTTATGAGGGTATATGAACCTTAACATTTTCACGGCCGTTGACCAGGTGTTCAATCATCGTTTACATAGAACTGAAAATTGCGTAAATTAGAAGCCGGTAAGTACCCTTCAAAATGTCCAGATTACATATCCTTTTTGATCAGTGCATTACACAATTAGTAGGATGGAAGTTGCTGAGGCGGCATATACAGCTATTTGAAGATGAGGAATGGCAATATTTGATGATCAATTTCCGCTAGACCTTGTTGTAGATCGTCCAGTTCTTTGTAGCCTGAATCGGTGGTTTGGTCGTCTCTAATACTAATGCTGACGTTGGTTCTACTGACGTTGTACTACCCCATAGCGGAAAGTGATCACAGGTCTTGTAGGGTCGCAAAATCGATTCAATTGGTTAACACGTTTCTATCCACGCCATGTCGCAATTTATTGCTGATTTATTTGTTCTATTGTTAAATGTGCACCGATTTTCAATATTGAATGAAACATGATGATTAAAACCGATGTGGTTCTCAGTGGGTACCTTCAAGTAACGTCGAAATTCGACCACCGTGAGAGCCATAAAATGGTCTCTGTGTGCGTTAACAACTATTGTTCAGGTCTTTGGCTCAAATATACTCCAACTTCCTCAATCTCATGACGGAATTAAGATATGGAAACATGTCTTGGGTATTCGATACGGTTCCTTCCGTAGCGAAAGGCAGCTATTGACCTGGTAGTCAATTATATCGAATTGTTCGTTCTCTTAATTGCTTCGCAAAGACTAGTGAAGGAGTAATCGTACGATGTCAGATATTGGTGAGTACATTAGTTATTTTCCTTAGTTTTCATTGAAGACTAGTAGTAGAAAAAGTAAATTAAGCTGTCAAAACCATTAACGCTTGCACAACGGTCTTCCTGATACATTTCATTTTCCTTCTTGATTAAAGCGTTTTTGAAGCGCTCATCGGTGGCTTACTTCCTGTTTCTGTCCACATTGATTGTAGAGCACATTATTGATAATCCAAATGAATGAGGTTGGTCCCTGACTTTGGCTCAGCGTATACCCGTTGAAAACATTTAAGGATTGATCTGAATGCTTGTGTGACATATTTCGGAATCAAAGTTTCGTTTGACGCTATGATATGTTCCTTAATCGCAGTATATTATTACAGTCCATTCCTTGGTAATTTGCGAACTTAGAGACATTAATGTGTCAGTGCTCCTGGGAGGATGAGCCACAGGAGCAACTAGCTTTTAACGGTTTTTGAATGGTTTTTGTTCTATTTCGAAAGTATTGCGTTTACAGGGCGAAGCTTTTTAAAATAAAAGCGCTAGTCGAGTGATGGGGCGCTGGTTTTTAACACTGTTGTCCTCACCAGGATAAGTCTTGATGATTCGTCCCATTGGCAAACTCATAACCTGTGTGTTATCTTTCTCAGCCTAGACCTGTAGTCTTTCCCCAACATTTGGTTGTGCGGTTGTAGGACTTGCGCCTTGTTTGAACAACGCTCGAGTGATGTAGTCGTTCAGAAAGAGACTAGATTGGTAATTTTTCTTTATTCTTCGTTGGTAAATGATCCAGGCAGTTAGTGGCTAGGAATGGAGCGGATGCTGTACCATAAGTGTCAGTTTATAAACAGTAGTATTTGATGCCTTTCGAAGGTCTATTCTTTCCAAATGATCAATTAATAAAATTGAACTCCTGGGCTTACCCAAAGTTGACGGTACATTTTCTCAATGTACGCTGTGAATACGTACTTGTGAGTTCTGAGGCGTAGTGAAATGGCCATTAGTTCACTCTGTACCTTGGCTCCTCCATGCATGATTTGCATGTTCCGGGCCTATAAGTATATATATGTTCAGTGACTTTACTACTTTACATTATTTTTTTTGCGATCTCGGCTTATTTTTGAATTCCCACCATCAATACCGTCTTTAAAGACTTTACTACATTTTTCAGAGGTAAATCGAAGGTACTCTACGAAATTTAGGTAATTTTGTTCTTTTGTTGATCCGATATGTTTGCCTTATTGACGTGGGTGATTGAAAAATATAATTAAATTAGAATCGCTGCTGTCTTCTTCTCAACTTCAGATGCGCCCAATGTGTCGCCAGATTGACTATGCCAAGAACCGGATTCAGGAGTGGGATCTCTTGTTGCGATATGCAGTTAACTCTTACCATAAATAAACATTAGATCCAATTAATACATTGTTAGAAAAAATAAATTACATTTAAAGGGCTCTAAAGCCCACTTTTTGATGTCAAAAACATGAAAGGAAGCAAACTTCGGCAAGCCGAAGTTTTTATACCCTTGCAGTTATTACAAAACGACTACTGTTCAATTTCTATGCCTATATTACTAAAAACAATGAAGCTATGCCGATTTTGTTGTCCGATTTTGACAAAACTAAAAGCGTAATAGTTTCAAGAAGATAGCTTTAAAACTAAGGGACTAGCTTGCGTAGAAACGGACGGACGGACAGATCGACGGACGGACGGACAGATGGACGGACGGATGGACCGACGGACAGATGGACAGATGGACGGACGGACGGACGGACGAACGGACACAACCGTGATTAAACAGGTGTTACTTAAGGTTTTTTATTCGTTATAAGAAAGTTTGCCCATGTTTGTCCACTTTTTAATTTTTTTGTCCACCTTTAGTTTCGAAAAAAGGAATTTTTGAACATTTTCGAAAACATAAAAGTTGACCTTTTCGAATTTTTTTTTATAATCGCTTAAAAATATTAATACTTTTGAAAATGTTCGACTTTTAAGTTTTGATCATATTTACCTGCGGCAAAAATCGCTTAAAAATCATTATTTCGAAAATAAAAGGTGCCCATCTCCTGATATTTAAGAATCTAAAAACAAATCGTTGTCCCACCTCTTAAAAATAATTAGTTTTGACAAAAAACGTTTGCTGACGGCTTAAAAGTGTAATTTTTTAACAAAAATGGTATTGAAACAGACAAGCAGACGGACGGAGGGACGGACAGACAGACATGGCTAGTCTCTCCTGGTGATGGTATTATAATTTCAGGCGAAAGTTTGCAATAGTTTATATATTCTTAATCAGCATCACCAGGAGAGTCGATCTAGCCACTTCCGTCTGTCCGTCCGTCTGTCCGTTTCTGCGCAAACTAGTCCCTCAGGTTTAAAGCTATCTAAACTTTCCCAAAAGTTGTCTTTTTATTGCATATAAGTCGGAACGAGCTGGATCGGGCGACTATATCATATAGCTCCGATAGCAACAATCGGAAAAAAGAATTTAAGAAATTATAACTTTGTTGTTTTTAATATTTTTTTGTTCTTTAGGATTTGGTAATATTAAAATATTATGGAATTACGGTCTTAATTAAATCGGACAACAATATCATATAGCTGCCATAGAAACGATGGCAAAATGCAGCTCAAAATCGACATAGCCTCATTGTATTTAATGATATAGGCATAGAAATCGGAATGTAGTCGATTTGTACTAACTGCAAAAGTATATAAACTTCGGCTTTCCGAAGTTTGCTTCCTTTCTTGTTTTATTTTTTAACACTCGTAAATCTTGCAAAATTGAATTTTGGAAATAAGTGCAATTGCTCCTTTTTCTACTAAAACTTTTTTTTTTGGCTACTCTCAAAATTTTTTTTTAAACAGTGTTTTTACGGTTGCATGTGTAGTGTCGTAAAAAAATTATACATTGTTATCGAATATATAAATGATTGTAATCAGGGAAGGGCCTTATTTGAATAAAAGTAAAAATTAAATTCAAGCTTATGCAAGCTGTATGTATTAAGAATAAAATAAATTGAGTACGAGAGCTCATATTTTTTGTAATACTTCAGACATCAGTAGAACTGAAATCTTATGTTATAAGAAGTCGTATGTCCACGCTAATCAGGTTATACCTATAAAAAACTTGGTAGCAAAGTTTATTATTCTGCACGAAATAAACATTAGGTTGGCGCAATTTGCTTCATAAATTTAAAGGACTAACGTAAATCTAAGTCGCGATTATGTGTTTGGAAAGCGCTGCGTAAAAGTAACGTGATTCTATCGGGTTCATAACTTATTTCCTTTATATCCAATGACAGAGTGAGCACATCTAAGGCAGTCTAGGACGCACATCTTGAAGCTGCTCGAAAAAGCAGCTCGGCAATGAGAATGCCCGAAGAAAAAGTGCGGGGAGTAAGCAGCGAAAGGAATTTAGATAGCCGTAATTTATCACTTTGAGATTGCAGCTTCCCATTCGCACGCAAGCGAAAAAAAATATGTCCTGCGGGTTCAGTTTTTGTTTTAAGTTTGAAAAAGCAGGCTGGGACGGAAAGTCTGGATGTAAGGAACTGAAGGGAATAGGCCCCTTGAGGGGTCGAGAAAAGGATGCAAGAAGGTATAACTGCGAACGCAAGGCGCGAGGCAAACGCAATTAGACATCCGCCAAAAAACCCTTCTTTTTAGTCTCAATTTACAGCCAGGATATACAAAGGATTTATGAATGGTTCTTTAATCAGGTGTAATTGAATGTCTGTGATTAAGGTAAAATATCGGTCAGAGGCCTCTTTCTTATAACTTTGTTATATATTAGACATATTTATTTTCAAATTAATTCTTAATATATATATATCTTACTAGAGGCCCAGAGATTAAAAACTGTAATGTCTGGATTATATCTTAACATCGACAGAAAAAATATCTACATTCATTTTTGTGTACAAATATAATTAAATTTGCTAGTGTTTTATGTGAGTTAGTGGAAATTACTTTTGGTAATTCATTAATTCTTAATACGTAAAGTAAGCATTTCGTACTAAGCGATTTGAAAATAAAGTAATTAGATTACAGCGTTAAATAATAATTTTAAATTAAATTATAATTTATTTTTGTCTGCGTATAAAAATAAAATTTTGTTACTGTTATGGGTTAGTGGTAATTACAATTTCTGTAATTAATAAGATATATACAAGACAAAACTATAGCCGATTGTAATAGTGTAAAGGTGGAAAAGTTTAAGTTTTCTTATGCTAGAGACATTTTATCTTTCAAGATAACTGTCCCTAACGAGCTTTTTGAGCAATATGCTGGGCGACTTTTGGCCGGATAATATGGTTGTAAAGGAGTTCGAGGCTAAGACAAACAAGAAAGGAAAGCTAACTTCGGGCGGAGCCGAAGTTGATATACCCTTGCAGAATATTCTGTAAATTATATTCTCCAAAATTATTCATATGATTTATTTTTAATACTTATAAAAAATCCCAACGTCCTAACTTTACAAACACCAAAGTTATGGCTTCTCCGATCAATTAGTTATATGGAGGCTAAAGGATATAGTCGGCCGATCACGGCCGTCCAGACTTATGTACTGCGTGCAAAGGAATGAAGGGTGTGTGCAAAGTTTTAATTTGATATCTTTAAAACTGAGACACTAGTTCACGTAGAAACAGACAGACGGACAGACAGACGGACATGCTTATATGAACTCAGGACGCGATACTGATCAAGAATATATATACTTTATAGGGTCGGAGACGTCTCCTTCACTGCGTTGCACACTTTTGACCAAAATTATAATACCCTCTGCAAGGGTATAAAAAGAAGGGGACCGTGGAAATAAAACTTCCAAGACGAAGCCAAGCCAGTGTACCAATTTCAAAAAACTAACTTTTAACCTCCTTCTTTCGACATAGCTTCAATGGTTTTATTAATACATATAGGCATAGAAATCGTAATGTAGTCGTTTTGTATATAAACTTGGGTTGGCCGAAGTTTGCTTCCTTTCTTGTTATACCCTTACAGCGGGTATTTTAATTTTGGTCTGAAGTTTGTAACGCAGTGAAGGAGACGTTGCCGACTCTATAAAGTATATATATTCTTGATCAGCATCATCAGGAGTGCCGACCTATCTATGTCCGTCCGTCCGTCCGTCCGTCCATCCGCTTGTCTGTCCGTCCGTTTCTACGCAAACTATTCCCTCAGTTTTAAAGCTAACTGCTTGAAACTTTTCCAAAATTCAAAAGCTATCTGCTTGAAACTTTACCAAAAGTTGAATAAATCATAAAGCTCCCATCGGAACAATCGGAAAAAAATGTTTAAAAAAGTATAACTTGTTTTATCATTTTATTTGTTCTTTGGGATTTGGTAATATTAAAATACTAAATTAAAATATGACATCTATATCATATAGCTCCCATAGGAAAAGCAAACAATTTCAAATAAATAAAAAAAATTTATTTCGCTGTTTTTCTATTTATAAAAATATTATTTTGAGCTAAAGGTATTATTTACTATATCAGAATCGCGCTTTTGATTTTAACAAAATGTGGCATACTGCACAGAAACGAGGCAAATTTCAGCGGAAAATCACATAGCTTCATTGTTTTTAGTAATATAGGTGTATAAATCGAAATGTAGTCGTTTTGTAATAACTGCAAGGTATATAAACTTCGTCTTTCCGAAGTTTGCTTCCGTTCTTATTCAATATATAATGGATAATACGAATTCTTAAGGATGCCATTTGGACTAACAAATGCACAAGAGAGCAATGGACGATATCATAAGAGAAAAGGTAGGATAAATCGTATCTTATAACGTCATCAAGACAGACCCGGAAATAGTTAATACCATTACTAAATATGAGCTTCGAAAAAGTATTCGGGAAACAAAGTGGCCAAAAATAAAACCCATAGAAAATCCCAACTTCCTAACTTTAAAAACACTAAAGTTATGGCTTTTCCGATCGTTCAGTTATATGGCAGCTATAGGATATAGTCGGCCGATCCCGGCCGTTCCGACTTATATACTGCGTGCAAAGAAAAGAAGGGTGTGTGCAAAGTTTCAACTCGATATCTTTAAAACTGAGAGACTAGTTTGCGTAGAAACAGACAGACGGAAAGACGGACATCCTTATATCAACTCAGGATGCGACCCTGATCAAGAATATATATACTTTATAGGGTCGGAGATGTCTCCTTCACTGCATTGCACTCTTTTGACCAAAACTATAATACTCTCTGCAAGGGTATAATAATAATAAACAATTTATTATCAATTCCAAATTGTTCAAATAAATAGAATTTCTTTCGGATGTTTTTATACCCTAGCAGAGGGTATTATAATTTTGGTCAAAAGTGTGCAAGTTGGGAAGTTTGGATTTTCTATGGGTTTTATTTTTGGCCAATCAATCCGACCTACCAAATTTCATAAGGATCGGCCGACTGTATCCTATAGCTGCCATATAACGGAACGATGGGAAATGCCATAACTTTGGTGTTTATACCCGTTACTCGTAGAGTAAAAGGGTATATTGTATTCGTGCAAAAGTATGTAACAGGTAGAAGGAAGCGTTTCCGACCCTATAAAGTATATATATTCTTGTTCAGGATCACTAGCCGAGTCGATCTAGCCATGTCCGTCTGTCCATCTGTCTGACCGTCTGTCCGTCTGTCTGTCCGTATGAACGCTGAGATCTCGGAAACTATAAAAGCTAGAAGATTGGCGTTTTGCATGTAGATTTTAGGAGTTCCTACGCAGCGCAAGTTTGTTTCAAAATGGTGCCACGCCCCCTCTGACGCCCACAATCGCATATATACGATTTTAAAAATTTAAATATTTCGGAAAAGTAAAAATTCAGTTTTATTGTGTTTATCAATACCTATCGAAATGTAGAAGAAATTTTTGAAATCGGACCATTCGTTAAAAAGTTATGCGTGATCAAAGATTCTATCTCCATCTCCCTCGCACTCCCTTTACCTGAGTAACGGGTATCTGATAGTCGGGGCACCCGACTATAGCGTTCTCTCTTGTTTTAAAGTTAGGAAGTTGGGATTTTTTATGAGTATTAAGAATGCATAATATGAATAATTTTGGAAAATATAATTTAAAGAATATTCTGCAAGGGTATAACAACTTCGGCTCCGCCCGAAGTTAGCTTTCCTTTCTTGTTAAAAATTTTTTTATTGGTCAAGATGTACCAAGCAGCTTTCTTGGCCAATCTAATGAGTCACTCCAGTGAGTGACTTTTTCAAGTTTGGAAACAAAAATAAGTCACACGGGGCCAAATCTGGAGAATATGGTGGATGGCGTAGCAGTTCGTAGCCCAATTCGACCAATTTGGCCTTGGCGATGGTGGAAGTGTGAGGCGGTGCGTTGTCATGATGGAAGAGCACTTTTTTCTTCGCCAAATGGGGCCAAATGGGTATTTTCTGCAATTCGGCGGCGAATCGGCCAATAATTCGGCGTAGTGCAGCCCTTTGACCGTTTTGCCCTTTCCCAGGAAGTCGATGGTTATCACACCTTGTGAATCCCAAAAAACGGTGGCCATCACCTTTCCGGACGATGAGACAGTCTTCGCCTTCTTCCGAGCAGGTTCGCCGGTTGAAGTCCACTGTTTCGACTGTTCCTTGGTCTCTGGTGGGTACCACGTTTCGTCGACGGTCACGAAACGACGCAGAAACTCCTTCGGATTGCGCTTAAACAGCGTCAAACACTGCTCTGAAGTGGTCTCACGGTTGCGTTTGTGGTCCGGAGTGAGCAAACGCGGCCTTCATCGCGCCGACAGCTTTCTCATGCCCAAATTTCATGCAGGATATGACCCACGCGATCTTTTGACTGTCTCAGCTATCTCGCGTATCTTCAATCGGCGGTCTGCCGATACGAGATCGTGGATTTTTGTCACGTTATCCTCCGTGGTAGCCGTTTTCGGGGCACCTGGGCGTGGCTCATCAAAAACCGACGTGCGACCACGTTGAAGCTCGTTAATCCAATTTTTGTCGGTCGCCATCGATGGAGAAGAGTTTCCGTACACAGCATCCAAGCGCTCTTTGATTTCGCTGCGCGATTTCCCTTCCAAAAACAAGAATCGAATCACAGACCGATATTGCTCTTTCTCCATTTTTCTTAAATCCGCGGACATGTCCGATTCCACACGCATTCAAAACAAAACTACGAGTCCGATTCAGCTAAAATTTCGACAGTAGCCGTCTACGAGAATGTACACGATAGTACATTTCTCTTGCGAAAGTGACGCCATCGGGCGGTGAGGCTAAGTACTTATCGCACTGCCCTCGTATCTTATATTATAAAATAAGAGACATGGTATAACTAATCCACCGCTTCTTAACAGGGTCGTAGAAACTGTATTAATATCCTTGGTAATAATTAATAATACTCTATCCATATATTCCCGTAACTGACGTAATGGTGTGGTAACAGATAATATATTTATGTCGGCTCCGACCATTTTCAAAATGTTAGAGCTACAATCAAATAACAGGCAGGTAGCAGGCTTATGGATTCTCGGCCGTGACATACACGGTCGTGATTAGCTTATGACCGGCTATGACCACACCTGATTTGCCCAAGAATGGAGCACCCGCTACCAGCTCTTTTTTGGGATCTTTAGAAATAATTTGTCAGTACACGAAAACAAGGTCCATCCTTGTGTGGCGTGTTCAACAATCAAAAAAACAAAAAAAAAGGTTTATATACCGATAGAAAAGTATCACTTTATTTAAGATTTGTAACGTGTAACGACTGGATGTGGCAGACGAACTCGGGAATCTGCATTTGCGGGGGCACGCTATAGGATCCGGCACTCGCTCGTCGGCTTTGGGGGTGGAGGTCTTGCGCCTACAGATTCGCCTACTGACCACATATTATTATTACTAAGATTGGAATTGAGCGTGCTAGCGACAAGAGAGGATAGATAACTAAAATCGGAAGAGAATGACAACTAAATTCTGGAATAAGTATTACAGGGACAGAAAAGATTATGAGAAAGTTAGCTATGCGAATCCACGGATGGTATAATTAATTTTTGTTTGATAGCGATAAACATTAATTTATGAAAGAAGTATATTTCTATAGATGATAAAGAAGAGCGAGGTAATATTCATAAGGAGATATATACTAATAGATATTATAATAATAATAATATATAATGAATTTAATCGATATTATTTTTTTATCATTAAGAAATAGTTTTCATTTGTCTTACGTATTGTTAAAGAAAAAGTTTCGCATTAGTTCTAGGTATTCAGTAAGTTATTTAGTCTAGGTCTTCGTTGAGAGACATTCAAAAAAACAAATTTTAATTTAAATTTTAAACAATATAGACTTTAAGAGTCGACAATCGGTGACAGTAATTTAAGTTAACTTCATTCAAAAATTTGCTTTCACATCCGATTTTATCTACATTTCGTGTTAATTAATTTACAAAGAATTTATTTAATTTATATATTTAAAGATCGGAGTGGTTATGTCTGTATAAATTTTTGTTCACTTTACGAATCGGCGAGAAATGTGTATGAAAATATAAAGGTATAATAAAAGATATTAGTAGGTGTGACTCACGGCATTTCCTCCGACGTTGAAGATCGAACTCCGGACGGGATGAGTTGGCTGTAATCTAAATAAAGGCGATGTTTCTCGCTAAGGGGGATTTTTGAACCAAAATTAAACTTTTCACTCATTTCTCTAGGATACGCGAACGGTTGGAAACTAATTTTTTAACCAGTACCGAATTCATCGCACTTTCCCGATTAATAAAAAAATAATTCAACTTTCGCTTAAACATATAAAAACGTAGATCTTCTTAAATTAATACCGCTTCTTGGCTTTTCTTATTTCTTTATACTCGATTAACTTCTTATTTAAATTTACTTTATATAGTTAATGCTTAACATGGCGTAGCCACTTGGCCCTTTGAGTTAATATGATTTACATATCTTGGATTTCATTGCTTTTCTTTTCACATTATTTTCTTTGATTTTGGTTTTATGAAACGCGTTGGTTTTCATCAAACAAAAAAAAATCTTTAATCTTTTAAATCATGCTTGGTTGAGATTGAATTAGCCCTATACATGCTAGAAGGCAGATGAAACTGATCGATCACAAGGCAAGGTTTTACAGGCATTGAGGTTAAACCCTATCGGTCGATATGCCAAGCAAGGTTAAGACCGTTCGCACACGCGGCGCTTTGGCAAAGAAACCGGTTTAGACTCCGGGATTTGCTGGAATTGTTTTCCTCAGAAGACTCCCAGATGAATGCGCGCATCCCTCAAAACTTAGCTAATGTACTTATGCGCGGCGTATTGGACCTCGGGACAGGTTATGTTGTTGGATTCGCCGCCCTGTGGTCTTCAGGTCGCTCTGCAAGGTCTACACTTCGAATATCACATATTTTCCTCGTAGATATGGTATTTCTGGTTACTGATCACTCCAAATCATCTCCCGCGGCACAACCCAGCGATTTTTAATTCAATTGATTACAGATGTAGCAGACAAAAGGGTCATGCAAAACCATACCTAGAGATTGTGCCACGTTACTTGATTTTTGGCTTTTGTGTCGCGGTAAATCCTCCAGTTGATTGGCCGAATCAATATGTTGCAATTTGCGGCAACACTGACTGCGGTTTCCACCAGAAATTTCTAATACCTGTAGTAAATTTTGGTTGTAGGTTAAACACGCACCAAATTTTAGCCAAATGCAAGTGCACTTACTTCGAATTTCCCTGGCCGATATTTGTGACTGGACACAGGTTGCTGGATCGCACTTAGAGTACTGGATGCCACTCACTGATATTTCGGCTTATAGCCTTGTAACACTGGGAAATTTTAAGGTGCTGGCACGTCTGTCTCTCTTGCAGGTAGAAATAAGAAGATCGTAACCGGAATCAGATAGATATCAGCGAGGCTTTTGGCGGAAATATCTATCATATGACGACCGATAGGTGTCTAGAACTTTCCATAACCATCCTGGCTCAGCTGTTCAAAATATCGATTAGTCGGGTCAGGTGGCAACACTAGGCTTTCAGGCTGAATTTTGGTTCGCCAGTCGCTACAGGCGCCGTTACAAAAACCCCTCTGCTAGAATCAGGCTAGGGTATTTAGCTCTAGATACCCTAGACAGATACCGCCTGGAGTCGCATCACTGGCGAATGTCTTTCGCGTGATAGTTGCCTAAGAGCCGACCTTGTAAGTCCTTCAGTTCGTAATAAGATCTTCCCAATTTCCTTCGAACTCGGGCTTTTACCATCATTTGTCCAAACTTTGCGATATAGCCGGTCTGAAAACAACTCTGCTTGAAATTGCGACGAAATACTTCTTGCCCTTCTGCGAAGGAAACGTCTCTCGAGCGCAAATTATAACTTTTTCGTTCCGATCGTGAGCTTTCTGCATTTGCTTAGTCGCTTCCTCTCGGATTATTTCAAACGAATCTTGCCTACTAAACAACAAAGAACGATCATCCAGCATGTTCAGTCTTCTTAGCAAGGAATAACTAGAACCGGAAGTTACCATATGCTGGCCGAAAGCCATATAGTACGGCGTTGTACCGATACTAGCATGAATCGAGGACCTCAAAGCACAGCAGATCCTATTTAAATACTCATCGCAGTCTTTTTGATCTGGACGGAGGTAAGCTCGAATCCCTGATATAACGGAGCGATTTACACGCTCGGAGGCGTTAGCTTGAGGCGAATGAACAGCCGTCAGCACGTGTGAAACTTCATACTGCTTCATCAGTTTCTGAAATGCTTCAATGCTAATTAACCATGTTCTGGGGGCTTTCGAGGACCACAAATACTGCTCAGCCGATTTTCGGGGTTTGGCACGAAGGACTGTTCTACAAGCTAATGCCGATTTTGCCTGAAAGACTCTGGAATCTCATTGTATCGTTCTAAAATAGATAAAAGGGTGCTTGCCGTAGATATTCGTGGCTGGACTTCACCCAATTCGTGCTGGTGTCACGCAGGGAAGCGTCCTTGGTCCGGTCCTGTATACAATTTACACTTCGGATCTTTCAAACCCAATTGCTCGTGGTACACTCCTGGCCACATATGCAGATGACACTGCATTTCTTGCAGCTGGTAGCACCACTACGTCTGCCTTGCGAAGTGTCCAGACATTTTTGAACGAATTTGAGTGCTGGGCCTCTCGATGGAACATTGCGCATAATGTTGACAAAACGCAGCATGCCACATTTGCTCTCCGCCCTGGCCGTTCGCGTAGCCTTTACATTGATGGGAATAGGCTCAAGCACGAAGATAAGGTGACGTACCTCGGACCGTCGCCTTTGTTGGAAGGGACAAATTGATCGAGTTTGTGGATCAGCAAGAACAAAACTTGACAAAATGAACTGGCTCCCTCGTCCAGGTAGCAGCCTATTGTCCTTCCAACTTTAAACTGGGGAATCACTTGCTGGGGCACGGCCTGTGATTCGTCACTAAAAAGGTTGCATTACAAAGGCTCTCAGGAGGATGGGGTCGAAGTGGCACCATTATGTAGAAAACCGAGTTATGTTGCAGGACACGAGAGTGCCGACGGTAACGGAGACGATTTGTAAATCCTAAAGTCGATACCGGGAATGCTGCTCACACATGCAAACGGCGTCTCTGCAGACTTATGGATTCTCGGCCGTGAGAGACACGGTCGTGATTAGCTTATGACCGGCTATGACCACACCTGATTTACCCAAGAATGGAGCACCCGCTACCCGTTTTTTGGTATCTTTAGAAATAATTTGACAATACACGAAAACAAGGTCCATCCTTGTGTAGCGTGCCCGAAAAAAAATAAAAATAAAAAAAATAAATGAAATGATTCAGGCCAAACTTAATTAGAAATAGGATATTAATAAACGAAATTAAGGTCCTTTTTTTATAAGCCCGACCATTTCTGACCACGAAGATTTGAAATATTATTGATATTAGTGGAACCCCTCTCTGACATCATCATAATATATATATATATTAAAGACGTCTAATATAAAGTTCCTTTAGTCCGATGATAACATTCATGATAATTGGATTAGTTTTACATGTAGAAAGGTCACCATTTTTCCCGCATCCTACCAACATACCCCAGGCATGGTATGCCACACTAAGTAGAAATACTTCAAAGGACAAATACTCGAAATATGCAAGTTATACCAAAGGTATAGGAAGGTAAAGAGGAAGTGAAATCCGCTGAATCGAACAAAATCTTGGCGTGGGATCCAGCATCATAGTTAGTGGATCCATAGTTCTAAAAGGGGGGTAGTTAACGAGTAACTGTCTTGGTTCTCAGATCCGCCCTAACATAAAGCTAACTTCTGTACTCACGACGCTGACACATTGGCCCTCAGCGTTCGTTTACTCTGGCGCGTGTTGCAGCGATTTTTTGCTGGCGGTCGACTCGTTGGCTATGCTTCCGCCAAGTTTAGAAGTAGTTCGAAATACCTTCAAAATAGAGCACTTGGCTCGATAAATATTGCTCCGGCCATAGCCAAGCCGTATTGTTACTATTTTATTGCTGAGTCTTAAGGGCGGTAGTATAGGAGGGCAATTCTCCTCTCAACCAATCACGCAGTGACGTCGCCAACCGGCCAAAGCCGCAGAGCAATAGCAACGTGGCAGTTGGTGAGCAGATCAAGTACCTGACGGACAGACAGCCCCAAGTGTCACCTAGCCGAGTAGCAGCACGACTGCCTAGCGGTCGCCCTCCCTGAGGTCACCCGCCTCCTTTCTTTAACGTCGCTTCTCACTGAGCTAGTACCCAAAGACTGCTGGACCTGAAATAAATGAAATAATTTATATAACGTACAGGTAGACAACTGGTAGTCATCAGGATTAAGAAAAGGATTAGGACGTGGACCTAAGTAAGGAAGTTTGGATATCAGCACTACATGTGGACAATAAAAGGACAGCTCAAAATACACGAAATAGATTATTTAAGCGTGAAAGTGTTACGTGGGTCCGGCCCCTTGTAAGCTCGCACACGAGGCACAGTGGGCGATTTGGTCTCGCTAGCGGCATTTAATGAATAACTTCTAAACTAAAATAGATGTTTTCAGTCGTTTTTTTCACTGATCAGAGAAAAATCATAACATATTTTAAATGAAAAATTTTTTTGTTGTTTTTTTTATTAAAAAAAAAAATTTAAAATATAAAATTTTGTTTTACCTTTATTTTTTTAAACTTCAATTAACATATTTCAAAAATAAACTTTATCTAAAATAGGCTAGAATGTTATTTGGAATCATCGGAATCAGAGAGAGTCATATCCATATGCTTTATTAGAAGCAAACTCTTAACATCATCGTCCATAATAATTGTTTTTGTAAAAGAAATTGCAGACCCATTTGACAATGAAGTTATCAAAGGGTCGTAAGAAACTAATAAGGCATTTAACACAACTTTTTATTGTATTGCTTCTGAGTGCCATACCACTGACATTGTGCCTACTGACATTGTGCCTAAAAAGTACCATAGTTTGAAGGCTAGCAGGTAATAGCAGTTCATATTACACATTTTGGACGCCACTGATTCACACTTTCGGCTAATAAAAGAGTTAGACTGAATCCACTTGAATCCGGTAAGTTCGACTCCACGAAAGACAGGTGTACGCTACTCCGGGCTCGTTGTTAATACACGGAATTACCACTACGTTTTATGAGCTTCACATTTATAGACACGTCACAAACATTGATTTTTTTTGTAATACATACCTTGAAGATAATAAAAAACCAAAATTGTAATAAATTCAATAAAAATTTTACATTTCCGAGGAACTCAAAATCAATGAGCGCAAAAAGAAAGAATTTTGTAAAGCTCTTTGCAAAATCGTATGGTGTGTTTGTCCGTTCACAGCTGATGATCAGCTGATCGTAGGGCTTTTAAAAAGCTTAATCCAAGCATCTGTTATCGACTTGTGAAAAAATATAAACGCCTTTTTAAATTTGAAAATTTTCATTAAATGCCGCTAGGGAGACCAAATCGCCCACTGTGCGAGGGCGAGCTTCAGTGGCGTGCAAGTCTGAGTACATGTTTGCAACTATTGACTTTGGGCCCGCATAAAAAAGTTAATAGTAATGTAAATGTACCCAAATTTTTTGTGTATTTTCTTTGAATATTTATTAACAAATCCTTATAGAAAAGATAACAAAATAAACTAATTGGTTTCCTTAAGAAATCAAAAACAAAATAAACTTGCATGTACTCAGTTATGCTCAATTTGAATTTTTCAACAAATGCTTATTTCTTAATACTTGGTCCAAAGACCCTTATTTCTAATTACGCTATTTATTCGATTTGGCATACTTTCTACGCCACTGTGGGTTCCAATAATCCCTATGTTTCAGCTGATCCCATGACTTAAAGCCAACTTCGACTACGATGTTTTGCCTGCTCGAGGTCAAGAACTTTGTATTAAATAAAAATATAAAGTTTTAAATTTCACTCGGCGCTTCGTCAACCGTAGTCAGGTTAACTATAAAGAACATAAAAACCCTTTAAATATCATTAATTTTAATAAGCGTTACATTAAAAACAACTATTATTAAACAATATTTTTTTTAAACACCTTGGGACGTGGAGTTTGTATTAATGCTTATTATATATAACTTCTATGTTTTTTTTGTGCTGTTGCTCTGATTTTTTGTGTATTTTCTTGGTGTCTTAATTTGAAGTCTAATTTGCGTTGTGATAATCAAGTTTTTCGTTTAGACTTAGTTGTCCCTACATTTATGCTTTCACATTTTTAATTTTCCGCTGCATTGCATTGTATTTTATATACAACATTGTTTTCGTCAGACAGTTATTATTATTTTTTTCTTATGTATGTAATATAAGTTGTAATATATGTAATATAAGTTTTATTAGACTATAATCCGACGAACAACATCTTTAAAATGACCCCGTTTGGCGTTTCTAGAAGGCATGATTGGAGTTTCGAAAGTTGACTAAGAAAAAAGTCTATAATAAGTGCATATATATATTTGTGGGTACTCTAACCAGACCATCGCACTATCTGCAAGTAGAAGCACATTGTAATTTTGAATTAAAAAAAAAATTTCGTAAAGTTGTTAAATTTTGTATATGGGTAGGTGAAAAAGAACAAGTCCTGAAGTAGGCTGAGGGTCGCTAACGGAAGGGAGATAATGAAAATACCTATGTCTGATCTCAGGTGGAGTGGGTGCGGGGAGTGCTACACCAAAACTCAAGTTTGTCGGCATGAGTAGAAGTCCAATTGTAAGAGTCGTCCACTTGTTTGCTTACACCTTGATGCTGGCACGAACCGAAATAGCTGGACAGCTGGGTTATTGTGCGGACGAGGGCTGGGAAGAATTCAACCCTGAGATGAGCTGGCTAGCCGACTTTGTCCCATTCAAAAACTAATTTCAATACTTATGAAGAGAAAAACAGAAGCTACAAAACAATCATTTTCAATAAAGGGACGAAGACGAACGAAGGTACAGATACCGGTGCTTCTGTGAGGTCCCAGCAATCAGATCAAAATCGGAAATGCAGCGGCACTATACGGGAGACAATATAAAAATCCTTCTAATGCGTTTTCGCTGGGCTTAAAAAAGGCCGCAAGGACGATAGCTAACAGACAGTGTGAATAGCCATGTCCATGTGACCACTCTATAACTAAAAAAAGAAACTTGGAAAAGCGTTGATTTTTAGGCTTTTGGTTATAGATTTTAACTGAGACACAAGTCGAGGAATACCCGTTTTCTCAGCGTTTGATACCTTGTTAGCTTTGTTAAAATTGTATCTTTAAGAATGAGCGATCAAATTAATTTTGGCTATTATGCGTGTATTTTTTAAGTGCAATTTATGGGGCAGCTCTTGAATTATTATTTTTTTCAGATTTTGTCAAGAATGATATCGACGAAATCCGTCCGTCAGTAATAAAAGAAAGCGCGACGCAGACAGCTGGCAGACACTTTTTGTTATGCTTTTCATCCACCTGAAATTAACTCTAGGTGAACATTCGTTAGGCCCTAGCGAAAATATTAAAAAATTGGAATTTGTCTGTTGTCAGAGCAGGACGGAAAACCCAACAAAAAAAAAACAGAAAAATCTCCTGCAGGAATTTAGTGCAGCTATAAACTAAATAATTATCTGTAAATTAAAAGAAAAACAAGAAAGGAAAGCTAACTTCGGGCGGAGCCGAAAATTTGAAATACCCTTGCAGAATATTCTGCAAATTATATTCTCCAAAATTATTCATATGGCATTATGGCATTTCCAATCGCTCAGTTATATGGCAGCTATAGGATATAGTCAGCCGATTCTTATGAAATTTGGTAGGTGAGATTGATTGTCCAAATATCAAACCCATAGAAAATCACAACTTCCTCACTTTACAAACACCAAAGTTATAGCATTTCCGATCAATCAGTTATATGGCAGCTATAGGATATAGTCGGCCGATCCCGGCCGTTCCGACTTATATACTGCGTGCAAAGGAAAGAAGGGTGTGTGCAAAGTTTCAATTCGATATCTTTAAAACTGAGAGACTAGTTTGCGTAGAAACAGACAGACGGACATGCTTATATCAACTCAGGAGGTGATCCTGATCAAGAATATATATACTTTATAGGGTCGAGAAGTCTCCTTCACTGCGTTGCACACTTTTGACCAAAATTATAATACCCTCTGCAAGGGTATAACAACTATTAAATTTAAAATTTGAGGGGCATTGTTAATTCGCTGCGAAGTCGGTCAGTTTTTACGAATTTTTATTTGCGATACAGATAGTCTCAGTTTAATTTTTATACCCTTGCAGAGAGTATTATAATTTTGGTCAAAGTGTGCAACGCAGTAAAGGAGACATCTCCGATCACGGCCGTTCCGACTTTTATACTGCGTGCAAAGGAACGAAGGGTGTGTGCAAAGTTTCAATTCGATATCTTTAAAACTGCGAGACAAGTTTGCGTAGAATCAGACAGACGGACAGACGGACGGACAGACGGGCATGCTTATATCAACTCAGGACGCGATCCTGATCAAGAATATATGTACTTTATAGGGTCAGAGATGTCTCCTTCACTGCGTTGCACACTTTTGACCAAAATTACAATACCCTCTGCAAGGGTAAAAAAAGAAGGGCGAACGAATTTTACTAACTCAGTCGGTTGAAATTGCATTGTTTTTTTTTTGTTTTTAACACGCCTAGCATAAAGACAAGTTTCGCCATGCAAGTTAACTACAAAAATCCTTATCCACCGGTGGCATGGCACTGATTCCGTTCTATCCACTCGCAAAGTAATTTTGAATCGATCTGTATATCATAAAATATATTGATTATACTTTTATTGTGACGAGACATGTTTAACAAAGACACGAAATCTGTCCTCCATCGTTTTCTTGGTCTGCTCAGGATTTTATACAACGAGTTTTATTGAACATGGTGAATCTACAGATCTGAGTTGTCCTTTGGGTATTGATGTCGCTGTAAATGATTTGACCCTCAAAATGCATTCTGCAGCTGCCGCATGCTCCACTGACAGTAATCACCCTATTGTTCCCCAGCTAAATTAAGTCTTTATAAAGCCTGGAATATCGACTGAAGGTAGTCAGATGCAAGATTTAGCAGTTTTTAAAAAAACTGAAACTTTATTGAGAAAAGCGCTTTACAATGAAAAGTAGATTTTTTACTCCGTAAACTCAGTGCTATTTGTGCTCTTCAGATTCGATTTAGCCACAGAATATGAAACAGCCGTTACAAGAGCCATTCTGGCCTGAGATCCTGAATAAATTAGGGATTTAAAGTTCTTAACGCTCATCATCAATGCCGTGATAATTATTTCATATAATCCGGAGCAGTGGAAGCATGCGAATGTTGTTATGATCCCAAAGAAAGGCGCTAGTTTCTTGTTGGCAGACAATGTAAATATTTGTGGTTTAAAGTCTGCCAGTGGCAGCAACATCGTTCTTAAAACGCATCTTCAATGCCATAATAGTTATTTCATATATTCCAAAGCAGTGGATGATGTTGGTGTTCAAAATCAAGAAAGCGACCAATGCTTGCTGGAGTCCCTCAAGGAAGTGTGCTGGTCTACACGTGAGACCTTTCTTTGCAAAAAAGCAGATATACTTAGAAGTTCACATTGCATTTCTGACCGCGAGTACTCTGCGAAGCGATGCCAAGGACATGGTGCTGGACATGTTAAATGAGTTTGAAGCGTAAGCGTCGGGGTGGAATATCGCTGTTTATCATGCTAAGTCTTTGCAAACCACTGATCTTTCTTATGACAAAAAATATTTTATTTACTTTTCAATAAAGAGCAGCTTTACTTTCGTTCTAAACCTAACGTTACATGCGTTTCATAACACACGTAAAAACAAAATTTTTAAAAAGTTTGGCCTAACGGCAGTTTAAACTGAACTCTGGCTACTGAGTGTTTTGGTCTTGGTTTCTTACCCCTAGACTAGAGGGTCCGCCGATAACAACAATTTTTCTATATTTAAGTGTTAGAATAATTTTAGCTGCTTTAAATATTTTTTTTGGATTTAGAAAAAATACAATTTTATGTCGAATTTCCAAAATTTAATATTTATTTTGTGATGAGTGTAGGCTCAAAAAAAATTATTTGATGGACAAGTGGTTGGGAGTCATAAAGTACCACAAGCAAAAATATTTAAGCATTGAAAACGATAGAATTATAAATGAAAATCGGCCAATTAGTCAAGCGCTCTTCTTAAAATTACTGTTGGAAGGCCAATTTTTATTATTTTTTTATTCTTTTCTCGTAAACTATTAACCTTATGAAAAAGTCACTTAACATGAAATGTAAATAGATCTACGGAAATAATTACAAAAAAATAAAGGAATAATGGAATTGTGCTCTATTTTCAAAAAAAAACCTTCTGTCACCAACGCCAGCCAAATTATTCGTAATCATAAAATATATTGATTCTGAAATTTGAAAAATTATCGGAGGTCGGGGCTTTTCGGAAAAATTAAAGAAAGAGTTCTTTATTGAAAATTTAAAATATATATTCAGTTCCAAATTTTTCTTGAAACAATAAACTTTTTTGATTTTGAAAATTTGGGAACTTGTTTTTATGAGTGTACTGTTCATGACATGAATACATAATTATATTGTGCGTAAAAAAAAACATTACCCTAAATTACAAATTTTAGACCACTCATATAATTTAGATACCGACATTTTTGTTTACCCAGAATTTTCTTTCCTGTACTACACGTCACGTACACCAGTAGTAAATATGTAAACAAACTCGAAACATGGCACGGGACAAAATGGACTGGATGAGAGCAAGGCAAAGCAAGGAACCTTTGTTGGTTCCGTTTCGTAATTAAGCAGGTTTTAAAATGCCTCATAATGACATAAAACTAATGCATAATTTTACAAAACATCTGAGTAAGCTAGACCGAGCAGAAGGTTTCCTGCTTAGCTCGAACGGGAAACTGTGACAATTCTTTGGGATAGGAACAGGGCGAATCCGTTTGCATAGGACACCAAATTCCGCTGACTTTTCTCAGTTGGGTTCCTGAGCGCGTTGTCTTTGTATTTTATGGCATATTGTAAAGTATCTTGTTAACATATTTGGCACATTAACTGGGAAAACTAGGGCAAAAACTCACACATGTCAGCGAGCTTCCGTGGTATGGAGTCGGCGCCGGAATCAGAATTTGAAGCAGATGGCACTCCAAATAAAAGTAACCCTTAAATTTAAAAATTGGACAAAAAATTTCTTTCTAAAAAATTAAATTCCTTTTTAATATTTCCACAAATTTCTATATTTAAGTAAAAAATGTACTTGTTTCCAGAAACTATAATCGAAAAAAATAGTAAGTGACTTACCATAATAAATTTAAAAATACCAAATTAAAGAAACTTTTTATATAAATTATAAATTTAAAAAAAACCAAATAGTTTTAAAAGATTATAAAAGTGTCCTTAAAATTAAACAAGAAAGGTCAGCTAACTTCGGGCGGAGCCGAAGTTGATATACCCTTGCAGAATATTCTGTAAATTATATTTTCCAAAATTATTTATATGATGCATTCTTAATACTCATAAAAAATCCCAACTTCCTAACTTTAAAGTTGGTGTTTTCCTGGCATTTCCAATCGTTCAGTTATATGGCAGCTATAGGATATAGTCGGCCGATCCGATTTATATACTGCGTGCAAGGGAACGAAGGGTGTGTGCAAGGTTTCGATTCGATATTTTTAAAATTGAGAGTCTAGTTCGCGAAGAAACAGACAGACGGACAGACGGACATGCTTATATCAACTCAGGACGCAATCCTGATCAAGAATATATATACTTTATAGGGTCAGAGATGCCTGATTCATGCGTTGCACACTTTTAACCAAACTTATAATACCCTCTGCAAGGGTATAAAAATATTTGAATTATTTTATCTGATTTTGGTTTTTGCATGCTTGAAATTGTCATCTGGGGTGGTACTTTTGAAGTCGTTTATAGATCAATTCAAAATGATCGTTAGCAATATAATATATACAAATATGAATTAAAATTTTTTTTATTTCTGTGCTTTAAAACAAGGGTTGATTTTTCGATTAATTTTTCGGACATCAGAGATATATTTACTTTTGATTTTTATAAAAGTAAAACCGTAAATTTAAAATCATTGAAAATGAAACAACGAATCAATAATGTTGTCCCCCTTTTCCCGATAGTAGGCCGATCCAAACCGGCATGCCGGTTCTGCCGCGGCAGTAGAAAGAAGACTTTTTGCAAAATTTTACCGGAATAGCTTTAAAACTGAAGGACGGATACATGGGCGTCATACGGATTCATCTGGTGATGCTGATCAAGAATATATATGTACAGTATCATAAGGCCCTTTGCATGGGTTCAAATCATAGGGAGGGCGCAGTATCAAATTGAGTTTCAATTATCAATTATTTGCAGTATCAATTGAGTTTTGTTTAAAAAATAAAAACCAACAATAAAAAATATTTTGGAGTTTTTTTTTTGCTCAAAAATTATCATTATTTTTGACGAATATTATGAAAATTTAAAATTTATGAATCATGAAGGAAAAGGATAGATTGAAAAAATAGGACCAATATGGCGCTTGCCTTTTCTTGTTTATTTCTCAGTGATTGTTTTTTAATTCAAAAAGCAAATGAATTATTATCCATGTCCTTTTTGAATAAAAAATCATAGTTATTGTTAGAAAGACCAAATATATGTAATTTATTTAAAAAACCTTAAAATTGTTTTTTAAATTATGTAATTAAAAAAAAATGATGCCCAAGAATTATAACCAGCTCTATTTTCAGAAATATTTTTCAATTTTGTATAAAGTGCTTGCTTTGTTTTTGGTTTTTTGATTTATAAGGTTAACGCCATTAATTTGAAAGACAAAAAGCTAACTCTGTTTTAAGTGTATCTTTCATCTCTAGCTCCCTTGTCAAATAACTCGATAAAGGCTAGGTAAAGTCATTAAGCAAGAGTGCCGGCTAATTAGTTGCCATTAAGTAAAAACGGTAGCAGAAAAAACGGAAATTCACGACCTCAGTATTCGGCACTCGCGTCCAAATGAGGAATAATTAAGAATGGGAGGAACAGGAAGACAATTAAAGTTTGGAAAACCAACAACTAAACATTCCTTAGGCTAACCATCCCAAAACGTGGTGACACGTGAATGGGTAATGGGGTCAGGGTTAGGCAACCTGGCATTTGTGTTGTCCTGTCTGTCGAAAAAACTGGTCGGCAAATAAGGCCAATACTAAACGCTAATGATTCTGAAAAGATTTTAACTAAAGGTAACAAATTTGAAACAGAAAACTTTCCATCATGTCACAGTTTTGGGAAAAATGTTGTTTAAGTATTGATTTTTGTACTTTTAGGCCTATTAACAACACAACACATATTAGTAAATTATAGATCAAATACTTTTAAAATTATTTGTTTAGTTTATTTTTATGTAAAAATTGAACCATTAAATAAAGGGGTTTGCCCATAGTGGAAAAGAAACGTGCAAAACCAATTAGGGTGATTGTTTCTATGCCCAAGATTTCTTAACTTTATCAACATTAACAATATTTATTTTATAAATGTGGTGTGCCAAGTTATAAAAACAACATACACTTCAAAATCAATTTAAGCTTGTTCCATAAAACAAAAAAAATTTTTCGTTGAACCAAGGAAAATTTGTATAAATTTAAGATTGTTTTTTTAACGAGTTTTATTTATGAGAAGGATAATTTAAGCTTAAACGTAAGCTTAAGAAGCACATTTTCCAAAAAGTATCATTCAAATATAACGATATTTGTGTCAAATACTTTAACAGTCTAAAATTTGCTTAACATGTCACAGTTGTGTCTTAAGGGGACAAACCGTAATTGTGCTCTAATTGTATGCTTGGACTGGGATTCTTAATTTAAATAGGGTGAACTTCTTTGACATTACAAAAAAAAGAGCAAGAAAGGAAAGCAAACTTCGGGCGGAGCCGAAGTTGATATACCCTTGCAGAATATTATGTAAATTATATACTCCAAAATTATTCATATGATGAATTCTTAGGGTAGGTCGGATTGATAGGCCAAAAATAAAACCCATAGAAAATCTTAACTTCCTAATTTTACAAACACCAAAGTAATGGCAGTTCCGATCAATCAGTTATATGGCAAAGTTTCAATTCGATATCTTTAAAAGTAAGAGACTAGTCCGCGTAGAAACAGACAGACGGACAGACAGACGGACATACTTATATCAACTCAGGACGCGTTCCTGATCAAGAATATATACATACTTTATATTTCGGAGATGTCTCCTTCACTGCGTTGCACACTTTTGACCAAAATTATAATACCCTCTGCAAGGGTATAAAAAGGGAACAAAGGAATTTGACCAACTTTTTCAAAAAACATGAAAACAGGCGCAACACTTCATTTGCAGAAAACTAACGGAGTAAATTGTGGACTTAACTTTTCATGCTAGTCTTTATATGCATAGTTTTAAAATAACTTATAAAACATTGAAACTTAAGCAATCGTCTATTTATATGTATACACAAATCAAGTTACTGATCAGACGCTTATATTTTATAGCTGCAAAATAAAAAATCGTGACAAATTTGTTAAATTGGCTTTGTCTGGAGCAATTTTTGTATATCCCGCGGTGTTTGTGCCATTTTCCTTGAGTATGGTTATCTATCAACATAAAACTTCTCCAAATCGTATTAATTATGTGCACACTTATCGTAATCAAAAATCTTTGCCGACCGGACGTCTATAAGCTAAATTTAATTGTATTCAAAGATCTATGCGTAGCTGTTTTATGTTTTATATAATACTTCATATAATTTTTGATCTATCGCTTAAGTTGTCTATATACTATATCTGACATTTGTATATTCTCGCAATAAAACTTCGGTTTACCGTTCTTTTTTTATAATTTTAATTCTAAAGAAATTTTATAAAAATCATTTAGGACTCTTATTAATTTAAATTAAATTTTTACACCACTGACTAATATGTAAACAATGGATATACCAGATAAATATCTACGATTGGAAAACCTGTCATTATGAATAAAAACAAGAAAGGAAAGCTAACTTCGGGCGGAGCCGAAGTTGATATACCCTTGCAGAATACTCTGTAAACTATATTCTCCAAAATTATTCATGTGATGCATTCTTAATACTCATAAAAAATCCCAACTTCCTAACTTTAAAAACACCAAAGTTATGGCATTTCCAATCGTTCAGTTATATGGCAGCTATAGGATATAGTCGGCCGATCCTTATGAAATTTGGTAGGTCGGATTGATTGGCCAAAAAAAAAACCCATAGAAAATCCCAACTTCCTAATTAAACAAACACCAAAGTTATGGCATTTCCGATTAATCAGTTATATGGCAGCTATAGGATATAGACGGCCGTTCCTAATGAAATTTGATAGGTCAGATTGATTGGCCAAATATAAAACCCAAAGGAAATCCCAACTTCCTAACTTAACAAACACCAAAGTTATGGCATTTCCGATCAATCAGTTATATGGCAGCTATAGGATATAGTCGGCCGATCCCGGCCGTTCCGACTTATATACTGCGTGCAAAGGATCGAAGGCTGTGTGCAAAGTTTCAATTCGATATCTTTAAAACTGAGAGACTAGTTCGCGTAGAAACAGACAGACGGACAGACAGACGGACAGACGGACATGCTTATATCAACTCAGGAGGTGATCCTGATCAAGAATATATAGACTTTATAGGGTCGGAGATGTCTCCTTCACTGCGTTGCACACTTTTGACCAAAATTATAATACCCTCTGCAAGGGTATAAAAATTAGCGTAAAAGCTTTGTAAATCTAAGAAACTGGCTTACCTTTTACATCTTAACCCGTGCTATCGAAAAGCAAACCACTTCTTCATAGAGGAACCCAGCTCTAATAAATACCACCTTACTCACTTCAACTACAACAGCCATGCATGTCAAGCGAAGCACCAAAAACCGAACGGGAAAAAATTTTATGAGCAATTTTTAGCTGTAAATTGCCGGTGTCGAAATATTTTAACTTATCTCCTGATGTCTTACCTTGATTTAGATAGTTTCTCTTTAGATTAACATAGCAAAGTAACAAATATTTGGAATATAAGTGATTCTGTTTTTATACCCTTGCAGAGGGTATTATAATTTTGGTCAAAAGTGTGCAACGTAGTGACCCTCTCTCCGACCCTATAAAGTATATATATGTAGGATCGCCGGTGATTGGTTCAATTACAACTCCAAATATAATTTAATGATTTTTATTTTGAAATGAAAAGACAAAGGGATTTGTGGTTTTACATCTTCTCTCCCGAAAACACAGAAAGCAAAAGCGAATACTTCGTGCCACGATTCTTTTCGTGCAGTATCGATATTCTAGATATCGACAGACTTGCCAATGATAAGCTTACGTCAACAGATTTAAAATAATGTTAACGTAAATAAACTAAAATAAATCTTATATGTTTTATGCAGAACAGTTGTAGACATGACCACTTCTTGTTTTCCTTTCTTTTCCCACATATATTCTTGATCAGGATCGCGTCCTGAGTTGATATAAGCATGTCCGTCTGTCCGTCTATCTGTCCGTCTGTCTGTCCGTATGTCCGTCTGTCTGTTTCTACGCGAACTAGTCTCTCAGTCGGAACGGCCGACTATATCCTATAGCTGCCATATAACTGAACAATCGGAAATGCCATTAATAATAAACGTTGGATTTAGGCACCCAACACCAGATAGTTGCCACTCACATCTGACCATATGGGGAGTATGTGTGTTAGTATCGTAAACCAAAAAATGAAAAGTTGTTAAGGCTTTGTTAAATGTGATATCAATGTCTTGGTAACTGAAATGATAGAAGGTATTACCTTGGCCAGAGCAAGCTCCAGTACCATCACGTGCAGCAGGTAAACACAACTTTTTTAGTGACCCGGCAAACCGGGTCAGTTGACTCACGTAATTTAAAGGGCCGTCAAGAAAACGTGTTCGCTCTGTGAGCACCAAGGTCTCACTCTTGCTAAAGTTTCTGGTCTGACTTCACCTTTTACATCCAGATACGCCGCCATTAAGCTGGTACTGGCAAAGTGCTTCGACTCATGTTTAAATTTGTTTAAGCTTATACTTTTTTATTATGTTTATGTTGGTGCATCGTTTACTTATTGGGCTACGTTTGGTTTTTTTTACAAGCCAAATTTTACTTTCCAATGTTTTTTTTGAGTTCCTTAACTTTTCTTTTGATTTAAAAATGGAATCAGCCAAGGAAAAATAAACAGCCAAGGATATGGTGTGTGTCAACCACTTGTCTTGTTGCTATATGAAAATTCATTGAAAGTTCTTAGAAAGTTAAATTTGCTTTCAAGAAAACCTTTGCACAACATTCATAAAATTAGCATATCTATTTAACATTTTATGTAACATCTGAGATTATACACAATCGAAGCTATACATTCCTTCACGCTCCTAGTTGAACTCCACCAAGAACTTGCCAAAAAAACCTTTATTGTGATATGATATGATATGAAAGCAATCTGATGTTCCACATGGTATATGTTCTCTCTAAATTATCTCTTTAGAGGGCTCGTACAAATGTCCACAAAGTCTTGACTGTGAATAGAATTAGAAATGCGTGGTCCAGGTTTCCCATGAAATTGAGGAAAAATAGGAAATCTAAATTCTTGAACAGAATTCGTTATTTAAGACCGATTTTGTCTTAAATTCTTAAAAAAGTCAAGTAATTTATTTTATTATTATACTTTTTTATTTGCAGGTGCTCAATGTTTTTGCAATTATTCCAGCTTACAGTGGGCTAGGGAAATTGTGTTGCGCCAGATATTTGAGCAAAATCAGTTATTGCCTGAATTAAAAATTTGGTTTGATAATAAAACAAGAAAGAAAAGCTAACTTCGGGCGGAGCCGAAGTTGATATACCCTTGCAGAATATTCTGTAAATTATATTAGTTGGCCAAAAATAAGACCCATTAAAAATCGCAACTTCAAAACTCGAAAACACCAAATTTTTGGCATTTCCAATCGTTCAGTTATATGGCAGCTACAGGATATAGTCGGTCGATCCTTATGAAATACTGCGTGCAACGAAACGAAGGGTGTGTGCAAAGTTTTATTTCGATATCTTTAAAACTAAGAGACTAGTTCGCTTAGAAACAGACAGACGGACATGCTTATATCAAGTCAGGACGCGATCCTGATCACTGCGTTGCACACTTTTGACCAAAATTATAATATTATATATTTTAGTATGTTTATGAGTGTTAAGAATGCATCATATGAGTAATTTTGGCTCCACCCGAAGCTAGCTTTCCTATCTTCTTTGGTAATAGTCCCATCTCTGGAAGAACCTATTACAGATTTCACATTTTCATAACATTGAAATTAATTTTAAATTACGGTTCAAAACGAAAATTTTTTTAAAGAATTAATTAATTAAAAAACAAGAACGTTTTTTGGAATCTGAGGTCAGCACGGAATGGAATGAGAATTTAAACAGCCGAATTCAAAATGGACAGTAAATTGTTCGTTAAAATCGATATTTATTTATGTATACATATTATCAACGAAAACTTCGGCGATGTAGATTATTAGAACAAGCAATAAGCATTATAGGTTTCCTAACTTTTCTGTTCCTTTTAAAATATAAACAAGAGAGAACGCTATAGTCGAGTGCCTCGACTATTAGATACCCGTTACTCAGCTAAACAACTTAATACAAATATGCCTTCTTGTAATAAATTGACTAGAAATATTAAACATACATACTTATATTGGCTAAACACATACATTCTTAAATAGTATTATGTATATTAAAGTCTAAATATTTGCACAACACGAGTAACGGGTATAGCGAATAGCTTTCTTTGAAAGGAGTTATCTTTGCCGGGCAATTGCAACTGTGTACAATGTAAATACATACAATGTATATGCTTACATACATACACACATACGCCATTGTTTGACTCAGACCCACGGTTGCCAGGTTTGGCTTTGAGCGTAGGAACTCCTAAAATCTACATGCAAAATGCCAATCTTCTGGCTTTTACAGTTTCCGAGATCTCAGCGTTTATACGGACAGACAGACAGACGGACATGGCTAGATCGACTCGGCTAGTGATCCTGAACAGGAATATATATACTTTATAGGGTCGGAAACGCTTCCTTCTACCTGTTACATACTTTTGCACGAATACAATATACCCTTTTACTCTACGAGTAACGGGCATAAAAAGTAAGCAGTTGTTACGACTGTATGTAAATCATAGCATCATGGCATTATTCTTCAAATAGCTAACTAATAAATATAAAACGTAATTTACTAAATTAAACTGTGTCCCATCAGCATTGCATGCATTTAAAATAAATTTGTTTCGCCAGCCCCTTATCAACAAATTGAATTTTCATACCCATAGTATGCGCTGTTCTCGTTTTCCACTCAAGGTGTTCGATTCCAACTGGCAAATGCTACTGGCAACGCTTCTGATTTTGAGCTGCCGAATTGTTAATGGACTAGATAATGGTCTGGCGCTCGTACCTCCGATGGGCTGGATGCCTTTTGAAAGGTTCCGCTGCATGACCGACTGTGTCCGGTTCCCCAGGGACTGCATCAGGTGGATAACATTTGCAGTTTCGAGTTGCATCGTTTTAATGTTGTACCAACGCTAGTGAATCGCTAATCAGGCGGACGGCAGACCTCTTAGTTACCGAGGGCTATGCTGATGCAGGATATCAATACTTGATTATTGATGACTGTTGGATGGAAGCCTCTCGCGACGACGCCACACATGAGCTTAAGTCCAGCTTCGATCGCTTTCCCGGTGGAATGAGAGTTCTCGGCGATTTTGTGAGTTAACTATTTGTATCTCTTGGCAGGCCACTAGAAGTTTCCCTTCTATTTCGAACAGATTCATTCCCTAGGGCTCAAGTTTGGACTTTACCACGATGTGGGGGAGATGACGTGCATGTTCCGGGGGCCTGGGGCCGCAAGGCACTTTGAGCTGGATGCTCAAACCTTCGCCAACTGGGGCGTCGACTATGTCAAGATGGACGGCTGCTACGCTACTGAAGAAGAAATGGACAGGGGCTACCCCGCCTTTGGAATGGCAATGAACCGGACGGGTCGTCCAATTGTGTACTCATGCAGTTGGCCCTTTTACAAGTCAAAGGTATGTTTCCTAGGTTTCGTGCCTTCGGAGCACCAACCCGCACTTCTTTCAGCCAGACTTCTCATTGATCGCGATGCACTGCAATCTCTGGAGGTTCGCAGTCGACGTAGAGGACTCGTTTGGATCGGTGACAAATATAATGTCCCTTTATTCTAGCAGTCAGAATATTCTGACGGAGAACGCTGGCACTGGTCGCTGGAACGATCCGGATATGGTGATAGCTTAATCCTCTGATAGAGCATATCTTTAGGTAAGTTTTCGCTATTTCCAGCTTGTCCTGGGAAACTTTCGTCTGAGCTACGACGCCAGCCGGATGCAACTGGCTATATGGGCGGTGATTGCGGCACCTTTAATTATGACCAACGACTTGGAAACCGTACGTCCGGAAATAAAGAAACTCCTCCAGAACCGGGATATAATTGCGATTGACCAGGACCCATTGGGTGTGCCTGGAAAAATGGTCCTGACGGTGCAAAACATTCAGGTAAACATTACACGATTTTCCTACTTATCCAAAGAATAATGATTGACGAGAAGGTTTGGGCTCGATCCGTAACTCCGGTGAGCAACTTTGGGACGAACTCTTTTGCAGTGGCGTTCGTCAATCAAGGAGGTTTTGGTCCATGTCCTTTGTGTCCTCAGAATTTTAAGGTGACCTTGCGAAGACTTGGCCTAAACAGCCGCATGGGCTATCATGTGTTCGTGAGTATACTTTGATTTGACAGACCAATATCAGCTTATATTCGATTTTATAGGACTTGTTCAACAGCACCGACAACTTAGGTTTGTTTAAGCCAAAGGATTCGTTTACTACGCGAATCAACCCGGAAGGCGTTACTTTCTACAAGTTCGAGGTGGTGCCGTTCTACTGATTTCACTAGACTACACATTTAAATTACTGCCGAAAAGAAAATTTGATTTTCTGAATTTTTTTAAGTGTAATTTAAATCTATCATTTGTTCTAATGTATAAGGTTAGTTGGGCAATGCAAAAATTGATAAAAATAGAAAAATAGAAAAAAACAAAGCTATACCTTAAGAGCTTCTTAAGATTAATTTCAATAAGAGTGATATTATTGCGTCTTGACCCAACAGGCTGAGTGTAATTTTCTTAATCAGAAAACCGAACCCCTGGAGTAAATTGTCAATTTAATTTTGTATAGATTTAATTTTTTTTTCCAAATTTCAGAAAATTAGTAATTTAAACATGTTATGTTATGTGATGTTGTAAATCTTGAAGGACACAACAAGTGTCTAATGTACTTGCTTTTTAATGCATAGCATAATTTATAAAAAAAAACAATTGACAGTGAATTTCAATAATTCGAATTTCTTAAAAGGAAAAGTAACAAAAAAGGAAGCAAACTTCGGCAAGCCGAAGTTTATGTACCCTTGCAGTTGTTACAAATCTAATACATTTCGATTTCTATGCCTATATTACTAAAAACAATGAAGCTATATATGGCAGCTATATGATATTGTTGTCCGATTTTAATTTAATGAAAACCGTAATTCCAAGTCCCAAAGAACAAAAAAAAAATTAACAAGAAAGGAAAGCTAACTTCGGGCGGAGCCGAAGTTGAAATACCCTTGCAGAATATTCCGAATTATATTCTCCAAAATTATTCATATGATGCATTCTTAACACTCATAAAAAATCCCAACTTTCTAACTTTAAAAACACCAAAGTTATGGCATTTCCAATCGTTCAGTTAAGTGGCGGCTGTAGGATATAGTCGGCCGATCCCTATGAAATTTAGTGAGTCAGATTGATTGGCCAAATATAAAACCCATAGAAAATCCCAACTTCCTAACTTTACAAATCCCAAAGTTATGGCATTACCGATCAATCAGTTATATAGCAGCTATAGGATATAGTCAGCCGATCCTTATGAAATTTGGTAGGTCAGATTGATTAGCCAAATATAAAAGCCATAGAAAATCCCAACTTCCTAACTTCACAAATCCCAAAGTTATGGCATTACCGATCAATCAGTTATATGGCAGCTATAGGATATAGTCGGCCGATCCTTATGAAATTTGGTAGGTCGGATTGACTGGCCAATTAAAATACCCATAGGAAATCCCAACTTCCTAACTTAACAAACGCTAAAGTTATGGCATTTCCGATCAATCAGTTATATGGCAGCTATAGGATATAGTTGTCCGATCCTGGCCGTTCCGACTTATATACTGCGTGCAAAGGATCGAAGGCTGTGTGCAAAGTTTCAATTCGATATCTTTAAAACTGAGAGACTAGTTCGCGTAGAAACAGACAGACGGACAGACGGACAGACGGACATGGCTATATCAACTCAGGAGGTGATCCTGATCAAGAATATATATACTTTATAGGGTCGGAGATGTCTCCTTCACTGCGTTGCACACTTTTGACCAAAATTATAATACCCTCTGCAAGGGTATAAAAACAAAGTTATAATTTTTAAAAATGTTTTTTTCCGATTGCTCCTATGGGAACCGGCTCGTTCCGACTTATATACTACCTGCAATAGAAAGACAATTTTTAGGAATGTTTCTTAAAAACTGAGGTACTAGTTTGCGTAGAAACGGACGGGCGGACAGACGGACGGACAGACGGACGGACAGACGGACAGACAGACGGACAGACAGACGGACAGACAGACGGGCAGACGGACATGCAGAGGGTATTATAATTTCAGTCAAAAGTGTGCAACACAGTGAAGGAGACAACTCCGACCCTATAAAGTATATATATTCTTGATCAGGATCACCTCCTGAGTTGATATAGCCATGTCCGTCTGTCTGTCCGTCTGTCTGTCAGTCTGTCTGTCCGTCTGTCTGTCCGTCTGTCTGTTTCTACGCGAACTAGTCTCTCAGTTTTAAAGATATCGAATTGAAACTTTGCACACACCCTTCTTTCCTTTGCACGCAGTATATAAGTCGGAACGGCTGGGATCGGCCGACTATATCCTATAGCTGTCATATAACTGATTGATCGGAAATGCCATAACTTTTGGTGTTTGTAAAGTTAGGAAGTTGGGATTTTCTATGGGTTTTATATTTGGCCAATCAATCTGACCTCCAAATAAGGATCAGCCGACAATATCCTATAGCTGCCATGTAACTGAATGATTGGAAATGCCATAACTTTGGTGTTTTTGAAGTTAGGAAGTTGGGATTTTTATGAGTGTTAAAATGCATCATATGAATAATTTTGGAGAATATAATTTACAGAATATTCTGCAAGGGTATATCAACTTCGGCTCCGCCCGAAGTTAGCTTTCCTCTCTTGTTATACCCTTGCAGAGGCTATTATAATTTTAGTTCAAAGTTTGCAACGCAGAGAAGGAGACATTTCCGACCCTATAAAGTATATATATTCTTGATCAGCATCACCAGGAGAGTCGATCTAGCCATGTCCGTCTGTCCGTCCGTCTGTCCGTCCGTCTGTCCGTCTGTCCGTCCGTCCGTCTGTCCGTCCGTCCGTCCGTCTGTCCGTCCGTCTGTCCGTCCGTCTGTCCGTCTGTCCGTCCGTCCGTCCGTTTCTACGCAAACTAGTCCCTCAGTTTGAAAGCTATCTGCTTGAAACTTTCCCAAAACTTGTCTTGCAGGTAGTATATAAGTCGGAACGAGCTGGATCGGGCGACTATATCCTATAGCTGCCATATAACTGAACGATCGGAAAGGCCATAACTTTGGTGTATTTTAAGTTAAGTTGGGATTTTTTATGGGTTTTATATTTGGCCAATCAATCCAACCTACCAAATTTCATAAAGATCAGTCGACTATATCGTATAGCTGCCATATAACTGATTAATCGGAAATGCCATAACTTTGGTGTTTGTAAAGTTAGGAAGTTGGGATTCTATGTGTTTTATTTTTGGCCAATCAATCCGACCTACCAAACTTCATAAGAATCGGCCGACTATATCCTATAGCTGCCATATAACTGAACGATTGGAAATGCCATAACTTTGGTGTTTTCCTAACTAGGAAGTTGGGATTTTTATGAGTATTAAATGCATAATTTTGGAGAACATAATTTACAGAATATTCTGCAAGGGTATATCAACTTCGGCTCCGCCCGAAGTTAGCTTCTTTTCTTGTTTTTAATTGCAATTTATGGGACCAGCTCTTGAATTTTACCAAGCTGTTCAAATTTTGTCAAGCTCTGCATCTATAATAGCGAACCAATTTTTATAGCGACTATGGGAAGAAATTGAAAGCATTAAAACAGGCAAAAACTTAATTTACACAATAAAACAAAATGTAACCATAAAAAATTGTGAGTACCATTTTCTTAATCCGGAAATTAAACTGCACCCGAAAATGAAATATTCGCCACGGATTTTTTTTAACTTGACACCGACGGATATAGCCATTTCAATTCGTTCTTATTTACTTAAAGTGTCGTTTAAAAGTTTGTCTAAAACTCTGAATGCCTCTGATAATATGTTTGACGTATTGTGTAACTCATATTTACAATATATTAATACACCCAACAAAATTAAACTGTTAATTTACTTCTAAGACGAAAGTTTTTTTTCCTGTGGAAAAGTCACAAAAGAGTGTAAATTTAATTACGCCAGCTTAGCTCATACGAAACAAACAATCAAGAACACATTTTAAATAAGCGTTTTCCTAGGCATGAAAATGATTCTGACAAAATAAGTTGATGGTTGGCTCCTGACGCAATGTTAAATAAACGTAGTTGTACACATGCACGCTTAACAGCCATAATGAAGACTCTTGTCAAGCTCAATATTTGTAAACATTTATTGACCAAATTTTGTCACGGGATGAACCGAAGAGCTAGAATGTTCAATTCAACATTACCTTCATAGCGTCCAACAAAATCATTTAAGGCTCTCCTTCCGCTTCTGGACTACGCTTCGCAAAACATCAAAGGGATAGACAATAACGAGAGGGATTAAAGGGAATGGGACGCCAGACCACTTGGACTAGAAGACTGAGGCACCATTATCCCCTAATAAATATTGATTTCGATGCAATAAAGTACATGGTGGAAGCAAAAACATTTTCCATGACATTCGGAAGGACAGCGTCGAAATATGTGGATTTAACAGGATTTAAGCAAGTCAAGTACAAAGAATCAATGTAAAATATTTCCAGGAAATTAAAAAAAATGATCCAGAATTAAATACTTATACCGAGTTTAAATAATGTAAATTCCTTTTTATTACCATCACCTCTGGCTTGATATCCCTTTTAATAGTCATTTTGTAAAACGTGCTTGGCCAGAAAACGGAGGGCATGTAGCTGGCTAATGTGTTTTGGTTGCTGGCGAAGTGCGAGCTTGGGCCACATGAAGATAAATATGGAAATGTCATGTTTACAAGCTCAGTCACTAAATGTCAGTCGTCGGGCTCTATAAAATACGAATGTCGCGCTTGGCCCAATCCGAGTGGTAATCATAAGCTCCCAAGCTAAGCCGAAGAGAAAGCACTTCCAAAAAGAGAAAATATCCCCCAAAAATAAAAATCCCATGTGAACCCCAATGCCTGCACTAGGTGTATAAAAATATGAAGCAAATTGTGCTGGACCTTTTGATTTGAGGTTTAAATTTTAGTCGACCCATGCTGGCGTAATTAATGAAACTGCCTATCTAGTCGTCACCTCTTTGTTATAAGCGAATATGTGCTGCTAATGGGGAGCGAAAAAATGTTTTTCCGTGTAAAGTTTTCTTAAATTTGTGTTTCCTAAATTATCCATACTGGTTGCCACGCTTTTGATATAACATTAGTCTTTTTGTAAGCCCATAACAGACCTCCTTGCGGGACGAATCAGAATCACCATTTTAACTTACACTTCAATTTTTTTGTATTTTATGCCTAAAACCACAAAGTGTAATAAAAAAATATACCAAAAAAGCAGTGGTAGAAGCGAGGGGTGTTTTTTTTATATCCTTGCAGAGTGTATTATAATTTCATTTAAAAGTTTGCGTCCAGCAGGAATTGATTGATCACGGAGTGATGGTCACTACAGCATTCACCAGACCGATATAAATGATGACAGTTCTAGTAGAGACAATTTTCCAATGCCATTGCTATCAATATTTCATTAGCTGCGAAAATTTGAAGTGAGACCTGTATAAAAGTAAAAACAAATATATATATTAAAACAAAGTCAACAATAAACACAGTATTTTTTGGAATTCTAAATGGGATGCTGTTCATTTGCGACTGCTGTTGCTGCTGGACGTACTGAAAAAGGGTGCTTGTGGTATTTTTGGTTCTGGTGAAATCCAAGTGTCGCTTCCTAGGAATTCACTCACATATATAATTTATGATAATTAGGGGAAAATTGAATGTGCATATAAACTACAGCTCTGCACAAGTAACACCAGTCTCTATTAAACCTGAAACCAAAGACCAATATAATCTTTAAAAAGGACATAATCCGCAATGATGTGCCAAAGTTGCACAATTGTTGCTGTGCTTGTCGTTTTAAAGCTTTCGTAATAGTGAACATTTTTCCTTTGACATTCAAACTTTTAATTGTTACCTTTTCCCCACCAAATTGTTAATACTTACATTCTTTTTGGCAGCGTTAGTCCATGTCCAGGCAGCGTTATTTGCTTTGAACTGATAAAAGTTTTCGTTTCTGTTGCTTAATAACTTTCAAAAGCAAGTTTTTAGACACATGTCTTATAGTTCTGCTGATGGATACAAAAAATAAAACTTTTTGTTACAATTTTAAAACTATTTTATTTAGACAAACTAGGTAAAGGCGGAGTTAGAATTTCTCAATAACTTTTCAATGGCATACAGCACATGTCTGCTGACTTTTTCAGCTTTTCGAGCTGATTTCGCGCTAAACTAACTAGAAGACTTTTTCTTCTACATAAGGGTTTTTCATCGAGCTGCTAACACAACAAAAAATTGTAGGTGGCACAAATACGTCTTATTGATTCAGTGGTCGCAGCAAAAGTGAGTTTATTCGTTTCCAAATTATGCGTGCTTATCCTATTTCACAAGAGTGGAACTTAAACTGATCGTACGTGCGAGACCGAGATAGACATAGTGTTCGGTTGACAATAGGTTTCGCACAAGATTAAAGGAGACATATATAGGATATAATAATTGTGGAACTTATCTTAGAGTATGTATTTACAATAGGATCCTTAGTACTTAAGTGTAGGTGTATATGTACATGTGTGTATGACTGCTTGCTACAATTCGGCCATCCTGACCGGAGAGCTCCTGATCTCTTAACTATTAACATTATTGATCCATGGGCGAATATTCGATATTGCCCAAACTCCCTTGTAAGGAAGTCTCGACTGTTGAAAACCTTCACAATCCTCCAAGACTCATTACGCAGTACTTTAGTTACTCTATAAGGACCTTTAAACTTTGGTATTAGTTTTTTCGACGCTCCTATGTGAGAGTCGAAATTTTTAATCATTACTAAATCCTCTTGCTCATACCTGTGAGGCTGTTTTCTATTAGAGTCTGTTCGCAACTTATTGTACTCTTGTAACTTTTCAATGCTCTTACTGGCTTTTTGTCTAATTTTCTCCAAGTTTCTAATTTCACTATCCTTATTTAATTCTTCCAAACTTTCCTTCAAGCTATCTATGACTTTGTCCTTTTGAGACACTCCGAACAAAACCTGACTTGGATGTTGATTTATCGATCTTTGAACTGTATTATTAAGAGCATGTTCAACCGTTCCTAAAACTGTATCTCAGTAACATCCTTTCCCTGGTTCGGTCAATTTAGCAATCATGGGGCCAATGCTTCTATTTACTCTTTCGACTTGACCATTTGCCTGCGGAGATCCAGTAGCTATTTTTATATGCTTAACGTTGTTTTCCTCTAAAAAATCCTGAAATTCTTTGGATTTAAAGCATGTTCCCCAGTCTGAAATCACACATTTTGGCCTACTATAAGCCCTAAAATAGTCTTTTAACGCTAAAATTGCTTCCCTGGATTTTGTGGTTTTAGCTGGATAAAGCCTTACAAATTTCGTAAACGCATCTATAATTACTAATACGTGCTTGTTAGATCTACTTTTATCTACAGGGCCATAATGATCAATGTGTATTACGTCAAAGGGAGTGGTTTCTTTGGGAATGTTGTGAAGAAAACCTTCCTTTTTTCCAGACTTTTCTGAAAAGGCAATACATTTCAGGCAATTATTAATGTGTAGCTTGCATTTTTCTCTAACTTTTGGGAACCAGTAGCTTTTTGAAATCACTTCTACCATTTTATCTATACCAACGTGTCCTAACTGATCATGATAACTAAACAAAACATGTCTTTCCATCTCGCTTGGTACATAAAATAAAAGAGCTTCCTTATCCTTTTTCCTGTAAACTATTCCATTACGCATTTCATAATCTTTGAGTTCTTCTCTTTGCAATTTTTCAACAATGCTTTTTATTTCCTTATCTCTACTCTGACAAATAATTAAGTTTTCTTCAAAGTGTGAAGGTAAATTCTAAACCGTTGTAAGGAGTAAACTACTGCGAGAGTTTCTAGCTCGAAACTATGGTATTTCGCTTCCACGTCTGTCGTGCGTTTAGAAAAATAGAACACCGGGTGAAATTTATCGTCTTTCTTTTTCTGCATCAGAATTGAGCCGAAACCTAAGGCGCTAGCATCACAATGTAGTTCTGTCGGATCTGTCGGATTATACAATGCCAAAATAGGGGCTTCTAAAAGATTTCTTTTTAACATGTTCGACATGTTAGTTCTTTCCCACCAGAATCAATTTTCCTATCTTTTCTTAACAGATCGTATAATGGCTTTGCTTTTGTTGAAAAATCTTTTACAAATCGTCTAAAATAAGAACACAGACCCAGAAAGCTCTGAACTTCATGCGTTTTTGTTGGTACAGGAAAATCTCTTACCACTTGCATACCTTTCGAATCAGGTTTAATACCCTTTCCTGATATTATGTACCCTAAATACTTAATTTCACTTTGAAGAAATTCGCACTTGCCTAACCTTAGTTCGAGTTTGTTGTCTACCAATCGCTTAGATACTTCAGTTAATATTTCTAAATGACTCTTACTATCTTTCGTTGCTATCAAAATGTCGTCCATGTAAATAAGAACCTTATCTTCTTTGACCAAATCAGAAAAAATTTTATTTACAAATCTTTGGAACACTGCAGGGGCGTTTCGTAATCCAAACGGCATTCTAAGCCATTCATATTGGCCCATTGGCGTTGTGAAGGCGGTAAACTTAACGGAATCTTCATGCATATGCACGTGGAAAAACCCGTTTTTGAGATCTAACTTGGTAAAAAAGATTTTTTCTGAAAGTTTATCAATTAGGTCGTCTATTAAGGGGTGGGGTTATTATCTTTTAACATATTTTTGTTAAGTGTTCGATAGTCTACGCACATTCTTAACTCTCCAGACTTTTTCTTAACTAGTACTATTGGTGAAGCATATTCCGACTCGCTTCCTCGTATGATACCATTTCTAATATAATCATCTAACAAATTCTGCACTTGACCTTTTTCTGTGTATAACAATCGTCTTGGAGGGTAATTAAACGGTTTCGCTTGTCAAAATTTAGTTTCATTTCCCATTTAACTAAGGGGATCTCTGGCCGTTTCGCTTTTATATAATATTTATCAAAAATGTTAATAAGACTGTTCTTTAAACTAAACTCGCACTTATCACTTATATTTATTTGGTTGCATTCAGTTGGAATGGGGTATTCAATTGACAATATTTCAGACTCGAATTGTTCGCTTAAATTTGGATTTGATTCTGCCGTATCATTTGCACTACTTAATTTGCTTGTATTTTCGTTACATTGCTCATTGCTCTCCAATTCAACATTAACTTTACTCTTAGACTTTTTAATTTTATCTATCTTCCTATCATTTTCAATTCTATCATCAGACCGATCCATTCTTGTAACAACACAACTATTCTTAAATTTGTTGACAAAATCTATTATATTACAGTTCAAAAAATTATCATTTGAGCAATCGTTTTCCATACTTATATAATTTGAGCAATCATTTTCCATAATTCTATCATTCGAGCAATAATTTTCCATAATTCTATCATTTGAGCAATCATTTTTCATAATACTATCATTTGAGCAATCAGAGCTAAGATACCAGTAGTAGGAAAATATTAGAAATCCCAAATGTGGAACAAGGAGAAAAAGGGCACGCGATCACACCATAACCTGAGCAGGGCCTCTTGCCTTCTCTCGGGATCGCGAAACCAGGCAGGCTCACGTACCCGCAAGTTTATTCGCAAGGCAGGTCAAACGTGGCGCCTATCGCGACCTTTCGCAGTTCTCCTATCGCGAGTGTTCCCCGGTTTAATTTGGGCCAGCGCCACGCTGTCAATCGCGGGTGACATTGAAGAGGTTAGTATTAAATAGGTTCTGTGGGTCACCAGAAACGGTGTAGCGGACTCGGTGAAAAGAAACCTTAATAAAGTGTTTACGGTCATGTAATCACATCTCCCGATCTGTGTTTTTTCTCTCAGAAGTTAAAGGTGAACTTAACCTAACCTCAATCATTCCCAGAGCTACTTTCGGGCGCCGAACGTGGACATACTTCCTGCCCGCCACTGTAGCCAGTAGTTTTTGCTCCTAGTAGTACTCATCGGGACCCGAAACGGTGACCCTTTCCCGTTCGATCCAGTAGTTGCCCGCCTCGCTCGCGTAGTTTCTCTGGGATTTGTGCGTGGATACCTGTCCCGCCGGATCCGTTCCCGGGTAGTTTCCCGCCTTTTGCGTAGTTCGGGATTTGTGCGGATACCCGTCCTGCCGGATCCGTTCTCCGGTAGTTTCTCAATCCCCCTGCGTAGTTTGGGATTTGTTGTGGACACCCGTCCTGCCGGATCCGTTCTCAGGTAGTTTCTCTATCCCCCGCGTGGGTTTGGGACGGTGCTGTGATGGCCGCCGGTCCCGGCCGGATCCATTCCCGGTAGTTTCCTCGCCCTTGTGTGGTTTGGGATTTGTGCGTGGACACTCCCGTCCTGCCGGATCCGCCCTCCGGTAGTTTCTCTTCATCCCCTCCGTAGTTTGGGATTTGGGCGTGGACACCCGTCCCGCCGGATCTATTAACCTAGTGTCTGGTCTACGTAGGAGTTTGGAGACTGGGCACGTGGACGCCCGTCCCGGCCGGTCAGGACAAGCCGAATCCTCTGTCCCTTTACTATCCGGCCCCCTCCCAAAGTATCTTCCCCGGCTCGGCCTCGCCCTGAAGGTCCAGGCCGGTGGATTTTCCGCCCTCGACGCGAGACCCAGGACTTTCAACACTCGCAAAGTATTCTCCCCGGCTCGGCCCTGCCCGAAGGTCCAGCCCGGTGGATTTTCCGCCCTCGACGCGAGACCCAGGACTTCAACACCTGCAAAGCATTTCTCCCGGCTCGGCCTCGCCCGAAGGTCCAGCCCGGTGGATTTTCTCGCCCTTGACGCGATCCAGGACTTCAACGGCCACCCAGTATTCACCCGGCTCGGCCTCGCCCGGAAGGTCCAGCCCGGTGGATTTTCTGCCCTCGACGCGAAACACACGACAAGTGACTGGCTCGTCCACGTTCTCGTCGACACGGACAAGAACCTCGGTGCAGACTCCCATTAAAAATCATCCGTTCACCTGTGGTGAACGGAACTCTCTAGTCCGGTGTTTCGGTGATTTACAAATTTCTTGTGAAGGACTCTCTTTGGATCTGACTGGAGATCTGGGTACCCAGGCCGAGAAAACATCCTTACAAGTGGCGCCCGAGTAGGGACGCCGAGACTAGCTAGATTCATACAAGGGGCCTACCGTTTGAAAGGGTAGAGTCGCCCGGGGAGTCGAGACGAAACGACCAGAGGAATAGAGGGAAATAAGACGATGAGTACTCCTAAGGAATCCGACGGTGAGTACGAAGAAGATAATTATATCAAGAACTCCTGGTGTAGGAGTCCGCTGATATATGCACGCCGAAGAGACGAACTCAACTCTTGCCGTTGAGTTCGGGCCAACTTGGTCAGCGTGCAGGGTCCTTCCCACAACGCGTGTGGAGCCGGCTAGCTCAGCTGCAGGAGCAGTACAGCAGTCGGGCCCCGAGCCCCTGTTCCCACCGGAAAGAACGACGAGATGGAGCAATTCCTGCAGAGTCCCTCTCCGAATCCCCGTCATCTCCGGACGCTGCGCCGCTCGAGGTTCCCGCTCGTCTACCGAGGAGCACATCCTGGAACGCCACGCGGTGCCCGGATGCCGCCCAAAGACGTTCGCTTGGCAATGGCGTGCAGGGGCAGGAGGTGCGGAGTAATACGTATCTCTACTCAGCACTTGCTCCCTGGAGAAGTTACACAAGTGGAATCTACGCAGTCTCGATGGTAGCTCGATCCGCTAACCTCATCACGCTGTACTCGAGGAGAAGATGACGATGTATAGGATAAATCCGGAAGAGATTCCCGAAGCTATGTCCGGAAATCTTCGGAGGGCTCCTGGCGGCACGGTGGTTCCGCGGTGTACTAGCCATCTGCAGTCTGCCTCTTGGGGAACTTCTCTTCGGGAGGGAATTCCTGGAGTTCTTCCTACCTCCTCGGATATTTCGAACGATTAGAGGAGAGCCTTTCAAAACATGGCACCTGATCGAGCTTAGACGAAAATGCAGCCGGTTCGGGGTAACGAGAAGAGGAAGAGTTGTACCGCGCGTACGAAAACATGGCTCCAGAGTACCGGCTATACATCAAGCGTAGTGAATCCGGGACGTTGAAGCAGCTGACCCACATGGCTACTGAGTAAGAATGTCAAAACAACTCGAGTCGACTCGAGACGGGACCACAGGGGACGGACAGGGACCGCGAGGGATCCGCAACCCTCGGTGTTCACCGAACCCCTTTCGGAACTTGGAGAGTATTACACAGGCAGGACACGTGACTCACCGGATGATCGGGCAAGAAACCTCAAGGCGAGTGGACGCAGCGTGCGCTGCGGGCCGTTGTGGTGAGAACGGACATTTCAGTGCGACTGTCCCAACTCACGTCGTGACTTTTGTTGGGATTGTGGCCGGGTGGGAGGGCACAATAGAGTGCTGCCGTCGAAATGCCTTGGGAAATGGAGGACGTCTCCGCTGGATCTGGGTGCGGCAGACGAACGAAGCAACGGCCCGACCCCAACAAAACCCCGCGTTAAGGGATACACGGTGGGCTCATCACAGCAGCGATAAAGTCGGAGGAAGGTGGGTAGACGCCACCGTTGATGCAGGGGCATCGAGGAGTTTCGCTAGTGAAAGTTTTACATAGCTGGTTGCCCGCGCAGACGAGGTGTTCGTGGAAGTTGTCACCAGAATAGCGTTGGCGCGATCGGTCATGTCTGGATGAGAATAGTCGGCGCAGCCCTGGTCACGTTGGCGGGCACCACAGTTCCCTTACCCATGTTGGTGATGCCCACCATGTTGGACCGAGAATACTTGGGATGGATTTCTCAAAGCAGCCGGGACGCGCTTGCGATGTGGACAGGCCACCCTCGACTGCGATCCGAACCCCGAGCGAGAGGGGATCCTTGTTACAACCAATACTCATACCTCCCGAGGGACGATCGAGAGGCGAGCGGCACACTCTGACAAATTTAGGGTCCAATTGGGGACTGCCAGACAAGGGAGAGGGAACAGAGGTCCTAGCTCCCTACGCCTACGTGGGATACGGCCACGACACAAGACAGCTGGGAAAAACCGCCAGGACGGAGGCGGAGGACCACGACAGAGGGCGACAGATTGTACCATCGAGTCTCGAGGCTTCCTCGAACGAAAGTTAGCTTTGGTTCGAGAGTCTCCAGGGAGTATCTCAGACGTCGAGCATCGCATCGTCATGCGCGACGATAAGCCCTTAAAGCAAAAGGTGGCATACCCCAGGAACCCCGCGATGCATCAAGGTGTCATCGATACCTGGGCAGATGAATTGCTCCGCATGCGGGAGCCATCGAGCCTTCCAGGAGTCCACATAGCGCACCGCTCGTGTTGGTGAAGAAAACGGGGGGGCGATTGGCGCATGTGTGTCGACTATCGACAGTTGAACACACACTCAGTGCCCGACGCCCACCCTGTCCCGAGGATCAATCACATCCTGGAGAAGTTGCGTCATGGGCCAAGGATAGTCGTCAATACACGGCCTTTACGGTTCCAGGTCAGGGACTATATCAATGGAAGGTCGCGTCCTTTGCCTGCGACTCCGCCAGCGCAACGTTCCAACGTGCTGGACAGTGATTGGGGCGGAGATGGGAGCCGGTTGCCTTGCCTACTTAGATGACATCATTGTCGTTAGCGCTACGGAGGAGCAGCACCTCACTCACCTCGCCGACGTGTTTCGCAGATTACGGGCGGCAAATTTGAGGATAAACCAGGAAATGGACATTCTTCAAGCAGAAACTGGTTTACTCTCGGTCATGTGATCAGCGGCGAAGGGATTCAGACTGATCCTCCGAGAAGGTGATCTGCGATCAATGGGCTGAAGACCCCCACCAACCTGAAGGAACTACGCCAATGGATCGGGATGGCAACCTGGTACCGGAGATCGTCCCGCTTCGCGACCATCGTGAACCGGTGACCGCATTGCTGAAGAATGGCCGGAAGTGGATTTGGGGACCGAAACAGCAAAACCGCTTTTGGAAGAGATTAGAAGATGCCTGACCACCGCCCCGTGTTGGGTTGTCCGGATTTCGACTGGAAGTTTGTCCTGCAGACTGATGCGAGTGACATAGGCTTGGGAGCGGTGTTATCTCAGGACGTCGAGGGCCAAGAGAAGGTCATCGCATACGCCAGTCGTCGTCTAACTCCGCGGAGCACAATTACACGACGACTGAAAAGGAGTGCCTGGCCATCATCTGGGCCATCAGGAAGATGCGATGTTACCTGGTAGGCTACCGATTTGCAAGTCGTTACCGATCACTTGGCTCTCAAATGGTTAAATTCCTTTGAAAGTCCTTCCGGCCGAATAGCGCGTTTGGCTTTGGAATTACAACAATTCCACCCGACGTGCGTTACCGACGAGGGAGTTGAACGTCGTGGCTGATACGCTTTCCCGACAGCCCCAGAGGTACTTCAAGGCGCCATCGAGCTCAAGGACCACTGCGAATGGATCAGGAAGATGAAAGACAAGGTACGCGACGAGCCTGAGAAGTTCTCTGACTACATGATGGAGAACGGTCAAATTCTATAGAACATGGGTTACTGAGCATACGAGACGAGGACTACTTCCCGTGGAACTCTGTGTACCACTTCCTGTAGAGCCCGCGTCTTATAAGAATGTCATGATTCCCAACCGCAGGACACTTGGGTGTCCGAAAGACGATCACCCGCCTGTCGCAAAGATATTTTCTGGCCCGGCATGTACCGCGATGCAAAAGAACACGTTCGGCACTGCGAGTCGTGCCAGAAATTTAAGACCGTTCAGACTAAAGCAGCAGGAAAATGCTTACCCGAGTCGTGTAGGAACCCTTCGACATTCTCTGCGCTGACTTTGTAGGTCCGCTGCCCCGATCGAAACAAGGAACTCGATGCTTCTCGTTTTCCATGACGTATTCTCCAAATGGGTAGAGTGGATCCCACTCCGGAAAGCCACCGCTGCGGCAGTCCAGAAAGCGTTTCGGGAACGTATACTTGGGCGAGTGGGCACTCCCCGGAAGTTCGTGTGCGACAACGGAACCCAATTCACAAGTCGGGCCCTAAAAGACTACTTTGCTAAGCTCGGCGTGGAAGTCCAGTACACGGCTCCTGGTGTCCGCAGGAGAATCCCACCGAGAGGACCAATCGCACGGCGAAGACGCTGATTTCCAGCTGTCGGAAGGAGACCAGAGTACGTGGGATAATATGCTGCCGGAGATTTCCTCACTATTAATAGTAGTGTATCGGACTCGACTGGATAATCCCGCATTTCTAACTCAGGGACGGGAGCTACGCTTGCCTGCGATGCTGTATGACGAACTCACCCCTGGATCAGCGGTCGCGCATACAGGTCCTGAAGACAAGGCGTCACACCTCCAAGGGATCTTCGACATCGTGCGGTCGGCTTTGCCACGAGCATCTCTGGAGCAGGCGAGGCACTATTACTTTCGGAGGAGCGAATGGAGACCAACGCCGGGAGCCAAGTATGGCAACGTGACAACATCCTTGATCAAAAGCGACTGAGGGATTCGCCGCCAAACTCGCTCCTATATGACGGTCCCTACACCGTCACGAAGTTCACATCGCTGAATCGGTACGTTTGTAGCGCCCAACATATCTCAACTTAAACCCTACCACGCAGAGGACGCCCTCGATGCGAGCGCGATGACGACATCACTGGGCCAAGTAACCTGGCACGGTAAGCGGTCTGGAACTACGCGAAATAACTTTAAGATCCATACTTGTAATAGGTTAAGATTAACGAGTCCTTTGTTAGATACACCGCTAGGTAGGGAATTGAGAGGTAGGGTGATACCAATAAGTCTAGATTTCTGTTTCAGATGGACGACGTGATCATGCTGTGCGATGACTCCCGAGGCACCGAAGCCTATCCATTGGGCGAACGACGGGGTAGTCACGGAGAAGGCGCTCTCAGGTTTACCGTCACGATCAAGAGCGATGGACGCCTCTATATTGCGCCG